>OU795036.1:76961652-78218138 GCA_917208275.1 Patella pellucida
AATGAAGTGCATTTCAGTATTAATCCTGAAAGAAAAAAATTATATGCTGAAAGAAAAAATTATATGCTGAAACATAAAAAGTTAACCCTTAAAAAAAAACACAAATTATTAATGTAGGCCTTCCATATGAATATTTACTCAATATTTTCTATAATATTTGAAATTAAAAAGCACAAATTATTTAATGTAGGCCTACCTTATGAATATTTACTCAATATTTTCTATAATATTTAAAATTAAAAAGCACAATTATTTAATGTAGGCCTACCATATGAATATTTACTCAATATTTTCTATAATATTTGAAATTAAAAAGCACAAATTAGCATTTTATAAATAATTAATTTGACATAGAAATGTTATTCTATAGATGGTTAGATTTATTCATTCTTTTTATTGTTGGTTCTCTAACCGAAGAATCCAGTACCCACTGAAAAGAGAAAAAGAGCAGTAAAAAAAGTCCTATTTGAATTTATAATCTTGGTGAGTATATCACTGATGAAAACGGTATGTATTTCTAATTTTTGCAAGATTTGCAGAACCACTCCCCTGAAATGTTTCGCTTAATTTGGACACATGGCCAGTGAAACCATTTTAAACACTTGTTACATTCTATTGTTGGTGGATCAAAATCGGCTAATTTGTGGCATACTGGACAAAAAAAGGTGTCAGATTGCTTTGTATCAAAAGATTTAAAAATTTTATCGCGTATTATTTTTATCCTAGGCTTTGATTTTGTTAAATGTTTTATTTTATTTTGTTGGGAAATGGCAAGATTAGCTAATCCTGGATGTCCTTTCTTTTTTGCAGCTATGTTTAACTCTTCAATATTACGGTCTTCTAATGAATTTGAAATTGTTTTAGAAAAATTTTGGATTTCATTGGAAATGTCTTCACGGGACATATCTTCATTATACAATGGTAATAAAGTTTTTGGCGTGCATATACTTTCATCAACAGATTCAGTGTCTTCAGATGTTTCATCTACCGTTGCTGAACTATGATTCAGAAGTATATGCTGATCAAAGGTGTTTTTACTGGAAAATCTAACACATGCTCCACTGGCCTGAAAACAAAGGTAACAAACAAATGGTTCATGCACAGATTTAATATGGTGGTTTAATATTGACAATGTGGAGCATCGAAAAACTGGTTTTATGTTGTTATCTAAACAAATTCCACACATTATGTTTTTTTGAATCTCCTTCTTTTTTAAGATACGCGGAATTCCGTTATTATGTTTTTCGTTAGTATGCCTAGTGTTATTGTTAGAATTAATGTTTTTTATTGAAAATTCTGTTTCATTAATACAGTTATCAATAACATCTTCATTGTTAGAATTGTCTTCTAAAAGCGTGACATGTTTTCCTAACTGTAGATATGCCTCTTTAACAATTTGATTAAATTTTCGACCTCTATTCCTAGATTTTATTCGTTTCCTTCCACCATGGCGCTCATGTGCATTTTCGGAAATTTTACATTTGGACGGTATGGATCATTTTGAATTTCTTCAGGCTCAATTAAAGAATAACGATCTGGTTTAATTGGTCCATCCTTGCGTCGGTTTCCCATGTTATGTGGCTGTTTCTGAGCCAGTGGGCCACTATAATTTGTACATTTAATTTTTGAATCATGTAAAATGGTTAATAATTTTCCTTTTCTCAGTTTTTCAGTGTCCAATTTAGTTTCAGGATGGACCATGTCTTCTAATAAATTAATGTGATCTAAGACTGGAGGCCTTGACTGTATAACTTTTCCAACTCCCAATGTGTCTAAATAAGAAGGTATTGTGGGAACAGTGTTCAGATATAATTCTAATAATTTATCCAGATCGTTCACACCATGATAGAAAGAGAGACATGCATAAAGATGCTTGCAGAAATATGGCTGACCACGAATAATAAAATAGAGACATGTACAGGTACATAATTTTATATTGCATATATATTTATTATTATTATTAACTGAATTTAGTAAATGGGACGGTATGAATTTTGAAGTCTCAGTTCTGAAATGTGAACATATCAAGTCTGTTAATAGTTTAATTAGGTTTTTACATTTATGATGAGTGTCCCCTGCTTTTGCATTCAAGTTTTCTGTCTGTTTTCTTATAGTATCATGGAGAAAAGATTTAGTTCCAGAATAATCATGATCAATGAGGAAATGTTCACCATGTTTTCTATTTAACAAAACAAAATCATCATGTATAATTGAATCAACTTTACTATTTGGTTCTACTAAAAACCAGCCATCTTCTGCAGCACCTATAGCTTCAACCCTAGGAACTAGGTTTATCCCAACGGTGGCCAATTTACTTTCTTTAGTCTTGTCATTAATGGAAGGGGTAAATGTGTCTGGTATTTCTTTTACGTATTCAGCCTCACGATGAAGAATATTATTTATGATTGTGACAACAAAACTTGTTAATTTTTTATTAAGTTTATTATGAAAATCGGCCTCTTCTATTGTTTTAAACAGCCTCTCTGTAATATTATCTGTCATGAGTAAACAATTTCTTCGATATTCTATAGGAACTGAAAAGAGGACTTCTGATGTAAATGTTGATTGCCACATATTACTCTGAAACCAGTGGTCTTGTAAGTAATTTATTAAGTTATTTTTAGTTTCCGTATTGACTAGAAGGGTGGGCAGTGACTCACGAATAAATGTAATAAATTGAAGAGCCATGCCCTTTCTCATAGATTCGCACCAAGTACGCATAACACATTTAAACCCTGTTTCTAATGGTAAAATAAACATCAATAACATTTTATCAGAATGAATTTTATCTTGAAATGCATTTAATGCGTGAAAATTACATAAAGAAGAATTGAAATTTTGGTTAATGGCACAATTTCTAATTTGGTTGGCTTTGTCATGACCTAATATTGGAAAAAACTTGTCACTGACTTTTGAACATGGTCTTGTATAGTACCACCCTTCATAATCATTATAAATTTGTAATTTTTTCTTGTGAGTACAATTTTCTCCGCATGGCATATTCGCAAGAAGAATCTGCATATGTAATGTGTGGGTCATCGCAGTCTCATTATTGGAGATGGCAAAGGCAGCAACACGCCCCGTGTTGTTAGAATCACAAAAAGTATACATGAATGTTTTGAAACGTACAGACATAAAGTTATGGTTAACGTCTAAACCCATAACATGCTTTCCCCATTTGAATAATGCTTTTAGATTTGCTTCATTGGAAATTACAATGTGATAATCCCTATTAAGTTTAGAATAGCCTCTTTGGAAGAATAACACAGAATCAATATTATTTTCTAAAACTTTTTCAGTACTGCGCCAATCTGAATTAATTTTGACATCGTCCTCTTTGCCAACTCCAATATGTTGATTGATAAAGTGTTTATCGGATGTTACTATACGTTTTTGAATCTTTTTCATGACTTTCCTTGGATCTAATTGACATATTTCAGGGGTACTCATATTTCCTGTATATATGGGTATTTTTTTTAGATGACCTGCCAAAATTTGCTGTGGTGTGATTTTATAGGTGCTTCTAGCTCCATCCACTTTATCCCTGAAACTTAAAGGCAGACCCCTTTTATTAATCTGTTTTACCTCACTGGTGTGACAACTTTCAGAGAAATGAAAGATGTCCCACTGTGATGGATTCTGTTTTGAATTTACAAACTTTAGAGCAAAATTGCAACTAAAATGACAATCATGACGCATTATTGATTCCTTATTTTTATTTTCCAAATCATACAGTTGTTTAGGTCTGTTAGTTTTATTAATTTTGAAATATTTATGGCATGTACTACACATGTCTCCATTGGTTTCTTGATTTTTATACCACTCATAGCTATTTTCAACGCAACAATTTGTACAAATCTTTGAAAGCAGTTTAGTATTGCATTTATTACAATAATTAATTGAAGGGGATCTGTCAATTTCCGATAGTAAATTACCGCACCTTGCTTTGCAAAATGAGGTTTTGCCAGAACAACGGATGTAAAATTTTGATAAAACTTGTTGGTTTCCCATATTATGATCTAAAAGTTTATAACACTCATCAGGTCTATGTGTTTCACCCCATGCAGGATTAATGGTCAATGACACATTAGGTGTGTCTTCATCAAAAAATTTTTCAGTACTATTAGTGTTATTTTTATATTCAATCTTAAAATCAAAGTCTAACAAATCCATGTAGCGTTTTGTTTCAATACCAGTATGAACAGATTTTATAAATTTCCATTTTAAGTTATTTTTCCCTGTTACTTTATTGGTTAGCCAATTTAAACAGTTATTTTCATTTATTAAAAATTCATTTATTTTATCATAACTTTGGATTTCAGTGTTAGTGACTTCAAAGAATTTGCATTTAGTTGTCCCTGACTTCAACTTACAATCAAGACGGTACTGACATCTATTTTTCAGAAAAGATACAGATGGATCTGTAGAAAGTAGATTTCTAATACTTGTGGGTAATTCAAATAATCTTTTAATTTTATTTTCCCTAATGCCATCATTTGTCCAAGCCGCACCCTTTATACTTAATAAAAATGTTTTTATCTTTTGTTGACAAATTTTGTCCTGAAATCCCAAATCATTGCATTTAAAAGAGGTGTCATGGCGTTTGCCTTTCAAAGACGTATATACTAAACGAAATTGTTTCTTTTGCATATTAAAATATATCTTTAAAAAACCTTTATCCAGAAACCGATTCCTAATTTCATTATCCTTAAACAGCCATGTTTTAAGTAGTTCAGTGCTTGTGATTGAATCTTTAAGAGATTTATCATTTAAAGTAAAATTATCATCGAAGGAATTCAGTATTTTTTCATTTGATTCTTTTGTAATTGGAACATCAATCTGTTTAGTTTCAGGTTTGACTATTATAGTATTAGACTTCTTTAGTGAAAGTCGTTGGAATGAAGCATTGCTTCCTAGTTTAATAAGATTGAGTGAAATAGTTTCAGATAACAACCAATGTATTACGACTATCCGTAAAAAATCTGACCATTTGGAAATGTCACGCAGATAAGTATATTTATTATTTGTAATATTTGCACTATTTGGAAAAAATCTTTTAAAATTGTCATAGTCATAAACTGCAATGGCTGAACAGATTATATTTGACACCCCACAAATTGAACTGCAAGTTTGAATTGGAAATGTTGATGAACATTCTTTTTTACAGATGTGTGTATGCAGCATATTGTTAGGTGTATGCATATATTTGTATGAAATATTACATATATCAAAATAATTCAGAATCTGCTCTATCTTCAAATCAAAATCATATGGTCGTGAATATCCTAAAGTATCACAGTAAAAAAGAGTATTCATATCAAAATCATAAATAGCAAAAGAGAAATGGTTTGCTTGATAAATGTTATTTTCGATTTCTATTTCTGGACCTAAATATGTCAGTCCATCAACATTTCCAACATGTAATCCTATTATTAATATTTTACTCTGAAAATTATTATCGAAATGCTGTGCAATGTGGCTTGCTAGATGATTATATCTTTGATTATTGATTTGATTTAAAAAAAAGGCATAGGAAGTTGGACTATTATTAAAACAATTAAAAAAGTATGATATCACTGAATCTGATAGCCATCCTGTAGATGGAATTGTTTGTAAGTCACAGACTTCTAACGAACCGAATGTTAGCCTGTGAATGTAACTAGTTTTGTATTTATATGCCAATATTTTAAAATTTTCTATTTTAGTTTCTGAAATTGTTTCTAGAGTTACTGGAAAGTTCATGGTTTTACTGAACCAAGAAAAATGATTTCGATACTTAAGTATAGTTTCCTTTTCTTTCAATTTTGATAATAAATATTTTATGCCAGAAATATCGTAAATTCCAAAATCTAACTTAACAACTTTATTTTTATTATGACTTAATGTTTTTAAAATTTGGTTAATTTGATTGTAGGGCAGCATATATCTGGATTCTTTCGCGCAGTTTGTAGCCACAGAATGGATATCAATGTATTCTATGCTACTGTTTTTTACTTCAGGAATGAATATTTTATCAGACAGCTGGATCTTATCATGCTCACCTACATATATTAAATTTGAAATACAATTCAATTCCATATCATCAATCACACACACTTCCTTATTTTCGTTCAATTCCATATCATCAATCACACACACTTCCTTATTTTCGTTCAATTCCATATCATCAATCACACACACTTCCTTATTTTCGTTCAATTCCATATCATCAATCACACACACTTGATTCACACACTTGCTCATTTCCACATTGCTCTTCACACATGGTTCTTTCACACACCCTTCGCTCTTTTCCACATTACTCTCCAAATTCACACATGGTTCTTTCACACACCCTTCGCTCTTTTCCACATTACTCTCCAGATTCACACATGGTTCTTTCACACACCCTTCGCTCTTTTCCACATTACTCTCCAGATTCACACATTGTCCATTCACACACCCTTTGTTCATACATGTACAGTCATTCTTTTCCTTATTCACTCTTTCTTTATCGTTTTCTCCCATAATTACCTGTCCTCCTCCAGTAAACCTGACAAAAGAATAAAAATAATAATTCAATGATTATTTTATTACAATAATTACAAATAGGGTTAATGCTGTCTTTGTTTTTCTACCGGAAAATTAATAGTTTCGAAATAAAGCTTTCCATGCCCTTTTCTATGAGTAATTAAAAGTTATGTAGACTTACGGGCCTTTTTATTTTTTATATAGGACATAAGTTATTAGTTGGGCGAAAAAAATGAATAGTCCACTTATTGTTTTGAAATAATGTTTGCGGACCCTAGTCTATGGGTACTATGTCGACTATGGGTACTTTTAAAATCTGTATATTGTACATAAACTAAAGCAGTTGAGTTAAAATAAGGGTAAGGCACATCTAATAATATTTGTTGCACACCTTGCAACAGAATGTTAAAACTAAAATAAAGTACATTTAATGTTATTTGTTGCACACCTTGCAACAGAATGTTAAAACTAAAATAAAGTACATTTAATGTTATTTATTGCACACCTTGCAACAGAATGTTAAAACTAAAATAAAGTACATTTAATGTTATTTATTGCACACCTTGCAACATAATGTTAAAACTAAAAGTACATCTAATGCTAATGCTATTTGTTGCACACCTGGCAACATAGAGTTTAAATAAAGCAGACTACTATTAAGCACAAAATTAATGCGAGTTGAAGGGGATGGACATAAATGTTTAATAAATTTAATGTGACCTGTATCCTGATAAAACAATTAATTTACATATCAGATAATTTGAATTAATGCTCGCATTTTATGTATTAATATTTCGCTCGCATTAATTTTGTGCTTTACTCTAAAATAACAGTTAGTAGTGCTAGCATGGAAAAAGTAGGAGAGTGGTTGTGGTGTAGATTTAACAAACTTATTTATTTGCAGTGAAGTTTGTTTGCATTTTCATGCAAACGATTACCATTAGCTAATCTTGATCACATTGGTCATGAAAAAGAAAATAATAAACCACAAAGTATCGTGCAATACAGTATATTAGATGTTTCACACCCAAAAATCATGTGGGATATTATATTTTTATACTAAATGAAATAAAGTTATACAGTTGAAATGAACACTGGGTAAAACATCTTTTATTTAATATGCTGTGATTTACATAGCAGTTGTTACTGAAAATTTATATACTTTCAATCATAATATAAAACATCTGTAAAAGTAATAAGTATCATAACTAACCTAATGGTATCCTCAATTAGTTCACTGGAGAATATAAATTTTCTTCTGGTCTTACGTTGTTTTCTGTCCACAGAATATATAGTTCCCACACTAAAGACAAAAAACAAATAAAACATACATAAATCAAAAATCCAGATATACACATTGGTTCTCTTGAATTATTTCTATTCTGAGAAGATAAAATGACAAAATTTGAATAGTTATACAAATTTTTGTCTACCAACCTATTAGATGTATTGTCTGCTGTAATTATCACCTCATCATCAGGAATAAATGTACCTTTAAAGGTACCAGATACATTATGCCTGAAAAATTTACAGTCATTTTAAAGTTAAATCTTTCAAAATTAAATTTATTTAAAATATATTTGTTTTCCTTATAAACTGATATGTATTAAACTTATGTTAAAAGATAAATTACCAATTAGAATCTCCACTTCTTCTACTGGAATTCTGTATTTGGCCTACACCTACATCATTATCTGTTGTGTTATGAAAAAAAGAGAGCATTATTGTACTGTAATGTTTTTATGATCTTAAGATTTACATTATTACTGTTTTAGTTTTATTTTGTGGGATTTGAATTGAAATAGAACTAAATTCACCCCAAAGTTCATAAGATTAAATAAGCTACTCACCACCATGAAACTGTTTTAAATTTCCTTGTAGATGCAGATCTTTTGGAGGACAAGGACTTGCAGTTGCAACAGGTTCATCTATAAATGAAAAAACAACATATGATCACCTTCCAAGTATTGCTAATCTGTTTCTTGACCTTTATTACACATACTTTTATATCCATCAAATACACAGAACATTAAAATGACATGATAGTTTTATTATTTACCATAATACAAATTATTGAATTATGATATAACTGAACTTACTTTCAAATATGCCATCCTTGACCGGTTGGTCATTTTTGATAATTCCAGACCTGAAGCATCAATATGTTAGATTATTATATTTGGTTTTTGCTTGTGGAGACTGCATCAAGTTGCAAATATGGTTTTTATTTATATTAAGACATCTGTGTTATCTAGTTAATTTATTTGTTTTTATAACTATACATGTAATACTTTTCTTTTAACTAAATACCACTATGAAATGAGCATCAACATTAAAAATATATATTTCATATGGGCAAGTAAACTACCATTTCACATGACACTTATTAAACACAGTTTACATGATACTTATTAAAAGGTTAATCCATATCTAATAAGGTGAACACATTTCAGCTACAGACCATAATTCCTCAGCCCTAAACCCTTAATCTCCTTCATCAATATTTTGAGCTGGGTGAGAACACCCCACTTTTTGGATGTTTTAGCTTTTAGAATGAATATGCTAATGTGTGGGTTTAATCAATCATAATGTCTTACACTACAGCTACTGGACACTCTCTATGTACAACGTTTCGAACAAGTGGATCATCATATTCTGTGTCTGAAATATAATTGTAAGTTAAATTTTGTTGTTGGGAATAGTAGAAGGGTTAGTATGCCCTAGTGGTCTAGTCATGCGCTTTAACCTTTATGGCTTTACTCTGGGTACTTCAACACGAGCACGAAAGACATCTGTAAGAATCTCTGATTGTCTCATCTTTTGAAGTCCTGTTTGTTGGTCTTATCAAATAATTGAATAGTAGAGAATGAGTGAAGCAGTATCAGGGCGAGCCAGATAATATCTGAAATACACATTTATTAATTTATGAAGAGGCTTCTACCCCCTTTATTCTATCTCCCTGAATTGTTAGTGAATTAACTTCAAGACAATATCACATTAAAATTTGTTATGATTTGTATTGTATTTAATAATAAAACAATGGATTACCTTCCACAGATTCCAGTATGCTGCTTACTAAAAACACAATATGGAAGATTAGTTAAAGAGCTGGCAGTTATCAATATAATAGTTGAAAAATAGATAATGTAGCAAGAAAAAACTGCAAATTTCAGTCAAATTACCATTGTTACAGAGAGTAGGACCATTGCCACTGCTGGCGATATCTTTAATTTTTTATGAGTATATATTGAATGAATCTCGATCATAATTATTTAAAACAGAAACAAATAACAATGGTTGACTAAAAAAAATATCTAATATTTTATGAAAGTATATAAAATGTTGAAATGTTTAATATAAGTTTTACGTACATAGATTACTGAAAAATACCCTGTAACTGGCATCTGTGAAGTGAACGTCATCTCTGTATAGGGGTTTGTAAATAAACTCCTCTACAGAGATAAAGTTCACTTCCAGCTCTTCACAATTTCTTCTTATTATTTGGGTGTACTCTTTGTAAACAGATGAATTTGTTTTTTTGTCTGGTAACGGCGCACATATGAACTAAAATAAAGACACTTGACAGTTATGTTAAAGTATCATGTAGTAAACAATTGGAATTAGCTTTGAACCTCAAAAAATGTCAATAAAATTAAGATTATTCAGTAGCAATTTTTTTTCATCCCAGTGATTAGGCTGACCAGCCAAAGAACAAGAAACGTAGAACTCCAGTTACTGTATACTTACAATGTATTCAAACCGTTTCTTACAATCTTTTATTAACCGCCTTAATAGGCCTTCTTTAGGAACTGAAAATAATTACATTGCAGTTTTAGAGATAACATTTTCATGCATTGTAAATTTGAAAAATCACATACCCAAAGGCCAAAAGGTTACACAGCCTATTGCATTGAATATTGGAAATAATCTACCCCCCTCTACTTCATAACACTCCTTCAATTGAAAATAACAATGTTAATATTAAGTGTCATTGATATATTTTTAGAATGTAACTAAAAACTAAAACTTTTATAATCACCTTTATCCCGCCGCATATCGTTCCCTAAGGTCAAAATTATACCAACTTTGGCCTGTAATGATACATTTTTAAATATGTTTGCATTAAAATTTCTTTTATTACAGTCTGGAGCTTTTGTAAAACATATGACTATAGAGAAGGTTTAAAATAATAGAAATGGTTTCGAAAAAGGTCTTCAATTACCAGGTTGTTTATTACTGAATAATAGGAACTTTGATGAATTGTTTTATTTTTACACATATAATCCATTTATTCACTCAGTTTAGAAATCTTCGCATTTATTATGATTGACTTGATTTTAACTAAAAGAAGACTTTCAAACTTAATTACCTTTCTCAGTGTTTGGACGACCTCAATGGCATGTGTTACGTAGCCGCCTGGGACGGAGGTAACACATCCATTGAGGTTTGCTAGGCTTTGGTTCAAAGACCTGGTGAGGCTTCTCACATGCGAGTTTCCAATTATAGAAAAGTCCTTCGAAGAAAAAATAAATAGACATGTGTAATGAAAAGCATAGATGTATTATTTGTAATTACCCAGAACATGTACTAATCACATGGTGGTATTTCTTTTCTTTCAGGGATGGACACAAATATTATCAGTTTTATTAAGTTCATAAATCTGCATACCGGGTATTATAGTCACAGATAGACAAGAACATGTTAAACTGAATCCATGATTGGCCGGTTGACATAATAAAAAATAAAAGTAACTTGTACCGTATTTTGATGGCTTATCATTTGGCCTTGCAAACTGTTTTTTCTTGAAAATTAAATTTACAGTTTCATAAATCTCAATTAAATTTGCCCAGAAAAAATATATCAAAGTTTGACTTAAAAATAAAAGAAGTCAAGACAGAATTTCTCTTATAGCACACGGCATAGTCATGCTTGGGCTGACATTAAACCCCGGTTCTTTAAAAAAAAAAGAAAGAGTCTCCATTCTCCAATTGTAAAATAAATATAATACCTACAACGCATCATCAAGTTCTACTTACATGCACAGCACCAGACGCCACAGTCGTTTGGTAAAAACAGGCCTGGATGCGCTGTTTGGACTTAAAACCTGCAATTGTCATTCAATATGAATATGAATAAATTGAGTACAACATAAATATATTTACCGAAAGTAAAACGACTATCTGTAGATACAGATTTTGATGTATTATAAATAATATATTTATTGGAAATTGTAAGTTGTGTAATTCATTTGAATAAACGTCTGCAAGAATATATATATTTATTTCTGATATTATGTTGATGATGACCCCCATAGCGCCACACGTACAGTCCCTAAAAGTTTTAACAAGTTGCGGAGGGCTGATTATAAAGTTGCCAGCGACTTCTTTGGCGTTGCCCTTTTTTATTTTTAGGATTCAGTATGGCGTGTAGAAATTGGTGTTCCGGTATGCGGGCCGTAGCCACGATAGACCCCCCCCCCCCCAATATTTAGTTGGCCACATCCTCAGCCCCTCCAAAAAAATACCGTAGCACCCCCCCCCCCATTTTATAAGCTGACTAAAGCCAAGGCCCGCCGGTATGGGATGTTATTAGGTCTAACTTATTTAGTTATTAAGAATTTAGTAGCATTAATATAATGTCTGTCTGTTAAGATCATCAATCATGGACATCGTGATCGGGTGATCGTCTAGAGCTAATAAATGGTAAATTACGTAGGCAATAGAAGGCATGCATTACATGCACACTGCACCGAGCCTTTTTATTACTTTACTTTTAAAGAGAGAAATTCAACACCTACACCCCATTTGACGTCAACTTATGAATTAATACTTAACTAAATTTCGATACATTGAATATATAAAATTAAAATCATATCTAAAAGGATCCCACTGTGATTCAATTCATTGATGCAAACTATGGCCTAATAGAATAGTAATACTAATAGTTTATTTGATGACTCCTAGTCCTAGTACTTCAATGTAGTGTAGGATTAATTAACCTTTGACCTTTGAGTACTTTAACTTTGAGTACTTTGACATGAAAAAAATGGCTATTTTTTTACTTGTAATTGTATGCGTCCCGGGGTTGGGTTAGGGAAAGTGTGAGTAAAAAGGTCGGGCCGGTTGCTCAAAGCTCCGTTATCTTTTAACGATCAGTTAACTTTAACGGAGAGAAAGATTGTTGTTGGAAATAAAGGCCCCGAACATTCTGTAGTGCAAATTTTTCCTACAGTAAATTTAACGCAAACAACACGTTACCAAGATATGTCCGTACGGTAAGAGTTTAACGGATCGTTAAAATAACTTAGTTTTGAGCAACCGACCCCTGAACAATATTATGGATATAAGAACATATTGCTGATACGTATGTAGACAAGTTCCACGCTTAGTGATTCAGTGAACTAGGCCTAGTGTAGGCCCTACCTCGGTCTCGGATTCGGAATTAAATTTTAGTGTTCGGCAAATCCTAATTCTGAATTCAGGCCTGCTGACGATTAAATCTACATAAGGATTCGGTCAAATACCTTCACACCCACTTGTACCAGCTTGGTACGAAATTAATTCACGTAGAACCATTATTTGTATATAGAATATTAATTATTATGAATATTATGATACTTTTAATTTTTAAGGCAGGCAAAATTCCCGCCAGAAAAGTTTAAAAGGTCAATTTAATCGCTTCCGCCAATGGACATGCGCAGACGATTTGTTATGCCGAACAATAATCATGACATGCGCAAACGAATTGTTACGCCGAACACTAATATACGTCATTGGTTCAAAGTCCAATTTAATCATGACATGCGCAGACGAATTGTTACACCGAACAATGTCGAAGAATGGCATATTTGCGACACCACCGACAGGGCATTCTACGTCCTTCGTTATTTCCGGTCCAATTGCACCTCGGATAAACCGAGTTGAATACCAGATCATCCAGTTTCTCAACAAAAAAAAAGTGAGGTGTAATCAAAATGCGCCGTTGTCAAAGCCACATAACGTTTTAATGAAAAAGCTGTGAAAAAATTATTCAAAAAAGAAAAATCAATAGATATAGTAAATGGTAAGTGTGAGAACTTTGTTTAAAAAACTTTTTTAATCTATAAAGTATAGCCTACCCACTAACTAAAATGTCAGTCATGTAGATTGTGCCACAGTGTGACAGTATCAATGGATATAATTATTTACATCTATATATTAATTGATATACCGTTCTTATTCAAAATTGTCCTTTTAAATTTAAAATCCTAGTGTTTATTTTGTTTAAAAAACGCCCCTTAAAATGTGATTTCCAGAGATGCCTTCCCCATGTAGAGCCTATACAAACTGTGTGATTTGATGATATATTTGGCAGTAAAAACATTTTAAATAATTTATGTATCAAAATTTTGCCTCAGATCCTACTCGAAATATGTTAATCGCAAGAAACTATATCTAAGTTGTACACAATTCTATCTTAAAACAGTCTTGTTTGTCATATGAATTGGTTTAGGGGGGGGGGGGGGTATTGTCAGTCCATTTTTAGTTTGTATATGTTGTTAGTTGCTGTCCATTTACCATAAATATCAAAGTATAAGGCTGTCCATATTCCTGAAGCAACGGCCCGAGAAATCCCTCTCTGGCCATTGCTGGATTCGCTTCGGATTCTTGACATTTAAGTAAATGTGTCTATTCTTCTCGTTCAATCAAATCTACTACTTACGTACAGTAACATGACATTCCGTCGTTTAATCTTGGGTCTTCCTTAATATTTTGGACAAAGATTTAAGTTATTAAAAACGTTGAAAGTCTGTTCGTTACCATACCGTAGTGTTTACTTTACGTCAATACCGATAGCCTCGTTTGTCACGCAATTAGTTTTGCTGCAATATCCTGCTATGC
Organism: Patella pellucida; assembly: GCA_917208275.1. Taxonomy (NCBI): domain Eukaryota; kingdom Metazoa; phylum Mollusca; class Gastropoda; family Patellidae; genus Patella; species Patella pellucida. The sequence goes on from OU795036.1 coordinate 76,976,043, forward strand.
GCTGGTTAATATAGCATAAAAAACACGTGCAGTCATGACGTAACGTGTCGTAAACACAGTTGTCCTAATTAAACGTCTTGTTTTAAAGGTAATACCTTTGTAACAAATTCAGTGATTGGTCAGTAATAGGACCACTGGCCAGTCATAATTAGTGACAATAATACCCACTCAGTCCAGCAGGGAGTAGTCAGATTAGCTCTAATTAAACGGAACACTGCGAGGAGGATGAAGGCTGTCCTTTCAACTGATTTCTACAAAATAAGGTTCACGTTAAAGGGACAAAAATAGGTAAAACCAACTCCATCACAGAAATATTTTAAGAAACATGAATTTTATAATAGGCCTACTATTACAATGTAGTAGTGTATATTTGTGTACATTTGTATTTAGTGTATTTTTAGTATTTGTCGAACTATTGTCCCTTTAATGTATTGATTATGATTGGTGTCTGTGGTATTGTCTCTTTAATACTACATCTGTAAGCAGGTATCTCTTTTCAATAACAAGTATGAATGAATGAAATGGGGTTTAACGTCCTGCTGTTATGCACTTAACCTGAGCTAATTGAAGACGGGCATACGCCATACAGTGTGCTATGAGGGTAATTTTGCCCAGGCAGCGGAGCTATGGCCTATTCTTATATCGAATTCCAACTGCCAAGGGATCTTTTACGTGCACTCCAATGTGTACACAGGACCCCGGTTTATCGTCCCATACGAACGACTAGGCAGCTGTCCTCGTCAGGACTCCTTCTGCATCACTGACAAGGGGAAATCACGTCAGAAAATCGAGATGAACTTTCTCGGCCAATGCAGGGATTGAACACCCAGCCTCCAGGCTAGCGAACCAGCGCCTTATCCACTTAGCCACCGTGATCTAAACTCTGCTCACTTTTAACTCACTAAATTAATCACATCTCAGCTTCTTTCAAACCTGACTTGCATCTTAACCTTGTTACAAGAAGGAGCACCTCACTTGTCCTATATTAGTGTATTATGGTAGCATATTAAATAATCAGCCTTTGTATTAAAACTCCTATTTTATTGTAGTTTTATATATATATAATCCACAAATAAAAACCTGAATCCATGACCTGGTGAAGTAAAAGTATCTTTGAAATTGCACATGTTAATCCACATTCAGTAGCGGATCCAGGATTTATTATTGGGCAATTGACCTTCACTTATGACCTTCACTCCCCGTAACATTTTTAAAAGATTATCTGATGATAATCATCTTCGGTTGGATCATCAACCATTACTTTGGCACTTTCACATGCCATATGCACATGGTAAGAAAATGGTCAAACTCACAGCGCTGTGTTCGAAAGAAAGTCAAATCTCAGGGTAAAAATGAAGGTCAACTGTCCAAGGACCAAAGTCAATGGAGCAGGAAAAACAGTTTCAAGAGGCTTTATGTATCCCATGACATTGTTTTTTTAAAAACATATTTCCATGTAGATGAATATTAGCCGAATTTCTTAGCCTTGCTCGGCAGAGATTTTAAATTAATTTTATGTATTATAATCCTCCACCAATATCAAAGTCACATTTACATCATTGACAGAGGCGTATTCAAGGGGGGGGGGGGCAGGTGCAGGGGCCCCCCCATAAATCCCTAAATAACAGTATAAAAAAATACATATGCGCCACAAATCACCACTGACACCCCGATTTTTTCAAAAAATTTCTCAGGGGCCCCCCCTAACTGGATTTCCTGGATCCGCCTCTGATCATTGATATGTTTAGTGCCATTGTTAATGTTGTTATACAGGCTTGATGGATTGTAGATTTCACCCAAATTTAGTATGAGCATGTGTGTGTCTGAGGGGAGGGTATCTTCGTATTTGTTCGTAGTAAGTTCCGAAATATAAGGTGTTGCAGTGGTACCTAGAATAGAGAAACTGCACATTTCTAGCTTATTCTTCTAAACCACTTTTGATTGATTCAATCCAGTGTGGTAAACCACATGGCACCAACTCTATTCGGGTGTACGCTTGAGCGCCACTTTATGTCTGAACCTCAACGAAGAAAGTACTCTTAATTTAGTAACAATGTTGATTAATTACTTTGTTCACTACATTTGGCGTCGCGGTACAAAGTTTTTTGTATAAAGTCATTCATGGTAAATTGTTTTATTTTTAATTTACTCACCACTGTGATAATTTGCTGATCAACATAATTATGTTGTTTATCAGCCTTTACGAGAGATAGTGTTGAACAGATGAAATAGTTCTCTGTCGTTTGCTATTTGTTGTGGTTGAAATTTGTATTAAATTATTTATTTTGTCTGCTTTGTTAATACACCGATAGCGTTCTCATTCAGTGGGGGTGAAGTGAGAATAATCGCTCCCAGGTTTACTGAAGGTATAAACTAGCTATAACTGAGTAGTAAAAAGCAATTCCAGTCTTTATTTGTTAAATCTACAACTGGAATCTACAATAAATTTAATTAGCCAGGACAGAATAAAATAATCAGACATCCATAAATATTCGTTATTTCTATTCTGAGAAGTCACATGTCCAGAAAGGTCTTCTCTTCACAACTTTAACCTCACAAATCCTACTGTTTTGAGTTGACTTTAAAGGCTGTAACTGAATAATATGCCCCCAATTTTTTTTTGGTAAACAAATTGTACTATTTTTCAATATTCCAATTAATTGATGATACAAATTTCATCTTAACACACCTAATTTAATAAAGTGGAAAAATTCAACGAAATGATTTGAAAAGTCGAAGTAAACCTTTTCAAAGGGGTTCAAAATCCAGATGCACCTTTATTAGGTTCCGTCATGTCTACACATAATTTTGTCAAAGTTTATCCACGATTAGAATTAGTTTCAAATATCACTAAACCTACACACAAGGCTGTCACGAAATGGCCAGTTCCTTTTAATAGGGATAATTTGATCCCCTTTCTTGGATCTATTAATTACCACTGTGGTCATGTTCGGGATTCGCAGCTCTTGCTTTTCCTCAATAAAAGTTATAACAGCAAGGGTTCATGCAAATGGACGGGTATAGATGAGGAACATCTGTGTTAATTTCCCACCTCGTGGTTGTATATTCACCCTTGACACTGAAGCTTCTCATCAAACAATCTGGGACGGGTGGTCTCAATTTTCGAAATGGAGAAGATGTGATGACCAGAAAAGAATTACCTGCTATCTCTAAGTAATGCAGGGATTTTTGTCATCTTCGGGTTGATCATAATAGTATTGGTTGTCTTGCCTTGGAGGTCAGATAGCAAGGTGGTTATAGGAGAAGGCCGCCAAACATAACGTGCTGATTAGGGATCGATGTGACTAACTGCTATCATGTTGTAAACAATAATAATAATAATAATAATCTCGTCATTTTACAAGGGTAGCAAATTAAGCCTCAGGCTTATTTTCAATTTGGCCCTAGGCACAGATCGTGTGAATGATTTCGATCATTACTGCAGGAAGAAACCGAAGAACTCGGGGCAGGTTGTCATTTCTGTCTGCGACTTCATTTTCAGTTGAAACAGTTTAACGATAACGTCGATGTTGTTGTTCCATTAGTCGTTCGCCATATCGAGGTTGGGATGGTGGAAGAAAATAACAGCAATATTTCTAACCGGTATAACCGTGCACGGATGGCGGTAATCCTGGGCATGCTATATTATCGATGGAAATCTGAGTCAAAAAGCGAATATTGTCTTGTCCCTGAATGCTTTAGGTCGGAGGTTCTTCGCTTCTGTCAACCTTCTGGGTGGCGATCTATTTCCATGATTCATCAGCATCCCACTACGCACTTTGTCTGGATGAATGTAAATAAACCATCCAATTTTGATGACTTCATGTAGATTGTTATTTTTGAAAAGTCTTGGATAGACAATTTGTATTTTAAGTAAATATTTTGGATATGTGTATACCGTGTGAATTTGATTATGTCTTAGATGGACAATTTTAAATTGGGTTATAGGTAATTTTGTTTAAATGTCTACATTGGGCGATTTTAATTAAGACTTTAAAATGTACATGGTTTGTTTATTCAACATTAATTGGTGATCCTTGAAAAAAAGCCAACCGTTCCCATTACAGTTGCAGTAGATGTCAACCACCAGCATGTCAATGTCTCATTTCTGATGAGGCATGCTTTGGCAGCTTTCAGGATTGTTATTGGATTCATCAGGGTAGCTGAAATGTGAAACCCTGCATTTGAAAGTTCCAAGTTTATTTTTATTTGGAACCATGGTGTTTATTTTATTTGAAACTTCCGAGTTTATTATAACTATGCCTTAAATGAATTTTCTTTTATTTTGGAATTTTCTGAAGTCTATATCGTGTACAACGAACATTTTTAGCATTTGTGTGTATCAACATTTTAGAATTGTGTATACCAACTGACATTTATTTTTAATTTTCTTATATATATTTTTAACTTATATATATTCGCCTCCTAACAACAATGTATGCTCAGCTTAAAGGGACAATCACGTATTAAACAGAGGCTCAAAAATAAAAGTCTGGGAATGTATGAAAATAAAACGCCAAAATATAGGGGAATGGTGTATTTACCTTGTCTCAAAATTTCATTTGGACGTGAACGCCAAAACTGCTTATCCGAACACGTAACCCTTTTAAGATTACGCATCAATTGTTTTGTTGAGTGGCCTTATAACCGATTACGGTTACTTGAGAGGGTTATGCAGTGAATAACTCATGTGCTGTACTTGATAGAGAGAGGCAAATTTCAACTAAACATTATTTTTATAAAAAAAAATGTTTGGTTTAATCCAGATACCACAAAATACACCTTGGGGCACCGGTCTCAAATTCCAGATGAAGACTGATGGATTTAAGTCGTTTGAAAACATATCATAAATACTGAAGTAGTTTCTCGGCCCTTGACTCGAATATTTTAAGGGATTTTAACACAAAATTAAGCAGTTTTATTCCCGAAACAAATATCGGAATTAGCCCTTTAACAAGATGGTGTACGCTTGAGCGTCACTTTATGTCAAGACCTCAACGAAGCAAGTACTCTTAATTTAGTAACAGTGTTGATTTATCCACTCGTTCACTACATCAGTCTTGTTCATCAACCAACTTGCCACTGAAATATTTCAAGAGATATTTGTAATAGGGCCTACTTACAGAAATTAGTATAAAATAATTAAACTTGAGTGCATAAAGGGGAAGTGAGGGAACATTGAAAGGGCACATTATTAAAGACTGTATACATGATTATCAGTTTGAAAATGGTTTAATTCTGTTCAGTATTTTACAAAGATATTACGAATTGAAAATTACATTATATTGATCTATGCTGCCTATGTAACAAGGCATGATCATCATTATTTGCTATGAAACCAAATTTGTAGGCCTGTTTTAAATCTGATTGACTCCAAGCCAGGAGATTTTGTTTTATTAAAGATGTTGCTATGATAATAAACAATTTATGTATGCTACATTTGGTCAAAACTGCCAACACTCATAACTTTGAAATTACCATTGCATTATATATGAACTAGATAATGAGTCAGATGTTCTTGTTATATAATATAATAATGCAAAAATGATGAGTGTTAATTAAATGTTAAAAAAAAAAGTCTGAGCACTGAACATATTAGTGTGGATTAAGCCATGAGAAATTTGATATTTTTCAACAAATTGAAATCACACATGATTGATGTAAAAGTCAAATACAATTGATCGGAGCCTAACCTCTGTGACCCGACAGAGTTGCAACTGTTAGTAAATGTGGCTGGATAATTTATATTTTGACTATTAGGTCGTATGTACCCAGATAGTTGTAGTATCTATTGAAGGATTTAATTCCTAATGTCAGATATCAGAAGAATACCAATTGTGGTTCTTTAAAGTGCCAATACCGCTATTGTTGTAATTGAATAATATGCCCCAATCATTATTCTGGTCAACAAATTGTACTATTTTACAATATTCTAATGAATTGATGAAACAAATTTCATCTTAACACACAAAATTAAAAAAAAATTGAAAAATTCAACTACATGATTTGAAAAGCTTTACGTAAACACTTTGAAATGCAACTTGGATTTAAACATATTTTTGAACCCTCTGGACAGGTAAAATATGATGTAATGGATAATTTACACAACAGGTAGGACACTTAAACATCTAGTAGCTAGAATAATGCTTATTTTATTATCTGGACCTGTCAAGCCAGCAGTAGGTATAATTTTTATATGTCTGAAGTATAATGTGATTATATGATTGTCTTCACTCCTGTAGTCAATTGTTCACAGTCAACACTCCCAATAAGTTAAATTTACCATTCAATTGATTTCCATTAACTGAATTGCCAGTTACCATCTGATTCCTGGTTCATGTTTTATTTTTGGTAAGATGAAATTTTGATTATTTCTGATAATTACTTTGTTGCCCGTAATTAGTATTTGGTGACCTTTAAATGTTCACTGAATCTACTATAGAATATGAATGGGACAACCTTTATAGACTGCTTGATCAACTTTGCTGCTGTGGCCAATCACGCTATTTTACCGAGATTTCGCCTAATAGATTGGATGCAGCTATGGCGGGTGTGGCATGCCAGCAGGGTAAGCTTACTCTTCCAGACACCTGTTACCACTGTTTGTCGTGTATTTTGTACACAGTGAACAGTCCATATGCTGATTACACTATTTAGCCAGATTACACTATTTTTAGCCTATACTGTTGTTTTAGGACTTCAAATTTTGTCTAATGGTTTGGATGGTTCTGTACTTGGTTTTATTTAATTTACTTCACTTCCTGGTGGAACTCTATATATAGCCTGCCATACATTAACTGACAGACCTAGTACTACTTGTGTTTTAGAAATTTATCTTTGGCAAAGAAACCTTTTGAAAAAAACTCATTAACCTCCTCTTTACTCAGTGGATCATAAGATAAGATAAGATATGATTTTATTGTATCATAACACCCATTGCAGACCGCATACAATTCATATACATACATGACATAAGGAACATAAAATAGATAGAAATACAGGGCCGTCAGAAGCAATTCTTGATTGGCGGGGGGCTTTGATCACATGTCCCGATAGGCGAGGGTCCAGGGGCCGCAATAACCTGAAGAAAAGAGTACTTGCAGCCAAATTATTGGGGGGGGGGGGCGGCTAAGCTCTCCCTAGCCCCCCTACTCCGCCAGACCTGCAATATACACATATATTTATAAGAATACGAAACATGAAATACAGGTTCTTGTTAAAAGTGAAAATATATATCATAAAACATTATTTCAAAATGTATTATGGTAAAAAATTAAAATTAAAACAATGTGGATGACTTTGTGTCATTGGATCCGCTAGTCCCTTCCCCCATCTATTCTGTAATATTGAATACTGAAGAGTAAATTCCTTTTGTTTTATTACGACACTTAGAGCTTTTACATAATACACACACACACTGATTGACTGACTGGCTTCCCATAATGGCAATTGTCTAATGGAACTATATCAATGGATCATATATATACCATATGCTATGCTCTTAAAACTAAAAATGAAGAAAATCACATTTATCAATGACAATAAGTACCGGTAGATACAATAAAACTATTAAAATTTCAAAATAATTAATCTAATAATTCTCTTGTAACTTATCTGACAATAATTAGACAGATTTTTAATGATACATTAAAACCATATATAGTTGCCTATAAATATTTACAAGTATTTCAGAGCAAGGATAATAACACTGTAAACAATGAATTATAACGGTGCATGCATGATTCAAGTTTGCAAATTTTGTAAATATGGTTATTAAGTTAAATCTTGCTAACACAATCAAAAGAATTTTAATTGATCTGAAACTAAAATGAAAGAATCCCCACTCATCAGAATCAAACAACAGACTTGTAGTAGTAGAAAATCATTTAATAAGACAACATTTCAGGTGAAATACCCTTTATCAAGTGCAGGGCCTGTGGAAGCAAATCTTGATTGGGGGGTTGGGGGGCTCCCATTATAGGTCCTTAGAGGTGAGGGTCCGGGGGTGTTATAACCTGGAGAAAAGAGTACTCGTGGCCAAATTATTGGGGGGGGCTAGGTCCCCCCCCTAGCCCCCCTACTCCGCCGGGCCTGAAGTGTGATCTGATTTGAAACTAGGGAAGGAGATAAGTTTATATTGGATTTTATTTACAAGATTTTAAAACAAGAGCAATGGCTCTGTAGAGAGTCGAGAAGTTGCATCGGATCTGGTTAGATGGATGAAGCTAATATTATTATGATACGATTAGAGAAACTATCAATGTCTTTTGTCTAAATCTAAATAGATGACGTTAACACATGGTTTTTTAGTTTAAGAAATTGGGGGTGTAGTCATTTTGTGGCCTTTTGGTATAAGACTAAATGAAAATTAACCCAAGAGCTTGTGTGAAAATATATGGAGATAACTAATTTGTTAGAATGTCAGAGTTTGAGATTTAATTAAGTTCCCAATAGATTGTCAGTTAGTTTGACTGTCACATTCTTACTGTCAGTCACAGGAAAGACCAATGGGTTAAAATTTCAAATTGGGATGTTAAATGTCACTATGCTATCCAGTCTGACATAGTCAATGTGTTTTGTCCGTAGGTTTGTTTTCACATTATCTGTTGGTTTATGTATGATGAAGTTTCCTGGACTTAATAATAAAGAGTTTAGTGACGGGTTTCAAGGAAATCAGCTAAGTTTTTGTCAATATATTCCCATCCCCTTCAATATGTCATTGTCTAAATAACAAAATCTGATGATCAGTAGACAGAATAAAGTAACAGTTGGTCTACTGTAGACTTTAACTAATCACATTTAACCAATATCGGAGGAATTTGTCTGTCTTGAACCTGTCTGAATTTAATAACATTTGATAGCGACACTGACTGAATATTGAATGTCCTGTTACTATTTTAACCATAGTAACTAAGCCTGTCAATATACTACAAAATAGAAACATAAGAGCCTTGCAACTAATGTCTAAAAGGTCTCCACCCTTGAACCCTCCTGCTTTTTAGTAAAACCAATCAATAACGCTTCCTGTAAGCTCATCCTCTCAGTCATTGGTCAGTATCATGTGGGTTAAAAAGTCAATATTGTGGTAAATTCTACGCTCACATCAGGCATGTTCTCTATACAGACTTGTAGGGTGAACTGGAAAGTCTTATTTACTCTGACTATTAAATAGAATTTCTCGTTTCATATTAAGTGCATTAGTAGAATGCTTTATTACATTTGTTGCAGTGAAAGACATGAATTTTAAAGCGCTGGTAACAAATAATAGTGAGAACTGGAAGTAAGATTGGCAACTGATTATATTATACCATAGTGATTTTTGTGGTAAGTATGACAATTCCTGCAGTTTCAGATTTAATATTGGCCTCCTATGTCTGTTTCATAACAAATTGATGGGAAAACAATAGCAAGAAATTGTAATGAATGACACTTATTGATTTTATTTAGCACATGAAACTTTTTCATGACATTAATCACAACACAGAAACCATGCTTAAAAGTCACTATTTGCGTAGTATAGATTTCGAACTTACCGCACTAGAGTTGGATTCAAGAGATTGTCTTTTTTTTGTTAACAATATTGATGACTGATAGGTGGAACTTATTCTCTCTTAATCATAATGGTGTATAATATCAACTATATTGCCAGATTTTTTTATACCGTTTAATACGGTACATGATGAAAATAACACAACCCTCTGTGTCATACTCTTGTAATGTATTGTGGTCCCCCCAGGCTATTCTTCCATGCGTGCAGCGTCTACAGTTGCTGGTGACTGCTCAGATTACCACATATTTACTTGATAACTACACTCATTTCATGTGAGAGAACAAATTAGAACTTTGTTTATTTATTGCTTACATTAGTTGGATTTTCAATATGTTTTTGTATGACAAATCCGGAAAGAGGAAGAAGTCGGCTGTAAAGGTACACGCTCCCATTTATATTTGCCAATTTATTATTCTTTGATTATATTTTAATATATTGTTCTTTAGTATGATATCCCCACCCCTGTCTGTTCACAATTCTGGTAAACACTCTACAATTTAGTGGATTTGAGAATTGAGATGCTTTTTTTCTAAATTTGCTGTTTTACTTCTGCGAGTCCTAAAAAGGAATTTCTGAGTTTCATGGTTGCACAATTATTTTTTTCCCTTTCTAGTCTCCATAATCTTTTAAATGATCTGCAGGTCAAATACTTCAATGAGCCCGCTGAATGAAACTTATTAAAGTTGAGAGTCGACCAAAGAGTTTTGTTTCAAGCTTGATGTTGTCACAGTCTTTGAAATGTTTTTTTCAAATTTCCTGTAATGGTTTTATAAGTGGTAAATTAGAACCCCATTCAGTCCCTAGATTAAAATCCAGATTCGCCGATCCAACGTGCCGTCAGACTCAAAAACCTGAAAGACACCTTTTAATAAGCTCTTGGTTAACTATTTCTTTTTGTTTGAATGGCCACTGACATGGTTTCGCTTCCATGGTTGTATGTGACAAGGAGTAGGGCAGCCTGTTCGACCACTTGCGTTGTCTCTTGGTCCACTGGTTTCCACCCACTGCTAAAGATGCCTATTGAACCATATGTTAGTCCAGAAATGACCTAGTTTGTGTTTAGTGGATGTTAAACCCCATTTCTCCCTCTCTTTTTGTTTGCCTGGTCACCTCACTATATGTCAATTCATACTATGGTATAGATAGCACATTAGTTAAAGGGCTAATTCCGAAATTTGTTTCGGGAATAAAACTGCTTAATTTTGTGTTAAAATCCCTTAAAATATTCGAGTCAAGGGCCGAGAAACTACTTCAGTATTTATGATACGTTTTCAAACGACTTAAATCCGTCAGTATTCATCTGGAATTTGAGACCTGTGCCCCAAGGTGTATTTTGTGGTATCTGGATAAAACCAAACATTTTTTTTATCAAAATAATGTGTAGTTGAAATTTGCCTTTCTTTATCAAGTACGGCACATGGGTTATTCACTGCATAACCCTCTCAAGTAATTGTAATCGGTTATAAGGTCACCCAACGAAACAATTGACCCGAAATCTTAAAATTTTTAGACAAGGTAAATACACCATTCCCCTATATTTTGGCGTTTTAATTTCATACATTCTCAGACTTTTTTTGAGCCTCTCTTTAATTCAGGATTGTCCCTTTAAAACTCTTAATCCTTTTACATGTACGGAGTTATTTAGTACTTATTGATTTTGGCAATTGCTTGATATCAAGAATGACTTCCAGTAAATGATAGAACAGATAGGTTCAAAGATGACGGCAGTCCCTCTAAAATTCTTAAAATATGTGTTGCTTTGTGCAAATTCAACTATTTTTGGGAAAAAAAAATCTGATTTGGAATGACTACCAGTATTTAGAGCAGATGGAAGTCAAAGAGATCAGCACCTCTTGTTTCGTTCTTAACAAAAATCCAAATGATATCGGATTAATTTTGTCATGCTACTAAAATAGATCAAATTTTGTGTTGATTTTATCTAGTTCATTCTAGACATGCGATATCATCAAGATCAATATCGCATGTCTAGAATGAACTAGATAAAATCAACACAAAATGAGATAAACATCCTAATTTTCTGCACCAACTGGGATATTGAAGATGGGCATACAGCAGGATGTTTGGCCTATACAGTGGCACTACAACCTACCCTGATTTCGAATTTCATTGTCAAAGGCTCTTTTTCATACATCAGCCTTAGTTTTTGTTTAGTTCCATCTGAATCTGAACGACAAGAGGCTGTACGTATGTCATCAATGAAAACAATTATCAGTTGATTGATTTTAATCCATTATGAATAGACCTTTCAGTGACAAAGATCACAGACCTCTATTCATTGATCCAATCCCAAGCAGGTGGAAATAAAGATCAAAATATATATTTAACTATTTATTTCATCATGTTTTCCAGTAATTAAGAGAAATGGACCTGAAATATTTTAAAAGAAATTTCTAAGGGCCACTCAATCTTTAATGTGATTAAAAATAAAATTGTTGATTTTGTCTGAGTTTCTATTTTGCTTTGTTTTCTGTCTTTCAAAATTTTCTGTCCATACATGAAGAATATGTGATATAACCAAATGTTTTATTTACATCGACGATTTACTAAAATTAGTAAACAAACTGCTTGATCTCCTAGAATTGTTTTTTAATTGTATAGAATTGGTGAGATTACCAGTTGAAATTCTTTTTGTGACCTAAATCTAAGAGGTTTAGCTGCTTTAATTTAAGAATTAATTTTTAGAGAGAGGGAGAGAGAGAGAGAAATGGGGTTTAATGTCCTCTCATCACAAACTATAAATCATTTTGGAACTAACACACAGTTCATTTTTTTTAAATAATTCACTTGTGCGTCAATCTGATTAAAACACAGATCCAATTTGGATTTGTTTTAACTCGTGTTCTGCTTGAAATCAGGGGTCAGCTAATTAAATGGTCTGTCGAATCAAGAATTTGACCTTTTTTGCGCGGAACTGTGGGTAGAGTTATCAGCGATAGAAATCAAAACAAAGCAATACTAGATGAAATAAAAAAACATGGCGGTTGCTAATTGGTTAATCGAATGACTGACGTTATCGGGTCAAATGTCGCTTGCTTGGTACCTGATGTCATAGAACATGAACTCCCACTATAACTTGTTAGATCTACATGTAGTGTAGGCCATCGACGGTATACAAACGAATCGAAATATAGATCTGTATTTTAATTAGATTTCTTGTGCGTAGGGGTCTTCAGAAGTGGGAGGAAACTGGAGAACCCCAGATGTCCTGTCTGACTGCATTCCTTTAATTTGCTTTCTTTATTTTACTGTACAACAATCCCATGTGCTATTGAAAGTCTTCTACTGGCTTTGAAAATAATATGTCTGCTTCCACTGCAATTATAGTCATTGAAAACAGACATCATTTTAACCTTGTGTCAGTTGAGACAGGAATCAAATGGATTAACTACATTAGTGGGAGAGGAAAAAAAGAAAGGATCAAAATGATTGACCAATGATTTTTTAAACTAAGGGATGTTTACGTCATTGTAATAAATAATGAAGTGTTTTCAGATAGATATTTCAAATACTGGTTTAGTCAATAGATATTATAAGTAACACGATATAAAAACAAAAAAAAACTATTTCCTGAAAAAATTCTATTTCACTAGATTAGTATTCACATGAATTTAGGAGGGTATAAACAAAAGAAATGGTATGTAGATTTGCACTTCATTAATCTTTCATCCCTCTTGGGATATAAACTGAAATCAACATCAGATTTGATGTAATGATGTATGTAATCTACATCATGTTGTTAATCCAATAATAAATGGTAATCATTGTTAATAATTCAACGTTATTCAACATTAATTCCATACATTACTAATGGCCATTTTAACTAGATGTAGGGTACCAGAATCTACTGAGGTTTGATGAGTGGGTATGCTAGGCTGGGCGTGCGGAATGATTAGAAATTTGCATCTGGTTTGAATATAGGAGATAGAGCTGCTTGTATCTAGAAAAAAATTGAAAATTTTTAATTAAATAATATACAAAGAATTAATTTTTATTGAACATTTCATTCCATTAAAAAAAAATATATATATTTGGCTCTTTTAGCTATTAACCTCATTAATTATTTATCATGCCACAAATTCGATATTTCATTTGACAGGCTGGCTTTTGTTATTGACAGGCACACTTCTATTAATGCCATTCATTTGGACAGGTGACATTCTTATGCTTATTTAAGGACTAGGGAAGAACTAAAAGGCAATGTATAGATAAACTTATATCCAATGTCAATGAATGGATAAGACACTTTTGTATATATGTATGACTTTTGTCCTCTGATTGCTTTATGTAAGGAAATATGATAAACTGATTATCAATCTATGCTTTGAAATCATTGACCTTATGTAATGCAGATTCTAACTTATCACATTCCTATAAATGCTGGTTGTCGCTGTATAAATTGCATATGGAACATAGTTTTGTAAGACAGCTTTCTGTTCCAGCCTCTGGGTTTTCTCCGGGCCTCCGGTTACCTCCCACTGCTTAAGACCCCTATGCACAAGCAGATTATTGAAATAAAATTAAAATATATGTTAGTCCCCAAATGATCTAATTTGTGTCAAGTGGACGTTAAACCCCATTTTTCTCTCTCCGCTTTCTGTTCCTTTCCGTAAGTTGGCTATCTGCCAAACATTGTTTGTACACCAGGTGGGTTATCGGTATGGCTAGACAGTTAGTTGTTGAAAAGCATCAATTTTTAAAATTCGATTTAGGTAATTGTTTATTAATGAGTTTTGTGTAGGATATAATGTCTTATTTCAAGGCAATTTCATAGTAAATGGAACAAACACAACAGAAAATTAATACATGTATAAAAAAAACAAAAACAACTCAACCCGATTATGTGAGGTGAAAGATGAAAAAGATAGTTGGTGATTATAGGGTTATACACTGTGGAGTTATTATGTTTCAAATTCACATCCCAGTGTGGGTCACCTTCAATATCCCCAGTGGTCTCAATCCGTTCTACTCCACTATACCCTAGGTTCATCCATTATCTGCTCTTGATTGTAGCTCGACTTACAAACCGGTCTTAGCCTCATTACTTACGTTTACAGCAATATAGGGGGATTACGTGGCTAAGTGGGTAAGACACTGCCTCACTAGCCTAGAGGTTGGGGTCGACCCCTGCATTGGCCAAGAAACTTCATCCCGATTTTCCCGTGTGGTTTCCCCTTCTCAGTGATGCAGGACGAAGGGCCTGAAGGGCTTTATAGTCATTCAGATGGGACAAAAAAACGAGGTCCTGTGTACACATTGGCGAACACGTAAAAGATCCCTTGGCAGTTGGAATTTGGCCATAGCAACGCTGCCCGGCCAAAATTTCCCTCTCAGCACACTGTATAGCATATGGCCGTCTTCATTAACCCAGTTTAGAAGCAGAACAGTCAGGGGTAGAAATTCTTCATTATTTGCGAGAATCTAACAGGATTCTCATATATGCGTTCTGCACGAATTCACTGAATCTTAATTAATAATAAGGTCTAAAATACAAATTGTGTTTATTGTGTTAATCTAAAACATCAAAATACAACAAAGGTAAAAAAAAAACAATCAGATAGAATTACTCTTTATGCAAGTACTCTTTTCTGGAGCACATAAAAGACATTGTTTTGAGAAGCAATTTATTGTATCAGTTGTTAGAATGATTGTACTTGTAGATAAGATAAAATGTTTATTGTGTCATCCATTTGGAGAAAGAGACATAGAAAACTCTTCCTTTTTTGTGTGTTTTTTTTTTATAGCTGCAATGCAAGTTCAATTTTTTTAGTTGCTTGATAGTTCTTATAAGCACATATCTTTAATGCAATCTAATTATGTTCTAATTATTGCCAGAACCCATGCTTTAGTGGTGTGGTATCTTGTGTTTGTAATTTGTTTCATGGTTATGTTCTGTAGGGCAACTAGCTCACATATTTTTAATTACTTTTTAAGTAGAAAAACATTTTATAAATTACTCATTAACAGTAGATGCTTTCCTTTTACTAGTATGAACCGGCTATTAAGATTTTTTAAAGATCCAAAAATAAATTTAGTCTGTAAGGTTTTAAACTAGGCTGTAAAATCTAGGTTGTATGTGACAAGGAATAGGGGTGTTTGTCCAACCTCGTGGGGTTTTTCCGGATTTCTCCCACTGTTGAAGACCTCTATGGACAAGCGACATATTGAAATAAATTTGAACCATATGTTGGTCCGGAAAGACCTAGTTTGTGTTGAGTAGATGTTAAACCCCAATTCTCTCTCTCTCTTTCTTTTTCTCAAAGATGTATAACATATCAAAATTTTATAATGATGCATTGAGGATTATAGCTAAGAAACTGTACACAAGGTTTCTAAATCAATGTGTTAACAAACAGTTGACAAAAGAACAGTAGAGTGGTAACAAGAAATTGTGCGCAGACAGATGACAATTTATGAGGTAGGGCTCCTTTAATAAGACTGATTGAGAATTAATCCATGAACAGAGTCCAGTCTGAAGCCCAGCAACGCTATGTTGTCAAACAGGCATATTAGATCTGATGTATTCAAAAAGTATGCAAATTTCCAATATGCAACAACATATTGGAAATGTGATCCATATTTGAAATTGCCACTTTTTTCCTGAATGATTGTGCATTGGTTTGAAACCCAATTTTGTTCTAAGCAATCAAAGCAAGCAATTCCCAGGAGAAATCATGCTATCACTGACACAAACATCAGGGTTATATTTGTCAGATTCACAAATTTTTATATAGATCCTATCCAGATGACTGAGTCTGCAATCCAGGCTTTAATAACAAAAGATGCAAATGCTGATGTGTACTATCTGACAATAAATTGTTTATTGTCTTGAGACTAATGTAAAAAGAAGATATCATTGATTTTGAGGGGTATTTGTGGCCATGGAGAAAGCTGTAATTATATTCCGTATGGACGATCGGCCGTAGTCATTAACTTGGAATAATGTTAGAGAAAACATCATGTGTAATCACTTGGTAGTAATAACAAGAATAACAATAATTTATAAAGCATCCTCTTAACTTATCCTACATGGTTAATAGTAGTGCCGTTAAATAAATCAAGTGAGAATTTTCTCAAATAAAACAGGATTATTGTGTTGATTGTAGTATTTATCTGATTAACTTGAGCCAATATTGAATGTTAAAACTGGTTTGTCAATGTCAACATAAAAATCAGAATGGAAGCAAGTGTCTAAATCTTCTGCCGACCAGTACTAGTATATCCTCATATTATTGATCTTGCATGCTGACCCAGAATTTTACAATTCTTTAACCAAGATAACACAAGAAATAATGAATTGAAATTGAAACCTCCCAGAAACAATTCAAAGCCAATATTTTACAGGATTGCATAACAAGGGACATGGGAAAGACCTTTCAATAGTTTATATAGGCTGGAGACAAAAGACGAATACATTTCCAAGTTTTTCTGGAATAATTGGACGATAATGTGACACACTGTAAAAGATTTATTCCCTAACGAATACACATGACACATCAATTACCATATATAAGTTGAAGACAGGAAAACTCAGAAAAAAACAATATTCAATAAAACTCCATTTTCCTCGAGCCAGAGTAAAGATTATCTGTCCATACCCCACACCCGCATTTTGGAAAAAAAATGCTACGGGTGATTGAAAAACGATGTTTTTTTTATTGAATTATCTAACTCCTGTGAGCATGTGATGGTTTTGAAATATGTTGTACAATGATTTTATAAATTATTGTGCTGCATCAAATTTAGGAGCTGTGGTGGTTCAGTTAATAAGCTGTTAGTTCGCTAACTACAGGTTCCCTTGTTCCAACCTTGATGTCAGCCGAGAAAGTTTTATTATCAGGATTTTCAGGTGTGGTTTCCATTGTCAGTAGTGAAGGACGGAGGGCTTGGCAAAAGACAATATATGTATAGTCGTTGAGATCTGTGCACACATTGGCTTGTGGGTAACAGATCCCTTGACATTTGAATTTGGAAATAAGAGTAAGCCATAGTTCTGCTGTCCGATCTAAAAGATTTCCCAAAAAGCACACTGTAGACCTGCTGCGCATAACGGTCTTCATAAGCTTAGTTTGTGCAGAACAGTAGGACTTTTTAACCCATTTCATTTCATTGCACCAAATTTCAGCTAATAATCAGTTATATTCCTAAAATCATAAAAAAAGGCCTACTCAAATGATCAGGGTCACACACCTGTTGGCACACATGGCTTAAAATAAAAAAAATCACCATTGACCAAATTTTCTAGGTTTATTCTTGGTTTATAACTTCCAACAGGGGGTTGGATGGCCGAATGGTTAGCATTACGCGCTGTATCATAAAGCCTGTCATTGAGTCAACCAGCGTGGTTTCAATCCCTGGTTGAACGTAACAAGAAATAGGGTCGCTTGTCAACCTCGTGGATTTTCTCCAGGTCCTCTGGTTTGCTCACATCGCGAAAGACCCCTACATGCGAGCGAAAAATTTGAAATAAAATTAAACCATATGATAGTCTCAAAATGACCTAGTTTGTATCGAATGGTTGTTAAACCCCATTTCTCTCTCTCTTTCTCTCTTTAACAATCTGGTTGAAATGGAACAATTGTTCAGCACAACATGAGGGGGTAAAATTATTCAAATTTTTATCGTAATTTACATAATTGCTAGAGTCATAATTATCAAGATGATTGATGATATGTGGCTTTGTCACGAAATTACCACCTCTACGATTACAGTGTTAATCTAAGAATTTGACTAAAAGATAAATGTCCCTTTGAGATACGCCCCAGAATTTTGTAGAGTCATTATATTGAGTCTAAATTACAAAGTTGTCATTGGGATTTTATTGAAATCATCCTAATTCCAATAATTGATTATCATCTGGTCTCTACTGATTCAGCTAATTGGGAAACGGAAAGTGAAATTAGTTGTATTGGATTCTGCATTCAGTTTATATTGGAAATTCAATTTGGAAGCCAACTATAACTTCTTGCTTGGATTTTTGGTATTTAGTTTATGTGTGACAACAGTTTAACAATTGTTAAACATGCATTATTCAAGAGCTAAATCTGCCTTGTGCAGGTCTTTATTTGGTGTGTCCTCACTGTGCCCACTTTTGATTAATCCAATTAAGGTCTAATTAGGATTAGTGTATTAAGCGGATTAGTTTAGGTGTTAGGATTAGGTAATTAGATGGAAAAAAACCCAAATATTTTATGTAATTTTTTTATTTTTCGATGTTTTATATATATTTAATAAAAAATATAACATACATGGATATATCATACATCACATTAGCACTTTATAATTTAATGAAAATATAACAATTTTCGATGTTTTATATATAAAATATGTAATAAAAGTATAACATACATGGATATATCATACATCACACAAAAACAAGATAAACAATGAAAATTTACAATGTAGTTGAACGGGCTACGCCATCGGCATACTCGAATACAGTCTTTATACCGTTCTGAAGATATGTTTTCAGAGTTTGGAGTCGGGTTTCTAGTTGCCTGTACTTTCTTCTCTTAGGCCGTAATTGTCCGTTGGCGCCTAACTGGAGAATGGTTACTTCGGAGTAAGCTTGTTCATTCTTAAAAAAAGCCACCAACTTAAAAATATTTTGGTGAGTGGTGGCAATAATGGATGTCATCTTGGAATGCCATCCTTCAACATGGTTTGTTGTGCGTGGACCTTCAGTGTGGAAATGGTTCCACATCATTCGGCCATGCTGCCCCTCCACCAAAAACTCAGTTACGTAATCTGCCAATGGTGCATCATCAAAGGCACGCAGTCATACATCTTCAACCTGCAATATTGGAATTGATGGTAATGCTGCTGCTTGCTTGACGATTTTATTGATTTCTGACACCCGAGAAAAATCTGCTTGTAGTCCATATTTCTGCGCATTGCACCAAATACACTGACCAAAGTGAAAAAAAACATCTTTTAGTTCTGACCTCGGCAACACAGTTCTCACAGCATTTTGTATACTAACTTCGAAATCTGTAAACACATGGCTGGGTAAAACTGTTGTCGGCTGCTGCGTGGAGAAGGAAGTCGTCTCCGGGTGTGGTCTTGGTGTAAGAATCTGGAAGCTGGATATCGTTGCGGGTCTGAAGAAGTGCTGGGAGGATCTTTGCTCGGGCTCTATACAGGGAAGCACAGCAACTATAGAATGTTGGAATCTCTCTGATCATCTCACCCGAGTCACGGTCTGATCGAAGGGCTGTAAACAAACAAAAAGAAAATATTTATTATACATATTATTATATCATTAATACTCGACAAGACACTCGATTGGTTTGTTACGGAAGAACATGTTCAGTATGCTTTAACATTGAATCATTTAAATTAACGGCACACAACATTAGAGATAAATACATACCTGATACTTCTTCTTGATAGATGGCACAAACTGGTTTGGTTTCCTCTTGCACCTTGGTTTTCATGGCAACAAGAAATTTGTCGACTGCCACCTTGTGTGGGTTAGCAACATGGTTGTGGTTTCTGGAATATTTAGTAATAAAGCCTTGGTGGATGTTCAGGGTTGCTGGACAACCTTTTATACAACATCTCCAGTATACTCGTTCTGCCTTCCTATTCTTCACTCGGAATTTGTGTTCTTCATGGACTAAGTGTTCTCCACCTTGAGCATTGGGGATGTACTGGATGTTTACTTGAACGTTTGCCATGATAAAATATGACCGACTGACTTCTGGGTGTCCTTATAAAGACCGTGTAATGTGTAGGCTTACTCAACATAATTCATATTATATTCAAGTGTCATTTTTTGAATAAAATTTATCACTTTAACGATTACGGCGAGTTCATCTCACCAATTATAAGACTGAATATTTAGTCACTTTCAATATTTTTTTTGTCCATCTAATTACCTATAACACCTAATCCTAATGCGCTTAATGCACTAATCCTAATTAGACCTTAATTGGATTAATCAAAAGTGGGCACAGTGAGATGTAACCCTTTATTTGGGCATGAAATGTTTTCTTAAGTATTAATTAGACATTAATTAACTGATCCAGGCCTTAATCAACATTGGATGGCATCAGATTGCTCCGATATTAAACAGATTAAAACTTTTCAGTGATAAATCAAATATGGCGCGCCAAGACGCTTCGAGTCTTAGCTTTGATCAACCAGGCCCGTGGTTGAAATTATTGCACAGGTCGGCAAAATCTTCAAATGCCAATATCTTCGCTTGCAATAGAGTAATTTGAATGAAATTTTCACATTATTCATTTTACAGCATCTACTTTCGAACTATTATAGCAAGAATGGCTAGTTCTTATCTATATCTTGAATAATGTAACTTTAAAGGGACAGTCCCGTATTATACAGAGGCTCAAAAATAAAAGTCTGAGAATGTATGAAAATAAAACGCCAAAATATAGGGGAGTAGTGTATATACCTTGTCTCAAAATTTCAACTCAAAATATTAAGTCGTTTGGACGTGAACGCCAAAACTGCTTATCCGGACACGTAACCCTTTTAAGATTTCGGGTCATTTTTTTTCATTTGGTGACCTGATAATCGATTTACGTTTCTTGAGAGGTCTATGCAGTGAATGACTCATGTACTGTACTTGATAACAAAAGGTAAATTTTACCTACATATTATTTTTATAGAAAAAAGTCTGGTTTTATCCAGATACTGTATGATACAAAGGTCTCCATTTCCAGATGCAGACTGTCAGGTTTAAGTTATTTACAAGCGTATCACAAAAATCGGGTTAGTTGATTGGCCTTAGATAATGGATTTTACATGATTTTAACACAAAATTAAGCAGTTTTATTCCCCAAAAAGTTATCGGGATTGGCCCTTTAATCAATAGAATATAGCATTAACAGTAACTGAATCTTTGAGTATAATTGAATTAGAAGAGATTGTTTTTTGTTATGAATTATAAATGAAAATAATCAATTTACTCAGGGTATATTCTGTGTTTGTTGTATTTTTCTCTGTGTTCATTTTATGGAATTTCTAGGCAAGAGTTGAGAGTAGTGGTAAATAGAATATTTGAAGGTCTTTTTGGTCAGTTGTATTACTTATTATAGTATTGTTTAAACTTTTTATTTTTCATATTCTGATGCCATCTGATATGTCTTATCGACCTTCTGATATTTTATGAAATTTCGCGACTAGTGTTCAGAGTACCGTATTGGTAGATAAAATATTTGAATGTCTTTATCATCAGGTTTATCACATTTTTTTTGTTATATGGTATAGTTTATATATCTTTTAATTTTCATATTCATATTTTATGATACCGTTTGTGTTTTTGACTGTGACTTTTCTTAAGTTTATGGTATTTTATATTGACCATGACTTTTTAAAGCTTATTATCCAAAATGGTCATAATTTCTATGAATTTATTACATATGTATTATGTTATAAATTATAATGAAATCGCGTTTAATGTCCTACTCGTCTGCACTAACAGGTATTATATAATCATAAATATTCAGGTTTCATTTTAAAAATTGTGAAAAATGATGATAAATGATGGCAAAAAAAGTTTTGTGGTCAAAATATACTGTAAAGGAAAAAAGATGACACAATTTTTCAATATTCTGTCAAACCAATGAAAAAACAATATGCTCAATTGAAATATGACTGGCAAAATGTAGAGCTAATGCCTCTCGGGGGGAAAATTGAAAAGATTATTAGACTGGGGAAATTTCAATAACACCTACATAATCTACTTGAGATTTCCCCTAGTGGTAATTTTAATTATCACAATCTTCTTCCGTTAGGGCATAATTGATTACATAACCACAGCAAAATAGGAAATATATCAGGAAGTTGTGCTAATGTATTTTCATGCGAAAGGACTTCCTCTGTATTAAATACATTTTAATGCTAAAACAAAGTAACATGTTATGTGAATGTCTGCATTGTTATACATTATTAAGGATCAAATGACTGTTGAAATTTGATGAAGAGTGGGCAGAAATGCCACTGCCACAACAAATTTCCCTCTTAGCAAACGGCATGATATATGCTCATCTTTATTATCTCAGCTGGTGCAGACAGTTAGCATGTTACACCCCATTACATTTTACTGATACCCTATTGTCTGAATGAAGAATGCCTGTAGAAAATCTATAAAAAACACTATTAAAGTGTACAAGCAGAAACGTGAGATTTATCAGGTTGCAATATTTTATTCTGTTACAACCTGTTCTATTCTCACCTTTCTAATAGTTATCAAGATATCGCAGCCATCAACAAATAAAGAGATTCGCTAGAATCAAGTCTCGTTTATATATGGAAGAGAATGGTTTAAGAATCTCAAATTATTCCTGTCCATTTACATTTGGAAGGGAATGGTTTAAGAATTATTTCAAATTATTCCTATTCACGACGACACAAGTATTTCGCTTAACAAAAGTACATTACATTTCTAGAGACTCTGAACCAGGTTTTTAAAAAGTGAGTGCCGTCAACCCTTTATCAGAAGTTGGAGTGGTCACATTCCATCATTCTCCGATCATCGATGCCATTGTCTGCATTGTATATGGTTCATTATGTCTCATATGATATGAATCATATGCATATAACACACTATTCAAATACATGAGTGGGGGTGTGGGGGCGATGGTCAAATGGTTAGCACGTGTGTGCTGTATCATAAAGCCTGTCATTGAGTCAAATGGCATGGTTTTGAATCCCAGGTTGTACATGGCAAAGGATTAGGGTCGCCTGTCCAACCTTGTGGGTTTTATCCGGGTCCTCCGGTTTCCTCCCATTGCTAAAGACCCCCATGTGCAAGCAAATTATAAAGATAAAATTTAACCATGTGTTAGTCCCAAAATGACCTAGTTTGTGTCTAGTGGACGTAAAACCCCATTTCTCTCTCTCTCTTTCTCTCTCTCTCTCTCTCTCTCTCTAAAATACCTCATATAGTTGTTTTTAATTAAGTGACATAGGATCCCATTATTCATCATGCTATGTAATAATAGAACTGATTGTAAACTGTGCTATCATGTTTATTATTTTTATATGATGGTATCATTTGACAAATTTTGGTTGACATTTTATATCATAATATGATTTGGATTTTGGATTTGATATCAGTTATTAAGATGAAAAGGGAAATTAATGACTATATTTAGCCAAATTGCAGTTGGTACTAAATCAATCACCTGCTACTTTTCACTTGAATTACTGAATGGTCCTGATTGCTGACTGCTAGCCCAAGACGCGTATTTATCTTACTGAAGTAAATTGTCTCTGTAGGAATAGGTAAAGAAAGAATTATAAGTTTTACTCTGACAACTAAATGTTAAAATGTTCTTGGAGGAAATTTATTTAGAAGTCTGAGTGTAAACGAAGGCTATTAAACATATGCAGCGTAACTTGGACAATGTGTTTATATGAAATATATGCTTCCAAAATTGAAATAAATTGAACGGAAACGCCGCTTAATATCTATATCATATGAAAGTCCTTTCTACAAAATTAACAAAACATGTGGTGTTCAATATATATATATATATCATGATGTTCATCAATCATGGTAAAAAAAAAGAAGTCTGATAATTTGATTTCATTTGCAATTTTTAAGTCTGAAAAACCATGACATTTTAATAGTCAAACGTGCAATAAATTCATGAACATTTTCATTGTTTTATTCATAAAAAACAAAAACACTTAGAAACCAATTTACTGTGGTATGGCAAAATAATTGTTTCTTTTGCCTTCAGACTCCCAATAGAAACAGATTTAACAACTGATAATTATTTGCATGTTATTACACAGACATGTTGAATATAGCTATTTAGGTTTTATTTGTTATTGTACAATACTAACTTAGAATTAATGGTGCGTGGTTTTTATTGTGAGACGGGGTAGTCAAGAATATTAAAAATTGTAATAAAATAGTGTAAACATTAAAATAGTTCATCTGTTTAAAAATGTGATTCTTCTTCTTTCAGTTTACAATATGGACACTGATTAAAAAAGAAAGAGACAACTTAAGTTCATGGATAAATTCTCCATGCATAAAGATAACGACGAACTGCCGTATATACTACGCAGAGTTACGTGAGTATAATTATTTGGTTTGAAAGACTTCAGTATAAACAATCGTCATCTAATTCTTCAGTAAGTTATCTATGTGTAGCTATCGTGAATCGGCGGTAGTGAAGAAGACCTGAACAAGACCACTGGGGATACCGTGAATGGCTATCGTATTGATACAAATATTTACAGCTTGACAATTACTCTATGTATTGTCACAGATTTGTGATAAAAAAGTTATTGCTTTTGATCAATCTGATTAAAACACAAATCCTATTTCGTTTCATTCTTTATAATTCAAAATTTCTTTTTACTTTGTTACTACAATATGATCTGGAAGAGTTGTTATGTAACTCGTTTAAGCTGTGTTCTGGTTGATGTGAGGGATTAGTCAAGGAAACGGTCTGTTGCAACAAGTTCTTGGCATGCAATGCAAGGAAATGCCGGTAAACAACTAGAAACATCAATGCAGATTGGTTTATCAAATGTCTGGTGTCATATATCAAAAGCCTCTCCTATGAAGGGGGGTTGGGATGGCCTAGTGGTCTAGAGTGCCGCGCTTCGACCTCTAGCTGGCCGGTCACCTCTGGCTTGTGGCTGTGGTTTACGAGCCCTAGAGTGAGCGTTTGTGACATGAAGATAGGGGCGCCTTCTCAACCTCGTGGGTTTCCTCCGGGCACTCCGGTTTACTCCCACTACTCAAGATCCCTACGCGCAAGCACATTATTGAAATGAAATTAAACCATATGTTAGTCCCAAAATGACCTAGTTGTGTCGAGTGGACATTAAACCCATTTCTCTCTCTCTCCTCTCCTATGACCCCCAATGCGACCTCCCACTACGTACAACTAGTCAGATCTTCATCTAGTAGAGGCCATCAAAAGTAAAAATAAAGTAAACGAAATATAGATCTGCATTTTACTAAGATTGACTTTTGATCACTTTATAAACACAATGGTTATGTCTACAAGACAAAGAAAGCTACTAAAAGTAGGCCTTCTTATTCTCAACATTTTCTGAATATTACTAATAGAGTTATAACTCTTGATCACTTTTAGAAATCTGGGGCCTGTTTCACGAAATTTTAACCAAGATTAAAATCCATATTTTAGTTATTTAATTCGATAATATTATTTAGATTAAGTGCTTAGCCAATCAAAATTGAAGTATCTACTAAAATTTGGATTTTATCTTTAGTTCAAATTTCGAGAAACAGGGTCCTGGTATGTTTTGTTGCTTGGCAAAATATATTTTTAAGTAATGTAAGTGTATGCAAGTTAATTATATGGAATTCTTGATATACATGGACATTGACCGACATTGACTGGTGATAATGGCCATAATAAAGAGGGCTGTTACCCAATTTAAAAATGTAAATTATGTAAATTTATTTGATAGTAAACATTCTGCATTGATTTATTATGGACATAACACAATCAATATTTTTAATATGTTGAATAACAATACAAGTAAATATAGTACTTAAAACCTCACCACTGTTTAATAATTCACTTCAAATTGTTGATGGCAAGTCATGCTAAAGCGATTCAGAAAACGGTATGTGTGGATTTTTTTTTCGTGTGCATGTTTCATCAGTTGTATTCTAATTCCGCTAGTAATTGCAGTGTGACGCCATGGACAAACTTCTTCCAAGGTTTTGATTGTGGGGATTACGTTGACTTAACTTAAGATCAATTTGATGATTTTCCTCTACACAGTATCAGTTGGTGGTAATTGATTGGTTTTATTGTGACAGGGGGGTGATGCTCTGATCTTAGAGATGTCAAAATCAGACAGATCAATACCACCATCCCAAACAATAAAACAGTAATAATCACCAATTCAACAAATAAAATACCAATTGAGTGCTTAAAATAGTACTGAAGTTGAATAATGTATGTGATGTTATATATATAGGCCTAGAATTCAAATTTTACTCGTATCTCGATTCAATTCAGGTAGATATGATCATTGACGAATCAGATGTTCTGTATATTCCAGACCTAGCCAAGTTTTAAAAAAAATGAATCAAAATTTCAATTCTATTTGTTAAATACAATTATTCACTATTTAATAAATACATCCACTGTCTTCGACATTGGTCAATTTAAATCAACATTGATGTTGTTATCTGCCTGTGAAAATATGGGCTTCTGATATCCAATATCTAAGATAAAATGAAAATATAAAAATTAGCACACGAATCTTGTGCCGAAATGTTTTCGAGCTACATTTGTGATGTTAGTCTGATATGTTAGTCTCAAATTGTGTTAATTGTCATTAAAACCAATTGCATGTGTTTTAGTATGTTTTAAAGTAGACACATCAAAGTGGTTGATTTTATTTAAATAGCTTTAGACTCTTTATGAAACATGTTCTATTCTCTTGCAACTGTGATACCATCACTGTACTACTGAGTGATGGTAGTAAGATCTTCTTATTAATTGAATTTCACTTTATCGAGTTGCCTAGAGCGAACCTTGGCAGATGATTTTCAAAGCCCTGATTAACAACCATGGTTTTAATTTATCTGTAAAGCTCATTTCAAGTAGAAAGCCAGTAATTGTACATCTATGTCACTTTTACCATAAAAACTAGAACAATGTCTTGTACAAATTATTTTAACAATCTATTCTCTTTGATGTCAAATGCTATTTTAGTGTTCATTTTATATCTCCAACTGATGGTATCATTTAAAATTTTTCGAGATATTTATCTAAAAGTTCAGATCACGGAGGCGTATCACAATTACTTTAAAGAATGCCAATATTCCAACCGTTTAGATCAATTATTGGAAACTAGAATAAAACAATTTTGACGTCTATATTCTGGAACTTTCTAAAAATACAGACGTATAATCAAAGGTAATGGTTTGGAACGAAATCCCCGCTATTTATTTGTGTAAGATTTGAGCCATAGATCAAGTAAATTGGATAATACATTGCTAGAGGTGAAAACCTTTACTTGGTACATTGCTCAGATTGGATCCAATAAATGTAATGAAGATGGTTGAAGGTTGCTTCGCTATGTAACAGGGAACTCATTAATGACTGATGACTTGTTTTAATGAAACAGACGATAATAATCTTTGGTCCCTGGTTCTGGTGATTGATTGATTTAGAAAACTATTTTCAACATCTATTTGATTTATAGATTTGTACATTTCAGTTGTCATATTCTCATCTTTAATACTTAAAATAACTTTATCAAACCGTAAACTAAAAAATCTGAGGATTTTCCCTGTGGCACTAAAATCTGGTAGAATTCCCATTTGATTTATAGATTTGTACATTTCAGTTGTCATATTCTCATCTTTAATACTTAAAATAACTTTATCAAACCGTAAACTAAAAAATCTGAGGATTTTCCCTGTGGCACTAAAATCTGGTAGAATTCCCATTGCCCGCAATGATTTACCAAATATTTTCCTGATACTTCACAAAAATTACCCTTCTGGGTCGCTGATGTAAATATAATTAAAATGAAGATAATCTAATGGACTCACATAATTTGACAATAATTTGTTTAAAGTTACATTATTCAAGAGCTAAATCTGATTACTGCAAGTCTTAATTTAGACTTCAGATGTTATAGAAATTATAAATTAAACATTAACTAACTTATTCAGACATAATTAGCTCTCAATGGTAAGGCTAGACTGCGATATTTATTGGATTGTTTCATTTTGCAAGAAAACTTTCCTTCGTGATTAAACAAATAAATGGATAATCGAGACTATTAGTTTCGCCTTACCAAATGATGACCGAGGCTAAGCTGAACTTTTATTCGAATGGTTCACGGTTCATAGTGGATCAATTTGACTGAAATTTTCAGCAAATTGCCTTTACATTATGTAATTTTTAACTATTATAGCCAGAACTTATAACTCGTTATCTCATTTCCCATAGTGTATCTTTAATGTATACTTTTAGAAAATATGGACAAATTGAAAATTTGGACGATTTTTTAAATGACCTAAAATATCTTTAGAAATTGAAATGTGTCAGTATTGGAAATATATATAGTTCTATTTTTTTTTCTTCAGAATTGCTTTGAATTTTTTATCAAGATGTAATTCAAACACCGTTATTTTTTTCTTAATAATTCCCCAAAATTGTTATGGAATTAAATTTGCAGAAGAAAAATTAGTTAATTTTGAGAGATAATTAGTTTTGCTCCGACGACATCCATGTCAGTGATGTGGGTGGCCAAGTGAATATTTACTGCTGATTAATTTGTAGTCATTTGACTTGTTTACAGCGGCAGATGGCTTGATAATCAGGTCTATAGACGCATAAATACAGTATATTAGAGTACAAACATGTACTGGATAATTAACTTCATGATATATATCTGCTTTTTGTCATCTATGTAGGCTACACCATAACGAATATACAACCATTAGTAGAAATATTGGAATCAATAAATCTGAAACCAGTTAATTTTGGGGGAAAAATGGCAAATAACAGACACTTTCATTTATTTTCTTTACTATAAAATTGGACATGTCTTTTAACAAATTGACTAATGCGTTTACTAACAAGAAAAAGACATTTCTATATGAATAAAGATGAAGGAGAAACCATGGGAACTAACTAGGGAATGAAATAGAATATAAATGTTGATTTAAGATGTCTTGAATCCCCAGTAAGCCCTCTTGTTAATGACCATGTTTTTACTACACAAGTTGTTTTTGCAAATACTTGACTGACAGAACAAGTAATGGCTATATGGCCACAGTACACTAAAGAGTGCCCCATTGACTTTAATGTTAAATCTCGTCACTTAGCCCGGCTGTAACTTTTTCCCAAATTTTCGTTGGACAGAACGCTTTCTACCACAGATTGAGCAACATGTGGTAAACTCTTGCTCAAAAGGACGGGTGAGGTTCTTCATGAAAAAATTGAGATATTCAAGCTGGAAGTAGAGACAAGTAAAAATGCAATTCCCGGCCCTACATGTCAACGTAACCAGCCTCACAACTCTTGTATCCTTCCGCCTGAAAATCCTGGATATTCACCAAAACCTGGTTGAAAATGTATTTTCAAACCCTTTTTTTCGATTCTACACCAAAAAACCAACAAAAATCGCCATGCAAAAGGGGGAAAAAGGGAAAGGGAGAGAGAGGCTAAAAATAACTTTGGCCCTTGTTTCGTGGGTGACGGCGTAGAAATCTTTGGTGATCTGTGTCCTATATAGGGGTGAAACTTCTGGTATAAGCAAAAGGCCCTTTTTATAGGCTTCCCATATGTTCTGGCAACATACCGGTGAAAGAAAATAAAAATAAAAAAATAACTGCAAAAATGATGGCCCTTTAAGTAAACATGGTGCTTCATGCATAGAGGTGCATATCAAGTCCCTGGGCCTTTTGTGCTAAATTTGAAAACAAATTTTTATTAAAGGCAGTATTTCAGTTCTGTGAAAATATTAGGCAAGTTGCAAACAAAATACACTGAAAACACTCCTAATCTAGAATTTTTGTCAAAAATGTATTTTTTTAAATGCCATGTCATGAAAATGTACAAAATTTACATGTAGTATCTTCAAAAAAAAACAATAATTTTCCACTTTTTTAGATAGCCAGACTGGCAAGTAATATATTTTGAGAAACCCTGGACAATATGCAAACAGGAAAATCACCAATCAGTTGCATTGATTGTAATATTAGAGATCTATACAGAAACATGTATCCCCACCCCCTAAACATATCACTGACTGAATCAATCTAACCATTGCTTGTGGAACTATCATTATCAAAGGAATCTGTCTAACAGCTATGTTTTACCATCCCTGGCTAACATATGTACATATAAACTAAAGTAGGTGCAATAAATATGAATTATGGTTAAAAATAGGCCTTGATGAATGACAAAAATGCAATATTTGGTCTATGATCACTCCTCTGTAACAAAAAGGTCACATAATACACATTTTTCACAAATTTGGGAATATTTCAAGATTTCCAACATCTCAAACCTCAGAGGCATCCTACAAAGTGTTATTGCAATCCTTGTGCTGAAGCAAGACATCTGGACCTTTACATCAATTTCCTGATAAAATACAGTCAAAAAAGTGGTTATGACAGAATTAACAGCAAAAAGGAGGCCTGTAAAGGAGCAAAATTTACATTTTATTGTTCTATAAGCCAGATAATTGCAACAAACACCACAAATCCTAGATGTTGATAACAAAATATTGAACATGGGGCTGACATTTACACATCTACACCAGTTTTGTGCCAGGGTGGGGTCTCATTTGCCTGGCATGTTTCAGGGTTCTAAGTTTGACTTTTAAACAAAAAAGGTTAGAAATACTTGAAATGTACAAAAAAAACATTTCTTGGTGACAAATAACATTCCGAGCTGTAATTCAGCCCAAAATTTCAGTTACTGCCGTTTAATTGTCAACACAGGTGCAATTAAATCTCTGAAAACATACTACTAAAAAAGGGTGGGGTGGGGCATTATAGCCTCTCTAAACAGAATGATGGAGTAAAAATTGCCTAGAAAGACTGGGATATTGCTTCCTACATGAAGGAAATGCAAGAATTTAATGTTTCAAAGAAGAAAAAAAAGCTTATTCTGGGTAAAATTGTGTCACAATTGAGCCAACCCCTGTTTTGAACATTTTGTACAAACCATGTGCTGTACATTATTAACTCAGTGCTGCCAATTTTCAATTTTCTGCAGGAAAGCTGGAGCAATTTCTGAACCTGACAAACGTATAGATCCAATCTAGATGTATTAGCAATGAAAATAGGTGCATTTTTAGAAATTTTGACTCATTTGAGTAGTCAAGAAAGCATTAAATTCTTCATCGAAAAGGGAGAATCTGGAGATTTTCAGTGAATATTGCTGATTTTTAGACAAAATTAGGTGAAATTTCAATACTGTTCACTTTATCTGTGCTTTCTGAGGCTGGACAAGTCAAAATTAAACATTAAAATATTTTTCTTAATTTTAGAAATTCAATAAAAACTTAAAATTGAGAAAAGTGCAGTAAAATCACAATTTTCAGCCAAAATTTGATAATTTTTTTTAAAATTTAACTTTTTTTAAAGTTTTTCTGCACTCAAAATATTTATACATATTTTCTGAGAATTAAGTCTTCATATTTTCAAAACTAAGGTATATCAGTCACAGCCCTATTACACACAGACAGGCCACAGTACACTAAAGAGTGCCCCATTGACTTTAATGTTAAATCTCGTCACTTAGCCCGGCTGTAACTTTTTCCCAAATTTTCGTTGGACAGAACGCTTTCTACCACAGATTGAGCAACATGTGGTAAACTCTTGCTCAAAAGGACGGGTGAGGTTCTTCATGAAAAAATTGAGATATTCAAGCTAGAAGTAGAGACAAGTAAAAATGCAATTCCCGGCCCTACATGTCAACGTAACCAGCCTCACAACTCTTGTATCCTTCCGCCTGAAAATCCTGGATATTCACCAAAACCTGGTTGAAAATGTATTTTCAAACCCTTTTTTTCGATTCTACACCAAAAAACCAACAAAAATCGCCATGCAAAAGGGGGAAAAAGGGAAAGGGAGAGAGAGGCTAAAAATAACTTTGGCCCTTGTTTCGTGGGTGACGGCGTAGAAATCTTTGGTGATCTGTGTCCTATATCCTTTAGATGTATGTAGGATTTTTTGTTGTAAAAAAGCCACAGGGGGGTTGGATGGCTGAATGGTTAGCGTGCGCGAGCTGTATCATAAAGCCTGTCATTGAGCCAACTGGCATGGTTTAGAATCCCAGGTTGTACGTAGCAAGGAGTAGGGTCACCTGTCCAACCTCGTGGGTTTTTTCCAGGTCCTCCGGTTTCCTCCCACTGCTAAAGACCCCTACGCGCAAGCAAATTATTGAAATAAAAATTAAACCATATTATGTTAGTCCCAAAATGACCTAGTTTGTGTCGAGCGGACGTTAAACCTCATTTCACTCTCCCTCTAAAAAAGCCACAATTTAAGCGAACTAAAATATGAGAACCAGCTAACCTAAAGAAAAATTAAAAACGTGTCCACTTGATCTTCAAATTTTTGTGAATATTTTTTGGCCTACCATTAGTTGAATGTTGGGTTTTGTTAAATTTAGAATTTGTATGTGGATCTAATTTGCCTAGATCAGATATAGTATGTGGTACCCAACCCCTCCAGGGATCTGCCCTTGTAGATATTGACAAGACGACTAGACTAGACATGTGTGTTTTCTTATCAGTAAGCATATATACTCGTCCTACTGTACAGTTGTTACCGCTGTCAGCTAGTTCTTTTAAATGATTGATTAGATGACTCAAGCTGGTTTTCTCTAGGAATTGGTGATAAGCAAGTTTCAACAACTGTGCTTGTATTTATCCATAGTTATCCTAGCTTTTTAAGACTAGTTACATCTTACTAAGTATTATGAGGTAACATTCTATGTCTCGTTTGTAGTGTATTTAAATGGGGTTTAACTTCCTGCTTTTCTACTCCAGAATGGTTATTTAAATGATTGAATTTATCTGGTTATCTCAAACCATATTTTGCTTATGGCATTTATTAATAAAGACTGTATTTTGTAAGTAAGTTATGTGTGTAACTGAGGATATTGATTCACTTTGTTTATCATATCGTAACTCATAATTCGAAAACATGAATCTGGTTACTGTTAACGTATTGGTAATTATGGTATCGGTATTTTCTGGTTTATAGGTAGATTAACTACGTACTAGACTGTTTAATTACTAATTCTACTATAGTGCTTTTAATAGTGGTAGCATATATAAATATAGTAACTCTTGTTTTTGTACATCATCTGTGTTATTGAACATCGATCTGCGTAACCAAAATATTTCTATTTTGGGGAAACATACAATCTGATTAGAAAACAGATCTATACTTTGTTTTATCTTTATACGCCTACATCGAATTCTTTTTTTTATTTCGTCATTGTTCTGTCATCCATGATTGCATGTGGATGTGCTAAAAGGGCTAAAGTTATTATCTGATTGACTTTAAATTTATATACAGTGTCTATGGTCCTGAGACAAAAGTAGCCTATTGATTTCCAATGGTTTCTGATAAATATTCCCACAATCATAGCCCTTGATTTTCAGCTAAATTCAGATATTACATGTTTTGTATACTTAACTAGAAGACAAACACATTCCAATGATTTCTGATATCTAATGGGTTGTTACACTTTATCAGATTTTACGTACAGAAGAAAAATATGTGACAACCCTTATTGTTGACTGCTCGAACAACTTAGCTGTGTTTTTTGCGTGGCAAGCTATCTTTTTATATTTTTTGCTGGCTTCAACTTCATGAAGATTTCACCAGTTATACTGGGAGGTCGTGTCAGGGGTCATATGAGTGACTTTTAACCTTGTGCTGTTAGTCATTCGATTTTCCAGTCAGCATATATAGTTCTTTCAATTGGATTAAGGGTTGAATGGTTAACATGTGCGCATGGTATCATAAGGTCTGTTATCAAGTCAAGTGGTGTGGTTTCGAACTTGCTATGTATGTGACACAGAGTAGGGTTGCCTGTCCAGCATCATGGGTTTTCTTTTGGTCCTCTGATTTCCTCCAACTGCTAGATAGAGACCCTCTAAGCACAAGCAAATTATTGAAATAAAATTGAACTATATGTTAGTCACTAAATAAACTAGTTTGTGTTGAGCAGACGTTCTACCCCATTTTGCTCTCTCTCTCTCTCTCTCTCTCCCTCTCTCTCTCTTCAAGTTGGTATTCAGAAATACAGCTTTTGTTTTGACATGTTTTCTATTGCTGCGAATGTCTACCAGATGATGAGAACTCGACTCAACTAACCATTTCATTGGCTAACCAGAACACAGGTATTATTGTACAACTCTTCGAGATCATTGTGTATTGAAGACAAGTAAAACAAAATTTTAAACCATAAGAGAGAGAGGGGAGAAGGAAATGGGGTTTAATGTCAATTTGACACAAGCTAGGTCATTTGAAACCATAAGACAAAATAGGATCTGTGTTTTAATCAGATTGGGAAATGTGGATTTAATATTGCTGCTAAATTCTCGCCAAATTCATCAACACATTTTGTTAAACTCACATAAAGACACTCAGCTAGGATATATAAAAACTGTAGGGGTTTGAAGAGTCACATTAAATTGATTTATGTTAACCTCCTTCTGGTTGCATTAATTTCATTTTAGATTTAATTAAGTGCGAAGGTTGCAAACGAGACATTACGTAAAATATTGATTCTACCTTCCCCAGTAGATAACACAACTACTGCAGATCAAAATGCTACTGCAATAGTCCACATTTTACCATTGTCTACGATACACTAAAACAATGGCGGATTAACCATGGTGGGGACCCTTGGGCCTGGAACATGTCAGTGTCTACTGATCACTGACCGCGGAGCCTATGGGTTGTATCGGATGGGGGGGGGTCTCCCCCCTAGATTTTCAGAAATTGTAGGCCGGAAACATGATTTCCTAATATTTAAGGCACTTGTGTGGGTCCATTTAGAAGTACCTACCCCCCCCCCCCCAAAAAAAAAATCTGCCACAAAATTAGCGCATTCTAGTGTTATTTTAGTGGAACAATCCATGCGAGTGCTATGAAATGACAGCATATCTTGAGGAGGGGGCTGGACGCAACTGAGATTTTTGTGGAGGGTCCTCTAATTTTGGGGGCCTTGTGGACGGTGCCCAATGGTTAATCCAGCCCTGCACTAAAATATTTTATCTTAGCAAAAATCATATCACGGCCCTCACATATTAACCTATTTTTCTGAAATTTTTATTGTCTGTGCATCAAATATCCTATTGAATTTAAGAAACCTATTGTTGTTTCACTTTGTTATAAAGTCCTACAGGCTTCAGTTCTGATAGTGATACCGTATACAAGATTTACAGGAAGCACGAATTGTTCTTGTATATTAGAATATGATTTTTAAATATTTCAATTTGTGGCTTATGGCTATGGATTAGTTTAGAGGATTTTCTTATCTTTGTTATTATAAAACATAATGGGCGTCCTTGCTAGAGATAAGTGGACATAATTTCATAGAGGAGCCGGTCCCACGTGACCTCATTGTATACTGCACAGCATTGGTTTCCTGTACATTTAATACGAACTGATGTGTTGATAAACGTTATTTTTTGTCATTAATATGGAATTTAATCCCTATATGTCAAAACACAGTCGTTTTACTATCGATAATGTCACATGGAACCGTCT
The DNA here is from genome assembly GCA_917208275.1 of Patella pellucida. Classification (NCBI taxonomy): domain Eukaryota; kingdom Metazoa; phylum Mollusca; class Gastropoda; family Patellidae; genus Patella; species Patella pellucida. The sequence goes on from OU795036.1 coordinate 77,011,850, forward strand.
TTTTACTTGTTGACGCCTGGGGGGAATTCCTTCAGCGAGGACGCCGATTGGTGGTGGATTATTGGAGGATTGGACACTGTGCTTCTTGGCGTACCATCAAATGTAAACTGGACAGCTAGTGTTACTATACATGTGGAAAGCTAAAAAAAAACTTGACTATTGAAGTGAAATATAATATTTTGGTAAGAAAATGGTTTGTGTGAAACTGAGTAGTTGATACCTCAGTGTCTTTACTTGCTCAACAAATAAAAGGCAGAATTCAATCAATACTGGAAACAGGAGAAGGGTACGGCAACACTCCCTTAGTGAGTAATTAAAGCTGGACAGGCTGATACATCTGCGTTAAGACTGGATCAAAAGATGATACCGGCGGAGTGAAGTAGTAAAATATGATTTAAGAATGTCTGCTAAACAGAATCACAACAGACTTTGTGGAAGTAGAAGATCGTTTAATGTGACTACGTTTTGGGTAAAATACCCTTTATCAAGATTCAATAAATAATAAGACATGTATTCACTGACCTCTTTGATCAGGAACTAATGAGAAGCTCAAATACAAACCATAAAGTTTTCACAAGATAACACGGGCAATTTTAGATGAAGAATGGAAACAGTCTGGAATATTTCCCTCATATTGTTAAAAGTTATCTGATTAAAGAAATCTTGGCACATTAATCGGAAGAAATTAATTCAACTATTTGATAGCAATTTTTGTATATCACACAAAAAAACTGAAAATTGAAAAATTTTCTGACATCCCCATCTATATCGTCCATTACATGTTTTATCTATTGGAGGAACTCTCAAATTCTAAATCTGACCACAATGGGGGGGGTTGGCTGGCAGAATGTTAGCACGTGCGTGTTTTATCATAAAGCCTGTCATTGAGTCAACTGGCGTGGTTTCGAATCCCTGGTTGTACTTGACAAGGAGTAGGGTTGCCTGTCCAACCTCGTGGGTTTTCACCGCGTTCTCCAGTTTCCTCCCACTGCTAAAGACTCCTACGCGCAAGCAAATTATTGAAATAAAATTAAACCATGTGTTAGTCCCAAAATGACCGAGGTTGTGTTGAGTGGACGTTAAACCCTATTTCTCTCTCTTTCTCTCTCTCTCTGACCACAATGGTACGAAATACTGTTATAAAAGCAATTTGCAGTTTGGAAGATTACCCAGGAAACAGGAGCTGTTATTTCCCATTAAGAATTAGAAGTGAATAATCCTTGTATGATGAGGCCCACTTGGTGCAAATATCTAAGTAATCTAGGAAGGTGGAATGGTTGGATGAAATGTCGTTTATTTCCTTTACTACTTAAATCGTTTGCTTGAAATAAGTTAGATAGCGATCATCTATTGATGGAAAAACAAAGGTTATATCTTATATCTATTGGTCGCAGATTTACTTACAAGCTAATTATTTTTATACACCAACATTTCAGGTGGTTGTTGTATATATTGTTACCTGCTTCCATCAGTCCGTTGGGGGGTTGGATTGCTGAATGGTTAGCGTGCACGCGCTGTATCATAAAGCCTGTCATTGAATCAACTGGCATGGTTTCGAATCCCTGTTTGTACGTGGCAAGGAGTAGGGTCGCCGGTCCAGCCTCTTGGATTTCCTCCAGGTCCTCCGGTTTCCTCCCTCTGATAAAGACCCCTACGCGCAAGCGAATTGTTGAAATAAAATTTAAACCATATGTTAGTTCCTAAATGACCTAGTTTGTGTTGAGTGGACGTTAAACCCCATTTCTCTTTCTCTCTCCATCAGTCTGTTCCACTTTTCTTATCAATTCTTTACACACTTTTCTTCTTGTCTTTGAGTACAGACAGGCCGTATGACATTAGACCGTAATTTGTGTGTCATTATACTAATTAATTTCACGAATATACGCTTACATTAATTTGATAATTTGGACAATAATTACACTACATGATTAGTCTATGATTGGTTTTATATAGATTAGGTTATAGATTAATGTATTTATTTATGTATTTGACAACAACTCGTTAGTCAGGCAAGATGATGTTAGTGGAACTAAAGGATTTAAGTGATTTTTTTTTATAGATCCATATAGTCTAAGTATTAATAGATCCAAATAGTCTAAGTATAAAGAAAAGGAATAGGGTTATTGATTTATTGGTGGGAGTTTTATAATAAATTGCTAAAGAACTACAAGAGCCCACTTATGTTCTGTAACATGAATGGTAAAAGTGTGATTAATGACAAATATTTCTATAAACAATAATAAACAGTAGGAGAGATTCTTGTTCTTATCACAATATATAACCAGACTTGTCTAGCTGTAGACTGTTAAACAATACAATAGAATGTCTGATGAAACATCCTAAAAACATATTGATTTAGATCAATAATAAAACATACAGTAAATGCATACGTCCATGGGGAATATTTCAAGGAATGAAATTAGTTTTCAAAGTGGAATGCTAACAGTATTTGATTTTGTCATGGGACAGAGAATCGTGGACGGTTGCTTGGAGAAAATTTACTGACATTGTGATTGATTAATATAATAATAATGTAATAATCATCTTTTTCCAGAGGGGGAGATGGGGTTTAACAGCCACTAAGCACAAACTTGTTGGGACTTACATGGCATATCCTTATTTCAATAATTTGCTTGTGCACAGGAACACAGAGAAAAACAATGCAACCAAATAATTCTTTGTAAAATCTTTTTATTTGATATCACTGAATAGTAATGACATTTATTAATTTCATTATTTAAAGTCTTTTGTATTTTTTGCACAATATCTAATTGATCTATTTTTTTTTACTATAATTCTTAACTAGAAATACAATCTGTTTGATTAGGGCAGCAAATTCAGAAAATCATGTAGATAATCCAATACAGGGGCTGCGGATCGAGCGGCCCTGATTTCAGGGGGGAGGTTACTGACAATAACTCACGCAATGTTGCCGCCCCAACTAAGCACCACACCCATACAACTCCGACCTTCCCATAACCTTTTTTGGCTTTTTTGAGCTTTTGGCGACATTTTATTTTTCACTATTAAAAATTATTGCTGGGGCTGAAGTCCCCCTTAGCTCCCCGGCTCCTGATCTAATGGCTAGATTCAATCGATAAAAAAGAGGCCTGTCAAAAGATTTTAACAAATGTTATAGGTGACAGGGGGTTTGGGTGGCCGAAACTGGCGTGGTTTCTAGTCCCCTGTCTAATCTAGTGGGTCTTCTCTGTGTCCACTGGTTTCCTCCCACTGCTAAAGACCCCTACGCGCAAGCAAATTATTGAAATAAAATTGAACCATGTGTTAATCCCAAAATGACCTCGGTTGTGTCGAGTAAATGTTAATTTAAACCCCATTTCTCTCTCTCTTAGGTGACAACAGAGATTATGTTGTCTGCAGGAAGTTATAAAATTTTGATTATGTCAAGTCTATGTAAATACGTACTGAAACTAAGCAATTTCGGACTGATATTCTTGTTAGAAATCCGGGATCACGGTGGCTAAGTGGATAAGGCGTTGGTTCGCTAGCCTGGAGGTTGGGTGTTCGATCCCTGCATTGGCTGAGAAAGTTAATCTCAATTTTCCGACATGATTTCCCCTTGTCAGTGATGCAGAAGGAGGGGCTGACAAGGACAGCTGCCTAGTCGTTAGGATGGGACGATAAACCGAGCTCACGTGTACACATTGGAGTGCACGTAAAAGATCCCTTGGCAGTTGGAATTCGATATAAGAGTAGGCCGTAGTGCCGCTGCCCGGGCAAAATTTCCCTCATAGCACACCGTATGGCGTATGCACGTCTTCAATTAGCTCAGGTTAAGTGCATAACAGTAGGATGTTAAACCCCATTTCATTCATTGTTAGAAATCCAACTTCAACTATATTCTCGTTTGCAAGGGAATAAAAGTCCCCTCAAATGACTTTGAGATATGGAATACTTTTAAATTTGAATTAAATAACCTCTTACAAAGTGAACCTAGTCAATGAATTAAACTCATTTTAAACAGATCTTTCAATTTGCTAACTCTATTATTATTAGTTTGAACTCATCACTAAATAATTCGAATCAGACATCAGGTTGACATAAACGATATTCAAAAACAGAGATTCTCCTAAATGTGAATTTAAAGATAAAACATGTCTGGTTTGGTTTAAATCTAAAATAGACGATTATATAGCCATCTATATTGCTGTACTTATGTAAACTTGTGTAAGTGGCTATGTCATATGACTCTTATATTCTGTACAGATAATTGACCTTCACAAGATCATTAACTTTCAGAGCTGGTTAGAGCTTCATCCCTATAGAATTATTATTATCCATAGCATTGGTCATGTACACGTTGGCTGTAGACATCATTTATATCATCCCCGATTGTCCTGTATAATCATTATATTGTAAATCAATTTGTAATAGAAGATATACCTTGTGGAATTGTCCTGAATCTGGTCAAAGCAACAAAAGCTTAGAAATGAATCTAAGTAACTTTCTGAATAATTCAACACATAATTCCCATGCGAATACAAAATCGTTTATTCAATCGATTTATAAATAGGTTTTTCACACCAGGACATTAAAAATTATTGTAGCACAAATCTGAATTTTCCTTGATTCTGATTAATTGAAATCTATCTTTTAATGGACAATAACAGTACTCTTATTTTCAGGTGATTCACCACACAATACCGGTAATATAGCATTGATGTTTGCATCCAAACAATACACTTCAAAACAATGGCAAATCTTTATGTAAGGTATTCATGAAGAAAAAAGACCTATACTATGTATCTATGTTGGCTATAGCAAGTGATTTGCTTTGCCTTGTAATAAAGTAAAGTAAAGTATCTTAATTGTTTAAGCTGCATTACTCCCGTGATCTGGAAAAACCTAGTAAGTCGGCAAGTTTTAAGCAATACTACAACAGTTTTCCTTTGTTTTCTCAAATACATGTACGACTGACTTACTAGGTTTTTTCAGATCACAGGAGATTTAGTAACTGAATGAGAATAAAAAGGTAATAATAATAATAATAATAATCTCGTCATTTTACAAGGGTAGCAAATTAGGCCTCAGGCCTGTTTTACACAATTATATAAAATACAACTTATTTAAAGGTTTATTTCTGGCGACATTTTGACAAGGGATCCCTCTCTCTTTTCAAGCAAAGAATAACTTCCACATCTGCTAAATGTTCATGATTTATGAATGAAAAGACCATTTCATTCTTTTATTGTAACCGAGTTGGTGGGTGGGGTTGGATGGCCGAATGGTTAGTAAGTGTGTGCTGTATCATAAAGCCTGTCATTGAGTCAACTGGCGTGGTTTTGAATTACTGGTTGTACGTGACAAGAAGTAGGGTCGCCTGTCCAACCTCGTGGGTTTTATCTGGGTCCTCCGGTTTCCTCCCACTGCTTAGACCCCTACGCACAAGCAAATTATTGAAATAAAATTAAACCATATGTTAGTCCCAAAATGACCTAGTTTGTGTCGAGTGGACGTTAAACCCCATTTCTGTCTCTCTTTATTGGTAACAGAGTTGTTACATGAAATTTACGGGTGGTTAATTTTTTCCAGTGGTGAGCGGAAGTCAGTGAAACCTGGTGCTCCATCAGAACCAAATGAGTACAACTTTAATTACAAAAACAGAGGTATCTTTATTATTATCAATAATAAGCATTTTGATGAGAGTACTGGACAAGAAACAAGAGAAGGTTCTGATATCGATGCTGAAAGATTAGAAGAAAGATTTCAGGATCTGGGTTTTGAAGTTCGACGTTACGATGATGTTACAAGAACTAAGATGACAGGATTAATGTATGATAGTAAGTAGGATGCTCTGTTGACTATCTCAGTTTACTTACACTTCTTCAAATATCAGCTGCAAGGGATCTTTTATGTTTATAGGGGGGTTGGGTGGCCTAATGGTTAGCATGTGCGTGTTGTATCATAAAGCCTGTCATTGAGTCAACTGGGTCCTGGGTTTCCTCCCACAGCTAAAGACACCTACATGCAAGCGAATTATTGAAATAAAATTTTAAAAAAACATATGAAAGTCATTTGTTCAAACTTGTGGGTTTTCTCCTGGTCCTCCCGTTTCCTCCCACTGCTAAAGACCCCTTACGGGCAAGCAATTATTGAAATAAAATCGAACCATTATGACCTAGTTTGTGTGAAGAGGACCTTAAACCCCATTTCCCTTGCCCCTTCTCTCTCTCTGGTGTCTGACTTTTTCTACTTTAGGTACATCATAATCCCTCTTCATATACTTTTAGTCGCATCACATGATCATTCCAACTCTGATTGTTTTGGTTGTGCCATACTCAGTCATGGTAGAGATGGTAAAGTCTATGCTACGGATGGTATATTACCAATAGAGTTAATGGTGCTACCATTGAAAGGTAGTAGAAGTCCTACACTTGTTGGTAAACCCAAACTTTTTTTCATTCAGGTAAGACATATATTCCTTTAATTATTAAAATCTAACACAGGATAACTTGAGGCAATAGGCCTATTGGATTTGGAGGGTTGTAAAACTTTTGCAGGATTTTGACAAGTTTTGTTTTGTCTAAAGCAATCCCCGATTTTTACCCAGTCTACAATATTTGTGACCTCTGCGATTGCGTACACCCCTCAGCATAATTTGAAGTCTCCCATAAAATATTTGGCCCTAATTATGATTTACAAAGAAATAATGTACAAGTAACTGTGACAGTCTAAACTAAGCAACACCCATAAATCTGAAAGATGACATAAATTATACAAAGACAGTTCAATGGAAAGAAGAATTTAAAACAATACTGATTTATTTCTACAAGTATGTGAATTGTTATTCTAACGTAATTGATTTAATTAAATTACATCTTATTTATCACCAAAACCATAGTACTTAGATCAGACTAAATTCATACACTGAGCACCATAGAAAACGCATCACTTAGTTTTTATACGCCCACATAGAAATGTGGTCGTATATTGCCGTCGCCCCCGTCCGTTCGTCCGTCCATCGTCCACAATTTCTTGTGAACGCTCTAGGGGCTAAAATTAATATCCGATTGACTTTAAATTTATACACAGTGTTTAAGATCATGAGAGGAAGACCCCTATTGATTTTCAGCAATTTCCGATAATTGCTGTCAGAGTTATGGCCCTTGATCACTTCAAAAAATCTTGTGAACGCACTAGAGGCTAAAGTTAATATCCGATTGACTTTAAATTTATACACAGTGTTTAAGGTCATCAGAGGAAGTCCCCTGTTGATTTTCAGCGATATCCGATAATTGCATCCAGAGTTATGGCCCTTGATCACTTTGAAAAATCTTGTGAACGCTCTAGAGGCTAAAGTTAATATCCGATTGAATTTAAATTTATACACAGTGTTTACGGTCATGAGACGAAGACGCCTAGGGATTATCAGCGATATCCGATAATTACTGCCAGAGTTATGGCCCTTGATCACTTTGAAAAATCTTGTGAACGCTCTAGAGGCTAAAGGTAATATTCGATTGACTTTAAATTTATACACAGTGTTTAGGGTCATGAGACGAAGAAGCCTTTTGATTTTCAGCGATTTCCGATATTTGCTGTCAGAGTTATGGCCCTTGATCACTTCAAAAAATATTGTGGACGCTCCAGAGGCTAAAGTTAATAACCGATTGACTTTAAATTTATACACAGTGTTGAGGGTCATGAAACGAAGAAGCCTAGGGATTTTCAGCGATTCTCGATAATTACTGTTAGAGTTATGGCCCTTGATCACTTCAAAAAATCTTGTGGATGCTCTAGAGGCTAAAGTTAATATCTGATTGACTTGAAATTTATACACAGTATTGAAGGTCATGAGACGAAGATGCCTATTGATTTTCAGAATATTAAGTGTTTCGTATACTAAACGTTAGCATGGAGGAGAACTTTATCAAAGCCAAACAAATTCGAATGATTTTCTGATAATTACATAATGAGTTGTTACTTGTTATATGATTTTAGTGTATTATAAATGTTTCATTACTGAAAAAAGTTAAATATGCGACAACTCTTGTTGACTGCCCGGACGATTTAGCTGCTGTGGGCGTATGTTTCGTTACCTGGCAACCTATCTTTCGTATAACAAAATGATCCTGTAAACATATCTTATTTATTTTGCTTTTTATTGTGAACAATATTCAAATGGGAACACATCAATAACAACACATTTGTACACTTATGGATGTTTAATCTGTAATCAACGGTACAAAGTCAGAAGGGTCAAAACCAAAAGTATGAAAAATATGGTTAATTTCATGTGACTTCGCTGCACAGCGTGTCTGATCTGTTCACAATAAGAAGCAAAATAAATAAGATATGTTTACAGGATCATTTTGTTCTACGAAAAACTAAGTGATGTGTTTTCTATGGCGCTCAATATGTAATATATCTATGACAGAATTATATATTTTTTGCATTGTTAGGCTTGTCGAGGAACAAATTTAGATTATGGAGTAGAACTAGTTGAATCCATCACACCATCACCACAAGATGAAACAGATGCAGCAGCTCAAACTGTGACCATACGTAAACTTCCCGCTGAGGCAGATTTTCTTTTTACATATTCTACAGTCCCTGGTATTACATTTATAGCATAACTTTTATTTCATTATTTTAATCAAACCTATGTAATAAAAAAATAAATGTTATTCCCATTCTGTGTTAACGGTTGATGACTCCATAGATATGATTGAAAACATTTTTTAGTGACATACTTCTTGCCATTTAAATTTTTGATTTGAATCACAACATTTACCTTAGAATATCATATTTTTAACAATTTTCTTAACAGGTTATTATTCTTGGAGAAATAATCAGGATGGTTCATGGTTTATTCAGGCATTGTGTATAGTGATAGAAAATCATGGTTTTAAAATGGAATTACTACATATGTTGACACATGTTAATCGGATTGTGGCCTACGAATTTGAATCTTGCACAGATAAAGAATTCACGGATGGAACTAAACAAATTCCCAGTGTTGTATCAATGCTAACGCGATATGTGTACTTTCGACCCAAGAAACAAGACATAAGATGATCTACTGTTATCCAACTTATGGCATATATATATATAGATATGTGCTGTAATTTCTCATGTAATACTACTGTATGATGTGATATATAATCAACTTATCATGACATGTAATTTTCTTCTTTGTATCATCATTGTAAATTTCGCTTTCATATAGACATTTCAAGTGTGTGCTTTAGTGTTACTATTTAAGATATTTGAAAACTATGTATTGAGTAAGATGAGTAAATAACTTCATGAATAAAGTAGGCCACTCTGAATTTCAAGAGGGTTCTCTCCCATGAACATAAGAGCAAGCACCGCCAATTTTCAAAAGAATTCTACAATAACATGGTTTTGAAGTAACACTATAAATGATTGACATGTTACTTTATTCAGCTAGTTAAACAATCCAAGAATGTTTGAAAAAGATTTCCATCAACATTAATCTTAACATCCATAGTAAAGTCTTGACCAAAAAAAAGGCGAAAATAATTGATGGACAAGAATAATTGATGGATCATTCCTATTATCCAACAAGGCAGCAAATTTTCAAAATAAAATCATAAATACTAAAACTGGTCAAGCAATTACAGACTTTTGATAATACTGAGATTTACATATACTGGTAGACATAGAATAAAATTAGATATTACATAATATATGTATATTAATTTAGAATAGAATTATGTAAAAGACATAAAGATGTACTTGTTGTATGTATATTTTATATAGCAAGTGTTATTTATAGAAATTGTATATTAATAAATATGAGAAATGTGGCTTTCTTGTTCATTTCCTGTATATTTCATTTGAAAGTGAGAGAATTGGAATGTAATGTCCACTCAACACAAACAACGCATTTTGGAACTCATAGAAAATCCCACAGGGTTAAACAGGAAATCCTGTTTCTTGTCATCATAGGCCTACAACAATCATAGTATCCTAACTACAACTGAATTAATGACAGACCATATGATCTAAAAGTGCACATAAGACCCCCCCCCCCCCTCCCTTTCCATTAAGTTGTGAAGATGAATTGGGTGACCACCCAGATTTCCCAGGATATTTACTAATTGGTAATATTACTGGTATCATACGAAAACTCCCCCATTCTTAATCGCAAAATTGCAAGTTGAAGCTAAGGTGAGAGATCCGGTGGTGGACAGATTCTGCAATTGCTGTAAACTTAGTTATGGATTTATCCCCAACGGAGAAATACCGATATCTTAGGGTCAGCCAAAAATCTTAAATGGAACAAGGAATTTATCAAGGTTTTTTTTTCAAGAATTTTAACAAAGACAGCGTGAAATGTGTTTGTTTCAACACAAGTTTATGGTTTGATTTTATTTCAATTAATCCCTGAAGTTGGGAAGTAACAAGGGGAATAACTCTTTTTAATACCACAGACGATAATTTAGTGAACTTGAAAAACTGCAGCAGCACGTTTTGATAAATATTTTAGTTACTTGACTGTTACACTAAAAGTGGGCTTGCATATGATAATATAGAAGTTATGTTTCACCGAATCCCTGCCTTTCTACCAAAATGATAACTCATAAGCTAATAAACCTTTATGGGTCAGAATAGAAATGAAATGGGGATTTAACGTCCTACTGTTCTGCTCTAATGAAGACAGGCATATGCGATACAGTGTGCTATGAGGGAAATTTTGCTATCGGCAAAGAAATCTTTTAATTGGATGGCAAAGTGTACACAGGACTTGTTTTTTTGTACCATACGAAAGACTAGACAGCTGTCCTTATATTCCCTCCTTCCTGCACCACTGACGAGGGGAAACATCTGAAAATCCTGATGAACTTTCCTGGCCAATATTGGGAGCAAACCGGTTACCTACTTAGCCAGCGTGGCTCCGTATGGGGCAGAGATTTTGAACTTATATATCATGATTAAAAATAAATTTTGAATGCAGATGAGATAAATTTGAAGAAAAGTTGAGAGATCAATATAAATCTGTTACAAATATACCGAAGTGTGCCAGTACGGTAGGATGTTAAGTCAAATGAGGTATTCAACCGCTATTTCTGAACATAATCACTAGAAAATTCAAAAACAACTTGAAACGTCTAATGCTACGCATATAAAGTCTGACTTCAAAGAGATACGGTTCTATTTCCACCAAGCTGCACTACTTTCTGATTGACGTGGCACATATCATCTTAATGATTATTAACACAATTCTGGGGCTGCCATGGAGGGAGAGAGAGAAATGAAGTAAACAGACACTCATTTTGGGACTAACATAAGCTAATAAGGTTCAATTATTTTATTTCAATGATTCGTTTGTGCAAGGGGTCTTTAGCGTTTGGAGGAAACCAGAGAAAACCCACAAGGCTTGTCACGTACAACCTGTGAATTGAAACCACGCCAGTTGACTCAATGACAGCTCACACATGCTAACCATTTGCCCTGCGAGTGGAGGAATATATGGGTAGTTGAAGGACCAGCCATGTCTCATGAAATAAAACACTGGCTCTCTAACCAGGAGGTATTGGATTCAGGAGGTCTGTGTGGTTTTTCCTTGTCAGTGGTGAGGACGGAGGACTTGTGTACACATTGGCCTGCACTTTAAAGAACCTAGACAGTTAAAATTTGAAATAAAGAGTAGGTTTTATCAAAATTACCCTCAATAAACATGACAGAGGCCGGTCTTCATTAGCCCAATTGTTGCAGAAAAGTAGGACAATAACCCCTATTTTATTTCATTTTCATCAGTAAAACGAAAAATAAAACCAACAACATATCATATTGATACATATAGTTATATCAACTAATATATTATTTATTATATAAAAGTATATTTATTAGAACAACAACAGAGTTGTATGATAATTACAATGAATCAATATAGAACAGACAACTCATTTCACATGATTCAAAAACAAATTATAGAACACAAGGTTTGAGCCTTGAGGCATATATGTTCGACTTCATATTAGATTTCAGTCTGAAATTTCAAGAAAATCCATCTTCTATTCATAGGCAACACTCCTTAAAATAATGATGTCAAATCTGTGTTATAATAGACAGTTTAAGAACATTTTAGCACAACATCGCAAAACAATCAGAACAACCAAAAATGACATCGCTTATATTTCCGCAAAATAACCAATTTCTAAGAATGATTGTCAGGCTGTGATAGTTTCTATAATACACGCATTCATCAGATAAGTGAAGTTAAAACTTGTCAATATTTTCTTTTCACTCACAATCCTTTTACACACTTTGTCTTGCTATAAATAAGAATATTTTCAGTCTTTAGAGAACATATCTTTAAGTCTGTCCCGACTTGTATAAAGACAATATGCTGTAGCTAAACCAAATCCTATTCCACCACCTCTAACACACCTCTTCCACCCAGCTGCAAAAAGAACCAAGTCAAAATTAAAATATATCAAAATTTCTCAAAAACTTTAATTATTATATCCCTTCATGACAGCATACTTTACTTAAACAGATTAAAAAGGAATCAATCAAATATTCTAAGGAAGCAATACTATATTTTTGATGAACGATCCTTAATATTATGATAAAACATCCATTTAAATCTCCCCCATCATTACAATTCCTATCTTGACTAATGCACTTTTTGTCAGGAAGTCAACAGTAGCAGACGCAGGATATTTGTTTTCTTCCACCCTGTTCCCTCGACCAATTGGGGGTTCCCGAATCCTCCCGAGAAATTGTAAAAACTTGAGGTGTCAATGGTTATTTGTGAAGCATGTTTTGACTCCAATAAAACATTCACTGTTTTCAGCTACATGCTTCATAGAATAAGGGAATTCTTTATACTGTGATTCATATTCCATATAATAAAGTCATTTCGGGATTAACATATGGTTTAATTTTATTTCATTACTTCGCTTGTGTGTAGGGGTCTTTTGCAGTGGGAGGAAACCGGAGAACTCTGAGAAAACCCACAAGGTTGGACAGGCGAGTCTAATCCTGGTAAAGAGCAACCAGGGTTTTGAAACCACTCCAGTTGACTCAGTGACAGCCTTTGATACAGCGTGCACATGCTAACCATTGGGCCATGAACCCCCCGAACAAGAGAGAAATTCAAGTTATCAACATGTGATATACATACCTGAACATTTATATAGTAAACCTGTAGCCGTAGCTGCTGTTATAGTGTTTAACTCATCTTCTACACCTCTACCCATTGATAACACAACACCAAATATACTATACATTAACGCTATAAATATACCAACAAAAACTTCAGTAGTAAAATAAAACCCAAATGTTACACATGAACTTAGTGCTTTGAGTGACACAGTACTACTGGAGGACATGGAGAACGATCAGGCGACCCTACTCCTTGTCAGGTACAACCAGGGATACAACACCACGCCAGTTGACTCAATGACAGGCATTTTATTTGTAGCCCTATGTTTTACACTACAAAATGCACATTATTTTGATAAAATATTACACAAATTTCATATACCAGTATTGAGATAATGCAATACATCGAGTAGAAATACCTCAATTTATTGCAATATGCTTATCTGCTACAATACTCAGCCATAAAAAGTATAGTAAACAACATACCTACAACTCCTAATGTCTGAGCTGATGAAGCTCCTTGCTTTGCTATGAAGTTCAACATTCTACAGAAAAAAACAATTAAAAAATTGTAAAAAATAGTTTCAGAATTTTACAGGAAGTGATTAAAAGTTAATACCGGTACTGATGTCACATTTGATCCCTCTCAGTGGGGTTTAACGTACACACGACACAACCTAGTTCATTTTGGGACTGACATGGTTTCATTTTATTTCAATAATTCGCATGCACGTAGGGGTCTTTACCAGTGGGAGGACCCAGAGAAAACCCAGAGAAAACCCACGAGACTGGACAGGGAACCCTATTTCTTGCGACGAACAACCGGGGATTTGAAACCACGCCAGTTGACTCAATGACAGGCTTTATGATACAGCGGGCACATTTTAACCATTCAGCCATCCAACCCTCCCAATGATGAAACAGATCAATATATACTTACTGTGTTCGTCTTACTGCTCCTGTTAACTGAGATGCTTTCGTTTCTTTAAAACCAGAATAGAATCCATTTAACCCTCCAACAGCTCCTCCTAACATAATAATACAATATAATAAATTAACCCAATCAACTCAATATCAGACGTATAATGTAATATACAGAGTGGGTCCAAAAAATGTTACCCATTCTGATTATATACTACTTTTTTTAAATGTAAATACTTTAATAATTTTTTCCTGTAAAATGTCACAATAGCATGAAGTTTTTATTGGAGCGTATTGTTTTGGCAAAGATCCGGAACTTTGTCATTCCAAAAATAACAATCATATGACAAATATAATAATAATAGTTTTTATTCAATAAATATATAGTCTTTACCACTAGAACCATTACTAAAAGCGTTTAGAGCATGTGTCAACATGGAGAAGACGCTATATAAAACTTAATTATTATTATTATTAGGGCGTTTGCAAAGAATTGTGGAAGACAATAACAGCTTGATGTTATAATTATGACCGCATTGAATTATGAATACATGATAAGGAAATTACCTGCAAACACAGACCCTCCTATCTGAGAAAAGGAAAGTTCTAATCGACCTCGTTGTCTATTTGCTCCCTCAGGAAATATAAATTCAGAATCTCCACCCTGGAATAAAATGCATTTTATGAGTAATTTTATGAATTTAAATTACTTAAACCAAACTGAGAAATTTCTTAGCTCTTTGAGATCTTGATAAATAGACAGCCACAGCCAAGATTTAAAAAATTAATTAAGGGCCACATCTATGAGAAGAATTTTGCCTGGGCGGTGATGCTCATGTATATCCTTCATCAAATTCCAAAAGCCAATAGCTCTTTTGTGCCATGCACACTGCCAGACTATCTATCCTGTCCCACTGACATGAGGAAGCCTTGCTGGATAATCCTAAAAACTTTCTTGGCAAAAACCAGCAGGATCAATTAAGCCATAACCTTCCATCAACAAAAATAAATTATATAGAATCTTACCGGTGAAATAAATGCTGGATCAAAATTTAAATAAGGAGACATTATAGACCCTGCCTGTCCAGCAGTAACTGAAAAATAAAAGGACAAATTTTACTAAAGTTTTTACTGCCCATTTGCGAGACATAGAGAGAGAGAAATGGGGTTTAACGTCCACTCGACACAAACTAGGACATTTCGGGACTAACATACGGTTTCAATTTATTTCAATAATTTGCTTGCGAGAAGAGGGCTTTAGCAGTGGGAGGAAACTGGAGGACCCGGAGAAAACCCATGAGGTTAGACAGGCAATCATACTCCTTGCCACGTACAACCGGGAATTCAAAACCATGCCAGTTGACTCATTGACAGTCTTTATGAGACAGTGGACATGCTAACCATTCGGTCACCCAATCCCCCCCCCAGCCCATTTGGGAGTAACTGTAGATGACAATATCACAGTGAAGCCAAGGAAAACTAGGAATCTTGCAACCTATGTACATTGTCAAAGTAGCATTTCTACTCAAAAGTCGAATATCACTGTGTAAGTTTATTTGTTTGGATTGTTTTGGTATCAGTCTGTTAATAAGATATTTTCTGTTGGGGTAGACTGGTACTGGTAGAGTCAATTATTATTACAGCTTAAAGGACCTAAGTCTGTAACTCAAAATCCTCCAAAATCTTCGACATAGAAAACACGAATTGTTGGTCAATTCAAATCAACATTGATGTTGTGATCTTACCTGGAAACGGTAGGCCTCTGATATCCAATATTTAAAACAAAATAAACATTTTAACATTGGTACACGAATCGTGTACCATAGAGCGTTTCAGTGTCCCTTTTAACAAGTGACCAGAAAGAACGAGGCTAAACTCATACCGCAACTCCTGTCATCTGTCAAACGATGAGGCCATTTTTTATCTGGTGGGCATGCGCCGTAGACTAGAATAACCAGACACTATAAATACTTAATACGGTTTGGACTCATGCCGTATTTCGCTGGACATAACTGATTTGAAATTACAGTCAAAACGGAAACAATTTAATGTAAATCAGTTTATATACAATCAGATTATATTATTATATGCCCTGCGACCCATTAGGGTCAATTTCCAGGTACCAAAAATTAGTGATTTAGCTCCTTTAAATTTGGGTTAGTCGAGACACATCCTTAATCTTATTTGCGATAGTGAGTTTTACCTGTAGAAGTACATCTGGTTGGAAGGCAGAGATTATTATTTAATTTAACTGCCATGACAGATTAAATATTAAGGCAAAAAAATAATCTAGGGCCTACTACTAGTTGCTATTTTTAGTTAGTATTAAAATTAAAATTTAAAATACAGATTGAAGATTGTTATACGTCCTCCTAGCCCTTTGATCATGCATTGATGTTGGCTTACGATTATTTCAACAGGCAACGTGCCAAACATATAACATACTACTTTATGAAGATAAATTTTTAACACAGACGAATTAGGTGTACAATAATATACATTCGCTGATTATATAATGAATAAATACCGGCACGAACGATGAATTCCCATGGAATATGAATGAATGAATAAATAGATAAATACCTGGTACATCCATACTTGGATCCCTGGAAGAGTATGGAGCAAAAATACTCGATTTCTTCTGGCGGTCAGGATCCATCATTCATAAATATAAATATTTTCAAAAGTGGTTACTATAGATTGTATTTTCAACAAGAATTTAACGAAAATTTGTCCTTCACACTATTTATTCACATGCAACTTTCGGGAGAGAACTCTACCAACCTCGCACGCGTTCGTAGCCTTTGTCATCAAGACACGTATCGCACTCACTACGCAAGGATACGAAATTAAATAATGATTGATCTATATGAAATGAAATGAAATGGAGTTTGACGTCCTACTGTTATGCTCCTAACCCGGGATAATGGAAGACGGGTATATGCCGTACAGTGTGCTATAAGGGTAATTTTGCCCGGCAGGGTTTTTCGTCCCATCCGAACGACTACAGATGTCCTTGTCAGGCCCTCAATTCTTCATCACTGACAAGGGGAAACCACGCAGGAAAATCGAGATAAACTTTCAGGGACACTCGACCCCCAGGCTAGCGAGCCAGCGCCTTACCCACTTATCCACGTAATCCCCCGAATAATGATGAGAGAGAGAGAGAAATGGGTTTAACTTCAATAATGATAGAAAAACAAAACAGTTCATTATACAGGCATTTGAAGAGATTATAATAAAGTTTCATTTTAATCCCTTCAAGTGTCTGTTGTGTAGGCCTATTTAGTTGTAGGGCCTAATAATTAACCAAAACCATAAAATGAAATAAAATTTATAGAAACATCATTAACACTTTCGGAAAGACTGCCTGCTGTAAACAGTCGTAGCCTACAATAGGGCCCTATAGAGATTGAAAATGAGACTATCGGACAAAAAGGCCTATGTGGAGGGGGGATTCAGTTGTTGAAAATAAATTGTTCCTTTCTTGTTGCCCCCATTAAGTCTGCCAATGCGCCACTCACTACTACTGTAGGCCCTATGCCTACGGCAACCGAGTTGACACATGATATTTGCCATAAAATTGGGAAATGTGAAGATATATTATTATATAGGCCTAACGATTTTGTTTATTTTTGCGGGTGGGGGGGGGGTAGTGAAAGTACTGAGACCGACCGATGCACATTGCACAGACTCCTACTTGATTGAGTGACGGCATCGCATTAAGCGGTCCCGGTAGAACATAGATAGTTGTCTCGCTGGAAAGCAGTTTATGTCATAATATGATGATCGTGTCTAGGCTATATAACACTTAGTCCAGCTCTGAACGTAAATCTCATTACACTCGACACTTGTAATGAGATCTACGTTCAGAGCTGGACTATATAACACTGAGCAACCTGAGAAAATTTTGAAAAAATAATGCAATATCCTGGCATTTGAGTTCATTGCTGGGAGAAATTCTTGTGGACGAGAGGACCAAATATGTGAGTTAATGGAAGATATAATATGCCACTGTCAATTCTGCCTGTTTTGCAAGAGTTGACATAAATGTTCACTATAACCGTGAATATGATATAGTGCTAAGTCGGTATGAGACAATAGATGAGTAGAATAATGATGTTATAACAGAATTGAGCGCCGCAGGCGCGAAAAAATCGCAGATATGTAACCGAGCTTTTAATATTTTGGAACTGGGCTTGAAAATTCTAGTCAATGTCATGGCAAATGGAATCAAATTCTTGAATGGCAATGGTGATGATGAAAATGACAGAAGAAATTAGTCCAAAAACGTATTAAATTTATTACACAAATCACAGCTGGTCACCAAGAAAACATTCCTTACTCCTGTCGAAGCCAGCGACAACTCTTTAAAAAAAAAGAGGTGGTATATTAAACCATGGCCAACTTTAAAGGAGCTAAATCGCTAACATTTCGGACCTAAAAATTGACCTTAATGGGTCGCAACGCATATAATAATATAATCTGATTGTATATAAACTGATTTACATTAAATTGTTTCCGCTTTGACTCTAATTTCAAATCAGTCATGTCCAGCGAAATACGGCAGGAGTCTTAACCAAAGAGGAAATTATAGTGTCTGGTTATTCCAGTCTACTGCGCATGCCCACCAGATACAATATGGCCTCATAGTTTAACAGGAGTTGTTGAATATGTCTAGCCTCGTTCTTTCTTGTCACTTGTTACAAGTGACGCTGAAACGCTCTGTGGTACACGATTCGTGTACCAATGGTAAACTGTTTATCTTGTTTTAAATATTGGATATTAGAGGCCTACCGTTTCCAGGTAAGATCACAACATCAATGTTGATTTAAATTGACCAATAATTCGTGTTTTCAATGTCGAAGATTTTCGAGGATTTTGAGTTACGGACTTAGGTCCTTTAAATAGCACTATCCATGTACCATCCCCGCGGTTATTGTATGTCTTGCGATATACATGTAGTGTAAACCATGAAATCAATATAAGCGACACACATGGCTAAATAATAATAATATATGAAAAATAATTGAATTTCGCAAAAATACGTTAACAAAATATTGCAAGTCATAGACAACATACAACAGTTGAGATGGTCATAGTCATAGACACAGAGAATGACAAACTAAAAAAAGAAACAGCTACTGCCAGGCAGAATGCGCCCACATTTTCGAGAGTTCGATAGAGA
The DNA here is from genome assembly GCA_917208275.1 of Patella pellucida. NCBI lineage: Eukaryota > Metazoa > Mollusca > Gastropoda > Patellidae > Patella > Patella pellucida. The sequence goes on from OU795036.1 coordinate 77,031,060, forward strand.
ACAAGGTAAAAAGAAAGTGATTTTTCCTACAATCATGGGCCATAATTCATGAAGTTTTCGATATGCGCAAATAACGAAAGGAATCAAGATCTTTGTTTATAAACATGCATTTCAAGTTTCATCAAAATCGGATTAAAATTGTGATCTCTACAGATTCCACAAGCTTGCATGATTTACCACATTTTTTATGGCGGGGGAAAGCGGCAAAAACCTAATGTTATGTAGAAATGTCTAATTAAAAACACACATGTAACATAATGCCATACCAAATACCTAAAACGTTTAATGCAAAAAAACAAAATACAAGAAACCTCTAATACAAAATACCTCATACGTCTAATGCAAAAGACAAACTACAAGAAACCTCTAATACAAAATACATATAACATCTTATGCACAATTGATTTTACAATCTGAAACATCTACCATAGCATTAGATGATATATCTCGTTGGTATTACTTACGTTTCTCCACTGAAATATCTTTATTTAGGTCAATGTCAAGGTCACCGAACATAATTTGGTGAGCTATTCGGCTAGCGAGCTATTCGATCAATCCAGGCAACCTATTCAGAATAAATTCAAAGGTCGCCCAAACTCATCTATTTTTATCAACCAATAAAATCCATCGTAACGTCTATCAAACGAATATATAGGCCTATAGCTTGATGCTCAGAATTTTGTACGATGACCCGAATTTTGATTCGGAATATTAACGTTCTTTCACTTTAAAATAACAATATATTCTACTTTCGTTTGATAGACGTTACGATGGATTTTATTGGTTGATAAAAATAGATAAGTTTGGGCGACCTTTGAATTTATTCTGAATAGTTTTCCAACGAATAGGTTGCCAGCTGGATTGATCGAATAGACATTGACCTAAATAAAGATATTTCAATGGGGAAACGTAAGTAATACGTCATGTCATCTAATGCTTATGGTAGATGTTTCAGATTGTAAAATCAATTGTGCATAAGAGGTTTCTTGTATTTTGTATTAGAGGTTTCTTGTATTTTGTCTTTTGCATTAGACGTATGAGGTATTTTGTATTAGAGGTTTCTTGTATTTGGTTTTTTGCATTAGACGTTTTAGGTATTTGGTATGGCCTTATGTTACATGTGTGTTTTGAATTAGACATTTCTACATAACATTAGGTTTTTGCCGCTTTCCCCCGCCATAATTTTTACACTATTCGCGTACAAGAGGCGGCCATTTGTCCGTCAGTTTTAGTCCGATTTTCACGAAATTCAAACTCAACCTTCATTACGATGTAACGGTGATATAACCAAACGTTGTTTTTTTTTTAAATCGGATAATAATTGTTACCTCCAGAGGGACCACAAGCTAATAAAGGCGATTTTTCGTATAAACTAGGACCATAATGATCTTTGGGTCATATACATGCATTAAAAGTTTCATCAAAATCAGTTCAAAATTATGACCACTTCTGGGTCCACAGCCTTCATATTTTTTTTTACACTATTCGCGTACAAGTGGCGGGAATTTTGTCCATCAGTTTTAGTCCGATTTTCATGAAATTCAAACTCAACCTTCATTACGATGTAACAGTGATATAATCATACGTTTTTTTTTTTTTTAATCGGATAATAATTGTTACCGCCAGAGGGACCACAAGCTAAATACGTGGGCCATAATTCAGGATGTTACGATCCGATATGCGCAAATATCGAAAGGAATCAAGAAATTTGGGTTATAAACATGCATTAAATTTTAACGTTTCATTAAAATCAGATTAAAATAGCGACCTCTGCAGGGTCCACAACCTTGATATACCATATTTTAACACTATTCCCGTAGCCTATAAGTGGCGGCCATTTTGTCCGACAGTTTTAGTCCGATTTTCACGAAATTTGAACAAAACCTTTATCACGGTGTGACGGTGATATAATCAAACTTTGGGATTGTTGTTGGGATTATCACCAACAGCCGCTCCATGATCGTTATCCATATCCCAGTGCACCATAATCTGAGTAGGCCCTACATGTCTTCTGGGTCAATGTTTTATCCAGATTCTTAATAACCTCATAAAGACCAATAATATCTATTTTTGTGCTATTTCCAAACCTCTGCACTTTCCAACAATTCATCAGATTGAAACTATTCTGGTGCTTTATTTATGAGTGGGTGTGGGTGACCCTTTTTGTTTTTACTTGATTAGCATGGATTGCCCTCTGTATTGAATATCTTTGCAAGAATAAATTGCAGCCAACAAAAGATCTGAAATAGTAATATTCGATGGGATTTAATATCTGGATGACAACTTGAAATCCTCCACCATACTAATGTAAGAATTTAAGACCCATTTCAGGGAATTCATTTATTCAAATTTCGTAATTTCATACGGAGGTATTGAATATGATTGTACAATTGGATGTAGCATATTATGTACAATAATGTAGTAGGCTACAATATAAAAAAAGATATTTACAAATGTACAAAAATAATGTTATTTTAAAAACAACATATCTATATACAATTTTCTTCATTGTATAATTAAGAAACTTATTCGATTGAAATAATCAAAGTTTGACACAGAAAACGAAAACAATTTTCATAACAAAAGCAACATTTTGTGCCTTCTTATAGGACATGGCCAATCAACAACATAATGAACAAATATGGCTCTGCTTCTATGTATGTTTAAAATACTTATTTATGCATGATTTACTAAATGTTGAATTATATTGTCTGGAGACTGTAAGTGTGCATGCTGTCAACTAGAATTAGTCTTTATCTAGTAGCTGGTAGTAGTGCTGTAACTGTATTCAATAGAGCTGGGGTAATGGGATGGTATAGAATGTAATCATAACATTTTTGAAGTAATGGTTATGTAATGAGTAATGGAAGATTCCTTTAGTAATGAGTAATGGAAATGAGATTTACTACATTCCCCCAAAAATGTAATGATCAATTACATTTCAATTACTTTACAATTATATGTACATTGTAAGGCAAATATCCATATTTCCAATCCTGGCAAGCCTCAAATTGGAGCATCCAATTTATAACTACATGTACTGAATTTTATTACTTTCTGTTTAGATATAAATTGTAATCAGAGATTAGAGTAAATTAGAAATCAATCGTTTAGTCAATCAATGAGATTAAAGACAATGAGATAGAAAAGTCCTATTATAGATTAAGCAAAACAACGGTCTTCAAGTATCACATCATTTTGTGATTACTTATAGTATACAAAATACATGAATGTCTGATTTTGATAAACAAGCATGTTCAATAATTTTCCAATTATGCAATGTCTATACACAAACTATTTTGATTGATTATGAATTTTATCTGAAATTACTTGAAATAAATTTAGTTATCTTTTAATTCATTTTTGAAAGCCATACAATTACAATAACAGTTTTCCTTTTGTTTAGATGTGATGTTGTATAGAAATAACAATTCATACAAAAAAGAGCCAATCAAAGATTGTTTAAGCTTGATTTCATTGGTGCTATGGCAGAAAAATAGGATACTCCTTTAATGTCATAAATAACATGTTATGGGTAACAGTAATTAATTACTTTCAATGCTATGAGTAATAGAAATTAATTACATTGCTAAAAATGAAAAAGTAATTGTAATGATTACATTTAAAAAATAATGGTAATGTTATTAATTACTTTGGTAATTTTATTAATTACATTGGTAAAATTAATAATTACATTGGCAATGTAATGGCCCCAGCCCCATATAAACCCCAACATGCTAATATAAAGGTTAAATACAGAGCACAGAGTTGAACTACCCAATCAAAAGTACTTTAATTAGAAATATTCTAGTCCAAAAACTAACTATTCAAATGGATCAATTCTAACTTGCTATGGCACTTTAAAGTTTCTATTGGTTTCTACTCATTTCACACCACCATCTTATGTGTGTTCTTTTTCTACAAACTACTAGTCCATTCTTTTTTATAATAGTATCACATAGCTTAAGGCGAGGTTAAGACATATCATGTATTACTATTAGTTCTCACACAGAATTAATATTCAATAAAATACAGATGTGACATCATCCTTTGATTATGGTCTACCATTATTTCACATAATGGTATCGGCAATGTGCCAAGCATACATTATTCATACTAGTTAAAATATTGAACCAGAGTGACGTTGTTTTGTTTTTTGAAATACACACGCTGGATAGTGTCTGTATTTTAAGTTGCTTATGGTCTCATGCAAGACATTGCGTAATACATAGATATAGCACTCGTGCAATATCATTATATTACTTAATGTCTCGCAAATCGACCATTAAACTACACTTTAAATATATATTTGGGGTAGCTCCTTAAATATCACTTGTTCTTAAAATTACAGTAATGTTGAATTGATTGTTATAAGCACATTTTCACAGATAGAAATACAATTTGCAATGATTTCACTTTTGGCTATAAAGGTCTTGCTGAAATATACACTAATTTATTCATTTCAGATTTATGTTCATTTGTTTTATGTATTTCAAGCACTTTGTAATTTCTATAAACAATATGGCAAATATCACATGTCCGCCTTGAGTCCATTACGTGAACGTTCATATGTCCTTGAAGAGCTTGAAGAGTTTTGGATGAATATGGACATAATGTACAAAAATGTCTTCTGTTATGTATTGCAGACTTATTGGTGCTTGAAGATTGAAGATTATTATCAGCATCTTGCCCATCAACTGCTTCAGTACCAGCTACCATTTCTGATATCTCATTTCCTGAAAATACATAAAGGAATCAAGAAACTATTAACCCTTCTATCATATGGCGGCTTTATTGGATTTTACAAAAGAAACTCAAAATTGATATTCAACCATCACATTGAGTCTGTTTTTTTCAAACTTTTTTTCAAAGCTATACAAAATGAAAATAATTTTTTGGAAGCTAATTTTTGCTCTGACTTTTTCCCCTTCTGAAGAATATACTCACTCAACTGTGACCATTAACCTTTGCATATATACATGTACGATGATCCTTCTAACAACTAATATTAAAAGTTTAATATTGAAGAATAACTTATGATTTTATTAAGGTTGTATTATGTAAGATTTGGATAAAGAGCCGACAGTCCTCATTATATAAGTTGAAAAATACATAATGAAAAGGGGATCTATTGAAAATTTTAGTCAAATTATTTCATTCTAAGTAGAGTTATCCTTGTTTGCAGAACAGTGTAGTCTTGATTGTCGTTGCTATTGTTGTTTCGTTAATAAACAACGTCTTGATTTTCCATTTTCAAATTAGATCATTAATAACTGCCAATCGCATTTAAATTGATTGAAAATCAAAACCATTTGATTTGTGAATTGTATAATATTCATTGTATCAAGAATGAAGAACCAAGCAAAATAGTTTAATAATAAAAAATTACCTGATAAAGCAGTGACTTCATAAGGCTTTTCTTGAACTAATAGATGAATCTTTGGGAATTTTCTGTGCATTTCTAAATGTTCACTTAATGATTTCATATTCACAGTAGCATATTCTCCTTTACAATAATTACAAGAGTACACATTGCGCATACCATTAATAGCAAAACGACTTTCAATGATGTGGAAATCGGAAAACATTTTCACAAAACAATCTTTTATTCCCATTTTAATTTTAGCTATTTCAATATTTTTGCCAATTTTTACACTAACAGGTCCAGGATAGTTATCATAATCAAAAGGACATAGTGGATCTATGTTAATATTACCAGCACCATGTTCAACTTTTTTAGCTGTTTGATTATGTTCAATCGGTTCAGTTTTCACATCCGATAATATATTAGTTATAGGAATAAACCCCTTTTGACTGCTACTTAATTGATCTGTCTGTATGTTACCACTTTGATAACTAGGTTTACTAAAAATCCTAAAACTTCTACGCACTAAATCCTCTGAAGAAAGTATTTGTCCAACTTTGAGAGGATCTGGTTTAATGTCTGCATAACCTGTCGGCCTGTCGTCCATTTCATCTGTGTCAGACTCTGTTTTAATTCTTTTTATGCTAACCAAATGAGTATCTTCAAGTTGACCTCGTTCTCTTTTCAGTGTTAAATTATTAGTTTGGCCTTGTTTTGGAACAGAGTCTTCATTTGCATCAATATTCAAACTGCAAATGTCACTGATTTGTAGCTGATGATATAAGTGATCCTGTGCCAAAGGAAATGTGGGACTTGCTGGTTCTGTTTTAACTGTAGCTTCATCAGGTAAAGCAGCTATCATATTTGAAGGGCGATTAGAGGAAAAATATACTCCTTCTAAATCAAAGTCATTTATAGAAGATATAACTTCATCTGAATCTATATCGCTTGTATTAGTGTCAACAACAACTCGAGGTTTAGCGGGAGGTCTTTTCTTTTTCTTTGGTTTGTTAACCACAATATTGCCAGTTTTAATAAATGATTGCTCTGCTTCGGCTGTCCTGTTTGTTAGGACTTGTTTCCGTCTACTTCCACCCGAGGTTTGCTGCTTAACAGGAAACTCCTTCAAGGCTATTTTTAGAAGGTTGCTTGCACATGGTTGCTTTGGCATCTCTTGGATGGCAACAATAGGACTGCAAGGTCTTTCATCTACGATTTCTTCTATTTGGGGAGGGGGTTCTTTCTTTCGCTCTGTAAGTGAAATTAAATGTTCAAGTGTAGCAGATCCGCACGCCTGAAGAGGTAGATAACAAGCCACATCTTCATTTTTCTTGTTACTACCAGCTTTTGAGAAAAAGACATCCTTTTCTGGTTTCTTGAAAACTTGTCTATTCTGTGCTTGAACAGCATTTGACCTCCTTTCAATCCACTCAACTGTATTTTTTGCATTAAAACCAGTTTTCTCTTTATTAATTTCTAATATCTCAATATCATCATCTACAGCCTTCTGTGGGTTTACAGGATTTGTCAGCATATTTAACAAAACTGACTTCCTTTGTAGTACGGCAGCTGTATCCAGATCTATCTGCTTTTCCAAAGGCTTTTTGTTTGGATCATTCTCTTGTTTTAATGCACTGTTTAAGGGAATTATTATCTGATTGCTTTTAGGTGTTACTAAAGATTTAAGAGCTTGATTGGTAGATGGTTTTAAGTTTTTATTAATTCCTTGTAATGGAATAAATGTCTTTACACCATCATGTGACACAGCGTTGATTTTCCCTTGTTGAAATACAAGGTTACTGTTACCTGTCTTTGCAGTTGGTGCTGTGTTGTTGTTAGGATTTATTGGTTGTAGCAGTAACCTCTGACCATCAGAAGTTTGAAGTACAATTTGCCCAGGCTTTGGTTGCATTGGAGTTTTAGCAGTGTTTAGTGTAGCACTGGTCGGAATCTTTACAGGTGCTGACTGATTTGAAGCTTGAAATACAGTTGAATTGGTAATATTTTTCGAGAGCATGGTGGATGGAATAAATATTGGGGCAGGGTTAGATGCTTGACCAGTAGCTGTCTGATTTGGATTTAGTAACATTGGACCTTTCAGCACTGGAGGAGCCTGCAAAATAAGATTTCCTCCTGTTTGTGTATTTAAGTAAACAACTTGGCTTTTTGCTTGGTTCCTAGGCTGAATATTGCGTACTGGATAATTTGCATTAGGAACCACCATACGAATTGTTTTAACAGCATTGGGTTGAGACATCATAATAGGGCCACTAGTAGTGGACTTTGATGAATGAAGAATCACCTGACCTGGGTCTTTCGAACCTACTGGTTTGATGAATACTTTAGACTGTGGTTGGACAATTGAAATATTTGAATTTGATAAAAATGTTCCCATGGATTTTGGCATACTGTTTTTTGGATTTTGTAATCTGAATACAACTTGTGTTGGTGTTGATTGAATAGTCGGTGTTGATTGAATAGTCGGTGCTGTTATAGGTTGAACATTGAAGGGTTTCGCTTGAATAGAAACTGGACTGCTACTAGTTATAGGAGGAATTACAATATAGTTTGAGTTTAATTCCTTATCCCGGTCCTTTGCAGCACTGTCATCTTTTCTTTCAGCATTTAATACAGCTACATCATCATCTTCTCCCAAATCTGTTGGTATCCTCTGTTCATCAGCATCAGTAAAAACATCTTTTGTTTTCATAGAATCCAAGGAGGGATTAGATAAATTGGTATCTTCTTCATCTGAACTTATATTCTCCTCAATTTCAAAATAGTCATCATTATTTTTATTGCTTAGTCCCCACAAATCATCTGTTTCTTCTTCAGCCAAATGCATTCCAACTATAGACAGTGCATCCTCATTTTGTTGGTCTGTAGGAGAATCCATTTTACTCACACTAACAACCAATTTCTGAAAGAGAAAAATAAATTTTTTTTTATTAAATTTCATTATAACTTTGATTTTATCATTTCTCAGGGAATTACTGTCTTCCAACTGACAATAAGTTGCAGACCAGATTTGAAGTGTGTCATATTTCAAAACAGTATTACAAATTCATTAGAATTAGTTAGTCTTTCGGTTGTACTAATAAGAAACTAAACATGCCTTCCCATATACAAATCATCTGATTTTAAGATATCTTTGGACTAAAAACATATTCAAACTAATTTATCTGTCAAAAGTTTGCTCAAATCCTTCCAAAAACATTTAGTCTGCCGAAAACTACCCTTAAAGTGCAAATCAATATCAGCTTGTATTTGTTGTAGTGCATGTCCATAAATATCGAAGCCTGACTAGGTAACTTCCTGAATTATCCTCCGCTAACTTTTTTTCCCCACTGTTTAATTGCAGAGTCTACTGGCTGTTTAATTCTCTAAATGTTCTCACAACCCTTAGCCATTAGATCAACACATCAGAAGTGGTCCTTTTTTCATTTGAGACAGACTGCCTTCTAGGGATACCTTCACATTTTTTTTCAGGGAATCTAGTATTTCTCTATTTCGTTTACAGTAAAATTTGGAATATTGGCTGAGAGTTAGTTTGAACATGGCTGCCTAATTCAAATGAAAGTTGTTTATGTTTTTGTATCGCGTAATTCTACATGAAAATAGTGTTGGATTTTTTAAAATTTGTGTTGGATGTGACAAGAAATGATTCCTTTTCGCAACCAAAGAAGAATCACAGTGAAAAATAGACAGTAAGGGTTCCAAAATGGCCTAAGAACAGAGATGGGGAAAAGCCTTATATTTATATTACCGGGTAGTTGTCATTAGAGAGCAGAGCCAATACAATTTACTTTACTAAAGTAACTACTTCAGTACTAAAAGTAATTGTTGAAATTCAATAGAATTCTTTGTTTAACTAACTTAAATAATAATTCTAAATTTCATACAGATTGGATGATAACTAAAGTTGTTTGAGTGTTCAGAACGTTCTACGAAGTGAAACAAGGGTCATAACTCTAGAAGTAATTAACGGAAATTATTGAAATTTAATCATGAATAGGCTATGATGTCACACTAATTGAAACACCATAATTTAAAACAGGTCGGACAATAAATGTAAAGTGTTTACAAGCAATTGATCATAAATTAATATGCGAGTCAATCAAAACAAAGAATAGAGAGGGAGAAATAGGGTTTACCGTCCACTCGACACAAACTAGATCATTTTGGGACTAACACAGTAACATAATATGGTTTAATCTTATTTCATTAATTCGCTTCAGCATAGGCCTAGGGGTCTTTACATAGGGGCCTTTAGCAGTGGTAGGACCCGAAGAAAACCCACAGAGTTGGACAGGCGACTCTACTCCTTGCCATTTACAAGCAGAGAATCAAAACCGTGCCACTTGACTCAATGACACACCTTATGATGCAACATGTACACATTAACCATGGGCAACCCAACCCCACACAAAAATACAGGTCAATTAAAAGATCTTTCAAACTAGTTAGGGAAACCAACAACAAACATAGGTTGCCAGGCAATGAAACATACGCCCACAGCAGCTAAATCGTCCGGGCAGTCAACAAGAGTTGTCGCATATTTTACTTTTTTCGGTAATGAAACATTTATAATACACTAAAATCTGATTAAAAGTAACAACTCATTATGTAATTATCAGAAAATCAATGGAATTTGTTTGGCTTTGATAAAGTTCTCCTCCATGCTGTTCAAGTTATCTAAATTCATTGAAACTCAATATACTTGTTCGTCTCATGACCTTCAACAATTTATATAAATTTAAAGTCAATCTGATATTAACTTTAGCCTCTAGAGCGTCCACAAAATTTTGAAAGTGATCAAGGGCCATAACTCAGTCAGTTATTATCTGAAATTGCTCAAAATCAATAGGCTTCTTCGTCTCATGACCTTAAACACTGTGTATAAATTTAAAGTCAATCGGTTATTAACTTTAGCCTCTAGAGCGTCCACAAGATTTTTATAAGCGATAAAGGGCCATAACTCTGACAGTAATTATCAGAAAATCAATAGGCTTTTTCGTCTCATGACCTTTAACACTGTGTATAAATTTAAAGTCAATCGGTTATTAACTTTAGCCTCTAGAGCGTCCACAAGATTTTTTTAAGTGATCAAGGGCCATAACTCTGACAGTAATTATCGGAAATTGCTGAAAATCAATAGGCTTCTTCATTTAATGACCTTAAACACTGTGTATAAATTTAAAGTCAATCGGTTATTAACTTTAGCCTCTAAAGCGTCCACAAGATTTTTTTATGTGATCAAGGGCCATAACTCTAACAGTTATTATCGGAAATTGCTGAAAATCAATAGGCTTCTTCGTCTCATGACCTTAAACACTGTGTATAAATTTAAAGTCAATCAAAAAATTAACTTTGGCCTCTAGAGCGTCCACAAGCAATTGTGGACGCCGGACGGCCGGCCGGCCGGCCGGACGGACAGGGGCGACGGCAATATACGACCACATTTCAATGTGGGCGTATAAAAATGAAGAAGAAATCAACAACCATACAGGACAAGAACACAAAATAGAAGGAAGAATGGACTGGACCACACACTCATAAAAAAAAACTTGAGTAAGAGTTGCACCACTATGGTCCAACTGATCAGACCGACACAAATGACTTGCATAAGTATATAAATACACTTTATGTTTTTATGTCTTATGTTCGACTTTATCCATGTTTTTTTCGTCGAATCGCCCATTGTCCATAATGTTGTTGCCTGTTAAATGTCTCTATTTGTCTCTATCTGCACATTCGTTGTAGCACTATATATCCTTGTCTGATTGTTTAAATACATCTTGTTCGATAATTAAGTGTTTTCTCTGTTCTATACATATATACATATAAATAATTATTTCACTAATCCATTCAATTTTTCACTAATCTACCACCTTGTAAATATTTCTTCCTGTATATAACATTTCATTGTCTGCGATAACCAATTATGAAGGCAATGAAACATACCCCCCCCCCCCCAAAGCAGCTACGACTTCCAAGTTTGTTATCATATCTTCACCTCAAAACTGTTACACAGGGCTAGAAATTCATGCAAATCTCCAAATCTAATTCTCGCAAGAGCTTTTGCTGCGAAATGAGAATTGTAAAAAAAACCAAAAAAACTTGGAGAATGGTTGAGTCTGACTATTGAATGTCAGTCAGGGTGTTTTGAATCAAACGTATGACTTAATTTATAGCATACTACATGTATAATAAAATAAGATAATTGTTGTGTTTTGTCTTGTGATCTACCGTTTGTCTGTCATTGATGAATGAAAAAAAAATTTGCCAGTTACGTGATGGACAAAAGACTACAAATTGTGTTATGAAGAAATGGCATGGTGCCGTATCAGTTTATTTTGGCTAAGGGCATTATCTGGATATTACTTTTTACACTATTTAAGTGTTTACCAAAAATTCCATCTGATTGTTTTATTTTTATTATTGTTGTTGTATTTTGATTTAGATTAAGACAAAAAACATAATCTTCTTTTTTAGGCATTATTATTAATTAAGATTCGGAGGATTCGCACAGATTGCATATATGAGAATCCTCTTAAGATTCTCGCAAAAAATGAGAAAAATTTCGAGCCCTGTTAAACAACTGACAATGTGTAAGCCTTCTTTTGCCGCTGTACGAATAGCCAAGTCACCACGCTTCAAATTTGATTTGTAAATAATAACGCTGTAAAATGACCGATTTTATTACACTGGAAGGTTATAATGATCAAATAAAGTCTTGTTGGCAATAAAAACGACCGGAAGTGTTAGAACTAATTAGTATTGTGAGATGATAGCAGATGAAATGTTGTCAACAAGTCAAAAAAAAATGGTAGCCGATACACTTTGTTAATACTGTATATATAGTCAAGCAGTGCCTGTGCTACTGTCATTAGAACATTAACTAGGTTCAAAAAAAAGAAACAAGGGTCATAACTCTAAAGGTCATTAATGGAAATTGCTGTAATAAAATAATCTAAAAAATGCATTAAATTTCATAGGCTACAGATCGAATGATGACTTTTGTCAATTGAGCATTAACAGTGAAACAAGGGCCATAACTTTAGACATAACAAGCCAATAGTGAGGCTGATGTCCTCCGCCGAAATCCAAAAATAAATAGATGACACATATTAATTAATCGCACATTTATTTTTTTCAAAAGTATCGAGCAATCAAACTGATTACCATATCAACTATACACTAAGTTTCATCACTCTCTATTAGGAAGAATCAAAGTCAAAAAAATTGTTTAGCTCTGCTTACCATTAGTGGGAAATGTTTATCATTGAACTCAGTCAAAACATCCACCTAAACATACATTATGCAAAAGCTAAATCTGCCTATTGCAGGCCTCTCTTTAGGCCTGAAATGTTATCAAAATTATTAATTAGACATTATTAAACTCATCCAGACCATAATGAACTCTTTATGTCATCGATAGCCTGTGAAATATCCTGGATTTGAATCTGATTTGCTGTACAACGCTCATTGATGATTTAATACACAAACGGATAATTGAGACAATATTTTATATTGTATCGACTTCAGTAATGATGATCGAGGCTAAGCCTAAAATTCAAAATCCAATCACTCTGTCCAGAGTTTATCAATTTTACTGAAATTTTCAGTAAATTCTGTTTACATTATCTAGTTTTAACTATTATAGTGAGGACTACAAGCTCTTTATCTAATCTCCCACAGTGCCACTTTAATGAACATTTAAATCAAGTTTGTTGGCCTACACTAACGGTACATGAAGATCTGATTGGTCGTAGTGGAAGGTTGCATCAGAGGTCCTACGGGCAGCTTTTGAACCTATGATATCAGACATTGATTAATCAGTCAGCATTGAAGTTTCTATTGGTTTAGGCCTACCCACAGTTCCATGCATCGCATGCCAAGACCTTGCCGTAACAGAAAGTTTCATTGGATAATCCCTCACTTCAACCAGAATGCGAGTTACATAACAACTCTTCCAAATTCTCTGTGAAAACAAGTCAAATGTAATTTTGAACTATAAAAAACAAAATGAAATAGGATCGGTGTTTTAATCAGATTGAGCATACAAAAATTGTTTAGGAATTTAATTTACAAAAAATAAACATTTCATATCAAGGCCTCATTAACTGAACCTGAGGTAATCCATATCAGTGATAAAGTTCCCCTCTTGCATGACCATAGGCTATTCACTGTGTATAAATTTGTTATAAATCAGATAAATAGTGATCAATGACAAGAACTCCAAATAAAACCTTGGCTTCTGCATCTCATGAACATAAACAATGTGTAAAGGCCCTACACATGAAAATTCAAGAGGAATCAATCTGAATCATGGATCCTAAGTGGGAAAGACGCTGGCTCGCAAGCCTGAAGGTCAGGTGCTCGTTCCCTGCATTGGCCAAGAAAGTTCATCGAGATTTTCCAGCGAAGTTTCACCTTGTCAGTGATGCAGGACGGAGGGCCTGACAAGGACAAGTGTCTAGTCGTTCAAGACAAAAAACTGTGGTCTTGTGTAGCACGTAAAAGATCCCTTGACAGTTTGAATTTGATATAAGAGTAGACGCTATTGTGCCACTGTCCAGGCAAAATTTACCTCATAGCACACTGTATGCCCGTCTCCATTAGCCCAGGTTGGGGCAAAAAGTAGGACAATAAACTTCATTTCATGCAAATTCAAAAGTAATTTGAGCATACACAAACTTTTATCAAATTGATTTTATTTTGGACCTAGAAATCGACACAAATGGGTTGCAGCACATATAATAATGTAATATCAGGTAATATGAATGTATATAAACTGATTTACATTCAATCATTTCTGTTTTTACTGTAATTTCTAATCAGTTATGTTCAGCGAAATATGCCAGGAATCTCAATCGATTGGCAATCTCTAGCGTCTGGTTATTCCAGTCTACACCGATATGATTTATTACGCATGCTCTTCAGTAAAGAATATGGTGTCACAATTTGACATGATATCTGGAATATGTCTAGCACCGTTCTTTGAGTCCCTTGCTACAAATGGCATTAAAACCCCTTTCTGTACACGATTCGTATATCAATAGTATAATGTTTATTTTGTCTTAAAAATTGGACCTCAAATCCCATCTTTTCAATGTTGATTTAAATTGGCAAATAATTCATGTTTTCAATGTCACAGACTTTGGATGATAATATTGAGTTTGAAGACACTTAGCTACTTTAAGGGATGGAACACCAGATGCAATTATCAGAAATCATTCCTAATTTTTTTTTTAGAATAAAATATAGAAATAACTTAAACACTGAGTATTACACACTAGCCGAATGATTCGGCGTCGAAATTCCCCAAGTGTGTCCGCTGTAATTTGGCCGAATTTCCATTTAGCAGGTTTGATATATTTGGTCAAATTATATTTCCTAGTGTGTCCACTTTGCCGAAGCATTCAGCCGAATGTAGAGAATTCATTAGCCAATCACCACTCATCACATGCACTCATAACGAGAAATCATGTGATTGTTATTTAGTCATGGGACATGAAAGATGATGCAATTGACTGGTGAATCAGCGAAGCATTCAGCTATAGTGTGTCTACCCATTCAGCCGAATAAAATTTGGAGCCCATTGATTCATCTAATGTGTCCATTGTTTGAGTCAGTGAGATGATACACAAGCCTCAAGAGCATCCAACGGGAATTATGGGCAATGGACTAGCGAACAACGGGGACAAAAATATATAACTCAATGAGGGCATATAAAAGTTATCCACAAGCAATTGTGGTGAAACGGATTGACAGGCAAGGATGACAACAATATACCAGTACAACATAACATGGGTGTTTCAAACTGATGGGAAAAAAAATATTGACTGAATCTAGACACATCCAACGGGAATTATGGGCAATGGACTAACGAGCAACGGGGACAAAAATATATAACTCAATGAGGGCATATTAAAGTTATCCACAAGCAATTGTGGGAAACGGATTGACAGGCAAGGATGACAACAATATACCAGTACAACATAACATGGGTGTTTCAAACTGATGGGAAAAAAAATATTGACTGAATCTAGACACATGCTTACATGAAGATGGTTTAACTTAAAGAAAAATTAAAATGAATTTAAGCAGGAATGACAAATTAAAATAAAAGGGAAGTGAAAATGTTAACAATGTTTAGGATAATTATTTGGGTCATCAATTTAGATACATTATATATAATTCAGTAAGTAGGCCTACAACCTAATATAGGCCTTATTGTTGATGTAAATTACTCATGACAATTTGAAACAAAAATGTCATGACCCAAGTAGGCCTTCTATTTTGTGTAAAATAAATATGGCAGTCTAATTATTATATCTTAATACATATCTTAGATACTATTATTTTATGGCAAATTATCAAAAAGGTCATGACAATATAATAAACATATATCTCTTCAAAAAGTTTTGTTGAGCAAAGAATACAAACTGAACGAAAACCGAAGTACATGGTTCGTACATTTCTTTTCCCTTTGAATACCGATACGTTTAAATTATGACATATCACAAGCATCATAGTTTATAATATAGGTTTCAAGGCAACAATGTTTGATATATATTAATATTGTTTGTGAGGTATGGATTTATTATCAATAACAGATTTCTAATGTCAAATGTTGTCTATAAGGTGCCTAATGACGACTGTGAGTTACAGCCTGTATAACATGCCAACTTCAACTTGTGCCTCGTGTCCCACAATGATAATGACAACCCGTTAGTACACATATGGCGTAGTAGCTGTTGCATCTAGCGCGTGCTAATATAGTGTGCAGTTATAACGTACCTCTAAATTGTATATTTGTAGAAAAATAAAATATATTTGCAACAATGTATCGATATTCTTGTTAAAATGGCGGTCAGGCTAAGTATAGTCGGGACGAGTGACGTATGTAAAATACCCAATTTCATTGGGTGATAGTTTTCATTATAATATTATTCATTGAGCATGCCACATTTTAAGGTCAAGGTCTTTCCGTAACGGACGTGCTTGGATAGCCTGTAAAATGAAAATTATAAAGTTATAGTAATACCTCTCCAACTTATAAAATGATTTATGTAGAATATTCAATTCTCCCCAGCAGTATAATTGATTTGTTTAAACTGAAGACCTGTAATGAATATTTTTATCTACATCACAAGTCAAATAAGAGCCCCGTCTCGAAAGCTGCCGAAGCCTCGCAGTCGCATAAGATATCGGATGCAAAACCTTTTCAGGCTGAAAGTTGTTGTAATACTCGAAAGAGAAAGTCTCTTGGCTGCATTGGGCCTAGCTTGATTATCAGTAACGCGTTGGCTTACAAATGGGTATCTGTAAACGGCAATCGGCCTTGGAAGGGTTCGGGTATTGCCGTTTGAAGACCACGTGGTTTCGATGAGTCCAGACCAACCAGGCGCTAATTTTTTAGTTGGGCTGCTCGGTGGTAAACCTGCTTCATTCTTGAGTGTGACTGGAGAGTGGAATGATGATAACAATAATTATTAATAACACCTTACCTTGTCGTACGCATATTTCCAGTCCTAATATCCGGCAACCCGTTCGTCAGTAATATAGCGCATACATTTCTTGTTATCACAAAATAGACTACACAGAGTAAATCTTTATATTTTATTATTTATTATATATCCTATATGATTATATGGGTTGGGGGTGGGATGGCCTAGTAGTGGTCTAGAGTGCCGCGCTTCGTTCTGTAGCTGGCCGGTCACCTCTGGCTTGCGGCTGTGGTCTGAGCCCTAGTGTGAGCGTATGTGACATAGAGGCACCTTCTGAACCTCGTGGGTTTGCTCAGGGCACTCCATTTTCCTCCCACTGCTAAAGAGTAAGACCCATATGTGCAAGCTAATTATTGAAATAAAATTAAAACCATATGTTAGTCCCGAAATGACCTAGTTGTGTTGAGTGGAGGTTAAACCCCATTTCTCTCTCTCTCTTTAATGTATATGGGTTGTCCATCTAAATGAAACGAAGATTTTTTTTGATTAGGGACAGGAGTTTGAAATGCCACTCTTTTTTAATGTGGAAGTTTTGTACTGTAGTCCCTGCTGTTCATGATTGTTGTAATTGAGTTTCTTTCTTTCTATATAATATAGGCTTCTATGATTGAAACAGTAGAAATGTTAACATGTAAGAATTTAGTAAAACTATATTATTTACTTCGTTATTTATATTTTTTTTTAAATTATTAAACTATAAAAAAAATTCCTGGTTATAGGGTGACTAATATTTACTAATGCTATATAGTCTAAGCTATCATGCCTTTCAGAACAAAATTCTTTGTTTGGCCCTGGGGGGGACCGGATTGGGGAGCAACTGTGGCACAGTGCTGACTGACTAACCTGGAGCGGAGAAAGTGCAAGGGACAAATATACTCGTCTGGAGCAACAACAAAAACAAGGTCCTTTTTACACATTGTCATCACTGATCTTATGTAAATTTTTATAAATCAGTGATAGGCGAAGACATAAAAGAACCATTGGCCACTGTCTTGGCAAAATTTCCATCTTTGCACACTGTATATAGTGTATGCCTATCTTTATAGCCCAGTCAGAGCAGAACAGTCATACTGCACACAGGGATCCATCTACATCATACGGCAGGGCTAGCTGTAGGATGGTCGTATGGTTAACATGTGCGTGCTGTATCATAAAGCCTGTCATTGAGTCAACTGGCGTGGATTTGAATCCTCGGTTGTACGTGACAAGGAGTAGGGTTGCCAGTGCAACCAAGTGGGTTTTCTCCGGGTCCTCGGGTTTTCTCCCACTGCTAAAGAACCCTATGCGCAAGCAAATTATTGAAATAAAATTAAAACCATATGTTAGTCCTGAAATGACCTAGTTTGTGTCGAGTAGATGTAAAACCCCATTTCTCTCTCTTTATGTATTAGGGGCAAACCGCAAACGGCATGTGCACAAGTCGATTAATTTTTTCTAAACACCCCCACTTTCCCCATCCAAACAAAATCGTTATGTATGCCCCATGCATGTGGTAATCTTTATTCGAGGGTGGTGAATTTAGCCCTAACACCATAATATGTCCATCTGTTTTTATTGTCCCCCGGCTTTCGAAGAAAGCAGGGGACTATTAAAATGGGTTTGTCCGTCTGTCTGTCCGTCTGTCACACTTTTTGGGACACAATAACTCTCCTTCGAATTGAGCTAGAATGTTCAAACTTGGTGTAGGTGTTTATTAGGTCAATGCCAAGATGGAGTTCAAAGATGAGCATTTTCTGCAATTTGATTGGTTGATGCTTTGGGACACGATAACTTTAGTTCTAATTAAGTGAGAGTGATGAAACTTGGTGTATAGTTTCATTACATCAATACCTTGACTAAGTTTGATAATGAGCATTTTCTGCTCAGGGTAAGCAGAGCGATAAGCAATTTGATTAGTCGAGACTTTGGAATTGAATAACTCTCATTCTAATTGAGTTAGAATGTTCAAACTGTGAGTGTTTATTTGGTCAATGTCTTGATGGAATTTTAAGATGAG
This sequence comes from Patella pellucida, assembly GCA_917208275.1. Lineage (NCBI taxonomy): Eukaryota > Metazoa > Mollusca > Gastropoda > Patellidae > Patella > Patella pellucida. Next base: position 77,049,937 of record OU795036.1, read on the forward strand.
CATTTTCTGCTTAGGGTAAGCAGAGATAAGCAATTTGATTGGTTGATGCTTATTAAGTTCTGATTGCATGTAAGTGAGAGTGAGGACACTAATTGGTGTATAGCTTTAGCTTTATCACACCGATACATTGACTAAGTTCGATAATTAACATTTTCTGCCGAGGGTAAGCAGAGCGATAAGCAATCTGATTGGTTGATGCTTTGGGGCACATTAACTTTATTTGTAATGAAGTGATGTAAGTGATGAATATAGATTCATTTTATCATTACCTTTTTATTGAGGTAGAATTTTGAGTTTACTGTAGAGGATCATTAGGCGAATGTCTTGACTAAGTTCAATAATAAACATTTTGAGCTAAAGCTAATATTTTGAAAAAAATAAATGTTCGACTAATTTATATGTGTCATCTTATTTTTTGGGGATTTCGGCGGGGGACATCAGCCTCACTGTTGGCTTGTTTGATTTTTGTACTGGCGTCTGGCAAGGAGACATGCCAATGTGTATACTGGTGAACCGTTTACTCATGGAAAGAACAAGGCAACACTTATTTTTAGTAAATCTTAGCAAATAAAACTCTGATGCACAAAGAAAAATGATAACTTCTTTATTAAATTAACACTTTTTGTTTGAAATTGAAATTTTGGGAGTTATAGTATTATATGAGCCAAATTGTTTGATTGTCAATCTGTATACTCAGTTGTTGTTTATGAAAGATTGTGAGAGAGAGAGAGAGAGAGAAATGGGGTTTCACCTCCACTTGACACAAACTAGGTCATTTTGGGAATAAATGTGGTTCCATTTTATTTCAATAATTTGTTTGTGACTAGGGGTCTTTAGCAGTGAAAGAAAATGGGAGGACCCGGAGAAAACCCACAAGGTTGAGCAGCGACCCTACTCCTTATCACTTAAACCATTTGTACATCCCTCATCCCCATGAAGGGTTGTAGCAGGGAACACGTCATCTTTTATTTAGAGACCAACTAAAGAAATTCAATATAATCTTAAGAAACATCCTCACTATTTGTCTATTTTTATTGTGTCTAATTTGGTAATATTAACTCGTTATTCTTCTAATATTAAATTAACATTTAAAGGATAGTTAATTCAAATTTACATTAAAGATGTCAAAACTTCTTTGGTGTCAAAAATATTATATAATGGACATACCACAGATTTTATGTTCAATAGTCGACCTGAATTAAAGAGGTCCTCTTGTAAAATAAATGTAATTAATTTTGAATTATATGGAAATCATTTAAAATTACTCCAAAATTTGTATGACTCATATTTGAAAATCAATATGGATTGTTTTGTTATGATCCCAATTCTTCATACCAAATTTTAAAAAATAAAGTTGTTTCAAACTGTAGACTCTCTTGCATCACTGGAACACCAAATATCAATAGGGTTTGCCCTTCCATGCCCCTAATACTTACACTAGTTGTGCCTCGGTATGTCTGTCATTCACATCTTTTGTTTAGGACATTAGAAGCCACAATAATCCATACTTTTTTTGAAATTGATATGGGTTGTCGAAGGATCCATTCACTTGATATATATATACAAATGTGTGGTGCATTCCAAGAAATCCGTATAATCACCTCCAGAGTTATGTCCCTTTTCTTGTAAATCTTTATAGAACTTGATAGCCTTTCTGAAATTTATATAGGATGTCCATCTGTCCTGTTTAACCCAAAAAATCCTATTGATTTTCAATGACACTGATGATACTCCTTTGTTCCAAACTCTCTGGTTAGCACCGGAGAGACTTTGTTTATGATTTGATATTTTTGAAAAATTTTATGACTTGTTTAGCTCATAATAGCCATTTTGATGACTTTGCTGTTGGTAGACATATGATTTGTTACCTTGCCATCTGTTTGTTCAGAATATGTGTCATATTCATATTCCTCTTTGGGGATTTTCCCGCATTTTTGCTGTTATTGCTGCCTTTAGTTGGCCGATCGCTTGAGGGTTGTTCTGGTACACATTTCGTCGGTAGGTAGACGAAGTGACGTATCGTCAATAGAGAACCTGTTGACGATATGTCGCTTCGTCTACCTACCGACGATTTATCCTTGAGATGCCCCCAGGGACATCTAATAACTAAAGAGGAATTTTTGTGAGTAATTGACAATTTTGTGCAACGTATGAGTCCAGCAATTTCATTAAAAAAGTTATGGGAACCAGTGGCGTCACTAGGGGGTGGCACAGGGGGCATGTGAAAAGGATCTATTTTGAGCAGACAAAATCGATAATTTGCAATAATTTCTGTCTTTTCCATCATTATTTCGAATACGGAAGAGAAGCTTTCCAGTGCGAAGCTTTTCTGGATTGTCCTTTCTGGCCCACCGTAGATTTCCTCAATTGCCTGCATGTGCACAGTTTAATACAGTATTATATAACTAAATAAATATTTAACTGAAAATAGTGTAGAAACGATCGTGCATGACCTAGCTAGTTTACCCGCCGTGTATGTTTAGCGGGACAACAATATCACATTAAATTTTAGTTCGTGATAATTTAGCTCACAACTTCACAAGAACTGGTACATTTTTCCCAGTATTCGTTTTTTATAACTATATTATTATATCGACAAAAATAATCCGTGGTTTGAAACATCAATAGAGTACCCACGGCAACGTCAGGTCGTTATTAAAACGAATACTGGAAAATATGTACGAGTTGGGCCTGTGCCCAGGATCTAATTGGGTCCTAGTGACGCCTCTGATGGGAACTCTTTTGATGAAAACTCAGCCATGCAGTACAGACAAGCATTGTGAACAGGTTTCAGCAAAAAAGGGGCATAACTCCTAAATTAGATTTTCACAAAAAGATACAAGACTTGCCATTGTGCAGGCTTCTTGAAAGTTTCAGATACATCTGCTCAAAACTCTTGTCTCTATTATACTGATAAGCATTGCAAGAAGCAAGGACAGCGTTCGTCAAAAAAAGGGGCATAATTCCAAATATATTAATTAGATTTTGACGAAAAGATATAAAGATTCTTTTAATACAACTTTTCAGAAGGTTTCATAAACATCTGATACAAACTGTCGCCCCATTGCCCGGATTAGAGAGTTTGATGATTACAATGTCAATATAAACATATGGGCGTATAGGAAAATGCACTTGGAATATGGTTGAGCCTTGCATTACAAATATATCTTTATAGTTAAATTAAGATGACCACCATTCTCCTAACATTAATTCTTACATAAACAAACAGAATGCAGACATTGTTAAGAGTCATAAAACAGCTCATAATCAGAAATGTGAAGCGATTAATAATTTGAAAATCCTGGGGGAGCCCACTAGTAAGAGTTAGGGTATTGAATTAAAAAGCAATTGATCTTTTGTAAAATTGATATACAAACTTTATTCATTTTACCTATGACATGTTATGAATAAGTTACAATTTACAATGTCTGATGAAGGCTATTTGTCTTGATGTTAAATATTGAAGACTGATATATTTGTATATTTATATATACAGTTATTTCTCTATAGAAACAACATTATACATGTAATTATACTTTGGTATTTTAATTATAAGGTTTAGTTTACAAAGAGGACATGCAAAATGCTCACAATTCACAAATAAAACATAACCGTGTACAAAGATAATATATAAGATTGAATTTAAATTTACACATAAATTAAAAGGAAATATAAAGTTTCTCATTTGATCAGGAAAAAAAATTCACTTTGTGCTTTTTGTTCATTTTCTAGATAGCTTATCACAGCATGGAAAATTACAGGTTGCACTGATAAAGGCACAATATAATAATCATACATTAATACTGTTCTTGCATTTTTGTCTTTAAATTATTGCATATTTTGATCTAATGTCTGTAAATGTATTAATTTAATATTAAATGCCTCTGCCAAAATGGTTTTGAATTTTAAAAAAGCATTTTTTCACATCCTGAAATTTCATTTGATCAAAATTGTCAAACAAAACATTTAATTGTATTAAAAATAAATAAATTTGATTGTTGAATAAAATTTTGCTCTTATAAAAAAGGAGACAATAAAAGAGATAAAGCACTCAAATAGATTTTTTAATATATTTGATTTAAAACAAAAATATTGTAGCAAACAATTCATTAATGCCATGCAGAAGAAGTTGCTTAAGTAATTTTATATGAAAATCTATGACACTGTTTAGTGTTTAAACAGATTGGTTTTGTTTGATATGCTTAAAATCATGAAACTGAAATAAAGGATTGTACCCTATGGTATCACCCGTTCGTTCATATAATGCATGACCATTGCCATATTTAAAACATGTCAACACCACATAAAACATAATACTCGCTGACAGCGAGTCTTCCCCTGAGTCAATAAAATTATTGGTTTTAATTATCATCCATTATATACATGTTTATACAAAGAAAATGGCCATGCCCCTTGCCATTTGTCATATACAAATACATTATATATATATATATACTATTATTTATAATATATATACTTAATTAACATTAATGTAAACTAGTTTTTGGCATTCACAACATTTTGTAATATTTTGTCTTTGATTACTCTGATATTTGATGCACAACATTTTCTCTTCTTGAACAAATACCTGGATTAAGTTTAATTATCTTTAACATCAGTAGAATATTGCAGTTAACATTCTTACATATGGCATCGAAAGAAAAGTTAAGAATGCTGCCTATTCTAAGGACGTTTATGATAAAATAATATCCACGTCAAATGACCATCTTAATCAATCTTGTCGACTTTAGCAACTATTTTGTTTTCCCACATTGGTAAGACGGCATTATCATCACTTATTTGTTCAAAGACAGCACCTTCCCCACCAAATTCATCACTATCAGTCTTGAAGAAATATCTGAAATTACAAATAAAACCATATAAACAAATAAATCTAAAAAAGCAACTCCTGAACTGACCACAATAGTGCTATAGAAAATAAGAGAAAAGGCCAACTTTGAAATCACTTTCCCGCTGATTCCTACTATTATTAATAATATGATATATCTATTTGAAATTAGCTCTAGAAAATATAGTCAGTACGTAAATCTCAAAATAAGTCTTGGTTATTTGTTTTTACTGGCTCTTTTCTCATTCAGCTTTTACGGTTTCCAAAATCATCACAATGAACAATCATTCTTACAGTGGATAGGCATACATTCATACCGCAGTGGAAAATCATTTTCTTGTAAAATATAAATTACTCTACAATAAAGTCATCTAATATGATACTTACTTAAAGTTTCCCTTCTTTGTTATAAGAGTTTTGAATTGGCCTAATGTTATATTACGCCCTGGTAAAGTATGACGATATGGTATAGGTTCTGTTCCGAAATATATTCCAATTACTGTGGTATTCGATGATGAGGTAGTTACGTTGGCACTGTTTGATTTATTAGATAGCACTGATCGACTGTAAAAGTTATAAAAATACAGATTAAAATATTATAAAAATACAGATTAAAAAATTCTATAGAATTGTTAGATTTTATCCTTAAAAAGTAGCCTAAACAAATACAATTATTCTTATACAGAAATAAAGAACTTGGATTTCAATTCCTCAATGATTGAGATTTTTTTCTATATAAATACTTACTCTAAGGTTTGACTTCCTGATCTGTCAAGATCGGATGGTACAGTTTTAGCCGATGGCATTGTTCGCATCTGAGACGAGCAAGACTGCATTGTATGGCCCTTTGACACACCAGTGAAAGATCTGAAATGAATTGTTGATATAATATTTAAAGAATGGTACATAACTTGTAGAAAAAAACTAATATTTTAAATCATTTAGTAATATACATTAATTTATATCAAAATAGTAGTATTTTATACAGTCACTTTATTTTTGACTAATTCACAAGGGTTATGATATTATTGGTTAGTATATTCAACATGGGGCAGTAGCTTATGCTGCTTGACTATTGTGTATTGTTATTATTATTATTATTATTAACATTTATAAAGCGCTATCTTCCACAAAACGTGTTCAGATGCGCTGTACATAGAAAAAATAAATAAAGCTATAGTAGTAAAACGTTATACAGACTGGAAAGGCGGATGAGACATAATGCAACTGTAATGTTTCTAAATGTGCCCAGTTTGTTGAGGCATTGTGTCACCTGTTGCTGTCAAGGCCTTGGTTGATCTTTACTAGACACTGCCCACTGGCACTGGCAACAAATGGCCAGTCTCAGTATGACAGTGTCATTGCATCCAATGTTTTGGCCATGACTCTGGTACTCCTGCCATTTTAAATTAAAGCAATGACACATATCGGTGAACAATGCAAATCCCTATACGAGTTGTGTAACGCTGTTCTGAAAATATCTTGATTTGAATCACTCGGATGAGATAAGATTGAGCTATTTATTCACTTTCTGGAATTTGATTTGCTCATCTTATCTATCTTTTATCAATCGCAGACTTTACAAGAAATTTTTCAACTTACTTTGACTTGATTGGTGAACCAGGATAATCTTCCAACCTTCTTTTTGCCTCCTCTAGCTGAGTACGGGTGTTAGGATGTGGCGGCAATGGCATCATTGTATCCTGTGCAAAAGGTTGACTTGGCATAACTTGACTTGGTGGTACCCAAGACTGTAATGTGTTACCACTTCTTTCCACGGATGTAGAACGACTATTTGTATGTGTGCCAGTGCCAACGACTTTCTTAGATCTAAAAAAAAAACCCATTCACAATATTAAAATATCCTACTTAACAAAATGTTTTTTTATAAACACAGCTCTAAAAATCCATAATAAATTGTTCTAAAATGTGGGAAACAGAGTAACAATTATGTAAAGCAGTTGTCCATGGATGGATAATAATCATGGGGTTGTTTGAAAGACATGCTACATAAAATAATGACTAATTATACTGATGCTCAAATTGTATGCCTACTTAGTTTCTTCTTCGGGGTTGTTTAAAGCAGAGTATACACTAGCAAAATCATTTGGTCAAAGCAGTCAAATGGATAAATCAATCGCCACTGAAATTTACCTTGTGTGTCAAGAAGCCGAATTTATATTCACCAGAGTGAATCACTCAAATCGATCATGTTTGATGTATTTGGCGGAATTTTATTCACCGCGTGTTTAATTTGCCTAGTTTGTTCGATTCGCCAAGGACCTTGCCTGATTATAGAATTCATCATTTTTTGAAGACAAAATGGCGACTGTCACGCCAACGCCATCCTCGGCCTATTGTCAAACGAGATTAAATCAAAGTATCACTGAACCGTTTTAATCTGTTCAATATCAGAAATCTGATGCCATCCAGAGTTGATTAAGGCCTGGATCAGTTAATGTCTAATTAATACTTTAGAAAACATTTCAGGCCCAAAAAAAGACCTGCAATAGGCAGATTTAGCTCTTAAATAATGCATGTTTAACAGAACATACATAAATATATGTAAACAAACAGCAATAACTTACCCTTGCTTGTGGGATGGTAAAGAAGCACTGGCCGAATGGTTAAGCCGAGCTGCATGTGATTTGCGATTACTGGAACTTTTATCGGAATCTTGATAGCTACTTGATGGATCTGCAACACGATCACTCTCCAACATCCAAGAAAGAACCCTGCAAAGACAATAGCATAACCATTAATGTTGAATAATTTTTTAAAATATAATTTAAGTGAATAGCACACATAAGCTTATCTATTATCTGTTTATTGTTCACCATTTGCTCAATGAGTCTGTAACTGTAGTAACAGGGCAAATATATCACATGCTTATACTGTACAATTATTTGTACCAGGAGTGCATATAACTGATAATACAAATTAGCAGGTCTCAGAAATTAGACAAAATATTCAAAAAGAAATTTAATAACATTTGTGGGGTATGGAAGAAATTAATGTAGTTACATGTAATATTAAAATAATTCAATTTTTATTATAATACGGTAATTTTTTTTTTTTATTATAATACGGTAATTAAAATAAATTATTATAATAATTTAAATTATCTATTATTATCAAATTTAATGGTAACCTATTAAATGTTTAAATTTATTAAAACTAAAATTAAAATCTAATCAAAGTTTTTAATTAAGAGTCCTTTTCAAATTTATTAAAAGAAGCTGCTACATGTATATTATGTACTTTAAAGTATTACCATTTCTGTAAAGCTATCACGACTAATCCTAATTTTGCCATCATAAAAGGGAAGTAAACAAATTACCATTGACTCTATTTCTAATTTTTTTTAATGTTATGCTTTTCTCTTTTCATGAAACACAAGAAATTTAATACTCTTTCTAGTGCTCATCTCCTGAGGGATAAGTACAAAGCTTTAGAAGTGAGCTTCTAAGAGCCTCTGAACACAGCTGTTCTTCATTTAGCCTACTGGCATTCACAAAGAAGAGGCTTTGAAGTTGCCATTATTCCTAGCTAGCAGACAGCAACCATCTTGGCAGAAAGACCGTAGTTCTTTGATCTTGCCTTGGGTTACTTTGTTTCTGCCATGTGTAGAATCTCCAAAGCTCCAAACTCAAAAAAGAAATTTGGGTAACTTAGGAAGGATTTTTTAGCCTTTACAAGGAGTAATTAATAACAAAATGCTGTACAAAGAGTCACAAATGTTTTAATACATCTTTTGATATGTTCTCATCAAGAGGATTGCCATGATCACATGTACAATAAATCAATTTTCCTATTCATTTCATGATCTAATCTTTTTGATATTTCATGTGATAATGATCCTTTGATTCCTATGACAAATTAAACCATTTATATCTTTGTGGAGTTTTCTATTAAAATTCTTTGTGCACATTTTTTGTTGGACTATTGATTTTTACATTGTTTAAGCTTTTAAGATTCAAATAATTGAGTAATCTGGTTAAAATACTATTAATCTCTGGTCCCAATAAATTTAATAGCATCTTTGAACTGCATTAATTAATGCCGTACTTTGTTTGATTGAACAATAAGTTCTCAACAATATGACATGATTATAATAATGCCTTTGTGTTTAAGGTTAAGGAGAGCCCTGCTGGGTCAATGTCTAGTTATTAGGATGGGACAAAAACCGAAGGTATGGCATGCAAGTACATGTAAAAGAACCCTTGACAGTTGGAATTTGAAATAGAGTAGATCAGGGTAAATGTGCCACATAACCCACTGTAAGACATATACCTGTCTTCATTAGCCCAGTTGGTACAGAAAAATAATATGTTAAACCCCATTTAATTTTGTGTAGGGTTACTCCAGATTATCTAAATATCTTTGATTGATTAAAGTTTGAATTAAGACTGATCTGGTGTTATTTCTTAGTGATATGTCCAGCTTAAAATTTTGTTTCAAACAATTAAGTGGAAGTCAGCTTGCAATTATAATTTTTGGCATACAATGTTGTCAGTGGAACAAAACATTGGTTAATCTTAACACTGACTTCTCTATAGAAGTAAAATATTTAACAAAGACAGGGGCTCATCTAAGAAATCCAATATGGAATCACCAATTTTTTTAGGACCCAAATCAGTATGGAAAAATAGTATCCTGTGGTTTGACAGGCGACCTTACTTCTGTCACATTCAAGTGGGAAATCAAAACCATGCCACTGATAAAATGACAGACCATGTGACTTTACATGCATGCGTTCCACTACACCACAAACGCGGTTTTAGGCTGTTGGTAGTTCACTGTAAGATTTAGTGTGTGTCACTGTATTTGGCAATTGTCATACTGATATTGTCTATATTTGAATTCATAAATACATACATCTTTTCTCCGCTACTCATGTAGTTATATACATGTACTAAATGCATTTAAGAATATGTACGTAAAATATTATGAAAAAAATCATAGCTTTTTGTAAAATAAATCGCTCAAGTTAGTGATAAGATTTTATAATGCCATTTTTTGGGGCAAAATACTCCCCAAAATGTGAACTGAGGGTTTCCAGTCATCTTGATGTTTTTGTCTTATTACATACTGTACACATGCAATTTTTCTATTTATGTTTCTGTGGAGGTATTGAATTTGTAAATTATACTTACTTGGAACTTGTAGGATCCATTAGATTAGGCATTGGAGGTAGGGATTCTTTATCATACACAGTACTAATTCCACTATCAATATAACTGCTACTATCAGACGATTTAACACATTTGTTGGCTTTCTTTTTACTCGTAACACTACGATTACCCTGTCCAAGCACATCAGTCCAACATGACATACTCGCATGTTGGGCTTCTTTTTCCATCCGCGTTTTAGATGTCCGTGGTTGATGATGATGGTGATGATGATGATGAATATGTTTATGTGTCTCTTTTCCTGATTTTTCATCTCCTACACCACTATCACACGATAATGACGAAAGACAATCACGTTTGCGTAAACTACGTGAATGTATGCCACCGGATCCAGTTCCTGTGGCCGGTAAGGACTGATTGAATTTTTTACGTGCTAATGATGGAGATTTATTAGGAGGTGAATGTCCACTAGGCGTATGATGACTTGAACTTGCCCAAATTCTACTACAATGTTGATCTAAAATACTTTCAGCAGTTTCATCTTCTATCACAGAGTTTGAAGGTATGAATGGTATATTGAAAGACGCTGTTGTATTTTTTACCATTGAGGAGGACATTTTTTCCTCTTCAGCTTTATCATACTATAACAAGAAAAACAAAGCACATGTATTTTCACATAATCAACCAACAATTATTTAGGTCATGTTCACAATCCCACTGTTGTTAGTTCAGGGGATGTTTTTAAAAACTGTTGACACCATAATGGTAAAGGTCAACAAAACGCTAAGCCATACCTGTAATACCAAGTTTATTGCTTGGGTCTAAATAAATGTTTATTACAGACAACCATACATGTATCTTCAGTCTTCATTTTGATTGGAACCCCTGGACTTTAACAGCATGGTGTCCTAAGTTTTGTATACTTACAGTACATAATGAAGCAAGTAATCAAAGAAAATTTACAAACCTCTAAACATTTTAATTTCTCTTCCATTTTTATTCCAATTTCTTGTTCTTCATATACCCGTTTTAATTTTTCAATGACCAGACTGGCAAATTTCTTTGGATCAGTTTCTGCTATATTTCTATCTTTTGGTGCCCTTTCCGTTCGCTAAAAGAAATCAATGCAAAAACAATTAGTCATAAGACAAATAGTGGATGTGACGGGTTACAACGGGTATACAAATCATTGGAAAGTGTGCTCCATGTCAGATTATGGTTAGACTGTAAACTATTCCAAGATATCGTTTAGTAAATAGAATCTGTTCATTACATGTGAAAGGCTCTAACATGTATAAACATTAATCCTTGCAAATGGTTTCACTATGAATTTCATATATTGACCTCAAGTTTACTAAATGTCATTGTGCTTGATAGCGATAAGATGATACTTGTCGAAACTTCGTTCTTTTAGAATAAAACAAGTGATTGTATCCCATAAAAACTGTGTTTTGTTAATTAAACCTTGTGGTATGCAATTATCTGAAGCTCTGGGATGTTTTTTTTCAAACAATCATAAACTTTCACTTTGCATTTGTGGTAGCAAATAAATCCCCCCCCCCCCCGATGCCACACTAGCAGTGGATAACAGTGTCTACATATACATGTAGACGTATAGGCCTATTAATATGGTTGAAGTTGAAGAGTCAAAGGTAAGTGTTCATCATGATTATCAAATCACTCATTCAACCGAACAACAAACTTTCATACAAGAGTTATGTACATGTAAATAAGTAAATCTAGCGATCATTTTGGAACTATTAGAGCTGCATACTCAAAACAATTTTACTAACAGATGCCCTATGGTATCTGGGATAAAACCAGGTACATGTACTTACAGGTATAATGTGTGAATGGAGACCAGCACTTGTTTCTCTATTAACCTGAGCTTGATTTTTCATAGACTTTCTACTTCGTTTCCAGCTTCTATTGGACAAACCATCTCTGTAAGAAACAACAAATTATGCATGAAGGAATATTTAAGATTCGGTTAAATCGAATTCCAGATTTAAATTAGCTACATGTAACTAGAGCTAAAATTTAAAATTAAGAAACTTTAGTCAGTAAACATGAAAATCAAAAGATATGACCGACCTTTGCAGGTTTTTAAATTTTACAACAAATATCAGGTAGTAGTTTTTATTTACTATTTTTTGCCGTTTTGTTTTTTTCTTTTTTCTTTTGTTTGCATAATACAAGTACATTTGTACATGTACATGTATTGGTCTTTGGAAATTCCACTGACCTTCATATTTAAAGGAGTTGGACTATTTATCATTACAACAATTGTATTATATTTTTCTGCCCATCTTTGTTAATACATGTCTAAATTGAGGTACATTTAGGCCTGCGCTGTATTATTACGACAATATCGTTATGTAGCGATTATTGTATTTTATGGTTTACTTAAAACTGATGTACATGTATAATGGCTTCACCAGAAGTATGAACAATATTTCAACATTGAATATTTTGAAGCCTTAAAACTGCCATAAAATATAGGAAGTATCGGATACATATTGCTAATTTCTTTTTGGATAACTTTCACGCTTCAATTCATGTATGTATGATCTAATATGTTCTTAATAAATGTAATTTTAAAAATTCAGCATAACATACATGTACATGAAACAAGAAACATAAATGTCTTGAAACAAGATATCTTAGCATGTGTAGTAATATTGTATAAGCCTATCATACATGTATGCACTCATGCTCTCCCTTTTATTACAGTAACATATAATAAAATATGAACCTAAAATATGTAAGCTACAAAGCTAATGGTATTCAATTTGATTGCTATATTCTAGGATATGATTAGCTAGACCAGGTAAAGACAAGATCAAAGAAAAAGCAAGTTATTAGATAAAAGCCCCTTCACTATAAAAGTGGCTGTCCCTTTTATCAACAGTGCATAAATTTCTTCACGGTGGTAAAGCAAAGCCTTTGAAGTCCACAGTTTTGATAAGGCTGACTGATAACTAAAGGCCCAATCGATCCAAGAAACTGTTCACACTATAATAGTCTACATGTTTCAAAGGCAATAGGACAATACACTCCTCACATGTGCACATGTCTCAGTAATAGGTTTCAAGTACAATTTAATTACAAATGAGAAAACGTGGCCTTTGTTAACCAAGTTAAGCTCTCAAACATAAGAAATAAAGTCTATAGTGGGTGATAATGGGTGATTATTGATAAAGGCTATACTATTGATCTAAAAACATAAATAATCATAAAATATTACAAATTAAAGGCCCAGAGTTCACAAAGCATTCTCAGAGTTAAGTGAAGAATTTATTCAAAATGGTTTTGCCTTATTTTAACTACATGTAAAATATTTATAAAACTTTTATAGTTTTAATGTATCAAATACATCAATGTTCAAAGTTTTGTGTTTCTCAATCAAGTATATTTCTCATGAACAGTGATTGAAAGTTGAATAAATTCTAAAATTAAGCTTGAGACTGAGTTTAGAGATGTATAAGTTCACAAATAATATAAATGAATTCATTGTAAGTGTATTTTATAATCAGTTTTTAAGGAATTGTGTTGTCACAACTTTCATTTAGATATTTAGGTCGACACTGTACATGTGTAAATTTTAATAGTGAAACTGTGTTATATAAATTCTCTTTGATGTTTACAAACATGCTGTATACATATACAAGTAACAAACATGTCTATACAGGGTCAATGTCTTCTTAATTGCCCAAGACCCTGTCCATGTAGGATGTACATTTGTTCATTCATGTACACTGATTCAGTAACATTATGTGCATACATGCTGTGAAATTCCTTAACTAACTCTAAATACGATCCATGTTCTGCACATCTACATGTATGTATAAATTTGAAGAGAAAGGAAAGCGGTTTGGTTTGCAATCAAAAATAGTGTGAATGTAAATGGTACATGCATAATTGTACATTTAAATAATTCTGTAATTACATGAGATCTATTAAGAAATGTGTAGCTACAAAAAATTTAATAGCAAACTTTAAAATTCTTATTTTCTACATGAAAGTAAACCTACTAATAAAGATAAAATAAAAAGCACAGAGCCTTTAGCAAAATGTCCCTGTAATCTACATATCTTTATTTCTTTTTCTATACCTCACTGATCAAAGCATTTTGAAAGGTAAGCTCAGAGTTGATTGTCACACCATGACTTATGTTCATCACTCAACCAGAACCGAACATAAAATAAAATGAGGTTCTTTACATAATATATTAAATAACTCAAACAGTTCAACCATTTATATCGCTTTTGTTAAAAGGGAATACATAAAAGGATTTGAATATTTTTTACACTCCACCTTTACCTCTCTCTTGTGATCAATAATTTAGTAAATTTTGAAAAGAAAAACGGTTGGGAAGAAAACTTTGAAATCTGAATTCTCATTGATGTACATGTATATCAAACATATATTTGATCTCAAGATAATATTATTTTATTACTGATCAGAAGTTTGAATAATTTACCAAAGCATGAGAAAAACTTTTATTCCCATCATGTACACATCATTAAAATTTGTAAAAGAAATCACCATGGTTAATTTTTGTAAAGAATTTGTGTTTAGTAATACACATTTTGATATTTAGTTTAAAACATTTTTTACATTAATATGTTAGTAAGGGGACATAAGTTTACCATTAAAATGTGTTTTTAATTGTCATGATGTTGATCCATGTGTGTCACTTGCTGCTTATGGTTATTATATACAAGTACATGTACATTATAAAAGTAAGGAATACAATGTATGTTCATTCATACATTCTTAATTGCAGTTTAATGGTCGAGAGCGAGACATTAAGTAATGTATTGATACTGCAAGAGGGCACTGAATTAATGGTATGCCAACATGAAAGGATGACATCACACCTTTACTTAGAATAGGCATAACCACAGAAAGTTTACATGCCCTTAAGTAAATGAATAAATACGTATTATATAATGTACAAGAGCAAAGGGTATAGTGTAATTGCAGGTAGTGCATTTAACCTTTGTAGCTTGACTACAGGCAGAACTTAAGAATCATGTAAATCATGTAGAATGATCAAAGCTCCAAGTACAAATGTATGTAGCTACACCTACCGTAGATGAATGCTGTACACAGCCTAGAAGGTCCAGTATTAAAATTTTCTGATCAAAAGGACACAACTCTGTATCGAGTCATATCATAATAAAAGTATGACAATGTTGACTAACATACACCGTAAACACCTCATTCATACACACTACATGGGCATAAGAAAAACATTTCACTACTTACACAGAACTATCAGTTAATGATATAGTATCATCAGTTAAGGCATCACTGGACAAACTCTGTAATTCACTATCCACAGTAGATACAGGGGCATAGGAAACATGGGCTGGGTAAGCAGAACTTAACATTCGTGAGGTATATCGGGAGCACCTATGCAGAGAGCAAGAAGAAAATTAACAGTGATTTTCCTACATAAAAAGAGTGTATTTAGAGTAAAATAAAAAAATTAGAAAATAAAAAGTGATATTCCAACACATGTACATAAGAACATTTGATAGTCAGGGTTGTGGAAACGGTGTATGCGACATGTCAAAAATTAATGACAAAACGAGATTAATTTGCTTAAAGTTATAAGATTAATATTTTACCATTAACACTGCCTGACTTGTAGTTGAAGACAGTGTAATTCTAAAGATGTCAGGAATAATACATGTAAATGTCAATTTCATCAACCCAAGCTATTCATTTATTGAAGCACAATAAAAAAAATTTGAAGTATTTTATTGTTGTCTTCAAATAATCCTTCAAATGTATATAAATAATAGTTCACGACAAATTTTGGTGTTTATAGGATTTTCTTTCATAGTTTGAAAAAATAACTGAAATGTTAATTGTCACAAATAGCTTGCTTATACTGATGACACAGTGCAAATATTTTGCTCATTGTACAATTTTTGATATTTCCACAGCCCTGACTTATACATGTAGAGCTAAAACAGATTAACAGTTACATGTATAAAGCTTGAAGCAACATTATATGAAACTGAACATATTGAAAAAAACATAGGTAAACGTGAAAGTATAATATAATTTGTGCGGAACCTACCCAGTAAGAGTTTCTGTTCTTCTAGCACCAGGTAATTCTGGTCTTTGAAAATTATGACCATGTGATTTATTCAAAACACTAGATACAGAAGTACCATAATTTAATTGGTCACTTTCTAATTCTTTGTCTTCAATAAGGGCCGGTAGGAGTCCCGCTTGGGATACAGGCCTAGCACTATTTGAACCACTAGAGCGGCTTGATTTAGGACTATCGCCATAGTTCTGCACATATTGCACATAGAAATCGGAGTTTAAAAATGCAGGGTATGTCACACCTTTCATATAACCTTCAACTTCAGCTTGTGCAGAATCGAAAATAGTTCTATCCATTTGTTCCTTTCGATTTATTTTGTCTGTTATTCCTTGCCGTGTGTCTTTATCAATACACTTTATTTTATCATGACGCACAAATTTTTTATATATCACTTTTATTACACTTGGTAACTGTTGTTCATCTTTTTGTCTTAATCCTTCACAAGCAAACCAAAAATCCACTTCATAACACCCTCCACTTTCTTTTTCTAAATATTCCTTAAATAATTCAACACCATCGCTATCACTGAGTAAATGATGCAGTGTTTCTGCCCACTTTAAGTGAGGGGGTGTACTATTTTCGGTAAAGGGTGGTGAACTTGCAGCACTTCCTTCTGGTTCAAACCCAAGCGGAGCGTCCATATCATCACTGAACAGTCCTTGGGTAGAACAACTAAGTGAACCTCCAGTTTTATCCAAATTTGATTTGCGCGGCGTTGCTGCAGGAGAATGTGTCATCTCTCCTTTACTGGACGACATACTTTTACCAGATGACTGGCTTTTGCTTGAAACTTGGCTCTTGTGAGAGCCACTACTACGGGTTGACATTCCACCGTTAGAATGGAGCTCATTTTCTTCTCCAGGAACAGGCGGTCTAGGTGCTGATTCAGTAAAGTTGTTTCCACCTGAATCATTCAGAAATTCAAACACCTTCTTGCTGGTCATCCTCACAAGGGTGTGAGGTCAATCCCTGACCACAAGATGCTTTGGTTATGATAATCCGTGTTTACATCTGAAAAATATAAAAGAACCTGTGTAAGTTACCACAATGAGCTGTTAAATGCGTTATTTTTAGTTTTTAGAGGGGGTTTCCACTGAGAAAAGAGGGATTACGACCATTACCTGAGTTCCAAATGATAATATTGCCCGCGGAGAGGGTTCATTTTGTTATAGAAACTTAAATTTAATGTCTTGTTAACTGAAGATTACATCTATTATCAGGAGCAGATACAATGTATGTCAGCAGGAATACAGATGGTCCACAATGACTCATGTAAACCAAGCTTAATTCTTGGTGAATACAATGTTTACATTTTAATTTTTATTATTCACTGTACCAAATCTATCAATTTTTAAGTGATGCTGTACAGTGACTAACTTCATACAAACTAACATCAATCTTCTAATTTATAAGTAGTTTTTAATCCTAAGAGCCACTTTACTTCTGAAATTCTCTTGGCTTTAAAAGACTTGAAATGACTTTGCTATGCAATTAATGTTCAAATGACTTTAAGTAAATATTTCAAAAGTATTCAAAGCTCTGTTAAACCAAAGGGCTACCTCTTTATCTTTTGAGCTGGCAGAGAAAACTACACTTATACAAGAGTAAAGAGTAGTCATTTTTGAAAAATGAAGAAAATAAATGGTCTCTACATTTCAACACAGAAATGACGGTTAAAAAAGGTTTAGCTCTGATGAGTTGCTTTGAGTGTGTCAAAAACGGTCTCCAATTTTTCTTCCTTTGATGTACTGCAGGAAGTCTTCAGCTGTAATAAAACGCTGCTGACATAGAGGGACCTTCAAAGCCTTAAACTATCAAAGGCAAGATAGTTAAAGAATCCTATGTACGACCATGTGTTTACAACTTTCTTCTCTTTATACCTGGTACAACAGTGTCTGACTCAGGTAAAAGAACCAAGTGACCCGTCTACACAAGAAATCTATCTTTTATCCATACTACACGTGTAAGTGCGATATTAGTGTTTTTTTAACACTAAATTTTAATGTATATACAATGTAAATGTAGGATTGTATCACCATATAATTTATATTTCTTTTGTGAAATTGAGAGAGAGAAAAGGGGTTTAATGTCTACTCGACACAAACATATGGTTTTAATTTATTTCAATAGTTCGTTTGCGCGCAGTGGTCTTTTAGCAGTTGTGAAATTGAAATATATAATTACGGTACATGTACATGTATACTTTGTAAAATGTACTAATTAAAGAAGCTAAGGACTTGTGTTACTTTAAAAAGAAAAGGTTCCTCGATAGGATTGATCTAATGTGGTATTACTATGACTGATGGGACATGAATAATTTTCTATTTCATTAAGCAGTTTGTTTACTAATTTTAGTTTCACCAATGGTGTAAACAGTAAAACACAAGTTATGTCAATACTGGTTCTACATGTATCTGTGGACCTTAAATTTTAAAAGTAGACAAATACCCATTTCATTAATTGAATCAACAAAAGATCAATTATAATAAATCAACCAAATGTCTCAAAAAGATCAAATTCAACTTATCACCAATATCAAACATACACTTACACTGTTGGATCGTTGAGTTGAATTTCATTAGAAATAGAAGGCTCATAAAATGTAATCCACACATTTAATGGAGATGACTGTTTAGTCCCTTATTTAAAAATACCTTTGTACTTATAACTAGACCTACATGTTCATGTAACACACTGAGTTCTTAAGCTTTTAACTGAAACGGTCTGAATGGAACCTCAAACCTAATGCCAACACTTGATGTTGAATAGCAATGCCTACAATAACACATAATGCTAAAAATTCAATAAATTATGTGTGTTCAAGGTCTCTATGTTTAGCAAAGGTATGTTAAACATTACAATCTATAGATGTGGATGCTCAAAGACAGTATTGATTAAACTGAAGTTCTTGCTCTAGAGGTAATTGTTGCTAATTGATCTGCACACTGATACTCTTGAAAGTGGGTTATATGTACATGAATGATACGCCTTTAGTTGTCTTTGATCTTACACATCAAAAACATACAGCTTATGATAAAGTCTCTGATGTAGTGTTTCTATCTCAATCTAATTTTTTTCAAATTATATCTGTACAAACAATGTTCAAGTACCTGTATTGCTGCCAGTGCTGGGGCTTTTTTTTAAAAAAATCTTAATTTGATATCACCTCCAGTTATTTTTGTTTTATTATTAAAACATTAAATACCTGTACCTCAAGGGTAAAATATTTACTTATATCTACGTGTATGCTAACCTCACAGTCTACCTACACATGCCTCCTGTTTCGTGCATAAACAGACCTTAATGCATACGATAACATACATGTACATTTCCGTGTGGAAGGAATCTGTACAATGTGACATACTGTAATGGGCCTATTGTACCCTACTGGTTTGCAACATTTTGACATGTAGTCCTGACATTAGCAGTTTTCAGAAAAAATAGTGTTATGTCACACCACAGAACATTTGCCATTTGGCACAATTTCATTGATCAAGATGGTAGCAATTTCAAGCAATTGAGAAGTGGTGTGTATCGTACTATTCAAAACCCAAAAGGTAAACTGAAATCATAATAATAATAGTAGTAGTAGTTTCTGAAATACACCATACATGTTATTACATGTACATGTATATTCAACTTCTAAATTATGATTTATTGATTGTACCTTCATAAAGCTTTGATTACATAGACTACAAGAGGAAGTACATGTACATGTTATGTACATTGTACCTAAAACCTTTTCAGAAATATTTTTATGCTCATGATTTTGATCTAACATTAGCATACTGACAAGGAATAAGACATCCAGTTCAATCATCATGTTATCGCAGAAATCAGAATTGACCCGAACGCTATCTACAAATATTTTACATGAAAAAAATTGTCCTTTATCTTAGTAATTTTATTTAGGTAGCTTAAGTCTAAGCTTAATTACTCCCAACTATTATTAACTTATATTTAGCATAAAGCAGGGTATGTCTACTTAAAAATCTAGAATACCTGCTACAATTTTGTGTCTAAGTAGTATGATGTATGTAATATACAATGAATGCTTACCCATACCTACCCCTTCTAACACAGATTAATAATAAAAATAACCTACTCTAGATAATAGACCTTTGAAGAAGACAATGTATTACATTGTTGCAACATTGTTGCAATCAATATGAGCTTTATATCCCTTGTTTTTGTTTAAAATAACCCATTATCTATAGTTAAATAAAAGAGATACGTTGCGAGTGAAGACCTAACCTATTTTATGACCTATCTTGAAAAGAATAGAAGCGCTTCTAGCCTATAGCCATCACATTTTCTCACCAAGTGGCTCAATATATCTAGCTCGGCTAACAAGAATTTGTGTCTTATAGTACATGTTGATGTTCAGTCAGCCATACGTCTGAAATAAACTGAACAAATGCCTCCTAGTAAAGATAGAATTCGTATGTCACCTTGAGATACCTATGCATTAAATTTTAAATAGTTTCTCTTCGAAAGGAACGTTCAAGACATAAAAGAGTACGTCGATCTTGTAATTTTCAGATGCACGAGGCCGCCATTACTCTCTATGCAAATGGTGGCGCTGTCAGCAACATTTCGCTCGATCGCTAACTTTAGACATTGGATGCAGTTATAGACAATTTTAATATCAATCACCTAAGTTTATCGGAACTTTTATCACCTAAACATTAACAATAATTCACAAAAATACAAATATATTCAGACTTTAAAAATTACATATGGACGACCTGTTGAACAGTGTTTATGTCGGCATACATTCACATTGTATTGTAATTTTGTAAATTCCGAAAATAAAACAAAAGAAAAACAAGATCAAAAGATATAAACCATTCTTTTCCAAAAAATGTGTTCACCCTCTGATAATTTTTAAAACTATAATAATCCACACAGTCATATCGTTATCCGAATTATTCGGCGAGATATATGCCCGAGTTGTTGGCCCTACATTATGTTACATACAAAACGATACACTGTACACACATAATTCCACATATTTGCCACTTTTTGACTTACCATCCATGTATATAACTATAAAACAACTTGTATGTCAGGAGAAGAGTTGAAGGCGAAATGTGTCCTTTTGAACTCGGTCTATAATCCACAACGCACTACTGAACGAGAATAACTTGTGAACTTAAAGTAATGTCTATCATTGTTATGTTAGCCTTTATTTTGCAAGGTAGATCTACTCCCCTAGTCCTTTAGCTGGGGATTCCGAAAATAATATCTAAAAGTAGACATTTAACTTTACCACGTAAATAAATCCTTTTAAATATCATGTTTTTCTATGACGACGTACGTAAATCCACGGTAATAAACTTCATCACACATTTAATAAACAGAGTAAACGAATTACACTAGAAATGTAGAGGTGGTGGTGCTGACGCCGTCTCACTAGGTTGGAACGCGGTTTGCTACTTACTGGGTCGTATCACTATATACATAGGCATATGGCAAGCTCCATAGGAGGATAACAGATAGAGCTTACCTTTGCATTGCGGTTTCACACAAAGGCTATCTCGACTGAAAACAACAGTTGAAAGGAACAAAAACGATGATGGCGATTTGAAAAGTTTGAATGCAGAAGATCAAAGCCACATGCCCGCCGCCGACAATCCCCCCATACTACATGACGTCATGCCTTTTAGAAGAGCCGCGCCAATCAAAATTGAGGTGGAAACACACTGAAAGAAATCTGTTGGGCGAGTCTAATATGTAGAGGAAGATAGGTAGTGTATTTATACTAAATAATAAGGTTAATTTGGTAATTCCTTGTTTATTTCGGATGCAAGTTTATTAAGCAATTATATTCATTTAATGAATATTTTGTATTTGAAATATTTTTACACCAAACGTTTATTTTGAAACAAAAAGTAACAGCCTATTCAACCCATTGCACTATGTTACAATTTTATTGCTTCCGATAGCAACACGAAGTTGAGAGAATTTAGAGGCTTTGATGTTTACCGCCGTCGTTGATTACTTATCGCTTTAATTAGTTGTAATTTTGACAAAGTAAATAAAATACTTTTTTTTATTCTTTTACCCTGCACTGCGCAGATCATCATGGTCATCATTTTGGTGTGGATTTCTTCATTAATAATTGAATAATTTTGTTTTCTTTCTGACAATGCTTTGCCCTTATAAATTACACATTTGCCGGAGGCCGCCTTTGATGTTTTTGGTTAGTGTATTAAGCACACTTGTAAATCACAAGAGAACAGCGTCTACGGTAGAGAGCCATATAGCTAGGAACAAACGTCACAGACACGACAAAAATGTTTAGAGAATATAGGGATAGGGTTATAGAAAAACCATACCTAAGCCATTTTAAAAGGACTTTTTTAAGGGCATAAAATCATAGTTTATGATAACATTTGGCACCATTCCAAAAAGTCTTTCTTTCATCTTTGCGGACAGATGTGTGTGTCTCTGGTTTCTTCACAAAGGACGAAATGGATAATTAATGTAAACAAAATGGATAATACTTTCTTCGTTTAAAAAATACCCCTGACTTAGTCAAAGTCGGTGAAAAGCCCATTTATTGCCCATTGCGTATAATTTATATGTATGAGTGATGAATGGATACCCAATGAAATGAAGGACATATACGTGAATAAAACTTTGAATACTATATACGTTCGATATTAATGGGTGCATGTGTGCATTTGGTTGGAGTAGTGGTGGGTGGATGGCGATGATAATAACGGAAAGACGATTTAGGTATATTATCTCAACCCGTCTCAACCTGAAAAATATATTGGGATAATGGGGGGGGGGGGGAAACCCCTGTATTTATTGACATTCGGCTAATCTGTACATTTTCGTAAGGTAATAATAAGTACGGTTAAAGTAGGCTGGCTCAATATACCGATAATATATATAAATATATATATATAGGGGCTCTTCAAATTCTTATCATCTTTCTTAAGAAGCAAATTCCAACAAAGATAGATGAATTAGTGTACATCATCATACATGGCACCAGAACACACAACCAATGATCAATAATTGTTAATTAATGTCTTAAATCGGTATCAGTGTAATAAAACCTCTGTCGGCTCTTAATATAATCATTTTCTCTTCTAATAATAATAAATAATGGTTTTGATCTGAAATCATGCAAAATATACAAAAGGCGGTTACAATTACTTTTAGTAATGAATTCGTTTGATTTCTATTCTCTTTTGATCTGGGTCTATCAGTAAAGCCCTTTTGAAATTATCCATTTTTTCATCTCTTCAAACAGACTAACAACCGAAGCCCTCTTTGTTGTTTTCAAACAAATATAGCGTCGTCTTTGTAAATAGGTAATTCTAGGTCTACTGCTCTTTAATCTATGGAGTTGAAACGTGTTTCTTGTCATGTAATGACGACGATTAGAGAGTATATCTTAAGAAATATAATGGCTTCGATATTTCGATATTTGATGCGTGGTAAAGAATGTAAGAAAAGATAGGCCTATATAGCAGGCTTCACATTGGATATTGTTTTTAGAATCATCTAAATGACCCATTACTCCTAAAAATATGGGTCTATATACCTGCCTAATTATTTATAACTTGTTTAAGGAAACGTGAAATAATAATAAAATAACAAAACGTGATGTAAGAATTAGTTCTCGATATTTCACTTTAAGGTAAGCTGTCCTGCACACACAGAACACAAAATAAAAAACGAACTAAGTAAGTATACACTATGCCACAAGATAGTTTGAAACCCAGTATGCCAGTGAGTATACAGGTCAGCCAGAATTTAATGTAGTATTTAATATTATGACTAAAGGCTATAGCCTAATGTCAAGGTTTCATTTGGTATATGTATCCGTAATTTAATTATAGTTCATCCTACGGCAGACAATATATGGTTTTCATAGAGGATTAAAGAAAATCAATTTCAGTGTTGACAAATTTTCCTTTGAAGTATTTAATTAAGGGTGGAAGCCAACCGAGGCCGGCAAGCTGTTGGTTTTATGCGCTACAAGATCAAAGAAATCAGGTTTTGTTACCCACTGATATGCTATTGTTGACGCTATAACCTATATCAATGTGCCCTTTATCGTTTGTAATTGTCGGGTAGAACAGGTGTAATTATCCTATACACCTAACAATGCCACGTAATGGACTTAAAAAATATCTTATAAAAACAAATACATTTACATTCTTTGATCTGTACTGAATCCATAATGTTAATCCGGTTTTATTATATCCAATATTCTTGAAATAAGATACCGGTTAATTAATTAATGAACCGTCCTTTGTGAGGTGTGGAATGATGTTTAAATTGCACAATATCAATCCAATTATATTATGACATGTTGTATTGGATATAATCGAGCTGGATACTACCATTTTCAGACGCGTAATTCCATATTTAGAGGTTATTGTTTTTGTCCTATAGCACTTAAGTGGAAGCAGACGTTAAACACCAAAAGAAGAAGAAGATGTCCTATAGCTCCATTCACATTTTGTCTGAATATTTAGGTATACATGTTTTACGTGCAGTGTCAGATTAAGACTATGAATTATCGTTCTGTAAACTTTTACTTTATGACATATATATTAAATCATATAACCTAACTATCTGCCTTCTATTGGCGTCTTCAGATATTAATAATGTATACAAAATATTGCAACTACGATACATATAATACATTTTTAGAATAATAGATATCCATGACAATGGATTATAAATAATATTAAGTAACGTACAACAAAAGGTTAAATATACATGTATATGTGTCCAAAATATTTCGGTGTATTTTGGCCCGTTATAAGACAATAACTTCATGGTAAAATTGCCCCTGATTAAAAATCGCGTATACATAGCTTGTTGTCCCTCATTTTAGAGGTAACATTTTTTTTATTCAAATACGTTGTTATTAACACATAGCTCAGTCCCGGATCCAGGAGTTTGTCGAGGGGAGGGGGTATACATTTGAGCAAAGGGTAATCATCAGAGTGTCGCATTCATTAGTGTTTTGGATGGTTAGTTTCACTGGGGCTGGAGGGGGGCCCTGCCCCCCCCCCCCCCTGGATTCGTATCTTTAACTGTCGCAGATGAGATCGAAATCGGTAGAAATCGGACCGTCCCTGCAGTTAAGATTGGCACCACCATATACGTGGCAAAACATGTAATACATAGGCTACAAGCTTGTGGATTTAAATATGCCACACTTATTGTACGTTTAGATTATAGTTTGATTTTGGTGCGCATCGGACCGCAATTTCTTGGGTTATGATCCCAGCCTTTTACGCGAACCGCAAGCCACAATCATACGCGTACGAGCCAGGGGGTGGGGGTGCAGCTGCCCCCTAACTTTTGGGCAAGCTGACTTTTCGTGCAGACGGGTAAAATGTAAAAAAAAAATTATTTCATCTTGTTGGCAAAATATATAAAGTGCCCGAAATCTAATAAAGCACTAATTTTACGGGCTAGAACAGCAGTAAAACGCGTTTGCGGTCGTCAATTAATCACAGTAGTTTTTTAGATTTAAATACAACTTTAAAAAATATATGCTAAGCACCCAAAGATCCCGTATATGTAATTTTGGTGTGTATATGGGGTGGCAACTTCCTGGATTGTGGCGCATGCCTTTAATGCAAAGCTTTTGAACACGAAAGCACGAAAATCGATTTTCATTTTACTCTATCGGTTGGTCTGTCCGCCAGGGACGAACCCTGTATATAATCTGCATTCTTGACACGAGTGGATGAGCCCCGTCGATTTCCCTTTACTCCAGTTGGGTGTACCCCCCCTCCCCCTCCAATCTGAACTTTTGGGCCCTGGCACAGTTGCACCCCACGTGCCTTTCTAATCCGGCACTGTTTGTGTGTATTGTGTGGGTCGGGACAGGCATGGGCCTTCTTTTGATCGTATATATAATGAACAATGCATGCAAATACAGAGTGTACGACCATTGGACAATTTCAAAATGTCCGAAAATAACCATTATATAGAAAGCATAATATAATGTCCGTAGAGCACTAACTGTCGAACAAAAACACAGAAACTCCAATATTGTCAAAGATTATGAAATTGTCCTTTACCATGAGATATAAAACAATGATAAAAAAATATAATACTGTGTCAAAGGTAACCCGATTGTCAATATGAAAACAATTATGGATGGCACCTGTGACAAGCGATATAGTGGCCTTCCGGATGACATTGCAATTCAATGCAACATCGCTCCTCTCGGCAACATTTTCTTTTTATAAATTTGTTTTCACCCTTAACCAAAACACTTTTATACTGACCTGAATAGTACACACATAATGATTTCTGACAATGAAACGCTAAACAACGTAATGTATATAAAGTATACCTATATTTGGTTATGCGGACTTGTTTGCTTTGACTAAATCGGGATTCTATACTGAAGACCACCGAACCATCACACCCACACCTTCTCGACTACAGAGCTGTTGTATAAATATTATAGACAAGTATTATAAGAGACATTAATCATTCAGAAGTCAATTCTTGCTTTGATATTCCATAGCTTATAATACAAAAGGCTAATCTATCAGTGATTGCGGTCTGTATTAAAGAAAACTAATTCAAGCAGATTTTTTAATTGCCGAATACGTGTTGATGCAACTGTTATTTCAAAGTGAAATTTAATCATTTTAATCATTCATCACAAAGACCCAGGGTCTGGTTACAAAGAAGTCGGCGCGTGCCGACCGTTCGGTAGCCTCAACGTGCGATTATAATTTCTCTTTGATCATGCCGCTCTGAAGATTGTTTGTCCGTTTTACGGGACTGAAAATCCTCCTTATCTAAAGAAAATTGGTCGATAAAACTACACATCTGTCACACTTTGATCATACTTAAAGTTTTTCTAATGTCTTATTATATTTTATAAAATACAAAAAGAAATATAGTAGATTATAGAATTAATTAAAATTCATAAAATGTCAGACCCATATTCTTTAACATTAAACTCAACGAGTCAACATTTAATTATGCATTGCATGAACATTTCTGGCTGGTGATGCAGACATGTCAATTTGCAATCAATTTACCTCTTTTTTCAAAAAAATCATATTGCATTTGATAACATTCATAGCATCAGTGAAGCAAGACGGATAAATGTTTAACTAGCAAAGTTATTTCATCAATATCAATTAAGCAATCCTAAGTTAATTTTGCAGTTTTAACGTTGATGATTGACCTTTCTGTAAGAACAGCTCATGTGAGATTATACTCACTCCAACAGTGAAGCAAGCAGTACAATTTTCTAATGGCAAAATTATTTGATCGTAATTGGCTAGGGAAATTAACTCTACCAAAGAATCACGTGTCCAACAATTTTGAACAATAAGCACTGGTCTCTTATGACAAGAAACGTAATTTCTGGGGTTAACAGTTCCTTTGATCTTGACCACTCTGAGCTGTTTATTGGAGAGGTTAATAAAACTTGGACATCTGTCCCGCGAACACTGTATTAAAGCATCAAAATTTCCATATTTTATCTTGTCACGATATTATCTTCGGTGGAAGTGGCGTAAAACTCAAGAAACGAACGGATGATCATATTTTATCCAAGTCTGACGATTGTAATTAGGCCTGTTGGGTAATTTTGAGAGTGAAATTGTATTTAACGCACACTGAAGATTTCGAGACTAACATTTATAGTGGGCCTCTATTAATTTCCCTTACGCATGGACCTGTAGCCTGCAGTCGGGGCAGAACAGTAGCACGTTCAACTCCATTTCATTTCATTTTTAAGCGCAAGGTGGTGCCGCCACTGATTAAAGGAGCTAAATCGCTAACATTTGGGATCCAGAAATGGACAAAAGTGGGTCGAAACTCATATAATACTGTAATATGAATGTACATAAACTGATTTACATTAAATGCTTTCCGTTTTACTCCAATTTCAAATCAATTATGTTCTGCGAAACAAGCCATTCAGTCTCAACCCAGTGCATTTTTTTTAGCGCCTGGTTATTCCAGTCCACATATGCAGTGTGATACAGTGCAATGTGTCTAGCCTCGTCCCTCGGACCGGAGCGCAATATGGTACACGATTCGTGTACCAATGTTAGAAAAATTATTTTATCTTAAATATCGGATATCAGAAGCTCATCTTTTCCTGGTAAGTTTACATCATCAATGTTGATTTAAATTGACCAATAATTCGTGTTTTCGATGTCGAAGATTTTGGAGGATTTTGAGTTACGGACTTAGGTCCTTTAAGTCGACTGTATTACGTTGATTTTCCTCATTTTGTAAAATACATTTAGACTAGTCGCGAACTTGGCATTATACTCACAAAAAAGAAATATCACTGGTTTCATTATTCCTTTTTGACGAAACCTATTTTGTAAGTAATAAATTTCACAAAAAACTGCTCTCTTTCACCATTTTTGTGGAAAAAATCATTGTAATCTTTGAAAAATCCTCAGATTTTGCATCAAAACCATGTAATTTTCTATTGTAGAGAGTCAAAGATCAAGCGCAGATCAAAAGTTCATCATAAGTTTCACTGTAATGACCTTTAGAAGCAAAACGGGGCCTCATTTTGTGACTTAGAAATTTAGTCATATGTTTATTCCTTGCTCCACGTCCATGGGAAGCCTCAGACGTCAGCGGCAGTACGGTAGAGACCCCCAACCCCACCTACATCATATTATAAGATCAAGTAAGCGCCCCGTGAGACAAAGTCCCCTGAAACCAGTCCCAAATTACAATATATATGAAATTATTTAAATATTATACGTCGCTTTCTGAAATTATTTCGCACCCTGCGTTCGTTTCCATTATTCGTCCAACCCAGACCCCAACTCCCCGCCTTCGGATCGCTAAACGTTATATATTCACTTCTCTGAGGTTAACAAAAACCAACAATCATAATAATATGCCATGAACTTTTTGATGTCAACTTGAATAAAACTGCTTTTCGGCGAACAACATAGGCAATACGATCTATGTCCCGTCTTAATTATAGCCCAGTCAGAGCAAAACAGTAGGACGTTAAACCCCATTTCATATAATTTCATTACGATCTATAGATGATCTACACACAGTGTTGTAGCCAGTATTTTGTTGACATTCACTGTGGGATGGGAATGTAGATGCGCCCTCCTCCCATATTCACAGCTTCTAGAACAGCTACTGGCAGTGTGAAGGTTGTTTAGATACACCCAACTTGGTACCATTCAGCAAAGTCCTCTGAAAGTCCTCTGTGAGAGCAGGTTCACAAATATGACACTTCGAGAAAAGTTGTTTAGTTCTGGCCAACGCCGGATTAACCATAGTCATGGAGGTCCTGGAACATGTGGGGGGGGGGCTGGTCAGCGACCGCGGAGTCGGCCACCGCAAGCGCCGAAGGCGCGAAGCCTTGGACTCGAGGTCTCCCCCCCCCCTCCTGGAAATTTTCAGAAATTGGAGGCGGAAAACGTGATTTACTGGCATTTCAGGCACTTGTGTGGAGCCATTTAGAAGTACCTCCCCAAGAAAAAATAAAATTCTGCCACAAAATTAGCGCATTCCATGGCGTTATTTTAGTGGACCAATCCATGCGAGTGCTATTAAATGATGGTATTTCTAGAGGAGGGGGCTGGACGCAACTGAGATTATTGTGGGGGACCCT
The DNA here is from genome assembly GCA_917208275.1 of Patella pellucida. NCBI lineage: Eukaryota > Metazoa > Mollusca > Gastropoda > Patellidae > Patella > Patella pellucida. Next base: position 77,079,672 of record OU795036.1, read on the forward strand.
CTAATGAGGGGGGGACTGGGGCCTGTGCCCCATGGTTAATCCAGCCCTCGTTCTGGCCAAGGTTAATTTTGGTAATTTTCTTTAATCGTTTCTTCGCAGACTTCCCCTTTCTGATCACTAGAACCTTCTTCAGCAGTGCAGTATCTTCAACTTCAAAATCACCAGACATAAGCATAGAGCATAGGTCAAGCTGCACTTTATATTAATGTCTCGCGAAGACGATGTGACGCTTAGGTCGATGCATCTGCCTCCTTTTGCTTATACATGTATATATCTGGGTTTGGTTTATTCCCGGGAAGGCGCAGTTAGTGACCGTAACGGATTAAAAAGGGTAGTTTTCGACGCCTTAGTGGGAATCCAGCCCCTATAAGGATTAAAATGGATTAAAAACATAACAATGGTGTTATAGAGTGTTATGATAAGAATTTACCCCTTTATAATCCCCACTATAACTAATTAACCAGCATTTTAGCATCAGTCGTGGTATAAGAAATAATAACAAAACTATAGTATAACAAATATTCATTTAATTTCGTCAAAAAATAAAAAACATAACTATACTATAACAAAAATTAATTTCGGCAAATAAATAAAAAACACAATTATACTATAACTTAAGAAATAAAAACAACTAAAATCAGTTCTATTTCGCCAAATAAGATACCCTGTCTAAATACTCGACTTAAGTCAATTCATTAACCTCGTAACTTCTTTTCAATTCATGGGCCTTGTTTTGAAGTTGGGCATATTTGTGTCTTTTCTCTGGTGGTTCCTGTCCGCCAGCATATTGCACTATTTTTATTTCATTAATATTTTGCTCCTGTTGTAAAAATGCTATCAATTCAAAAACATTCGGATGGGCTTTTCCGACCAGCTTTTTGACCCTCGAATGCCATCCTTCCAGAGTGTTGTTGGTCCTGTGTTGCTCTGTATTGTAATGGTTCCACTGGTAAGTTGAAAATTCTCCCTCGAACCATTGATTTGTGCAATAATCAGCCAATTCTGTTATTTTTGGATTAGATGGCATTTCTGCTACAATATGAAGGAATGCATCTTCAACCTGCAAGTAAAATAGACTTGGTAAATAAATTTGATAACAAAGTGTTCAAAACGTTCCACGTCTACTCAAATAAGAGAAATCGAGGGCATATGCAGCAAGACATAAAAAAATACACCTACCCGTTCAACTGGCACCAACGGTAGAGCTGCAAATCTCCGTACTACCTTCTGTATTTCTTGGTCGTCTCTATGTTGTACTTGTAGACCTGCATTTTGTGTTCGTCTCCAAATACACTGGGTAAAATTAGTTGCCAATTGGTGAATAAAATTCAATGTGAACATAAATTCAAAAAATCTTTAACACCGTTAATTGGGTCCTAATAACAACATGTCTCTCTTCAAACGAAAGCCGACAAGTCGATATCTGCGCCTTCCCGGGAAGGATTAATTTTGGTTACGCTCTGTAACTGCGCCTTCCCGGGAATACACCCTGGGTTTGTACTGTATCCGTTCTTCTTATGTTATAGCACATTGATCTTTTCTCACAACATCTTATCGAGAGAACCTAACTGAAACTCTGGGCATAAACTTTATCGTTGTAAGTGAGAGGGATTTTCGGTCTCCCGTCCGATCAGGCAGGTTTCCCCCGAGTTCTTCGGTTTCTTCCTGCAGTAATGATCGAAATCATTCGCACGATCTGTGCCAAGGGCCAAATTGGAAAAAGGCCTCAGGCCTAATTTGCTACCCTTGTAAAATGACGTGATTATTATTATTATTATTATTATTAAATTTGTAGCCGGTCTGCTTTTGTTGTAGCCCCTTGATCTCTTCTCACAGCATCTTTATCGGCATAACCTAACTGAAAGGAATCCTTCGGCCAAATCTCTGCCCTTTGATATTTCTTGTATTCTCTTTCTTCAACTGGAACCTTCTTTGACGACGGACAAGTAGCCTTCAACTGACGTGCTGTATTTGACAACGAAAGAACAGTTGGAATTTAAAATATGAGTAGGCTGAGAGAATTTAAAGTCTAGATGACAAAAAAGAAAGTTGGCAGGGGAATGGTACCTAGATGATTGAAAAGCGACTACCGACAAATTTTAATAGACTACACAAGCTGTTAATGGATTCTCGGTCAAAACACGGTGGTTTATAATGGACTAATAGTAGTTTTCTTCCGATTAAAGATGGGCCCTAGGCTAGTTCCTTCATGAACTGTCTCTGAGCGAACGATGTCTCGCTAACAGTTCCTCACGGGCCTTATTATCAACTAGTATGAAAATAAGGTTTTTCTCCATCTCGGTTCTAAGGCTATTTTAGATCCTTACCATCTACTTTGCACCGTGATTCTTCTTTGATCGCCAAAAGAAAACATTTCCTGACACAATTGACACAAATTTATAATAATTCAACACTATTTTCATGTAGAATTCGACGTTAGAAAAAGATAAACAAAATCGTTCAAATCTGGCCGCCATGTTTGTTAACTGACGTCAGCGCAGACCGGTCTTTTTCTAACATCGAATTCTACACGAAAATAGTGTTGGATTATTATAAATTTGTCTCGGTTGTGTCAGGAAATGATTTCTTTTGGTGATCAAAAAAGTTTCACGGTGCAAAATAGACGGTAAGGATCTAAAATAGCCTTAGAACCGAGATGGGGTAAATAGTAACTAGTTGATAATAAGGCCCGTGAGGAACTGTTAGCGAGACATCGTTCGCTCAGAGACAGCTCCTAAAGGAACTAGGCCCTAGGCCTACTTCCTACGTCCCAACAAAAGTAGGCTATTTGCCGGGTTGTTTTTTTGGGAAAGTGGAGACACCCAATCTTTCTAGAAAAATGGGGGGGGGGGTCACGGTGGCTAAGTGGATAAGATCCCTGCATTGGACGAGAAAGTTCAGTCAGATTTTCCGGCGTGGTTTCCCCTTGTCAGTGATGCAGGACTTGTGGTCTGACAAGGACAGTTATCTCGTCGTTCGAATGAGACGAAAAACCGAGGTCCCGTGTAGGCCTACATATTGGCGTGCCAAAGACCCCTTTGGCAGTTTTACAAACGAATATTATCATTAAAAATCAACCAGTTTGACAAAATTTACAAAAGAATATTATCATTAAAAATCAAACAGTTTGTACGCGGGAATGTATATTTAAAATTTTGAGAGGGTTTCGAAGCTCGAAACGAACTTTTGGTAGTCATAGTTTTCAATGTACCGGTAGGCTATTTTAGTATAATTTTTTAGTCCAAATAATATATATGTCGTCAAATTACGTAGGCCTACACTGTTTTATAAAAAAAAATCAAAAGTCTTCTTCCCTTTTACTGAATTTTCAAATAAAGTAATAATTTCATTTTAGTATAAAATCAGTAAGACTAACATTTCATTGGAGCGTATAAAATAAGTAAATTAACTGTAAACCTTATTCTATGTTCTTTGATGTTTATTATTGTATTGTAATTTGTATTGTGCGTGTTCGTGTAGTCCTACTATTAGTACTATACCATGCTACCATGCATTATCATTAATTTATCAATTGTGGATCAACAAAACCTAAGAGTTCCGAATGCCATAAACTCGACGCAATGACGCTCGTTGTTGACGTTTTGTCAGTCTTTTTTTTACAACAACAAAACTTAAGAGTTCCGAATGCCATAAAACTCGACGCAATGACCGTCTGCTGCTACGCTCGTTGGTGACGTTTTGTCAGTCTTTTTTTACAACAAATTTCAGAGTCTGAGACTGCATAATTCAATTTATTTAGGCTAATGGTAATTATGCCTACGAGTATGACTGAATACTTATATCTACAGCTTGGAACTGTCCCTGGTCATACTAACATCCTCGATATTGCCATTGAAACGGATCATATTATTATATAGGGACAGGCCTATATAAGTATATAGCCATAGGGATAGGCTAAATAATAGATTAATACTAGATGATAAGAAGAATATATCAATATAGATTCATACGAATTTAACAAATGGCTTGGCTAGCTAGTAGCTTTCTTGTCCTAAATGTATTGTATGCAGCCCTCAAATGGTGTTTCGATGCAAGAAAATTATACTTTATCAAATTTTAATTTTATTACTAGCCAGTAGCCTAGCCTATAACTGTATAAGATACCATCAACCAACGCTAGAATAACCATGGTGGGGGCCCTGGGCAGGGGCCGCTTAGCCGGGGGCAATAATTTTTAATACCACCGGTAGTGAAAAATAAAATGTCGGCAAAAGCTAAAAAAAGTTTAGGGGGGGGGGGGTTATGGGTGTGGTGCTTAGTGGGGGCGGCCACATTACATGAGTTATTGTCAGTAGCCCCCCAAAATCGGGGCCCCTCCGCAGTCCCTGGCCCTGGGGACTGGAACATGTTGGGGGGGCCCTGATCACCGACCGCAACGGCTATGGGGCAGGGCCGTATGTAAGATTGTAAAAGTAGGGGTGCAGCAGAGTGTTTGGGACGCCAATATAATGCCAGACTCCCAGAGTTGCTGAGTGCGGAACGGTGCATGTGTGTACTTTAAGGTGAGGGTCTGGCAGGCTTCCCCAAAATTTTGAAAATTTGACTGTCACAAATGTTTTCCACCCACTTGGAGCTGCAAACAATGTCGCTTCTGTGTGTCAATTTCAGCAGCGCTATTTCTCATTTTGATGTTAAGCACACCAAAATGAGAAACTCCTTATCCTCTAAACTAGAACTAGTTCGAAACACCATAAGGTGACGTGGATAGGGCGACCAAAACGAAAATCTCTAATCATGTCATTTGGTAGTAGCGCCCTGAAAGACCAACAAGGTCCTGTCAAATGTGGTGAATAAGGGCGCCCAAAACAAACCCTTTAATGTCATGTGGTGGGTCAGGCGCCGACCCAGAAAGTGGTGATAGGAGAGGCCCTTTGCCTATGGGTGCGGCACCCTTGTCTGGGGTCCTTGAAAAATAAAGATGCAGGAAACATGTTTTTCTGTCATTGGGGTGATATCTGAGTGTCAATTTTGTACTTCATATGGCGGCAGATTTTTTGGGAGAGGCATTTGCTTCTGGTGTCCGCACCTTGGGTCCGTGCCTGTGGCGCCCTGTGGTGGCGCCCGATAGCCTCCACATAAGAGATATAAATAAGAAAGTTTGGATCAGGTGTACGCGCCATTAAAACGACCGACTCATCAGTGCACATGTGTGAGCCATTTAGAAGTACCTCCCCCAGAAAAAAAAAATTTTGTAACAAAATTAGCGCATTCTGGCGTTATTTCAGTGGACCAATCCATGCGAGTGCTATGAAATTATTGCATTTCTGGAGGTCGGGGCTGGACACAACTGAAATTTTTTGTGGGGAGCCCTTGAGCCCATGCCCCATGGTTAATCCGGACTTGCTGATAAATGTGAGTTCTATAAAATGATGGCATTTTTTGAGATTTTTTGTAGGGGGGCCCCCTAATGTGGTGGGGGGGGTCTAAGGTCTCTGCCCCATGGTTAATTAGGCCCTGGATACCATAGTCTTTGTCTAAAGTGATCTATTATGATTTGGATTTATCCATAGTATCTACTAAAGTCAAGTAGAGTAGGCCTACTGTGTAAAGCATAAGCTTACACTATTTTAACTTTGATCCGATCATTGTCATAGTCCATTCCAAGAGACCTACCTATGTTAAAATAATTTCTACTTTGTGCAGTCACAAGATCAACTTCATACAATAAGCTATATTGTCATTGAAAGTGTAAAAACTGAAACAAAATATAGATTTGTATTTTAATCAGATTGATTTTATCCAGGGTGTATTATATAGTTCAGACTTCAGTTCAGTAAAGTTGAAGTTATTAAACTGTTATATACAGGTCTTTGCTTTGTTGTGTTGATTTTAGTGATTATTTATAAATTTTCATTAATTTCAACTTTGTAAAAATTGAATTTTATACAACAACAAGATTCAATAGGCCTAGCAATAGCTTATTTCTCTTGCATAAATTGTTTTTGTGTTCAATAAATGGCATTGTTGAAATATAATATCTTGTTACATGTTAGATCTAATTAATAGTAATTACTAATAATATTCACTGTTAAAATATTATATTACATTCATCTTCATTCATCTTGTTAAAAATATCTTAAGAAAATGTTGGCCTATTATATTTATATCACACTTGAATTCCTAGCATGGATGGAATGGTCTCTTTTATCTACCTGTTTTGAGGCGTAGGCATTAAATCATGGTTAGCCTTTAAAGTGTAGGCCTAGTATGCGTCAGTCACTCAATAATAATCCATCAGCAACAGCCAACACAGTCCGTCAGACTGTTACTACAGACAGTGCTATTGCTAACAATTTAAACAAACTAGTTACACGTACTACTATTCCTGTGTAGTACTAAGCAGAAAATTTAGTATTTAAATTGACACTTTTAATTTGTGAGCTATAGGCATTACTATATTATTATACCATACCGGTACAATTACTTTTACAAGGTAGGACTAGGATATCAATCTAATTAAAAATAAAACACAGAACCTATTTTGGTTCAGGGTGGTTGGATGGCCGAATGGTTAGCACAAGTGTACGCTTTGGTGGTGCTGTCCAGGCAAAATGTCCCTAATAGTCATAGTAGTCATAGTCATAGCACACTGTATGGCATATGCCTGTCTTCATTATCCCAGTTTGGAGCAGAACAGTAGGACGTTAAACCCCATTTCATTTCATTTAATCAATGTCTGACATAGAGTCAAAAGTTGCTTGTATCGGTATTTGACCCCTGACACGACCTCCCACAACAACTGGTCAGATCTTCATGTAGTATAAAAGGTATTAAAAAACGAAATATGGATCTGTATTTTAATCAGATTGATAATATATTAAAGGTGAAATATAAAAGTAAATGTGTAATTTCTGTCAACCATGATGGACGAACTCAATCCTCTAGAGTTCCTTTCCTTAAACCATTTTGTGGTTATGAGGGTATGAAAAATGAACAGGTTTTCTCCTAAAAAATATTTCATAACTGTCTGTCTGTGACTCATCTAGACTTCTTTCTGTTTTTTGTTTCAGTTCTGAAGAGATTGATTGACAAAATGACCATTTTGAAAAAGCCACAGTTTAATACTTTGATTTTGTTAATAATGGTTATGATTTTGTGTAAGTAAAATATTTCAAGCTAGTGCATTTCGGTTACAAATGTCTTTCTTTCATTTTTTTTTTATACGCCTACATTGAAATGTGATTGTATATTGTGGCAACCCCTGTCTGTCCGGCCACAATTGCTTGTGGATGCCTAAAGTTAATATTCGACTGACTTCCCAAAATTTCTTCTTGTGGACACTCTTCTTCGGTTATGTACCTGTATTTTAGAAATTTTAATTGGGAATTCGTATATCCATCTGTCCGGGACAAACCCTACTATAATCAGAATTCTGTGACCAGAGAAGTTTATACTTCCTGAGCCCAAAACCTTGTGAATTAAATAGAGACAACAGTTTCTAACCACTTTTTCTTTTAACATTGTGGTAAAGCAATTGGGTTATGAATATGAGAGGATAAACTCATTCCAAATATCAACATTCCACATCTTTCTGTTCCATAGTTACCTCCCTTTTTGTGGGAAGCCTATTATATTGTTGAAATTATTTTTTTCAGATGTGTTAAGTAATGGAGTTGCTGGAAAAAACACTACAACACCAGCACCAGCTGTAGATAAAGTAAAAGGTAATGCATTGGATTTGTTTATTGTTTCACTTGGTATTCGCAATGATATTTTCGATCAAGGAATCTGAGAGGTCCCCAGCAAAATGTCATTTTAGAAGAGCTTTTTATCGCTCCTTTGCAGAAAAAATTGATATAATCATATTCATAATATATTCATATTTTACAGATTTGGCCCCCCCCCCCACCTTTATTTGCAAATAAAAGCCATGTAAACAATATCTCAAATATTGTCAGAGATGAGAATTTTGTTTCTGGTCAGCTGCAAAATATCAGTGAATTCAATTCTCAGTGCTGGAAACATGATTTGTCATGTAAATAGGTGTTTTGTTTGTAAACGTGAAAATATTTATAGAAACTTATTTATACTGTATATATTTATATAATGACAAATTCAGTACTGCACACTATATACAACACTACTTGTTGGTCATTTCATTTTATTATCCCGTTTTGTTCCATTAATTTTGTAATGACTGTTCGAACCACTTAGATGCTGGTGTGCATATTTTGTTGTCTGGCAAACTATCCATGCTTATAAAAGCTTAAGCCTTAGATGATCTCTGATTGTTTTAAAATTATTCTAATTTTATTAGTGCAGTGTCTCGCTTTGTAAGTATTAGAATTAGATTTGGAAGAATTATTAATTTGTTGATTATTTAAAGATTATGGGAGATTAGACAAAGAGCTGTCTGTTCTCACTATAGTAGTTCACAAGATAATATAAAGGGAATTTGCTGAAAGTTTAGGTCAAATTGATTCACTTTAGGCCTAGCCTCGGTCATTATTACTAAAGTCAGAACGATAAAAACATAGTCTTGATTATTCATTTTTTGATTTAATCATCAATGAGCATTGAGCAGCAGATCAGATTCCAATCCAGTAAATATTCTAGGCTAGCAATGACATCGAGATTTGATTATGGTGTGGATAAGTTAATTAAAGTCTAATTAATAATTTAGATAGGACGTCTTAGTTTTGCATAATTAATAATGTATGTTTTAGCTTTATCACAGAATTTCGCAAGATATTATTTTTACTGTACCAATATTGTTTATTTTGAAGTCTCATTGTTTTGGTTATTTTGCATGCATATTCATGTAGACAATCCCAAGGCATTTGCTCTGTTGATCCATCTAGTCCACACTTTCGCTGATATATACCTTTTTCAATCTTAATATAAACTTCAATTATCATTCATCAAAGGGATTTGGCGCAATGTAGCCTGGTTGGAGCTGACATGCCATAAAATCATATTTCATTCATTCCATCGAAGGGAACTATTAGAATGGGTTTATCATATTTGGAACACAATAACTTCTTAACTGTATAGGGTAAAACAATATAATTGGTAAAGCAAATTGCTTCAGCAAATTGCAGTTCTTTCTGAATTATTAATTAGACATTAACTTACCCAGACCATAATCAACTCTCGAAGTCATCGCTAGTCTGAGATATTTACTGGATTAGGATCTGATTTGCTGCTCAACTTTCATATTCATGATTTAATCATGAAATTGTTAATCAAGACTTGTTTATTGTACAGACTTAAGTAATGATGATCGACGCTGGGCCGAAATTCAATTGCTAAATTCTCGGGTTAGAGTGGATCAATTTGACTGAAATTTTCAGCAAACTCCCTTTATATTATCTAGTTTTTAACTATTATAGTGAGCACTGACAGCTCTTTATCTATCTAATCTTAAATATTGGGTGTTAAAAAATTATTGCTGCTTGGTCTGTGCACTATTCTTTGTTTATTTTTGTGAATTTAATTTATGAATTGAATTAAATGTTATTGTTAAAGTTGCTGGTTTATTTATGACATGTTACAAGCTAGGTTCACCATACAATTAATAAAGGATTATGGTTAAAATAAAGGACAGCCCGGTTGTTGCAGAAAAAAAACGAAGTTCAGCTGCATTTCATTTAAAAAACAGACATAGGACTGTGATTTGATGGGTCTGCCTCAAGATAAAGGGAGCTAAATCCAAAATATGGTCTTGGATTTTGTTTTCTTCAAATGATCACCATGTTTCTGTTATTAAGTTTATTGTTATGGAGTAAAGGAAACAGCTGAATTTTGTCTCCCAATTTCGGAAATGTTATACATATTTTATTGTCCCCCGCCTTTCGAAGAATGCAGGTGACTATTAAAATGGGTTCGTCCTTCTGTCTGTCTGTCACACTTTTTGGGACACAATAACTCTTGATCTAATTGAGCTAGAATGTTCAAACATGGTGTAGGTGTTTATTATGTCAATACCTTGATGGAGTTCGAAGATGAGCATTTTCTGCTTAGGGTAAGCAGAGATAAGCAATTTGATTGGTTGATGCTTTGGGACACGATAACTTTAGTTCTAATTAAGTGAGAGTGATGAAACTTGGTGTATAATAGTTTCATTACATCAATACCTTGACTAAGTTCAATAATGAGCATTTTCTGCTCAGGGTAAGCAGAGCGATAAGCAAATTGATTTTATCGAGACTTTGGAACACAATAACTCTCATTCTAATTGAGTTAGAATGTTCAAACTTAGTGTAAGTGTTTATTAGGTCAATGTCTTGATGGATTTCGAAGATGAGCATTTTCTGCTTAGGGTAAGCAGAGACAAGCAATTTGATTGGTTGATGCTTCGGGACACGATAACTTTAATTTTAATTAAGTGAGAGTGATGAAACTTGGTGTGTAGTTTCATTACACCAATACTGCGACTGAGGTCGATAATGAGCATGTTCTGCTCATGGTAAGCAGGGGTATAAGCAATTTGATTGGTCGAGACTTTGGAACACAATAACTCTCATTCTAATTGAGTTAAAATGTTCACACTTGGCATAGGTGTCTATTAGGTGAATACCTTGATGGGGTTTGAAGGTGAGCATTTTCTGATTAGGGTAATCAGAGATAAGCAATTTGATTGGTTGATGCTTATAAAGTTCTGATTAAGTGAGAGTGAGGACACTTGGTGTATAGCTTTAGCTTTATTACACCGATACATTGACCAAGTTCGATAATCAACATTTTCTGCTGAGGGTATGCAGAATGATAAGCAATTTGATTGTTCAAGACTTTGGAACACAATAACTCTCCTTCTAATTGACGTAGAATGTTCACACTTGGTGAAGGCATTCATTATGTGAATGACTTGATGGAATTCGATGATGAACATTGTCTGCTCAGGGTAAGCAGAGATAAGCAATCTGATTGGTTGATGCTTTGGGGCACGATAACTTTGGTTGTAATGAAGTGATTGCAATGTAACTCAGAATATAGATTCATTATATCATTACCTTGACTAAGTTCGATGGTGCAAATTTTCGGCTTAGGCTAAGGAGTGACAAGCAATTTTATTGGTCAAGACTTTGGAACATAACTCTGCTTTTAATTGAGGTAGAATTTTGAACTTAATGTAGATGATCATTTAGCGAATGTCTTGACTGAGTTCAATAATTAATATTTTGAGCTAAAGCTAAGCAGAGCTAATCAATTTCATTGTTCGATGCTTTGGGACAAGATAATCTTGATTCTATCTTATAGAGAGTGATCAAACTTTGTGTATGGTTTGATTGCTCTATACTCTATGCTTTTGAAAATAATAAATGTTCAATTAATTAATATGTGTCATCTTATTATTTTGGGATTTCGGCAGGGGACATCAGCCTCACTGTTGGCTTGTTGGTATAAATAATGCAAGATAATGCAAGTTTATTGGGTCATTAATCATTAAATACATGTACATTTCAAGAGATAAAAGGCCCAAATGTTCTTATGTGGTACCCTAGTTTACATAACCCTAACAATAAATTAACAAAAAACAAATTCTTGAGATAATTTCAGATTGTTAGACTTTTTTTGTTAACCAGTCGCGATACCGGTGGGGACGGATCGGAGGAGTTCTTAATCTTTTCAATCATTCATTTTTTAATTTCAGAATAAAATTATATACTTTACAAAGAAGGGAATATCGCATTCCCTCTGCATGTCGAAAATATGAACAGGTAAGCTTGCTATTGTATAATAAATAATACCAGACATCAATAAGGACTTTTTATTGATGGGGGAATTTTACTTCTGTAAGAAGTTAAATTTTTGGCGGTGTTAAACCCCCCATCTTTGATCAGACATTTACTAATTTTGCTCATTTATGTAAGATAGATATTTTGTTAAAATGATTCTTAAGTATATTAATGTAAATATTATGTCCTTTAAATAATTCAAATATATATGTCATTTAATGAATAAATGGCCTTTTCAATATCAATATATGTGTTATAAATTCATCTAGTCTGGGGGATGTATTAGGCATAATTTATCTAGGCTGGGGGTAAAGCTTAGGCAAGAAGACAAATATAATTTAACTGTGTATTGTCACAATTAACCTCATTGTAAGACTTGTTTTTATATTATATATACCATTGATGCACTTTGTTTTCACCCCTGATAAATATAAATAAAGAACTTGTAATGTTTTTCTAGTCATCACAAAAGATTTTTAGATTTGTGTGTTTAAAGCCTAGGATATTATTTGAAATACGGGCAAACAGTGAAATATCCAGCACCTTATATTATGAAGATTTTTCACAAGATTGACTCGTGTCAGAACCATGCGAAGTAAAAAAGCAGACGATATCTTTTTGTGGATTAAGGACCCTAGCTGCCTTTGATACAAAATCCATAATACAGTTTATGGGCTCACAAGTTAAATAAATTGGGAACACATGCTTTCTCAATTTTACTCATTCTCCACCCATCTTGTGGAAATATAGGCTTATCCTAGCATGCACCATATCGCAAACACTTTTTTGTCTGTATACTAGTATATACACATCAGTTAAGTGGCCTGCCGATTTCATGAATTAATTGATGTTTTGAATCTTGTTTTAAAATCTCATTTCAGGTTTCAAATGTGACAGCAGCAGGTCTTTTAGCAGAAATAAAAAAACCTACTAGTAGCAAGGAACACATTCACCGAGTTATTCGACATCCATCATTTTCTACTAGCCTTATAAATCCTTTTGTTTTACTCTTACTTGATGAGGCGAAGGTAAGCAAGTTCTAATTCAACAGATTCTATTTAAAATATCAGAACAAGTTACATCATTGACATGTCTTAATAAAATTTATGAATATGTAAAGAGACTATTGTTATTATGTAGTAAATAATACCCTACTACGAGGTTGATATTAGAAATAGCCCGAGACCGAAGGTCGAGGGCTATTTCTAATATCGAACCGAGGGTTAGTGGGGTATTATTTGACATACACATTGACATCACTTCAATGACAGAGTGGTCAGCATACCCCCGTATAGCAACATAAACGCATCCATATCGTCCCGTGTTGTTTTTAGCATGATGAAGGGCAGGGCTACGTCACTGTTGGAATGAGTATACTAATAGTGAACTGTTGTCTACCACTGCCCATTACACCTGTGTTATCTTAGTCATACATCGACCAGTTCACAAGTAAAATGCTGTCAATGACTGATTCAGACGAAGTAAATTTTCGATATGGATGCCGGAAATCCAGCGCTGTATTCAGATATTTCGGATGTAGAGGAAAATCGATCTGAAATGACAAACGGTTTCATGTTGTCAAAGAGGAAACGGTTTTAAACTTTGCCAATAACGCTGTACCAAAATGTACTCTAAGGCGTAATAAGTTGGCTTTTAATGAATTTTAAGCATGGTTGATGTGGCGAAACAATCAACATAATGACGAAGAAAGGAAAATAACTAAAGATCTTGAACACATGGAAAATAGTGATTTAAACTTTTGGTTAAAACACTTTGTGGTTAAAGTTAGAAAAAAGGACGGCGAGAAATACCCACTGAATTCAATATTCAGTTTGGAAATGGGATTGATATCTTATTTACGTCTTAAATGTAAGAAAAACTTGGATATCTTTAACTACGTAAAGGTAAAAATGGTGTCAGAAAGAGTGATGAGGGCAAAAACGTAAAAGACGAGGAAGACACCAGAAAGAATTACGAAACAGAAAATTTTGCAAAACGGCTTTATCTACAAACATCTGCAGAAAATGATTCTAATCCTATTAGCTGTACTTTAAACTTTATAACTAAATAAAATGTATTTTTACTGTGTTTGCTTAATATGACGTCATCAGAGGGTGATATGTGATATCGTCCCAGGGATGATATCACATATCACCCTCTGACCACCCAATCATCGGTACGATATCTCTATTATCGTTTATAGAACATCAAAGACAAAACACCGTGAAGGTGTGTATATAAAATTAAGCCCATTGAAGTATAAAAGAAATATTCATGAAAGATAACAAATTATTTTTATTTTTTTATCAAATCAGTAGATCCAAAAAATTTTAGGATCCGAATGTTTTTGAAGATGAGTTACTCAAGAAACTTTTTTTTTATTTTCCCTTTAATTTGGCGTGTGGGGCATTTAACACTTCATGGTATTCCTAATTATAGGTGCAATAACTTATATGTGGTGACTTTCATTTATGCAGAATTTGAAATCAGAAGTAAAAGAAAAAGTCACAGAAGCTCTTTTGGAGAAAAACAGCAACTTTCGAATTCCAAGGCAGATAGCATTAAAAAATATATTGTTTTTAAACCGTCTTGTGATATATTTACCAGGATACTTGATCAGCAGAATGTCAAATGATGCATTTGGCTACCTGTGAGTTTTCTTAGATATTCTAAAAGATAGTTGATAGTGATAGCATTCTATAATTCTTAGACCATCTAAATTAAAACTAGTGACTGCAAGGTCAGAATGGTAATGGTTTTCTGATTAAATAATGAAAGGAGATTATTATTTTATTTGTCACATTCAAATGAAGACAGTTAATTGATCCCATGTTTTGATTTTAGGTATTAAGACAAGGAGAAAACCTTTTCTTAAACTATGTTTTAAAGACAATTTTTGTAGATCAAATTTATTTTGTAAGATAATCATTTTATTTTTGTTATAATTACACAGAGTAGACACCATCCATAACTTCACAATTGCGAATTCCTCAACAACTCCAATGACATTGATTACAGAGCATATCCTGGATGACCCCATGAGACATAAAAGTTTATGTACAAAAGCCTCATCTATGATGACTGAGAGTAAAGACATGATAAATAGTCATGTGAAGAAGATTTTCTATTTGATGAACTGTCTTTCAGCTTCTATTTGTTCGTCTCTGTCTTTGAATGTGGTATAAACTTTTATGGAATTATTCCTATTTAATTCTTCTAGTTCAATTCATTATATTTTTTGGTGTACTTTATTGAGACATTTTATTTATATGTGTCTTTTACTATTTCTCTGATTTGATCGTTTTTGTGATTCCGTGAAAAAAAAATTGGCTTAGTTTAATTCTAAAAGAAACAGTTGTGGTTTGTAATTATCTCAGAAAACTAATTATTTGATATTTCTTGGATTTGATAACTTTTTGTGTTTCCATGAAATCAAATTTGACTTACCTGTAGTTTGTGGTATACAACTTTCATTCCAGAGCACATATTTTGGAACTTTAAATGATTTGTTTGCAAGCTTATATCATTTATATATAGAACTTTTCACATAACTCAGTCTTTTGATAAGTTTATAATTTAATTTTAAAGAAAAAGTGATTGTAGTTGGTGTATATGGACAATAATTGTATAGCAACTCTATTGTCAAAGAAACATTGATTTATACTGTTTTGATTTGTAGATACAACCAAATCTTCAATTGTTGATGTCCATTCCATGGAGTCAATCCTGTGCTTTAGATACCATCTCAGTAGACAAGCGAAAACATTTGAATGGGCATAATTTGAAAGCTGCATTTCAGAAAGGGTCTGGATGTGCCAGAGAAATTGCCAGTAAACTTTTAAAGAATATCACAGATACCAGCAAATGGGATGATATTAAAAAGTTATAACATTTCTTTTAAAAATTTTCTTATCAGTCAATCAGTCAAAGCTTTTCGATGGGGTCATGTATTATCTTTAAAACTACTGTCTGTCAATTATTATTAAGAATTGTGTAAGCATAGGCGTACAGACTCGATGTTGGGGGGGGGAGGACCTACCCCCCCCCCCAATTCTTGAAGAACCAGAAATGCCCCCCCCCCCCCAAGATAAATTGGACGTCTGCAAACGTGTTTTTTTGCTATTCCAGTCCCTGAATACAGTAAGTGGTCTGATATAGCCTAACTTAAGTGGCTGACTTGATTTCCAATCAACTAATCAATCGTTTATAGTCCATGAAGGCGGGACCGTCGGGAGCAAATTTGGAAAATTTAACTACCGCAAACATGTTTTCCAGCTATTCCAGCCCGTGAATACAGCAACCTAAATGTGGTTCAATATAGCCTACCTAATAGGTGGCTTACCTGTACCTTAGGTGGCTTACCGGAATCCAAAACAACCAATATGCATTTTTCTGCTTGTCTGAATTCCAACCATCCAATCAGACTGTTGCAGCTGCATTCACAAATAATAACCGATGCCCGAAAAAATGTTACACAAAGTATAGTGGCTCTTAAGGTCTAGACAAAATGATTTAATCCATAGTCAATTCAGTACAGATTCCTGGTATTCAATTAAAAGAAAAGTAAAATTAGTGTTTTATTAGATTAGGGCATTTTATTTTGCCAACTAGAGGAAATAATAATTGTTGTTTTCACTTTACCCATCTACCCAAAAAGTCAGATTACCCACCTGGTAATTGTGTATAAGTTATTTATCCACAGTTACTCAGATATAATTCTGTCAATTTGCCAGCTTATCATTACTTATGATATAAGAACACAAAGGGCTGAAATCAACTGCTGAAATTTACCATTGTGACTAGTACTAGTGGTATGGAATAAAAGTAAAGTAAAATTATATTTATGATTATTGCAGAATTGGTCCAATTTTAATTTGCATGTCAGATACAGAAGTTAAGAATGTTTTGAATAAAGTAGATTGCACACAAGCAAAAGCTGGCCTTCTCAACTTGGACAAGGCTAATTCTAAAGTGGTAACTATTTTATTATATGCCCAAATTGATATTTGGAGTTATATTGTCTTTTTTATTCGATTTTTACAAAGCTTGAAATATAGGTTTATCTCCAAAAGATCTTGCTTCTTTTTTACATTGGCATGTATCGGATCGAAACTCCATTGATTATGGTTTTGTACGAAAAATCACTGTTTTTGTGGACCCTCTAGGGATCATAATTTTGATCCATTTTTTTAAAACTTTAAATATATGCTTAACACTGTTACACCTTAATGATGGTTGAGTTCGACACTACCCGACAAAATGGCCACTCCTTGTACGCAATAGTGTAAAAGTATGTAATTGTAATACCAAGGTTGTGGAACCTTGAAATGTATGTTTCAACCAAAAGATCTCTGTTCCTTTTGATATTTGCGCATATCGTACGATATCTTCCTGTATTACCCCGGTGATCACATTTCGACAAACATTTTCCTAGTAATGGCAACCATGATTTTAATAGAGTATAGTGCATTCTGCCCACAGACAACTGTCTTCTTTGTGAATAAATGTCCCAAAATTGTCATATCTGTCATACACAAACATACTAAATAAACCCTGGTCAATGATATCAATCTGAAGCAGAATAGTATTTTGTCATAAATTGTCCATTTAGGAATTAAAATGTCTGTTGTCATGAAGGGAGATAATTGTAGACAAACACTAGTTTAGTATGAGTGTAGTGGTGCTCTTATGGTACATAACATGCATGCGAAGTAAGAAATTCGTGATTTTTGGC
This sequence comes from Patella pellucida, assembly GCA_917208275.1. Classification (NCBI taxonomy): domain Eukaryota; kingdom Metazoa; phylum Mollusca; class Gastropoda; family Patellidae; genus Patella; species Patella pellucida. The sequence continues at coordinate 77,097,105 of OU795036.1, forward strand.
AGTGGCAGGTATTCCATAAGTTAGAAATTCATGCTTTTTGGCGATTGTGGGTATTCCATAATTTAAGTGTACAGTTAAGTTTTTTTACATATCCAAGGAGATGTAACATGCCGCCTTTTTGAATACCGATTTAGTAACTCACTTAGTTAAGTGGAAAAATTAAGTATTTTTTACTCAACTTTGAGAAAACCTTTGAATACAACCCAGGAGTATAGTTTCACTACATCAAAACCTTCACAAAGATTGATCGTGAGCATTTATTGGTTTGATTGATTTATTTTACAGGTTATGAAAGCTATTGCTTCAAGATGTGTTTTTGAGACTGTACAAGCATCAAATATTACCTGTAATGGGCTTAAAAACATGACCAGTTTCTTAACCAGTGTACCACTAACTTTTTTAAGATCTGTGCCAAAGACTGCCCTTTGTGGTGATGAATGCCAAAAGGTGTTTTTCAAGGGTGTTGGGAATTACACAATGCCATCATTAATTGTAAGTGAACAAATTTGAGAGTATAAATGATGTCAGAAAGTTTTGGACACTATTTTATAAGTTTATGATTATTAAATAATATATTAATAATTATTAGAAACTGACAATTTCGTATTCATAGGAATAACCTAAATTACCTTAAATTTAGAACCAGCTGGTATTGATTATTTGCAGATAAATTGTAATTTCTTTAATTGTTCGGTCAATGGAAAGAATAATCCTTCATTAAGTTTTTTTAGTATTTTTCCGGTCACTAAACTCTGTAAATCAACTATAGGCAGAGTTGTACTATTAAAATGAGCTCGTCTGTCTGTCTGTCCGTCTGTCACAATTTTTGGGACACAATAATTCTGCCTCAAAATGAACTAAAATGTTCAAATTTTGCAATTTTCACTTTTTCCCTATCCCAGTAAGAGCTGTTTCAGCTCCCCAGAAAAGAAGGCCTGTTTGTTGACAATTATTTTAAGGCCAATCTTATTAAACAAAGATCTTATGAGATAAGGTCAAGTGGTCTCTTGAATTGAGTTCTTATTGTGTGACTTGCAGAACTATGAGTAGAGATACGCACTGATACAAAACAAAACAAAGCAAAATTTGTAGTTCTGAATTTATCCACTTGGAACTCGAATGACTGACGTCATATGGTGAAAACACGCTTGTACGACCTTTGACATCATTTTCCACTACAACTCGCCAGATCTTCTTCATGTAGTGGAGGACATCTACAGTATAAAAAAACTGAAACAAAAGATTGTTTTAAGGCTAGTATAGTTGACTGTGCTGCTGGTGTGTGTATTAGTAAGGGTACTGTTATGCCCATATATTCTTGTACTTAGCCTGAGAAATATGACGATACTATGATGCAATTATTGAATTATTTTGTAGAAAAACTATGTTTTGAAGATATGTGGTTTAAGTGGTCCCCTTGATTCTGCTGCTTTGAGTCGTTTTGGTGGAATGGTTGTTAAATTGCCAATGAACAAACTTAAAACTTTATCAGCCGCAGACTTGGGTAGTATTTTATCAGATGTAAAGACTTCGATGAAAACTGACATGAGAAAGGATCCTAGAAGGAATGTTATGATGCGTGATATGGCTAAAAAGGTAAAGACATAGACATTAGGGTACAAAAACAATATTTGGTTGTCTGGTATAATTTATTATTGTTTGCTTTTAAAACAATGGTTAATTATTATTGCATGTTTAATAATAAAATAAAACCAAGTATGAACAATCCAAACAATTAGACAAAATTCAAAGTCCTAAAAAAACAGTATAGGCAAAATAGTGCTATCAGCATATGGGCTGTTAAACGTGTACAAAATACACGACAAACAGTGATAACAGGTGTCAGGAAGAGTAAGCTTGCCCTGCCTGGCGCGCCACACCCACCATCACTTGACTAGAAATAGCCGAGGTCCAAACCCTGACATTAGATCAGATGAGATAGAAAGCTGACACTTCTTGCTATATTAGTTAAAAAATAGATGATGAAGACAAAATATGCTGAGAATTATAGTCAAACTGCTTAAATTTTAGGGTAGTCTCAGTCGTCATTACTGATGTTGGTATGATAACAAAGTCTTGATTATCCACTTTTTGCGTTATATTGTCCACCACAAAATGTATTCAAATCCAGTAAATATCAGGCTTAGCATCATGGCATTTGTTTTGATTATGGTCCGGATAAGTTAATTATAATGTCCAATGAAAAATACCTGCAATAGGCAGATTTAACTCTTTAAAATGCATGTATAAATTATATGCCATTAAATCCATTAGAAAACTGAATCACTGGAAAATAATTTGTGTAATTATTAGACCTATATCAAATGCTTTAGTTATTAGGTGCTGGCACAATAAGCAGTATTGCAGATAATAGAGATTTTATGAAACAACTCTCGTTGAAAGACTTGAAATCTGTTGAAGATGTTTCTAGTATATACAAGACCAATACAACAATTGATTTACCGGATTCTCAGGTAATTATTCAATACATACTACTAACCAATGATTGAATTTGTCAGATAATATTTACCGAAAATAAAGGGGCATATAACTCTTATCGTTTTTAAGCAGGCGTTTTCAAACCACAAATAAGAATCTTTTGTCAACAAAATATTCAAATTCATACTTAATAAAAAAAATAAGTGCACATCAATATTTTTGATGTTTAATACTGTACGGTATTCAAATTTATCAACGATAATCGGGTGGTGTGTTAGTTGTACAGTCAGTACATTACATTAATTATGGAATTTTGAATATAATTCACCATGTCTTGATGTCCGATTGGGCATATTCCTGGTTGGTCAATTTAGGTCCAGGATATACGGACAAAATCCAATCACTGCTACTAACTTTTGGTAGCTAGTTCCTGATTGTACGAAAAATCATGATTTTTTTGCTCACAATTTGATGAAACTTAAAATGTAATGTTTATAAGCCAAGGATCTTGTATCCTTTCAATATTTGTGCATGTTGGACTGCAACTTTTTAGATTATGGCTGCCAATTAAACAAAAAAAATCACATTTTTAGCGTATCGTCCATCTAGAGGTAACAATTTTCATCCGATTTATAAAACGTTGAGATATATCCCTGTTACACAATTATGATGGTTGAGTTTGCATTTTGTGAAAATCGGACTGAAACTGCCTAACAAAATGGCCACTCTCTGAATGCAAATAGTGCTAAAGTATGTAAACCACGGTTGTGGATCCTCTAGAAGTCAGAATTCTAATTTGACTTTTATGAAATTTGAAATGTATTTTACTTCCTGGATTATAGCCCTTGATATTAGCACATTTCAGACCATAACTTCTTGAATTATTGCCCCAGATTGTACGAAAAATTGTGGGGATATTTTTCAGCTTCGAAAATGTGGGCATAATTTGCTTTCTCAATTTTGAATGAACTGGATTTATGTTCTTTTGAATAAATTTGTAGTCAAGTAACCCGTGCAAAATCAATTGCACACCATTGTTGACAATCAACTGAGAGCACAGAAACAGTTGACAATTGCCACACTGCAAAGGTGTTATCGAATACTAAATTTATTTTGGTCTAGTTTTCAAAAAGACGGGGTCTGGTTGGCCGAATGGTTATCATGTGCAGGCTGTATCATAAGGTCTGTCTTTGAGTCAACTGACATGGTTTCGATTCCAAGGTTGTATGTGACAAAGAGAAGGGCCACCTGTCCAATCTCTTGGGTCTTCTCCAGGTCAACCGGTTTCTTCCCACTGCTAAAATTGGATGGCAGAATGGTTAACATGTGCAGGCTGTATCATAAGGTCTGTCATTGAGTCAACTGACGTGGTTTTCGATTCCTAGGTTGTATGTGACAAAGAAAAGGGCCGCCTGTCAAACCTCTTTGGTTTTCTCCAGGTCCACCGGTTTCTTCTCACTGCTAAAATTGAACTATGTGTTATGCCCAAAATGACCTAGTTATGTCAGTGGAGATTAAACCCTCTCTCTCTCTCTCCAATAGAGGTATTTCAGCGTAAATGCAATCTGACTTTTACTCTTTAGGCCAAATCTGTAAATGACTCCGGTCATTACTTCTCAACATCTATCATATATAAACAATTTTCAAAGTTCATACAATTTTAAAAGTGTACATAAATGTTTAAATGTCATGTTATGGAATTTTCCAGTTTAAGAAGTGGTTATTTTGGAAGATTTGATTTTTCAGAATAAATTTTTCATGAAAAAGGTTTTGGAAACTAAAAGAATAGACAATATGTCGGCAGCAGATGTAAGGTGAGAAAAGAGAACTATTCAATGTTGGATTGAATTTTATTGATCAATAAATGCACAGATGATTGTCACACCTGTGTGTCCATTCACAATTCTTAGAAACACTCTACAGAGACTTGCTGGGATTGTTCAGATCAGAAAGTCTTGATCATTTTGCAAGATAGTTTTTGTACAGTCACTGAAATCTTGTAAATGCTCTGCGATTCAAAATTTATATTTTTTTCATATTTGCTGGAATTTTTGGGTTAGTTAATTTATCCAACCTTAGAGTGACACATCAATTCTATGCGGAGTTTTATTTTGTGTTACTAAATTTTTACAGTTTATATGATTATTTTTTGCTGTAGGGAAATGAAGTCATTGGTAAAAGGTCTAATATCAAAGCAGATATCTGAATTTAATCCAGAGTATAGAATGGAGATAGCTGCTGCATTATGTGAACAGACAAATTGGCCAATGAAATCGGTATTTATTTATTTATTTATTTATTTATTTATCATTGATGTTCATTTCAAACCATATTTCAAGAAAAAAACATATAACATTAAAGATAATGGATGATTATTTTTTTTAGGGGGGGGGGTAGATTTCAATGCTCAAAATGACCCGTGGCATTGTGAAAGCTGTTGTCGAAGTCTTTGCAAGAAATGACGTTGTCACGATTAATTTGTCATCACCCCTTGTTGTCTTTTTCTTAAATGATACTCGCTAGTACCCTTTACTTTCTTTACATTATTTAGTGATTAACTTACTCAATGTTTTGTCTATGCTGTATGAATGGCATCATAATTTCCTTTGAAATCAATGGCTACCAAAAATCATCTTTCTCAGAACATTGGTATGAATGCCATGAAAAATTCGATTTTTTCCAAAAAATGCAAGTGATGCAAAGAAATATTGAAGAATAACAAACAGCTTTATGGATAGCATTCACTAGGTTTATTAACTGCAATGTTTCAATGAGGACACTCTCACCGTTATAATAATAATAATAATAATCGCGTCATTTTACAAGGGTAGCAAATTAGGCCTGAGGCCTTTTTCCAATTTGGCCCTTGGCACAGATCGTGCAAATGATTTCGATCATTACTGCAGGAAGAAACCGAAGAACTCAAGCAAATTTACATGAAAAATAGCTGACTTCTTACACCACAATTATACAGTTACTGAAAAACTTTAATATAAAAAAAAATTGAGGAGATGTCACAGAACAAGCATTATTAGATCAAAATTATGGAGCCACCTTTGTCCAGTCAGTTTTCAGCATGGAATGGATCCCCCACCCCTGTCAGTAGTGCAGGACAGAGAACGGAAGTTCATCTGTGTTCACTTTAGTGTGCCAAAAAAAAGTACCCAGATGACCAGACACAATGCAATCTTGTCCAAGGATCCAATCCCTAGTTAGCAATAATTTGAATTCAAGTATTTATGATTTATGTATATAAAAACAAACCTTAAGTCGATTGAAATTTGGATAGTAAACAGTTACTGTCAGAAAAGCTGCTCTAGAAATATTAGTCTTGTCATTGGCAAAGGAATCTGTAAAGTGTAGATCTATTGAAGTTATTTTACATTTTTTTTCTCACAGATCCGTGCTATTAATCGCAATCTCATTGTTAAAAGTTTAAATGTAAAAGACAGTACAACTCCTATGGAAATCTTTACTGCAATGGATGTTGAAAATTTGGGCTGTGAATGTTTGCTATACTTTAAGTAAGAAAAACTTATGATTTAATTTTATATCCAAATTCAAGCTTTTATCATTAAATATAATTTCTTTTTTATGGAATGGTTGAATACTACCACAAGAGAGATGACCATTTATAATCTCCTCAATTTTTTGATTAATGCCATTGTAGAGTTCAGCCCAAACTGTCCCCTTCTGAGTGTTTCAGGATTTTATATTTTTTAATATCTAAATGAATGTTTTCTATACAGTTCGAAAGCTATTGAAGCAGTCATTATACTGTTTGGCCTGTATGTTTGTTTTATAAAAGATACACCTTATATATTCTAAACACTGCAGGAATCATTAGTTGTAGACCCAATCGGATTAAAATACAGATCTGTATTTCGTTTCGTATATTTTATACTCTCAATGACCTATACATTACATGAAGATCTGACCAGTTGTACAGGGAGGTCGAATCAGGGGTCTTACAAGTGGCTTTTGACCCTATGACATCATACATTGATTATTCAAAATCGGCCGAACTGGCCGAACAGACCGTTTCATTGGCTTATTCCTTACATGAACTAGAACGCCTGTTATATTATAACAAATCTTCCAGATCCTAGTGTTGTGAAGACAAGTAAAACAAACTTTTGAACTACCGGTATATAAAACAAAACGAAATAGGATCTGTGTTTTAATCAGATTGTGGTATTACCCAGGCCTTTTTTTCACAATGTGTGTTGCAATTAATGTAACAGGCGACACATTTACTATTTTGAGTTTATTTCCTGTTTTACATTATTTACAACTTACTCCATTGTTTTGTAGACCTAAAGAAATAAAAGAAATGACCTATGAAGCATGTTCTACTACCTGTACAGCCATAGGATCATGTCAGAAATTCAAATGCCTCAATCCACAACAAAGAAGGGGCGTGCTTAGTGCATGCTTGACTTGTATGGTGAGTTTGTCGTTATAAATCCAAATTGCTCCTATTGGATTTATTATACCAAAGCTGTGAATTAAATTATTTTTTGAATTCTTCTCTAGCACATATTAACTCCATGGAAATAGACAAGTTTAAAAAGTTTTAATAAATAATTTTTATAATTTAGAATATGTATGTCTTGTCACAATCTTAGACAGATCCTTTTAATTTGTTTAGAATTTAACCTCAACTCAGTTATCTTTCGAAGACGTTTCAACACTCGGTCCGAATCTGGTGCAGCAACTAACTTCATCTGAATTTGATAACAAAATAAGTCCTTCCCTAATCAGCAGCATACTCAGCTACTTCCAAGGTGGTTGCATAACTGTAGATCTTCGAAATGCCTTGAAGAAGAAGATACTTGAAGGAAAGGGGTAATTTTATACTGCTTTAATGTTACCCACTGCTGAAAGCAGAGGGGACTACATGTATAATTTTCTTTCAATCTGTCTTGTCATTTCGGTTTTCCAGATTATTTTTTATTTGATTGAATTTGGTACACATTAGCGTTACAGATCCAGTTCATTTTCGTGAGATATTGTTATGGTTTTATTGAGTTATGGCCCTTTGTTTACTTAAAATTAATGATTATTCCATTTTCCGGAGAGTTTTTGGATTAAGCTTTGAGGTTTGCATAATGCGGTACATGTATATAGATAGTTGCAGATGTTTTAGAAATTTGTATTGGTTGAAGTCAAACCATCCTATTAAAGGAAGATTCTAAACGGCATTCGGCAATTTTAAATGATATCTGCCAGATTTATTCCCCATTATTACAAAATCGTATGATCTGATCTGTTTGAAATTTTTTATATTGTTTACCTCATAATTATTAGGGTGACATATCTGCAGGTGGGCCTGTTTCATTGCATGACAGCCTGGAGCCTGTAAATACTTTACTTAAAACCTTTATGGATGTCCTAGCAGGTGTATGTGTTTTGTTCATTGCTTGGCAGCCTACTATTGTTTTATTTATATTTAACGTATTATAATTTGTCTTTAGATTTTTATTTACCTCTTCCTTTTATAAAGACCTTATATCTAATCTTGAAAATGAAGGTTCATGTTTTTAAAGTCTTTGAAATATTTTTTGATAACTCATTTTAAGAAATACATCAACATTTGATCTGACAGTATTTGAAGAACTACAAGAACTTGTTATGATCTTCACTGATGAAGAGAAAAGCGATATGGATATGGTGTGTAAATATACAGTTTTCTTTACATGTATAATATACTGCCCTCATCTCCATTATTCTATTCTCTGTTCTTCCTCATTTGCTTACTGCTGAACCCAACCTCATGGGTTTTCTCCGGTTCTTCCATTTTCCTCCCATTGCTAAAGACCCCTATGCGCAAGCAGATCATTGAAATAAAATGAAAAACCATATTATGTTAGTCCTGAAATGACCTAGTTTGTGTTGAGTGGGCGTTAAACCCCATTTCTCTCTCTCTCTCTCTCTCTTTTTACTGGTGAACATATTTTCGAAAGATTTTCAGAACTTTATATGATCCTGCAGGTGTGACAGTGCTGTCTTGTCGGATGGGACAAAAAAACTGAGGTTTACCTGTGTACACATTGACCGTTGGAATTTGATCAAGAATAGGTGAAAATGCTTTTGTTATGACAAAATTCAACTCTAGCATTACAAAAACAAAATTATTCATGTCAATCTCAAAATGACAAGTTGTGATGACAAGAACTTAGACTACATTCTGTTCTGATCCTTTCCTGATACTAGACCTGCTTTCATTTCTGAAACCTCTATTTATTAGTGGGTGTGTCAACCACAAGCTTTTATTTTTAAAAACAAGTTAAGTATTTGTTATTCTTAATTGGAGGTTATGATATAATCTTACCCTTCTCAAATCAGAGTGATAGAAATCGTTGCTATTGTAAGCAATCAAAAAAATAATTTGCCAATTTGCGCAAGGACTACTATATAGTAGTCCTTGTTATTAAGTTATTTTGTACAGTTCTCAAAAAGGCCATGGAGATAAAGTAAAAAAGTATAAATTGACTCATAATTATTTTTAGGCTGCTTTGAATGGAATTACTGAAAGTATTTTGAAAGTATTGAATCCTACAGAAAATACAGATATTGAAATTCAGAAGTGTTGTGATCGGTGGATGTCGAAAGAAGATAAAGTTATTATTAAATCAAGTATTAAAAGTCTCTATTCAACAATAATGAAAGCAAAAAGAGCTGCATTTGTGTCCGCAAACAGCAGGAAAAAAAGACAAACAGGTATTGCATGGCCATGTACTCAGTGTTTTAATATGCTCATATTTAATTTGGATGTATATTGTCACCACCTACATCCATAGGTTCTCCATCGTTTTTGTTTAAATTAATGAGATACAGACAGTTCTTGACAGAAATTCTAAAAATCTGTATGATTGCTTATTGTGAAATAAAAAATTTACCTACATGTATTAGTCATAAGCTTTTCAGACCGTAAATTGCGAAAGTGTTTTGTGAAGTTATCTTTCTGTTCATATCTATATTTTAGATCGTGGGCCTTTAAAATCTTGTTCGACTGTGTTGGGTTTCTATAGTAAATTTAGAATTTTCATCGCTTAATCATCATTCCTATTAAATTTTGTATATATATTTCAGTTACTTGGACTTGTAGTAATATACAGAGTGTGGGGCAAGCTTTTACTGATAGTACTGTTGCTGAATTACTAGCAATAAGTAATACTGAATTTTCCAGTTGTATTCAACATCTAGGAACTTTAACAGGCTGGACTTCTGATCAACTTAATGTATTATACAACAGAACAGAAAATGTAAGAATTTTTATTTATTAGCGTACATGTTGTAACAGACCCTGCGACAATCAGATTCCGATACTATATTACCATAGACTGGTTTCCTGTTGATAAAAATTAAAAATAATTGATATTGAAAATACTGCAAGCTAGTCGTCATGGGTGACAGTTGGCTGCACATACTCAGACTGTTAAAAGGATGGCCACTCTCATTTTTTCATCCTGTCACCCAGTTCTTCACGAAAAGTAGAGAGCCACATCTCTTTTCATTCACACCTATTCGGGGAATATAGCTAGTTCAAGTTCCTTAAGAGATATGTTGACATGTGAAAAAATGAAAGATCTTAGAAATATAAAATAATAGTAGGCCTAAATGAAATGGGATTTAATGTCCTGCTGTTATGCACCTAACCTGGGCTAATGGAAGACAGGCATACGCCATACAGTGTGCTATGAAGGAAATTTTGCCTGGGAAGCAAGGCCTAAGGAACAAACTAGGACCAGTCAAACCATTGAGTCTACATTTTCCATCAGATTTCCATTGGTATTAAAAAAGTAGGTCCTTGTAACCTACAAAAACAACTGGCTTTTTTTTCATTGCAAATTGTTTCCTATTCAGTTACTAGGTAACAGCTGTAATATGACAGAAAGTGAAATAAGTTCCATTGGAAATATTGCCTTGGGAATGACAGTAACAGATATTAATTGTCTGAATATGACATCTGATGATGCAGTTTCTGCTTTAGGCAGCCTCTCAGTTTGGACTACTGCACAGGTAAGTGTTCAGGTTTTTTATACACCCACATTGAAATGTGGCTACAGTTATGGTACTTGTTGTACTTTATAGAAATGTTACTATTCGATCAGCTTGATATTAATGTGTGATGTGCAGAACAGCGAAACAAAGACGCTGTTGAATTTCAACCCTTTCTGTTAATTAGCGCGAGAGCTATGCACATTTGTTTCACTTCGATGAATCATGTGAACACTCATGACAAATGTTATCTGATCTGTTCATTTTTTAAATTAGTAAACAAAGAAGAAGCCTATTGATATTAATACGTCTAAAGATTTTGTATTGACGATTGCACAAATGACTTCTCTGCTTAGGGTGTATAGTTGTTACCTGGCAACCTATTTTTGGTAATATATGTAATTATTACACACTAATATAAGCAGAATTCTGATCGTTTATTTCTTACAGCTGACAGCTTTAGCTGAGCAATGTAAATCTGATAGACTAATTTCTGCTTCCTCTCTGACATCTGATGATCTCACTAAATTAGGACATATTTTATGTGGTTTTCAAGCATCCGAGTTGAATACCATTAATGCAACTGCAGTAAGGTAAATTGTTCATAATTATTTGTTTGATTAATGTTCATTTAATGACTATTCAATAGTGTTTTGGTAAATTGTGAAATGGACCATATAACGATCAGTAATGTCAAATGGGAACTTGTCAAAGAATGATTTTGTCAGGCGAAGAAGAATGACTCTGTCAACCAAAGCTGTTTATTTTTTTAACAAGAAACAAGCAGTAAATAGGCTGTTTCATGGACCTTACAATAAGTGTTTATTCGAGATTTGTGGTATATACTTGTAATATAGCCCCTTATAGAGAGTGCTGAAAATTTGTGTAGAGTTGACTGACTTTGATAGTGAACATTTTCTGCTTAGACAAGTATAGATAATCAGTTTGATTGCTTGATACTTTACAAAAAGGTAAATGTGCCATTAATTAATACATGTCATTTGAGATTGTGACAAGGAACATCAGCCTCACTGTTGGCTTGTTGCATATATAGACTTCAGTTGATGGTTATGTGTATAATTAATTAAATTAATATGTCTTAAAGATACATTATCTGCAAGTCTTAATTAAGCCTTCAGATGTTATAAAAATTATAGTTTAGATCTTTATTTAAACAACAAGCCCAAAATCAACTCTGTAGACCCACGAATGGCTCAGCTACAGCTTCGATTTAAATAGGATTTCACTGATTGAGGCTAAATGATAGAGTGTACTTAGCGAGGCCAATTTTGAGTGATTCCGCATGTAAATGTAATTGAAAACTTTACTTGATAATCAAGATTATGTAGGTGGAGTTAACGCCTGTCTATCAAACGATCAGCGAAGGTGAAGACCAATTTCACTACCACTCCTAGTCAAATATTACAACAATGACAACTTTGTTTAGAATAAAGTAATTTGACTGAAAATTTCAATATATTCTTCTTTCATCATCTACTTTTGAATTGTTATAGCAAGAATGGCCAACTCTCTATAAAAATCTCCCATTATGTATCTTTAATAAACCAATGGTTGAAAATGGAAATTAGTTACTGAGCTTCTTGAATTAATAGACAATCTGATATGCAGTTATTTGTTTTGATAATTTTTATATTACAGTAATTGTGGTTCCCACTTAGGATCATTGTCACCATCAGTTTGTTCAATAAGTCATATCAAAGCTTTAACAAGTGTTGTACTTCAACCATCGGGTTATGGTCATTCCAGTACCTGGGATGCAGCTGTATTCAGTGAGCTTGGAATTTTAATTGGTAAGAGTTTTCAGATTGAAATTAGAACATTATTTTCTAGACATCAGGAAAGATCTCGATCTTGAGATTTTGTCACTGCAATCCGAATCTGAGATCCAATTGAGAATTGGATGATTGTCTAAATTTTCACCTATTTGAAAGTTCAATTGCCTTTATAATGTTAGATTTGTTATTATTTCCACTGTCTTCCAAAGAAGCACAGGACCATTAAAATGAGTTTGTCTGTCCATCTGGCACACATTTGCAACACAAAATGCTCTGCTTCTAACTGATGGTGATAAGAAACTTTTTATATTTGACTAATGTTTAAACTTGGTGTAAGTCTTCATCAGATGAATACCTTGGCCTTGACTGAGCTCAAGAAGAGCATTTTCTGTTTAGGCTAAGCAAAAGTAAGCAATATAATTTGTCGATACTTTGAGACATGATAACTTTGATAAGTTCCTTTATGAGCATTTTCGGTGCAAGCTAAGCAGAGTGATAAGCAGTTTGATTGCTCCATGCTTTACAAAAACAGAAGTTTTGAGATTAAAGCGAGGGACACTGGCATTGATCTTATGACAACAACAAGGGCATTCATTAATTTGAAATCCTGACTTTGGCACTTAACATGGCATGTTTTTAAAATGGATGTCAACTGGCAAGGAAATCGTTCATGTATGAGTATATTGTTGTCAGAAACCTTCTGTCCAATTATCATTATTTTATATGAATTATTAATACTACCTATATATATTTTGTCTGTGTAATTATATGTTTTATGTTGTTACTATTACAGCCGGATTATCTAGCAATAATTTTGCAAATATGTCCATTTCTGCTATTGAAGGGATGTCAGTAATAGCTATACCTAATATTCCATCCCCAGCTCTAAATGTAAGTTTACAAATTGTTATGGGGATTAACTAACAATGTTTTCTGGTATGTTTTCTGTCATACATGATACTGTAATCACCCATACAACACACACTTTTTTAACCTGCTGTGCAAACTAAGGGCTGTCGGAATCGCATAAATAAAAAACTGCTATCAGTTTGACGGGTTCAATACAATCAAAAGTAGTCACTGACACCCGCAATAACCAAGTCTTCATAACCACCCTTTTAATAAGTTACATTAAGGTATATCTTATGCAAGGGAATAAAAACAAGTGTCATATTTATTATATATCATATCCCAAGGCTTATTTACTTATCCAAACTACCAGATATGCCTAAATACAGTAATGTAAATAAAAAATTACTTATGCAGCCATGAATCCAAATTCAAAGGTGCTTAAAAACCATTTTGAACAAGAGTAAGAAAACACTATGGACACTTTAAATATGGATAACGAATTGTGCACTGGTTGTTTAACATTTCAATGAAACTAATTTTTATTGAGACAAATTAATGTCATTATCTAATACATTTATTTTATCAAGCAGACTTATATAAGCAATTTGATTGGTCGAAACTTTGGACATAAAAACTTTGAGTCTAATTGACAGCGGTGGTATAAGTTGGTGTAAAGTTTCATTGCAGCAATACCAGTCCTTCACGTTAAGGGTGTGCTTTTGCTCCGGCTCCTCTTGACTACACCTCGTTTTTCTTTCACTGGAGTCACTCAAGACTGCAAATTAGCTAAGTCGCTCTCCTAAATATTGAGATTAATAAACAACTTTCAGTTTTTGTTATACGTCCACATTTTCATGTGGAGGTATTATGCTGTTGCCCCTGTTTATCCACTAATTGATTGTGGACATTGTACAGGTCACAATTTTGATGAAACTTAAAGGACCTTTGTCTGTTACTCAAAATCCTCCAAAATCTTTGACATCGACAACACAAATTATTGGTCAATTTAAATCAACATTGATGCTGTGATCTTTCCTGGAAACGGTAGGCCTCTGATATCCAATATTTAAAAAAAGAAAAAATATTTTACCATTGGTACATGTAACAAGTGACCAGAAAGAACAAGGCTAGACATATTCCACAACTCCTGTCAAACGGTGAGGCCACATCTTATCTGGTTGGCATGCAAAGTAGACTGGATTAACCAGACACTAGAAATTTCTATTTGGTTGAGACGCCTGCTATATTTTGCTGAATATAACTGATTTGAAATTAGTCAAAACCCAAACAATTCAATGTAAATCAGTTTATATACAATCAGATTATATGCGTTGCAACTCAGTAGGGTCAATTTCTAGGTCCCAAATATTAGCGATTTAGCTCCTTTAAATTATAGGTCTTTCTCTCAAGGATCTTTGTTCCTTTAGTAAGTAATCAAATGTCATTAGATAAGAGAATATGAGAAAAATAGAAATAGTCTGTACATTCCCCTGTTGTCCCCCACTTTTCGAATAAAGCAGGGGACTATTAAAATGGGTTTGTCCGCCCGTCTGTCACACTCTTTGGGACACAATAACTTCCTTTCTAATTAAGCTAGATTGTTCAAACTTGGTGCAGTTGTTTATTAGGTCATTGCCTTGATGGAGTTCAAAGATGAGCATTTTCTGCTTAGGGTAAGCTATTCGATTGGGGGCCATCCATAAAGTACATACGCTTGAAGGGGGGAGGGGGTCACGCCAAAAACGTACAGGTGCTTAAGTTCAATGGCAAAACGTGCGTACAGTAGGGTACAGGGGGGGGGGGGGGGCTGAATTTTACCCATTTTGAGCATACGTACTTTATGGATGGCCCCTTGGTTGATGTTTTGGGACACGATAACTTTAGTTCTAAATAAGTGAGAGTGATGAAACTTGGTGTATAGTTTCATTCCATCAAAACCTTGACTAAGTTCGATAATGAGCATGTTCTGCTCAGGGTAAGCAAAGCAATAAGCAATTTGATTAGTCGAGACTATTGAGCACAATAACTCTCCTTCTAATTGAGGTAGGATGTTCAACAGGGCCGGCGGAAGCAAGTCTTGATTGTGGGGGGGGGGGCTTCCATCCTAGGTCCCTATAGGCGAGGGTCCAGGGGCCGCAGCTAAAGCCCCCCCCCCCCCCTACTCCGCCGAGCCTGTTCAAACTGATAGAGAGTGATGGAACTTTGTGTATAGTATGATTACTCAATGCTTTTGAAAAAAATAAATGTGCGATTGATTTATGTGTGTCATCTATTTATTTTGGGATTTGGGCGGGGGCTACGCGCAAGCGAATTATTAAAAATAAACCATGTTACTCCCGAAATGACCTAGTTGTGTTGAGTGGACGTTAAACCCCATTTCTCTCTTTCGGCGGGGGACAACAGCCTCTCTGTTGGCTTGTTTTTATTCATTCTATTCTCTTATCTAGTGGCAGTCAATTCTTTTTATGAATTTTCGAATATCCTCTCACTGTCTCGCACAACATCGTTTTGTCTTCAAATGAATTATTAGTGAGCAGAAATTCACCTGTATATCTGTTATCACTCGTCAATTCAGTCAGTTATATAGAAGGATAACTCATGTTTTCCTTTGGCCTTCGTCACTTCCGATATATGACACCTGTATTACTTATCTATTGTAGCAATGATCTCTGTGTTAAAATTATATTTCTATCACGTATATAATAATGACAGGCACCAATATTTTACTTGATTGAAAATTAACTTGAATAGCACTAAAATATGTTGTTCCATTCAAGACACTATCAAAAGAGGGAATTATCATAGTATTTTAATTTTAATAAATATTTTGTTATTTTTCACAGGCAATGTCAGTTGCACAGTTACAATCGTTCAGTGCACAACAATCTGTAGCAGTTACACAATCTCAGCGTGTTGCAATGTCTATTGATCAGAGAAATGCTCTGGCTACAGCTGCTTATGGTGATTTTGCAATCCTTGAATCTTCTACGTCAGGTGGATCAATGCTCACATTTATTTCATTACTCAAAATAGATATGTACTTTAATCAGTAGCCACAATATTGAGGCAATTATTCATCGCTATCATTTAATATTATCATTGCTACAGTCAATATTCAGAATAAACGGCGCCAGCTATTTAGATTTTTTGCCTTTTCGTAACAAAAGGCACTGTAGCAATTTTAAACAAATTTTGTATGTAAGTAGTGTTGATGGTAGATGAGTCAAGTTATGAATGTGGTCATATGTTGTCACCCATCTTATCTGTTTATGACTTCAAACGCTTGAGACAACATTAATTAATGGGCGTCCTCGCTGAAGGAATTCCCACCAGACGTCACCTGTAAAAATGCGGTCCCACGTGACCTTATTGATAGTAAGAGAACTATTGATAGTAAGAGAACCGTACCGGTATTAAATTCCATAACATCGACAAAAACTAATGTTTGTCAACATGTGTTCGCAATGAATGTACAGGAAAACTGTGCTATAAGGTAAAGAATGAGGTCACGTGGGACCGCCTCGCCTATAAGTTATGTCCTTTTATCTCTAGCAAGGATGCCCATTCATTCAGCTTAATCAAGGTACTACAAGACAATGCCCACTGATTGTGAACATTTTTATCAATAATTCCTTTATTCAGACATGGTGGAGACCTAAATTTGTATGAAACCATTTTGAGATTTATTAGGCTGTTCAAGATCTCTACAAATTTCCAACTATTATCTGTCACTCATAATACTTTAGCCATCACAATTATTGTGGGATATTTGCATATTTTATTAACCTCACTAAAAAAATGAAGGTGGGTGGCTTACAGTAGTTTTACCACAATCAACAACTCATTACTCAACCTTAACATGCCTGTGCATATAAATAAAGTTTTGGGGCTTTTTAAGGGAAAATATAGATATATATCAGCAGAAATAAAAGAACTCCTCTTTCTTATAATGTTAAGCAATGTTGTTTTTTTCTTTACAGGAACAGGCTCGACTTCACCAGTAGTAGTACAGATGACATTAACAGTTATCATGGGAATTCTCTGTCTGTGCTTGTTTTTGCCTAATTTTAAAATCATTTAAGATATTATTTATTATAATTTTTACCCTACCTATCTTACTAAATACACATCCATGTGCTAATTCAAATTAAAACACACTTTGTTGGGCTATACTGTGTTTGGCATAAACATGAACCTAATAACATTTTATTGCCCATTTCTTCCTCCCTTTTTTGCATAAAATAAAATTGGGAAAATTTATGGCTACCTCTTTGGTTGCCAAAAATGTCTTTACCTACCCACAACAATCTGTTTTACAGAGAATTACTTACGAATTATCACTGTAACAGATGACTGTCTTCAACACGTGCAATGACTTCACGTAGCGTCAGACATTGGCTCAACGGCTCGTGTGTTGTTTACATAACACCTAACTGCTTCCGGCAAAATGATGCCTTTTACTAATTTTAATACCCATTTACACTAAATAGGAAATATTTTTTAATACAGATACTTCAAACCTCTTTATTTAACTGCTTCGGGCAAAATGATGCCTTTTACTCATTTTAATACCCATTTACACTAAATAGGAAATATTTTTTAACTACAGATACTTCAAACCTCTTTATTTATTTTTCTTATACTTCAAAAAAATATTTTAGAATT
Source organism: Patella pellucida (assembly GCA_917208275.1). Taxonomy (NCBI): domain Eukaryota; kingdom Metazoa; phylum Mollusca; class Gastropoda; family Patellidae; genus Patella; species Patella pellucida. The sequence goes on from OU795036.1 coordinate 77,114,861, forward strand.
TATTTTGTCAGAGGAATATTTTGCCGAATTAAGACGCATAGATGTCATCTTTATCAGTGATACTAGCGGCCAAGCAAATATTCACTGCGGGATCAGTTCACACCCACAAATGCTGAGAACCTTTGCAATGATGCTACATTAAATGAAATGAAAAATTGATCTCAGATGTGATGAATGTCGGAAGTAATTAATTGATGTTCAATCTCTAATATATACAGTAAACTTATGTCGACCTGATGTAACAGTTTCTCTTTTAAAGATGCATTATGATGTAAGAAAGATCTGGCCGTTCTTACTATAATAGTTAAATAATATATAAAGAAAAATGAATATATTGAAAAATTCAGTCAAATTACTTTATTCTGTGATAAGTTATCATTGTTTGTTGAAGTTTTGACAAAATGAAGTGTAGATTATTTATTGTCTTATCAACGGTACTTGTCAATTGTGACTAGCTAAACTATATGACGTGTACTTGTTCGAATATATTAAATATTTTTTCACATACAATAAAAGGTTAAACCAGTTTTATGTTGTCATCTATAATTAGACATTGATGCAAGTAAAAACCAACTGTCAATGCTGAGGTATATAGCCAAGACCCAAGAGTACCAAAAATTATGGTTATCAGTTACATGAATAAAACTTTCAAGTAAATTTTCACAAAGTAAATGAAATGTTGCCCTAGCGAGGCTTATAATATGGTCATCAGCTACATGACTGAAAGTTAACAAAAGCAGAGTTCCATACTCGGAAAATATAATTTTCAATAATCTAGCCAAAAATGTTATACTTTTCCCCAAGTCAGATTACCCGACCATATGGCTAAACCTTAACAGAAATAACAATCAATAAAGGGAGGGGTCTATACCCAAGCATGGGACTTATATGGTCATCAGTTACATGGCTGAAGCTGAACAGAAATAAGGAACCCTGCATGAAAAGAGTAAGCAACTATACGGATACTCATTCACGACCAATTACTTACTTACAATCAACTTTATATTTGGAATGTTTCTATAATAATAATAATAATCGTGTCATTTTACAAGGGTAGCAAATTAGGCCTGAGGCCTTTTTCCAATTTGGCCCTTGGCACAGATCGTGTGAATGATTTCGATCATTACTGCAGGAAGAACTCGGGGGGGGGGGGGGGGGAACCTGCCTGATTGGACGGGAGACTGACTATATCCCTCTCACTTACATCGATAAAGTTCTTGCCCTGAGCTGGGATTGAACCCTAGTTGCATTGGTGAGAAGCCGCCTCTCTATCGCCACCACTACCGGTAATGGACCATCCTCGGTTACCCAGTGTACACATTCCGTTCTACTCCACTATACCCTGGGTAAATCCATAGGGATTCCACGATTTCAAATTATCTGCCCTGGCTGATTGTGATATTTTTATCGTCCAATCCCAGAAAGCGTTACTTGGAAGGGAAATAAACGAAGGGAAGTAACTCTCATCTTTTTTCAACAAAGAATACCCCAACATGGCTGCCGAAGTTCGTTCTTGCACACTTTGCAAATATGTAAACAAGTTGTATGACGTAAAAAACGTCGCTAAAGGGTCTTCGGAAGACTTATTTGTAAACTGTTCTTTGATTGGCTCGTACAGTTTAACTACATTCTGATATTTTGAAATCGTGGAATCCCTATGGATTAACCCAGGGTATAGTGGAATAGAACGGAATGTGTACACTGGGTAACCGAGGATGGTAATGGACAAGAACCAAAATTTCTATTATTAACTTTAAATAATTTATTTAGAAGTGTGATAGACATGAAAAAGATCATTAAAATAATGAGGAATATATATGTACATGTATTGTGTCATAAAAGTAAATAGAATATATGTCTTGCTCTTAAAAAAAAAATACACAATCTCTACACTAGTCTCTGCATTTCTTCCCTGACAGCATGTCCATGATGTTCAAATTCTTTCCGTCTGGAGTCTAAAATCTTTTGCTGCAATATAGAAAATATTTATAGTTAACAGCCTCTCAACAAGCAGGGTTTGATTAAGGGGGTTATATGTTATGGTAGGGGATATACTGACAACCAAGCTTCGGACAATGACCAAAATTTGCCCCCTTGTTAATGCAACGGCCCCAAGTTACATTTTCAGTCAGGGGCCCCACAAAAGCTTAATCAGACTGTCAGCAAATAGTGCTTGAAAAACACCTCTTTCATAAAAACTAATCCAACATATTTTTTATTATAATACTTTAGTTTTTAAAATCACATGCTCACTACAAGTTAAAATCTGTAGCCTTTATGATCATCATGTTCAAAAGCCAATTGTTCATAGACAATAATCCACAGAAATGTTCTGACCTGCAGAGTGGTAACAAGAAGGTGGATAAAAACATAATTTTGACCAATATGAATAAAAAAACAATCAACCGAAACTTTTCGAAAATTGTTTTTACCTACCATTTTATTTTTTTGACGTTTTATTTCAAGCTTAATAAACTGTTCTACAGTAAGTTCTTCAATAGGCTTGTTGATCTTTAAAAATGGACAATTAGGAGAGTGCTTTACATGTTCTTCCCTTAAAAAAGAAAACAAAACTTATATTGAGATCATTCGCAGCAAGTTAATAATTTAAGTAGTGGAGTTGAAATTATTCAAAAGTGTATCAAATTATTGGTACATGTATCTTGAAAATGCTCTGCACCTGTTTTCACCACCTTATAGATCTCTATAGTGCTGAGAGCTGACACTGTGATGGGCCACATACTAGTAAGCTAATAAATCTCATTGTCTGCGATATCCCCTCCAGGGAAGCAGACATTGATAAATAAATCCATTTCTAATGACTCTGTGTATTGTGCAGGCAACTTACCAGGGATCATCTGTTGGTTCCCAGCCATCCAATTCCTTGAAACACAAAAAGCAACAAACGGCGTCCGGTTCTTGGTCAGTTGGACAATGGTAAAAACCAGCTTCTGCTAACTAAAACATACAATTTAACATGCAATAATAGATATTATGAATGCCCCTACATTGTAATAATTACTAGAAAATTTACAAGTGTTTAATTTCCTGGTCACTGTTAAAAAATAAACAACCACATTGATTATTGATTCATGCAGGGTACAGTGATCGAGAAATTAAACACTTTTGTAAATTGTGGTGTAATGATCATAATTAAAGGGACAATAACACTAGTTCTTGCTGGCTTGACAGGTCCAGAAAAAAAAAATTGGCCTTATTTTTAAAACTACTGGATAAGTGTTCCACCTGTTGTGAAAATTTGCAACCTATCTTACTTGTCTAGAGGGTTCGAAAATATGTTTAAATCCAAGTTGCATTTGAGAGTGTGTACGTAAAGCTTTTCAAACCATTTGATTAACCATCATGTAGGCCTAGTTGAATTTTTTAAATTTGGTAAAGTGTGAAATTTGTATCATCAATTAATTGGAATATTGTAAATGTAAAACAATTTGTAAACCAGAATAATGATTGGGGCATATTATTCAGTTACAACAAGAGTGTTATTGGGGCTTTAATATAAGAATTGTGGGTTAGCGTGGTGGAGTTGTTGACAATGTGAATGTCACAATTATACAAACAACACAAATGACAATCAATCAACATGAATGAAAATGAATAATACACTTGAGTTTACGATTTGCTTACCCTTTGGGGTGTACATTTCCAATCGTCATCAAAAGGCCATACTTTGAAACTCTCGAGTCGATACTGTAATAAGTGCATATAATAATCACTCATTAAATTATTCGACATTTTAAAGTCAAAACAATAATATAAACACAACAAAATTCTTCAACTTCAAATTTCCCTCTCACATAGATGGCGTTGGTTATGAAAAGACAACTCTCGGATCAAGTGAACTTGACGATCAGGTATCAGACAAGTAATACTCTACCCAATGACACCAACGGAAATCCATGCCATTCTTTTGCCGTATACCATTTTTGAAACATTCCGATGATCTTAATCTTTATAACCACATAAAGTCCAACATTTTATTCGAGTTATTGTTTTCCAGTATTTTGCCATCATTCATTTTCTTTATTTGATATTCAATTTTGTATGTTCAAGTAGGCTATTGGGGATTGGATGGCCGAATGGTTAGCACGTGCGCGCTGTATCATCAAACCTGTCATTGAGTAAACTGGCGTGGTTTCAAAACTCCGGTTGTACGTGACAAGGAGTAGGGTCGCCTTTCCAGCCTCGTAGATTTTCTCCTGGTCCTGCCGTTTCCTCCCACTGCTAAAGACCCCTACGCACAAGCGAATAATTGAAATAAAATTATAAACATAATATTATGTTAGTCCCGAAATGACCTAGTTTGTGTCGAATGGACGTTAAACCCCATTTCTCTGTCCCCCTCTCTCCCACCTCTCTCTCTCTACGTTCTAGTATCATGATTTTCGGATTTTGTTTTAAAAAATATGACACTTAGGCCTACATGTGAACAGATCCAACGTATTTGAAAATATTGTAGACCTGGCGGATTGATTATTTATCACAGGAAACTACAAAATACCGAAACGCAAATGGAAAATGTACACCAAATTCCACACAATTATTAATATATATTTATTGTTATTATATTTTTGGTCATAAGTTGACTTGACTGGTGTAATTTACATTGGAAATAGACATATCGAATTCCACGAAAATAGTATTGGTAGGCCAATGATTATTATTATAGTCATTTTTATAAATTTATTAGTTTGATCGCTATAATACTTTGTTGACGATATTTATAATAGAAATAGACATAATTAACTCCTTAAATAGGTTACATCGCAAAATCACTGAAAACCATTCAACAAAACGCGAAAGATAGTCAATAAAAAAAAAGAAACGCTGTTGACACGAATCCTCGCCACGCGGTGACATAGTGAGTATGAGTTGCCTCGCTAGATCCAGCGGTTTGCCGTGAAAGTTCCTCGGGAGTCACCTGTCTCGTTTTCCTCATTCTTCACTGAGATGCCGCCATAATATAGGCTGCATTTTGTTCTGATCACTTTCACATCTGCCATTCACACATAGACTAACTAAAACATTTCTATTTTATTAATTGGGAGCGGAATAAATAGGATACTTCTCAACATTCGCGAAGTATACTTTGTGTTTTCGACTAAAATCGTCGATTTAGGAATTAACTAGCTTAATTAGCGTCTGTCAATCGGAGCTGTAGATAGACAGCATTATAAGTTTAGTATGGGTTTCGCCAAGTCAGTTATGCAAGGGGGAGTAATTCGCAAGGAAAAGGGGTGCCTAGTCCTTCGAATGGGGCTGAATAACACGCGACAGTTTGATTTCGATGGAGAGTATAAGAGGGAAACGTCGCTGTGGGGCCGAAATTTCGATCTTTACTTGCCCTGGTGGAGAACAAAAGTAAAAGTTACACCCCATTTCATTTCAACCCTAAATCTTATGAAATTTGTTTGCGGTTTCGGATTATAGATTTTTGATAATGTTGGTAACGGGTACCGATTCCATTTTATTTGGTAGAACTGGTATTTTAATTTCATATAATTATATCAATAATTCCCGTATTGGTTTGATCCGTGGCTGAGCAGAATTTCCAGATTTAATCATTGGCAGAGCATAATTAACATCTTGAGACAATGGCTTAGTTTTTGACAGAGCAGAATTAGTAGTTCCATACAATAAAGGGTATTTATTTTTTGAGTAGTCCTATAGTATAAAGTTAGTCTTTCCGATTTCTCCCAAACGATTCGCCCGGAATTGACTTAGGAAGACATGTCATTAAGTAAACTTAAAATCTGGCTTAGAAGATCACTATTGTATACATGTACATAATAATAATATGTTTCTGATAATTTTTGAAATTGCTAGTAATTTATTCCGGGGAGAGTAAGAGCCAGAGAGAGAGGGGGGGGGGGGGGGTAGGGACCGAAACTAAACCTGAGAACCAGCGAGGTAAGGAGGAAAGACATACTCCTGTATAATATAATAGTAGGATGGAAACCAAGAATATTCCCAGTGCAGTACTGCACTACGCCTCCCGGATACTCCAGTAAGAGATGGATATGGGGGGACATCCTCATTATCTTCTACTCCAAAGATAACATAGCTCGATGTCCTTTAATACTTTCTTCTCAAAACCATGCACCCAACCCATTGAGTATTAAAGTTATAAAACGTTTATTAAAATCAAATAAAATAAGGGGTTGGTCAAGTCCTGTTATTTTTATTTTTTTTTGTAGAAATGTTTAAGGGAGATGAGAATTCTTACAAAGATAGAATACCATTGTTTTGTTTATTATTCAAATTATTGATGTTGAAAACTTCAAATAATTGAATATGAATTGAGAAGAGGAACAGATAACATTTTATTCTCTTACCTTGAATAATAACAATTTTTACACAGAGATAGGAAAAACACGTCCTAATAATTCTAAGACTTGTAAACTTGTGATAGAACAAAAGAATAACGTCATCAGTTTAATTATCCCGTCGTTTTAATTGTGACGTCATAATAGGTAAATTTTGAACCTCGTTCTCCAGGTTTATTAATAAAAAGAAATGGGGTTTTAGTTTAAGAAACTGTTCTGCTCCTAAACTTGGCTAATACGCCATACAGTGTGCTACGAGGGAAATTTTGCCCAGACAGCGGCCAACTCTTTTATCGAATTCCAACTGCCAAGGGATCTTTTACGTGCACGCGAAAGTTGAGTAATTGTTAATTTAAGTCTGAGAATGCTTATCCACTTAGCCACGTGATCCTCCACAACTATATAAATGTTCAATGTTATTATTTCAGTAGGGCCACTATGCTGATCTTCTGTTATCTGTAAGATAGTGTTACAGCTGACCTCGTATGACCCCCCCCCCCCCGAAAATTTGGATTCTTGGCGGCCGCAAATTCGTTTTACTACTATTCCATCCGCAGAATTAGAGTTGTATTGGATTTCGGGCACTTTATTTTGTACGGAAGCGTAATAGGGCCACATATTTTTTATTATTCTATTGTCAATTCTATACTAACTTGAACTTTCCAGATATCATTAAATCAAAACGTTTATTTCGTAATATAACAATAATTTGAAAATTCAAGTTAGTATCTTGAAAATTCAAGTTAGTATCTTGAAAATTCAAGTTAGTATCTTGAAAATTCAAGTTAGTATCTTGAAAATTCAAGTTAGTATCTTGAAAATTCAAGTTAATATCTTGAAAATTCAAGTTAGTATCTTGAAAATTCAAGTTAGTATCTTGAAAATTCAAGTTAGTATCTTGAAAATTCAAGTTAGTATCTTGAAAATTCAAGTTAGTATCTTGAAAATTCAAGTTAGTATCTTGAAAAATACAAGTTAGTATCTTGAAAATACAAGTTAGTATCTTGAAAATTCAAGTTAGTATCTTGAAAGTTCAAGTTAGTATCTTGAAAATTCAAGTCAGTATCTTGAAAATTCAAGTTAGTATCTTAAACATTTAAGCAAGTAACTTGAAAATTCAAGTTAGTATCTTGAAAATTCAAGTTAGTATCTTGAAAGTTCAAGGTATCTTGAAAGTTCAAGGTATCTTGAAAGCTCAAGGTATCTTGAAAGCTCAAGGTATCTTGAAAGTTCAAGGTATCTTAAAAATTCAAGATAGTATCTTCAAAATTCAAGATAGTATCTTCAAAATTCAAGTAAGCTATCTTCAAAATTCAAGTTAGTAACTTGAAAAATTGAGAATAGAATAATAATAAAAAATATGTGGCCGTATATTAAGCTTCCGTAATTTTGACAAGTAGATGAAATAGAAAATCTTTTACACTTTACCCGTCTGCCCGAAAAGTCAGCTTACCCGAAAGTTAGGGGTGGCAGCTGCCCCCCCCTCCCGTTGCTCGTTCGTCTATGCCGATTCCGAATATGATTTCCCCCAGAGCGGTTCGGCGGGAAATCGTTCAGGAAGATCTACTGTTTTAGAAATGAAACGTGCTATACACTAAACTGAAAATCTGTCATGTTTCATTGAAATTCCTAGTAATTTGATCCGTAGAGCGAGCGAGAGGGAGAGAGAGATATAGAGAGGGGTGGGGTAGCTGGGGAAAGAGAACCTATCAGAAGAACAGACATAGCCCTACTCCTGTATTATATGAGCGTAATATGGAAACCAAGCCCTTACTTTTGACAGAATTGAAGATTCACAGTGCAGTACGGCACCAGGCCCCCCAGATACTCCAGTAAGAAACGTATCAGTAGTGGTTGGTCTAGGAGATAGATATGGAACATCTTCATTATCTTCTCTTAAAGATAACATAGCTCGATGTCCTTTAATACTTTCTTCTTAAAACATGCACCCAATCCATTCAGTATTAGGGTTATACAACGTTTATTAAAACCAAATAAAATAAAGGGTTGGTCCAGTCCTATTATTTGTATTTTTTGTAGAATTCTTACAAAGATAGAATACTATTGTTTTGTTTATTATAGATGTTGAAAACTTCAAATGATTAAATATGAATTAAAAAGAGGAACAGATAACATTTTATTCTCTTACCTTGAATCCATATAGTTGTAACAAATCTTTAAATAATAACAATTTTTACACAGAAATAGGAAAAACACGTCCTAATAATTCTAAGACTTGTAAACTTGTGATAGAACAATACATTAACGTCATCAGTTTTATTATCCCGTCGTTTTAATTGTGACGTCATAATAGGTATATTTTGAACATTGTACTCCAGGTTTATTATCTTATTTATATATACCTATATAAACGTTCCATGCTTATTATGTCAGTATACCTATATCTTGTACAATATTAACTTTTATCATTTACAGTATGGGGCTGGGTTCGATTCCGTTGTTGGTCGTGGAAGTTCTGAATTGTCCAATGTGGTTTCATTTTGTTATTGGGTAGTAGATAACAAACCTCACCTCTCCACCCTCCGTATATCTCGTAGCTAATTGGAAATGGAATGTTGTTTTATGGCACGTTAGCTCTAACCAGACTTTATTGTGCCAGACTATGGTGAATTTAACGGGACAATTTCGAAAATCTAATTAAAAATAAATATAGGCTATCAATTCCCATTGGCGTACTGGCTCGATGACAGTTAGCGGCGGGGGGGGGGGGGGCAAAACCCCGAAACGCCCGAAAAAATTTCGGGTCTTAAAAACAGCGGAGCTGATCGTCCTCGAGAGGCAAAGACGCAGAGCTTACCTTGTACCCCCCCCCCCCGCCCCAAACCCCTTAAGAGGTCTAATATATCCTAAAAAAGGTAGCTGACTCGCATCCCAATCACTGGTTTAAAGTTCACTCAGACGAAAACATTGGGAGAAAGTTTTACAAATTTAACAGCCGCAAACGAGTTTTCCGGCTATTCCAGCTTGCGAATACAGCAACTTCAATTTGGTCCAATATAGCCTACCTGGCTGACCCCAATTCCATCCAATCAATCGTGAAAATTTAATCACCGCACATGTGTTTTCTGCTATTCTAGCCCGTGTAAGCACTCCAAAAGTATCCAATGGTTTTGTAACCGAAATCCCACTCTAAAATCTGGGAGAGAGAGAGAGAGAAATGGGGTTTAACGTCCACTCAACACAACTAGGTCATTTCGGGACTAACATATAGTTTTAATTTTATTTCTATAATTCGCTTGCGCGTAGGGGTCTTTAGCAGTGGGCGGAAACCGGAGTGCCCGGAGGAAACCCACAAGGTTGAGAAGGCGCCCCTATCTCCATGCCACATATGCTCACACCAGCTAGAGGTCGAAGCGCGGCACTCTAGACCACTAGGCCACCCCCCCACTCTGAAATCTAACCATCCTATCGCCTATCAGCTGCATTCACAAATAATAATCGATGCCCGAAAAAGTAGAGTGGCTCCAGACAAAAAGTTTTAATCCATAGTCAACTCAGTATCAATTCTTGATATCCTATTACAATGTAAGTTCCGGGTCGGGATGTAAACCTCACTTCGGGATGTATCATCAAGCCTGTCATTGAGTAAATCCGCGTGGTTTCGAAACTCCGGTTGTACGTGACAAGGAGTAGGGTCGCCTTCCCAGCCTCGTAGATTTTCTCCTGGTCCTGCCGTTTCCTCCCACTGCTTAAGATCCCTACGCACAAGCGAATTATTGAAATAAAATTAAACATAATATTATGTTAGTCCCGAAATGACCTAGCTTGTGTCGAATGGACGTTAAACCCCATTTCTCTCTACCACTCTCTCTATGTCCCCCTCTCTCCCACCTCTATCTCTATGTCTCTCTCTACGTCCTAGCATCATGATTTTAGGATTTTGTTTTGAAAAATATGACACTTAGGCCTACATGTGAACAGATCCAACATATTTGAAAATATTGTAGACCTGGCAGATTAATTATTTACCACAGGAAACTACAAAATACCGAAACGCAAAGTGTAAAATGTACACCAAATTCAACACAAATATTAATATAAATTTATTGTTATTATCTTTTTGGTCATAAGTTGACTTGACTGATGTAATTTACATTGGAAATAGACATATCGAATTCCACGAAAATAGGATTGGTAGGCCAATGATTTTTATTATTTTTATAAATTTATTGGTTTGATCGCTATAATACTTTGTTGACGATATTTATAATAGAAATATACATCGCAAAATCACTGAAAACCATTCAACAAAACGAGATGACATAGTAGGAGAGTACCTCGCTAGATCCAGCGGCTGGCCGTGAAATTTCCTATATATGGGTTCACCTGTCTCGTTTACCTCATTCTGCACTGAGTTGCCGCCATAATATAGGCTACATTTTGTTCTGATCACTTTCATATCTGCCATTTACACATAGACTAACTGAAACATTTCTATTTTATTAATTCGAAGCGGAATAAATACTTCTCAACATTCGCGAAGTATACTTTGTGTTTTCGACTAAAATCGTCGATTTAGGAATTAACTAGCTTAGCGTCTGTCAATCGGAGCTGTAGACAGACAGCATTATAAGTTTAGTATGGGTTTCACCACGTCAGTTATGCAATGGGTAGTAAATCGCAAGTAAAAGGGGTGCTTAGTCCTTCGAATGGGACTAAATAACACGCGACAGTTTGATTTCGATGGAGAGAATAAGAGGGAAACGCCGCCTGTGGGGTCGAAATTTCGTTCTTTACTTACCCTGGTGGAGAACAAAAGTAGGAGTTACATCCCATTTTATTTTATCCCCACTCTAAGTCTTATGAAATTTGTTTGCGGTTTCTGATTATAGTTTTTTGGTAATGTTGGTAAAAGGTACCGATTCCATTTCATTTGGTAGAACTGGTATTTTAATTTTCATAATTATCTTATTAATTCCCGTACTGATTTGGTCCGTGGCTGAGCAGAATTTCCAGATTTAAAGGAGCTAAATCGCTAACATTTGGGACCTAGAAATTGACCCTAATGGGTCGCAACGCATATAATAATAAAATCTGATTGTATATTAACTGTTTTACATTAAATTGTTTCCGTTTTGACTCTAATTTCAAATCAGTTATGTAACCTTGTCTTCAGTTCTTCAAAAGAACTATCTTGTTCTGGTCCCCATTTCCATTTTGGTATTGACTGGTCATCTGACTTCTTCCTCCCCCTCTTTTTGGAAGTTGATCCTCCGACTAAAAGTTCATTCAAAGGTCTGGCAATTGTAGAAAAGTTCTTTACAAATCTCCTGTAGTAACCTACAAAACCTAAAAATGACCTTACCTCATCTGGAGTCGTTGGTGTTTTCCAGTCCTTGACCTTTTCAATCTTTGCTGGATCGGTCTTTATGCCTTCTGCAGAAACTATATGACCCAAATATTTAACTTCCTGTTGGTAAAAATGGCATTTCTTCGGTGCAAGCTTCAATCCGCACTCTTCAAGTCTTTTAAATACCAGCTGCAGTCTTTCTAGATGCTCTTCGTATGTTGATGAAAAGATAATCAGGTCGTCGAGGTAAATCATGCAGATCTTATAATTCAGTTCCCCCAAACACTCCTCCATCAGTCTCTGGTAGGTAGCTGGTGCGTTGGTTAATCCAAAGCTCATGCGCGTGTACTCATAAAACCCAAGAGGACCTACTGTGAATGCTGTCTTTGCCTTGTCTGTTTCTTTCATCGCAATCTGATGGTATCCACTTTTCATATCCAAGACTGAAAAATATTTAGCTCCAACCATAGTGTCTAACATTTCTTCAATTCCGGGAAGTGCGTAAGCATCTTTGATGGTTCGTTGATTCAGTTGTCGATAATCAACACACAATCGAATGGAGTTGTCTTTCTTCCGGACTATAACAATATTCGATGCCCAAGGACTCTGCGATTTCTGAATAATTCCTCATTATGCAACGTTGACAAGTCTTGATGTGATCTTCTACATCCGTTGTCATTCTTGGCCAATACACACGTTCCTTCAGCAACGAAACTGTTCTGTCTCTTCCAAGATGTCCAACATCATCATGACAACCTTGCAGCGCTAACTTCCTATCCAAACAAGGAATCACCAGTTGAAGAACGTCTTGTCCACTTACAACAGATTTTCGATACAAAACATCTGACTTCAGAGTGAGGTGGTCGAATTCTCGAAGAAAGATGGCTTCTTCCCGATTGCTGGGTGGTGACTGTGGTCTTTCGTTGTTCTTCACTGCTTGATGAAGGGGTCCAATGACAGGATCTTCTAGTTGTTTCTTCATCCAGTCTATTTCATGAGCAGGAAACATCTGTGTGTTGGTAACACCTGGGATGATCTGAGTTGCTAAACACTCCACATAGCCACTATCATTCCTTAATTCACTGAGTGCTCGGAAAACATCGGGACTCATTTCCTTATAAGTATCTTCCGGTGGATTGGGTATTCTTGAAAGACAGTCAGCATCGATGTTTCGTTTTCCTGGTTTGTACCTGATGCTAAAGTTGTAGTTCGCTAACTCCGCTAGCCAACGGTGACCAGTTGCATCAAGTTTTGCTGTTGTAAGAACGTAAGTAAGTGGATTGTTATCTGTATAGATGGTAAAGGTGTTTCCGTATAGATAATCTTTGAACTTGTCAGTCACTGCCCACTTCAGCGCTAAAAATTCCAACTTGTGTGCAGGATAATTTTTCTCAGATTTCGACAATCCTCTGCTGGCATATGCGATTACTCGTTCTCTTTGATCTTGCAATTGGTACAGAACAGCGCCTAATCCTCGTCCACTCGCATCCGTGTGTAAAACAAATGGTTTAGTAAAGTCAGGGTAAGCCAAAATAGGTGGTGACTGTCTTTCAAGAATACCCAATCCACCGGAAGATACTTATAAGGAAATGAGTCCCGATGTTTTCCGAGCACTCAGTGAATTAAGGAATGATAGTGGCTATGTGGAGTGTTTAGCAACTCAGATCATCCCAGGTGTTACCAACACACAGATGTTTCCTGCTCATGAAATAGACTGGATGAAGAAACAACTAGAAGATCCTGTCATTGGACCCCTTCATCAAGCAGTGAAGAACAACGAAAGACCACAGTCACCACCCAGCAATCGGGAAGAAGCCATCTTTCTTCGAGAATTCGACCACCTCACTCTGAAGTCAGATGTTTTGTATCGAAAATCTGTTGTAAGTGGACAAGACGTTCTTCAACTGGTGATTCCTTGTTTGGATAGGAAGTTAGCGCTGCAAGGTTGTCATGAGGATGTTGGACATCTTGGAAGAAACAGAACAGTTTCGTTGCTGAAGGAACGTGTGTATTGGCCAAGAATGACAACGGATGTAGAAGATCACATCAAGACTTGTCAACGTTGCATAATGAGGAATTATTCACAAATCGCAGAGTCCTTGGGCATCGAATATTGTTATAGTCCGGAAGAAAGACAACTCCATTCGATTGTGTGTTGATTATCGACAACTGAATCAACGAACCATCAAAGATGCTTACGCACTTCCCAGAATTGAAGAAATGTTAGACACTATGGTTGGAGCTAAATATTTTTCAGTCTTGGATATGAAAAGTGGATACCATCAGATTGCGATGAAAGAAACAGACAAGGCAAAGACAGCATTCACAGTAGGTCCTCTTGGGTTTTATGAGTACACGCGCATGAGCTTTGGATTAACCAACGCACCAGCTACCTACCAGAGACTGATGGAGGAGTGTTTGGGGGAACTGAATTATAAGATCTGCATGATTTACCTCGACGACCTGATTATCTTTTCATCAACATACGAAGAGCATCTAGAAAGACTGCAGCTGGTATTTAAAAGACTTGAAGAGTGCGGATTGAAGCTTGCACCGAAGAAATGCCATTTTTACCAACAGGAAGTTAAATATTTGGGTCATATAGTTTCTGCAGAAGGCATAAAGACCGATCCAGCAAAGATTGAAAAGGTCAAGGACTGGAAAACACCAACGACTCCAGATGAGGTAAGGTCATTTTTAGGTTTTGTAGGTTACTACAGGAGATTTGTAAAGAACTTTTCTACAATTGCCAGACCTTTGAATGAACTTTTAGTCGGAGGATCAACTTCCAAAAAAGAGGTTTTGTTAGAAGGAAAACTTGCTTGTAACCAAGGGAGTAGAATTGTACTCACCCCAAGATTTGGGCTCTAAGAAAACAGTACAGGTTAACAAGCCAAGTTAAAGGAGAGATGTTATTATAGGCCAGTTGCAAGTAAAATTAGTGTCAGTTTGTTAGTTTAAAGGTGCACATTACTCTATACACTATATTACTTGACATAATAAAACCTATAAACATATTAAAATTCCGTTTCGCTACAGTTATGTCCAGCGAAATACGGCATGCGTCTTAATCAAAGAGGAAATTATAGTGTCTGGTTATTCCAGTCTACTGCGCATGTCCACCAGATAAGATATGGCCTCAGCGTTTGACAGGAGTTGTTGAATATGTCTAGCCTCGTTCTGTCTGGTCATTTGTTACAAATGACGCTGAAACGCACTATAGGTACACGATTCGTGTATCAATGGTAAAATGTTTATTTTGTTTTAAATATTGGATATCTGAGGCCTACCGTTTCCAGGTGAGATCACAACATCAATGTTGATTTAAATTGACCAATAATTCGTGTTTTCGATGTCGAAGATTTTGGAGGATTTTGAGTTACGGACTTAGGTCCTTTAATTTCTGGCAGAGCATAATTAACGTCTTGAGACAATGGCTTAGTTTTGACAGAGCAGAATTAGTAGTTCCATACAATAAAGGGATTTTTTTTTCGGTAGTCTTATATAGTAGTATAAAGTTAATCTTTCTGATTTCCCCCCAAACAGTTCGCCCGGAATTGGTTTAGGAAGACATGCCATTAACTAAACTAAAAATCTGGCTCAGAAGATCACTGCTACATGTACATAATATGTTTCTGATATTCTTTGAACTTGATAGTAATTTATTCCGGGGAGAGAACGAGCGAGCGAGCGAGAGAGAGAGAGAGAGAGAGAGGGGCGGGGTGGGGGTGGCTAGGGACCGAAACTAAACCTGAGAATCAGCGAGGTTAAGGAGGATAGACATACTCCTGTATAATATAATAGTAGGATGGAAACCAAGAATATTCCCAGTGCAGTACTGCACTACGCCTCCCGGATACTCCAGTAAGAGATGGATATGGGGGACATCTTCATTATCTTCTACTCCAAAGATAACATAGCTCGATGTCCTTTAATACTTTCTTCTCAAAACCATGCACCCAACCCATTGAGTATTAAAGTTATAAAACATTTATTAAAATCAAATAAAATAAGGGGTTATTTTTATTTTTTTTGTAGAAATGTTTAAGGGAGATGAGAATTCTTACAAAGATCGAATACCATTGTTTTGCTTATTATTCAAATTATTGATGTTGAAAACTTCAAATAATTGAATATGAATTGAGAAGAGGAACAGATAACATTTTATTCTCTTACCTTGAATCCATAGTTGTAACAAATCTTTGAATAACAATTTTTACACAGAAATAGGAAAAACACGTCCTAATAATTCTAAGACTTGTAAACTTGTGATAGAACAATACATTAACGTCATCAGTTTAATTATCCCGTCGTTTTAATTGTGACGTCATAATAGGTAAATTTTGAACATCGTACTCCAGGTTTATTATCTTATTTATATACCTATATAAACGTTCCATGCTTATTATGTCAGTATACCTATATCTTGTACAATATTAACTTTGATCATTTACAGTATTGGGCTGGGTTCGATCCCGTTGTTGGTCGTGGAAGTTCTGAATTGTCCAATGTGTTTTCAATTTGTTATTGGGTAGTAGATAACAACATCATCTCTCCACCCTCCGAATATCTCGTAGCTAATTGAAAATGGAATGTTGTTTTACGGCACGTTAGCTCTAACCAGACTTTATTGTGCCAGACTATGGTGAATTTAACGGGACAATTTCGAAAATACAATTAAAAATAAATATATCAATTCCCATTGGCGTACTGGCTCAATGACAGTTAGCGGGGGGGGGGGGGCAGAACCCGAAACGCCCGAAAAAATTTCGGGTCTAAAAACAGCGGCGCCGGTCGTCCTCGAGAGGCAAAGACGCAGGGCTTACCTTGTACCCCCCCCCAACCCCCAGGTGGTCTAATATTAGCCAAGAAATGGTTTTGTAACCGAAATCCCACTCTTAAATCTGAGAGAGAGAGAGAGAGAGAGGGAGAGAAATGGGGTTTAACGTCCACTCAACACAACTAGGTCATTTCGGGACTAACGTATAGTTTAAATTTTATTTCTATAATTCGCTTGTGCGTAGGGGTCTTTAGCAGTAGGCGGAAACCGGAGTGCCTGGAGGAAACCCACAAGGTTGAGAAGGCGCCCCTATCTCCATGCCACATATGCTCACACCAGGGCTCGAAACCACAGCCGCAAGCCATAGGTGGCCGGCCAGCTAGAGGTCGAAGCGCGGCACTCTAGACCACTAGGCCATCCCAACCCCCCACTCTGAAAATTAACCATCCTATCAGCTGCATTCACAAATAATAATCGATGCCCGAAAAAGTAGAGTGGCTCCAGACAAAACGTTTTAATCCATAGTCAACTCGGTATCAATTCGCGATATCCTATTACAATGTAAGTTCCGGGCCGGGATGTAAACCTCATCTTTAACAAAAGTGCATGCATAGTCTTGGATTTCGAAAATCGAAAGCCATTGTCAGTTGTACATAGTTGAATAGAATTCAAGCAAGGCTGCAACTGACGGTCGATTGTCTTCTTGTCGACCCGTCACACATCTGAGCCGTCGACCCCACGTTTAAGGCACGTCGGTATTGTATATATTTTGATTGAAAAAGTGTGGGAGATAAAATAGTTCCCTGGGGAAATGGGTCAGAGAATATTGATCCCAAGCGTACCTTAACAACAGACCGAGGTTATGCAGATCGCGCATGCTACCATATTTCCATGTAGTGTCATAAGCTTTCTCCAGATCGAAAAGAAGCAACTAAATGTTTTTTTTCTGGACGAAAGCATCCCTGACAAACGTTTAAAATTTAACGAGATGTTCAAGAGCGCTCCTTTGGGACCGAAATCCACATTGGAGATCTGTAATGAGGTTGTTGGACTCAAGGTACCAAGCAAGCCTTCGATTAAGCAATCTCTCCATGGTTTTGTAAATGCAGCTAGTTAAAGGGATTGGGCGACAATTGGTATGATTCGTAGGATCTTTACCCAGTTTAGGGATGGAAATTATCGTGGCTTCATGCCACGAAGGAGGGAAATTCCCAACAACCCAAATCCAGTCGAAATGGTAAATGTTTTAAAATCTGGTAGTGAATTTCATCTGGTCAGTTGCAATATCCCGAACTCGTTTAAGAGAATCACGGAGTTCAGCAATAGAAAACTTGTCATTATAACATTCATCGAGAAGAAATTGAATGATAAATTGAACTAGAAAGTACTGACCAGAGAATTAGCAATATCTGGAAATGTTGTTAGGGTGGTATTATCAACATTTAGATGGTTAACTGATAATGCACTACATTTACCTTTAATCCTACCCCACACCAGTTCGGAAGTGGTACAGGAATTGATCCCTGAGACATAACCTTGCCATGAAGACTTCTTTGCTTGACGCATGGTTTTACGAGCCTTCGCCCGGACCTTTTGGTATGCTGCAATATTCTCCATGGAAGGGTGGTTCTCGAGGCGCCTTAAAATACGATCAAGCTCTTTAAGAGTGGATTTGTAATCGTTAATAAATCATGGTTAATTGAAACGTTTGGGCCCAGTCGTGGTCTGTTGAATTGCCTGTCCAGCTACACCTTGAAGAATTGAAGTGACTCGTTTGAATTAAAAGAGAAGAGACACAGAGATTTTTAAAAAAGGAGCCCAATCAGCCTTATGCAATTTCCACCACTTCGGCTTTTTAACCGTAGAGGGTCAATTATTATCTATCAAGGTCGGAAATTGGTCACTGCCACACAGATCTCCATCTACTTGTAAAATCGTGAAACAGGACCGGAGAGCAAAGGAAGGAAAAGAAGCTGTGGCAGGATGTAGATAAGTAGGCGAGTAATCACTTAATAAACACAAATTATTAAAGTTAATGAAGTCCGATATTTGTTTACCTCTGTTATAATTAGCTGGACTACGCCAGAGTGAATAATGGCCATTGAAGTCTTCTGTAATTATAAACGGGAGGGGAAGTTGTGTAACAAGGTCATCAGGATCTCTGAGGTTCAGATGCAAGCTAGGTGGTAAATATACAGAGCAGAGTGTGATAGGAATAAGATAAGATAAGATGTTTATTGCATCAAAACGTTCATTAAGGACAGCATGCATACATATACACATATACATTTAATACATATTACATATTCAACTCAACTCATACAAAAATTATATCAAAGGGGTTTCAGTTAGATCAAATTTGATTTAGCTCTCTTATCAAAACCCCTAAACACATATAAAGCCATTGTCCTGGCAATCAATTTTGGTGGTGTGAAGAGATTAAGAAAATTGTTGGAAATCTTAGGATTTGCCGCAATTAGAGCTTCAATCTCATCTAGTAGGTCAATCTGCATTATGTAGGTCGTGTGACGTCGTGTACGTGATCACGACATATCTAACAACAACGTGACATCAACCCTCAGACGGTCTCAAAATGACTGCTTTGCACTCCAGTTGAGACGCATGATTCATGTCACGTGACTCAGGGCGTGCTTAATAACTGTCAATCATTCCAAATAAGGAAGGACGAAAAACATGGTAAGAACTCCATTTAATTGTGAAGTTCGCAAATTGTCCAGTTTCTGGTGTTTGGTTACAGGTTTACTCAAAGTTTTATTATACAAATGGAAACGAAAGTGTTGGTTTACTAAAATTAATACTTTTATATAAATCGAAATGTAAAAAAAATAGAAGAGACTGGGCCAGTCTAGATTTGCCGATGTGTGACGCCCATGATTGATGCAGATTCGTTTACAGATTCAGATGCCGATTCCCATAGGCGTACGTGCTCGATGGCGGTTAGGGAATCTTACACATTATGCTGATCTTCTGTTATCTGTAAAATAATGTTACAGCTGACCTTGTATGACCCCCCCCCCCCAAAGAAAGTTTGGATTATTTGACGGCCGCAAACGCGTTTTAATGCTATTCCAGCCTGTAGAATTAGAGTTTTATTGGATTTCGCGCACTTTATTTTGTACGGAAGACATATTTTTTTTATTATTCCATTTTCAATTCTATACTAAATTGAATTTTCCAGATACTAACTTGAATTTTCCAGATACTAACTAGAACTTTCCAGATACTAACTTGAATGTTCAAGATACTTACTTTAAACTTTCCAGATACTACCTTGAATTTTCAAGTTATTGTTATTATAAAATAAGCGTTTTGATCTAATGATATATATATATATATATATATATATATATATATATATATAGAGAAATTGGGTTTAACGTCTACTCAAAACAACTAGTTCATTTCGGGACTAACACATGGTTATTTTATTTCACTAATTCGCTTGCGCGTAGGGGTCTTTAGCAGTGGGGAAAAACCGGAGTGCCCGGATGAAACCCACGAGGTTGAGAAGACGCCCCATGCCACATACGCTCACACCAGGGCTCTAAACCACAGTTGCAAGCCAGAGGTGGCCGGCCAGCTAGAGGTCGAAGCGCGGCACTGCGGCGGCACTCTAGACCACTAGGCCATCCCAATCCTTTTAGGATTTTCTAATAAAGACATTCGCATTCTTTTGACTTATGAATATGGAATTGTTGTTGGTTTCCCCCTGCAGCGAAATTACTCCCCACGCATTAGGCAAATCATCTCTGATAGCACATAAATTGACGCAAATTGACCCGATTATTACCGTGTCCACCACGGACGTGCCATAAAATACCATTCATTTATTCATTCATTCATTCATTCATTCATTTTAACAGATTTTAACCCTATTGAAAATCTTTTTAAGTACAAAAAAAAATTAAATGTTCCAGTTCCAAGTCCCCCTACCCCCTCCCCCTTGAATAACTCCCCGCCGGACAAGTTCAAGATAGTATCTAGAAAATTCAAGTTAGCTTTCTTGAAAATTCAAGTTAGCTATCTTGAAAATTCAAGTTAGCTATCATGAAAATTCAATTTAGGAACTTGAAAAATGTAAAAAAGAATAATAAAAAAAATATTGCCCTATTACGCTTCCGTAAGTTTGGCAAGTAGATGAAATAAAAATTCATTTTCACTGCCCGAAAGTAAGGCGGGACAGCTGCCCCCCCCCCCCTGGCTCATTCGTCTATGCCGATTCCGAATATGATTTCCCCCAGTGCGGTTCGCCGGGATATCGTTCAGGAAGACCTACTGTTTTAGAAATGAAACATGTTAAACACTAAACTGAAAATCTGTCATGTTTCTTTGAAATTTCTAGTAATTTTATCCATAGAGGGAGAGAGAGAGAGCGAGAGAGATAGAGAGAGAGAAAAGGGCGGGGTAGCTGGGGACCAAAGCTATCAGAAGAACAGACATAGCCCTACTCCTGTAAAAAATAATCATAAGATGGAAACCAAGCCCTTACTTTTGACAGAATTGAAGATTCCCAGTGCAGTACTGCACCAGGCCTCCAAGATACTCCAGTAAGAAACGTAGGCCTATCAGTAGTGGTTGGTCTAGGAGATAGATATGGGACATCTTCATTATCTTCTCCTAAAGATATCATAGCTCCATGACCTTTAATACTTTCTTCTTAAAAAAATACGCCCAATTCAGTAAAACCAAATAAAATAAGTGGTTGGTCCAGTCCTATTATTTGTAATTTTTGGTAGAAATGTTTGAGGTCTACAAAGATAGAATACCATTGTTTTGTTTATTATTGATGTTGGAAAAGTCCATTAAATATGAATTGAGAAGAGGAACAGATGACAGTTTATTCTCTTACCTTGAATCCATAGTTGTAACAAATCTTTGAATAATAACAATTTTTACACAGAAATAGGAAAAACACGTCCTAATAATTCTAAGACTTGTAAACTTGTGATAGAACAATACATTAACGTCATCAGTTTTATTATCCTGTCGTTTTAATTGTGACGTCATAATAGGTAAATTTTGAACCTCGTTCTCCAGGTTTATTAATGAAATGGGGTTTTAGTTTAAAAAACTGTTCTGCTCAGGGGCCGCGGAGCCGGGGGGGGGGGGGGTTAAGCCTCGGAAATAATTTTTAACAGTGAAAATAAAATGTCGCCAAAAGCTCAAAAAAGCGAAAAAAGGTTATAGGGGGGGGGGGGGGTATGGGTATCGCTGGTTAGCTATGCTCGCATTTTCACCGAACACAATTTGGCGAGCTATTCGGCTAGCGAGCTATTCGATCAATCCAGCTGGCAACCTATTCGTTGGCAACCTATTCAGAATAAATTCAAAAAACGCCCAAACTCATCTATTTTTATCAACCAATAAAATCCATCGTAACGTCTATCAAACGAAAGTAGAATATATTGTTATTTTAAAAGGAAAGAACGTTAATATTCCGAGTCAAAATTCGGGTCATCGTACAAAATTCATAGCATCCAGCTATATATATTCTGAAAGGTAATTGAATCAGCTTTCTGCATAGTATTAGTAAAAGTTGGCACAATCATATTAAAGAGGTGCGCTCTCATCCTAAACTACGCCGACTTTTCAATATTTTAAATATAAAGATAGGCCGGTAATGTTTTCGAAGTCGAAATTCGGACCATCGTACAAAATTCAGAGAACCCAGTTATATATATTCTGAAAGGTATTTGAATAAGCTTTCCAAATATTATTAGTAAAAGTTGGCAAAATCATATTAAAGGGGTGCGCACTCTTCCTAAACATAGCCAATTTGTTCATTTTTCTAATTGTAACTAGTGACAGGCCGGTAATTTTTCCAAAGTCCAAATAAGGACCATCGTACAAAATTCTGAGCATCTAGCTATAAATATTCTGAAAGGTAATTGAATAAGCTTTCCAAATCTTATAAGTAAAAGTTGGCACAATCATATTAAAGGGGTGCGCGCTTATTTGAAACCTGGCGAATTTTTCAATATTCGAAATGTAAAGAACGGTAATGTCCGGAGTCAAAATTCGGACCATCGTACAAAATTCAGAGCATCCGGCTATATATATTCTAAAAGGTGATAAGATAAGCTTACCAAAAATTATAAGTAAAAGTTGGCACAATCATATTAAAGGGGTCCGCTCTCATCCTAATCATTGCCAATTTTTCAATATTCTAAATGTAAAGAAAAACACTGCACTTTTTTCAAAGTCAGAATTCGGACCATCGTACAAAATTCAGAGCACCCGGCTATATATATATTCGGAAAGGTAATTGAATAAGCTATCTAAATATTATTAGTAAAAGTTGGCACAATCATATTAAAGGGGTGCGCACTCATCCTAAAGATAGCCAATTTTTCAATATTCTAAAGGTAAAGAACGGTAATGTCCGGAGTCAAAATTCGGACCATCGTACAAAATTCAGAGCATCCGGCGATGATATATATTCTAAAAGGTGATAAGATAAGCTTTCCAAATATTATTAGTAAAAGTTGGCACAATCATATTAAAGGGGTGCGCTCTCATCCTAAACATTGCCAATTTTTCAATATTCTAAATATAAAGATAAACCTGTACTTTTTTCAAAGTCAGAATTCGGACCATCGTACAAAATTCAGAACACCGAGCTATATATATGATAAAAGGTAATTGAATAAGCTTTCCAAATATTATTAGTAAAAGTTGGCACAATCATATTAAAGGGGTGCGCTCTCATCCTAAATATAGCCAATTTTTCAATATTCTAAAGGTAAAGAACGGTAATGTCCGGAGTCAAAATTCGGACTATCGTACAAAATTCAGAGCATCGCGCTATATATATTCTAAAAGGTGATAAGATAAGCTTTCCAAATATTATAAGTAAAAGTTGGCACAATCATATTAAAGGGGTGCGCTCCCATCCTAAACATTGCCAATTTTTCAATATTCTAAATGTAAAGAAAAACCCTGCACTTTTTCAAAGTCAAAATTCGGACCATCGTACAAAATTCAGAGCACCGAGCTATATATATTATGAAAGGTAATTGAATAAGCTTTCCAAATATTATTAGTAAAAGTTGGCACAATCATATTAAAGGGGTGCGCTCTCATCCTAAATATAGCCAATTTTTCAATATTCTAAAGGTAAAGAACGGTAATGTCCGGAGTCAAAATTCGGACTATCGTACAAAATTCAGAGCATCCGGCTATATATATTCTAAAAGGTGATAAGATAAGCTTTCCAAATATTATAAGTAAACGTTGGCACAATCATATTAAAGGGGTGCGCTCCCATCCTAAACATTGCCAATTTTTCAATATTCTAAATGTAAAGAAAAACCCTGCACTTTTTTCAAAGTCAGAATTCGGACCATCGTACTAAATTCAGAGCACCCAGCTATATATAGTCGGAAAGGTAATTGAATAAGCATTCTAAATATTATTAGTAAAAGTTGGCACAATCATATTAAAGGGTTGCGCTCTCATCCTAAACATTGCAAATTTTTCAATATTCGAAATGTAAAGAACGGTAATGTCCGGAGTCAAAATTCGGACCATCGTACAAAATTCAGAGCATCCGGCGATATATATTCTAAAAGGTGATAAGATAAGCTTTCCAAATATTATTAGTAAAAGTTGGCACAATCATATTAAAGGGGTGCTGGGTGCTCTGAATTTTGTACGATGAAAAAAGTGCAGGGTTTTTCTTTACATTTCGAATATTGAAAAAAATTGGCTATGTTTAGGTTGAGAGCGCACCCCTTTAATATGATTGTGCCAACTTTTACTAATAATATTTGGAAAGCTTATCTCACCACCTTTTAGAATATATATAGCCGGATGCTCTGAATTTTGTACGATGGTCCGAATTTTGACTTTGAAAAAAGTACAGGTTTATCTTTATATTTAGAATATTGAAAAATTGGCAATGTTCAGGATGAGAGCGCACCCCTTTAAAATGATTGTGCCAACTTTTACTAATAATATTTGGAAAGCTTATCTTATCACCTTTTAGAATATATATAGCCGGATGCTCTGAATTTTGTACGATGGTCCGAATTTTGACTCCGGACATTACCGTTCTTAACCTTTAGAATATTGAAAAATTGGCTATGTTTAGGATGAGAGCGCACCCCTTTAATATGATTGTGCCAACATTTACTAATAATGTTTGGAAAGCTTATCTTACCACCTTTTAGAATATATATAGCCGGATGCTCTGAATTTTGTACGATGGTCCGAGTTTTGACATTGAAAAAAGTACAGGTTTATCTTTATATTTAGAATATTGAAAAATTGGCTATGTTTAGGATGAGCGCGCACCCCTTTAGTATGATTGTGCCAACATTTACTTATAATATTTAGAAAGCTTATCTTATCACCTTTTAGAATATATATAGCCGGATGCTCTGAATTTTGTACGATGGTCCGAATTTTGACTCCGGACATTACCGTTCTTTACCTTTAGAATATTGAAAAGTTGGCTATGTTTAGGATGAGAGCGCACCCCTTTAATATGATTGTGCCAACTTTTACTAATAATATTTGGAAAGCTTATCTTACCACCTTTTAGAATATATATAGCCGGATGCTCTGAATTTTGTACGATGGTCCGAATTCTGACTTTGAAAAAAGTACAGGTTTATCTTTATATTTAGAATATTGAAAAATTGGCAATGTTTAGGATGAGAGCGCACCCCTTTAATATGATTGTGCCAACTTTTACTAATAATAGTTGGAAAGCTTATCTTATCACATTTTAGAATATATATAGCCGGATGCTCTGAATTTTGTACGATGGTCCGAATTTTGACTCCGGACATTACCGTTCTTTACATTTAGAATATTAAAAAATTGGCTATGTTTGGGATGAGAGCGCACCCCTTTATTATGATTGTGCCAACTTTTACTAATAATATTTGTAAAGCTTATCTTATCACCTTTTAGAATATATATAGCCGGATGCTCTGAATTTTGTACTATGGTCCGAATTTTGACTCCGGACATTACCGTTCTTTACATTTCGAATATTGAAAAAATTGGCTATGTTTAGGATGAGAGCGCACCCCTTTAATATGATTGTGTCAACTTTTACTAATAATATTTGGAAAGCTTATCTTACCACCTTTTAGAATATATATATAGCCAGATGCTCTGAATTTTGTACGATGGTCCTTATTTGGACTTTGGAAAAATTACCAGCCTGTCGCTAGTTACAATTAGAAAAATGAACAAATTGGCTATGTTTAGGGAGAGTGCGCATCCCTTTAATATGATTTTGCCAACTTTTACTAATAATATTTGGAAAGCTTATTCAATTACCTTTCATAATATATATAGCTCGGTGCTCTGAATTTTGTACGATGGTCCGGATTTTGACTCCGAACATTACCGTTCTTTACCTTTAGAATATTGAAAAATTTGCAATGTTTAGGATGAGAGCGCACCCCTTTAATATGATTGTGCCAACTTTTACTAATAATATTTGTAAAGCTTATCTTATCACCTTTTAGAATATATATAACCGGATGCTCTGAATTTTGTACGATGGTCCGAATTTTGACTCCGGACATTACCGTTCTTTACATTTCGAATATTGAAAAAATTGGCTATGTTTAGGATGAGAGCGCACCCCTTTAATATGATTGTGCCAACTTTTACTAATAATATTTGGAAAGCTTATTCAAGTACCTTTCAGAATATATATAACTGGGTTCTCTGAATTTTGTACGATGGTCCGAATTTCGACTTCGAAAACATTACCGGCCTATCTTTATATTTAAAATATTGAAAAGTCGGCGTAGTTTAGGATGAGAGCGCACCCCTTTAATATGATTGTGCCAACTTTTACTAATACTATGCAGAAAGCTGATTCAATTACCTTTTAGAATATATATAGCCGGATGCTCTGAATTTTGTACGATGGTCCGAATTTTGACTCCGGACATTACCGTTCTTAACCTTTAGAATATTGAAAAATTGGCTATGTTTAGGATGAGAGCGCACCCCTTTAATATGATTGTGCCAACATTTACTAATAATGTTTGGAAAGCTTATCTTACCACCTTTTAGAATATATATAGCCGGATGCTCTGAATTTTGTACGATGGTCCGAGTTTTGACATTGAAAAAAGTACAGGTTTATCTTTATATTTAGAATATTGAAAAATTGGCTATGTTTAGGATGAGCGCGCACCCCTTTAGTATGATTGTGCCAACTTTTACTTATAATATTTAGAAAGCTTATCTTATCACCTTTTAGAATATATATAGCCGGATGCTCTGAATTTTGTACGATGGTCCGAATTTTGACTCCGGACATTACCGTTCTTTACCTTTAGAATATTGAAAAGTTGGCTATGTTTAGGATGAGAGCGCACCCCTTTAATATGATTGTGCCAACTTTTACTAATAATATTTGGAAAGCTTATCTTACCACCTTTTAGAATATATATAGCCGGATGCTCTGAATTTTGTACGATGGTCCGAATTCTGACTTTGAAAAAAGTACAGGTTTATCTTTATATTTAGAATATTGAAAAATTGGCAATGTTTAGGATGAGAGCGCACCCCTTTTATATGATTGTGCCAACTTTTACTAATAATAGTTGGAAAGCTTATCTTATCACATTTTAGAATATATATAGCCGGATGCTCTGAATTTTGTACGATGGTCCGAATTTTGACTCCGGACATTACCGTTCTTTACATTTAGAATATTGAAAAATTGGCTATGTTTGGGATGAGAGCGCACCCCTTTAATATGATTGTGCCAACTTTTACTAATAATATTTGTAAAGCTTATCTTATCACCTTTTAGAATATATATAGCCGGATGCTCTGAATTTTGTACTATGGTCCGAATTTTGACTCCGGACATTACCGTTCTTTACATTTCGAATATTGAAAAAATTGGCTATGTTTAGGATGAGAGCGCACCCCTTTAATATGATTGTGTCAACTTTTACTAATAATATTTGGAAAGCTTATCTTACCACCTTTTAGAATATATATAGCCAGATGCTCTGAATTTTGTACGATGGTCCTTATTTGGACTTTAGAAAAATTACCAGCCTGTCGCTAGTTACAATTAGAAAAATGAACAAATTGGCTATGTTTAGGGAGAGTGCGCATCCCTTTAATATGATTTTGCCAACTTTTACTAATAATATTTGGAAAGCTTATTCAATTACCTTTCATAATATATATAGCTCGTTGCTCTGAATTTTGTACGATGGTCCGGATTTTGACTCCGAACATTACCGTTCTTTACCTTTAGAATATTGAAAAATTTGCAAAATTTAGGATGAGAGCGCACCCCTTTAATATGATTGTGCCAACTTTTACTAATAATATTTGTAAAGCTTATCTTATCACCTTTTAGAATATATATAACCGGATGCTCTGAATTTTGTACGATGGTCCGAATTTTGACTCCGGACATTACCGTTCTTTACATTTCGAATATTGAAAAAATTGGCTATGTTTAGGATGAGAGCGCACCCCTTTAATATGATTGTGCCAACTTTTACTAATAATATTTGGAAAGCTTATTCAAGTACCTTTCAGAATATATATAACTGGGTTCTCTGAATTTTGTACGATGGTCCGAATTTCGACTTCGAAAACATTACCGGCCTATCTTTATATTTAAAATATTGAAAAGTCGGCGTAGTTTAGGATGAGAGCGCACCCCTTTAATATGATTGTGCCAACTTTTACTAATACTATGCAGAAAGCTGATTCAATTACCTTTCAGAATATATATAGCTGGATGCTATGAATTTTGTACGATGACCCGAATTTCGACTCGGAATATTAACGTTCTTTCCTTTTAAAATAACAATATATTCTACTTTCGTTTGATAGACGTTACGATGGATTTTATTGGTTGATAAAAATAGATGAGTTTGGGCGTTTTTTGAATTTATTCTGAATAGGTTGCCAACGAATAGGTTGCCAGCTGGATTGATCGAATAGCTCGCTAGCCGAATAGCTCGCCAAATTGTGTTCGGTCGCATTTTCGCCGGGAGAGAGTTTTAGTACGACATATCCTCTCAAATTCGGCCGAGAGATAGCTAATGTCTGCTGGAAACTCCTAATTTTCCGACACTTTCGCCACCTGCATGCCATAGAGGCCTAAATTCACTCTCACAGCTTCTAATTTTCGTACTCTTCCCTCCTCCTGCTTACCGCAGTTGTCGATGACCTTCATTCGTTGATTTTTTGTTGTCGGAAATTTATCTTCCTCGCCCCCCTGTGTCGGCTAAATTTTGGTTTCTGGCTTCGGGCCTGGGCCATGGTCAGTAGCCCCCCCCCCCCCGAAATCGGGCCCGCTCCGCGGCCCCTGGTTCTGCTCCTAAACTGGGCTAATACGCCATATAGTGTGCTACGATGGAAATTTTGCCCGGGCATCGGCCAACTCTTTCATCGAATTCCAACTGCCAAGGGATCTTTTACGTGCACGCGAATGTGTACACGGGAACTCGGGTTTTCGTCCCATCCGAACGACAAGACGGCTGTCCTTGTCACATGCAGGGATCGAACTTTATAAAACGTGTGTTGTTTTAATGTACCAAATACAGCAATAAGAAATTGCAAAGGTATTTCTCATAAACAGAAATTGAAAGTTGAGTAATTCCTAATTTTAAGTCTGAGAATGCTTTGTTAACTCAGGGCCTGACCTCCAGGCTGGCGAGCCAGTGTCTTATCCACTTAGCCATGTGATCCCCCACAACTATATAAATGTTCCATGTTTATTTTTTCAGTAGGGCCTATACCTATACCTTATACCATTCAAAACTAACTTTGGTCATTTACAGTAAGTCTAAGGGGCTGACTCAATGACTAGGATATCCGGGGTTTGATTCCGTTGTTGGTCGTGGAAGTTCTTCGGAATTTTTTAATGTGGCCTCATTTTATTATTGGGTACTAGATAAGAAACCAAACCACATCTCTCCACAGTGTCTAGTCGTTCGAATAGGACGGAAACTCGGGGTCTCGTGTAGGCCTACATGTTGGCGAGCACGCCCCCCCCCCCCCAAAAAAATAAAAAAAACAAAACAAAACAAAAAACAACCTATGAAGATGGATATACGCCCCTACTTTTGTTCGACTGTTTTTCTTTGAGATCCACGTTCGAACCCGATGTTTTCTTATAAAGGAGAATAAATAAAAAATATAGGTCATATCTTCGTGTGTATAAAGATCAACTCAGTTGTCACTGCCATTTTATATTGTCAGTGTTAATGAATTTTACATTAGTATATAATTGACGTATGGTTTTTAAACTCCCACAAATTAATTTGGTCGTAGGTCTACATATCGCCGTCATCCTTGTCCATCACAAATCTACATGAACACCGTCACAAGACATTTATTATCCAACATAGTTATAAGTTAGTAGGAGGAAAGGGTAGAAAATTGAATTCCAGCGATTTCAAATCATTTTGCTTTGATCCTTTAGTTGTAATTTTCCAATATTCTTGAAAGTAAAGTTATTCGTTTAGATTAATAGTCAGGCGTAATTACAGAGGGGATGGGGTTGAATGAGTGCTTTTAGTTAACTTGTCTGAAAATTCACTAGAAAAGGTAAAATCAGAAAATAAATCCTCGCATTTGCGTGCCTGCCTAATATTGAAAATTCTGTATTCGTCCACTGAGTAGTTAAGATGCCTATCCAATTTTAACTACCGTATCTATGATTATTACAAAGAAAACTTTGTCTTCTGAATTTTTTTCTGAGTTTCACGAACTTGTAAATTCGGGGCCTAAATTAAAAGAAATGAAATGAAATGGGGATTGACGTCCTACAATTAAATTTGAATATGGTTGCCTAAAAATCACTGCTTATTAGATATTAATGATCTAAGAACAATATTATTGCTTTTAATTGTGAAAACTGAACCGTTCATTATGACTTCACTACGACAAACTGGTTATATTGCCAGTGTTTTAAGTAAATTGTTGCATATTGTAGGATATATAGTGTGTAGTATATAACATGTTAAAGCTTTAGGCTAATAGATGTTGATCTTTTGGCTCAAAAAGGTCATACATTCCTACACGTCTACCTTTAAAGTGATAAATGCCATTTTGTTACTCGAAATACAAATGACCTCACACCTTATTAAGTGTCAAAACTAAAAGGATATTGTAACCATGTTTCCAAACCAAGAAATATACCCCTCCATATCTCACAATGTAGATAGCCCCTCTGTGTTAAACATCTCACTGATTAAAATCTCAATATAAGTACTTATAGATTCATACATTTTAAATTACAAAGGTAAAATAGTGAGCTTATCAGTGAAAAAGAACAGATATAGTTGGTCTGAGGCGAGAACTGAGTAAGAATTTTTAATTGCATAGTACAAAAATAGACACAGATGCCATGTTGTTACCCAATCACAAATGAAACAATAGTGGGCCAAACTCTGTCTGCTCACTATTTATGGGTAATAATAGAATACAATTCAATATTTTGTAATTAATTCCAAAATATTTGGGTAATGGTCACTACAATAAATTAATGGTGACCACTAAAAAAAGTACTCAAACATAGTTTTTTCATTTTATATAGAAATAGAATCTTTATTTGTATAATATTCATTGTATAAAAGACATATAAATTCTAATAATGGATAGAAAACATTATAATTTCATTCATAATATACAGGTACATATAACTTTGTTTAACAATATACACTCATTTTTGGTCTATGTACATATATTTTGCTTTTAAAAAAGTGAGATTCTTTTTTTAATATATGATGTTCTCCTGTCTGTTACTATATATATATGAAATACATCATTATTTACATAGTTATAACAGCGGCGGAGTATGAGGATTCTTTGATTTGGTTTTATAATATCATAACTATAGTTGTATTTTGAGACATAATAATAAACTAAAATAAACTCTAAAATAATTATCTATTTTGAAGACAGTTGGGGATGTAAAATAAATTCTTATCAATTCAATTATTGACAAATATATACAATTTTGCAACATAATTAATAATATTTTTGCACCAATCACTATAAAAATAATATGCTTGAAACGTTTTTTTTTATCCTATTTGCATTGATTACATCAGCAGAGATATTTTTATATTACAAAGGAATGTGAATGCGATGTATATATAATAATAATAAGGCTTTTAGCAAATTCATTTGCATAATTTATTCTTTTTTAAAACTCAGGAGTCGCGAATATTTCACAATTTCAGCAGTCACAGCACCACTATGTGGGGGATATCAAAATATTAACATAAAAAAATAACTCAAAAGGTTTCAATAATTAAAATTCATTATAAAAAAAATAAAATCTAAAAATGTTTTGGTTGTTATTAAAGTGTAAGTATTTTACAGAGGCAAGGAATTGCTAAACTAATTTTCCTTATAAAATTGTTGTACTTTCTTTCATACCGGTTGGTGCACCTTGATTTTCTCTGGAAAAATAAAAAGAAAGTTTTTTATTATTATGATCCAAAATTGTAATAAGGATTAGATATTAGTTATTGTGATGAAAAGAAACAGTACCCAGTATGAAGAAGGAATGGTATATGTGGATATAATTGTGATATTGCAACGATATTGTTTTGTTATATTATATATAGGCCTACACATCTACATAAATATTGTATACAAATAATGAAATAAATAGATGATTTATATTATTATAGGCTGTTCTGCTGCAGAAAAATAACCCAGAATACAAAGATAAAAGAAAAATTCTTTGCAACTTTGGTCTTTGGATTTACTTTTCACGTCGCAAGAAGTATAAACTGTTTGAAATGTATTTGCCGAGAGCTTAACAACAGAAAATGGCAGCTTAATTTGACTTAAGAAAATCAGTTTTTATTGGAAGAGGAACTAAAGCTATTAACAATCAAACATGTACACATATATACACTGTCGATTCCTTGCCAATCATCAGCCATTTTTTCCACATCTATTTTTGATGAACCAGGTCATTGGAAAATACTAAGATATATTCTTTGCTAAAACTTGAAAACCAAGCCAGTGGTATTTGTTTTTCTTAAGTAAACAAAGATAGAGAGGAGGAAGACTCAAGTAAACCAATAGATTGAGCAAACGTAGGCCTATTCAAACAGTACACTGTCAATTCTGCATGTTTTTATTTATAACAGGTATTTTTTATATTGGTCAAACCTTAACATCAATACCAACACTTGTTAATGGTCTTTTTTCTCAATTCAATGTCAATTGAAAATACAATTAAATTCAATTGTTCAGTGGAAATAGATACATGTATAGTTTAGATTTTTTTCGGGGAAACTTCTATCAGTTAGTTAAATACAAATGTTTCGTGCTTTGAGAACACTGATGATGATGAACTAGGTGTGTCATATAAAAGTGTGAGTTTAAGGATGGACTAAATTAAGATGCTTAACACATACATAGTCATCACCAAGCTTACATGTTACCGTAAATCTAACAAAGTCAGATACTGTGTACTTCCCAAAAAATAATAATCACAATAAAAGATATTATAAGTTTGAATACTTTTATGAAACGCTTACCTTCCATAAACAGGATTAAAAGCGGCTTCTGCCCTGGGGTCTGCACCAAAATGTTGACCTTCCATATTATCACCTTGGAATGTCATGTTAATTTCACCTAAATCTTGTACAGCTTCATCTGGCGGTACATACATATTTAAACTCTGCAAAAAATTCAATTTACACATATAAATTTCAAATAATATAACACAAACTTATAATTTTATAGAAATATTACTAAATTCTAAAAAGTTTTAAAGCTTTGTAGAATAATACTGTATAGAACTATTCCAATAATTTCTAAATTATGTATTTTTTTGGGTACGGAATATCTTACTATTTCCAATCCTTACCTGTGTTTCATATTCTCTTAAGAAAGTTGGAGGATCAACAAATTCTGGAGTTTCATAACTATGTGAATAAACTCTGTACTGATTGATGAATTTAACGTATCTAGAAAAATTTAACACATTTAGAAAAATTAAAATCAAATTCTAGTCATATATATCCACATCTTAATTTCTATAATTAGGCTACTTATAAAATAGATTTAAAATATAATATTTAATATAAAAGAAGACCATTGTGGGTTAATTTGTTTTGTGAAGAGGATATCATTTTATATTGAATATTTATATATTGAGATCTGAGATAAAACTGAAACTACAAGTTAATAAACAAAGCAGCTTCAGTTTACTTGGCCAAAACAAAATTCATGGCATACAGTTGCCCTGTCATTCTCAAATAAAAATAACAGGTGGTCAACAAGTACAACCAGCTAGCAGGTATTTCAGATTGGTATATTTGTGTTTTATGATTATTGTCCCACTGATTTAATTAAAGTAATATATTTAAAAATAAAATTCATCCGACAAGAAAATTGATCAAATATACAAAATGTCTTACCTAGAATATGTGAAGACTATTACAATTATTCCTACTATACTGAGTAGAATAATAATGGCAGCTAAAGCAATTAATGCTGCCCATGGATCATCCATCCACCATATATAAGATTTGGTAATCATGCTTCCTAGTAAAACACTTTGTGCATAGGGTACTCTCACTCTCTCAACCTCTATTGCTGTTATTGCTGTAATACTAGTTCCTAGGACTCCTTCTTTACCTAAAACTCTGCAAACGAATATATAACAGGAATGTATTTTTCTATATCCAATAGATGTAAACTACAACAATATATCACTTGCAAATCAATGCCACATAAAAACGATACAAGATGTATAAAATTCCAATATCACGAAGTTGAGACTGATATCCTAATATAGACGACACATCAATGTACAGAGACTGTTGCTGTGTCTGCAAACAGCTAGCTAGTGAGCTAGACTCTAACCTGAATTAGTTTCGTACACAGAGCACGTACTCCGTATAGAGTTAGGAACGTCGTCCCTGGTGAACACCTTATGTCAACAATTTGTTACAGTGAGTCATCAGCTTTAAATGATGTTTCTTTGTCTTCAGTTATAATTATTTAAAATGTTTTTTTAAAAACAAGTTGACTGCAGTCGCCATACATTTATAAATATATATTATTATATACATTATACCTGACTATTGTCTACATTGTGGATTTATAAAAGGTAATTAAATTTAAATTTGATGTAAAAAAACCCCACAATTTTACTTACTCTGATGCGTGTGATGGATTGGTGTTATTTAATAGCCGATGTTCACCATTTATTTCAGCCAATACAAATGTCACATCAGTCCTATAAATAAAACATTTAAATTAAACTTACTTGGATGTTTAAAGGTCACGTGTGTCCTACAAAATCATACATTTAGATTGAATTTATTATCAGTTATTCTAAAGATAGGTTGTTCTAAAGACGATCAAATGTGTATGACAGTTAAATATACTGATAGATTTAACTCATAATGTGCACATAACTTTTGTCATATTGTGGTATATTCTATATCATTGTGGTCTGAAACCTTATGTTTAAGCAGACATAAGTTGTCTCCCTTGTGTGGTAGTTGTTCTGCCTTTTTGAGTAATAGACTTTTTGGAATCCTAACATGGAGAATGGCTTAATTTTTTTTCTCTCACCCACATGTTACTGTGTAACACCTCTGGATCAAAGGATCTTAATATAATACTGATAAGAACATGTTTTTACTAACTGCCAGGATCAGATGGCCCCTTCAATAATCTAAATTCTACATTTTACAATGATTTGCTTCAAACTATGAAACAGATATCTCAATTATATTGGAATTAAGTGTATGAAGATCAAAACGTTTTGAGGGTTTCAATTAATATTCTAAAACAATCATAAACCCTGAACTACATTTAAATTAAAATACTCACGATGTCATTTCTACGACAACATTATTAGTTTCCTGTAACACACGTTTACCCTCCACTCGTTCAATTAAACATACACGTCCAAATGTTTCTTGAAGCATTCTAAAATAGACAAATAATGTTTTTAAATACCAGTTTGAATATTAAATATCCCACTCTCTTTAATATTGAGGAGAACTCTTATTAATACAGAGATTAAAGATAGATTGTTCTTTGACTCATTAATTTGAACAATGCATATAAACGTCAAGGAAATGAAGATAACATTTTTCACTAGAGTGTTCACAAGATTCC
This sequence comes from Patella pellucida, assembly GCA_917208275.1. Taxonomy (NCBI): domain Eukaryota; kingdom Metazoa; phylum Mollusca; class Gastropoda; family Patellidae; genus Patella; species Patella pellucida. Next base: position 77,150,439 of record OU795036.1, read on the forward strand.
TCAAAGTGAGCAAGGACAATTAATAAATTAGATGACACAAATTAATTAATTGCACATTTAACTTTTTGAAAAGTATCGAGCAATTAAAATGCTTACCTATGCTTAGCCTAAGTATAGAAAATGCCCATCATGGAACTTAGTTCGATCACATTCTTAACTTGAGCAGAAAATGTTCATTGGTCAAGGTGTGATGTATAGATTAACCCTCTGACCTTTCAATTGTACTCAAATGTACGTGATCTTTTATACACAAATGACTGTGTCTGGATCCACAATGCACATTTTAATATATACAGATCTATTTACCTTTAGACAAGCTTTGTGAAATGAAATGAGGTTTAACGTCCTACTATTCTGCTCCTCTAACTAGGTCAATGAAGACAGGCATATGCCATACAGTGTACTATGAGGAAAATTTTGTTGGGGCAGCGACGTTACGTCCTACTATTATATCGAATTATTCCAACTGCCAAGTGATCTTTTACGTGCATGCCAATGTGTACACAGGACCTCAGTTTTTCGTCCTTGTCAAGCCCTCAGTCCTGCTTCACTGATAAGGGGAAACCACAACGGAAAATGAACTTTGTCAGTCAATGCAAGGATTAAACACCCGACCTCCAGGCTAGCAAGCCAGAGTCTTTCCACTTAGCCACAGTGATCCCCCCACTCTACAGTACAATATTAAATATACATACTGTCTAATTTGCTCTCTGCTAGGTAAAACATCTTTTGGTTCTTTGTCTTTTAAGACTAATATAAAACGATTATATTGTTCAATAAAATTCACCTAAAAAAAAAAGATAACATTTCACATATGGAAGGGAGGTAACTGCAAATAAAGCTTACACAATAGCATACTTCATCAGTTATACTGTAAAAAGACCCAGATATCAACCAATCCACAAATTTACATAAAACAACTTTAATTACCAAAAACAATGTGTATTTGGAATAAAACAACGTGTATTTGGAATAAAACAACGTGTATTTGAAATAAAACAATGTGTATTTGGAATGAAACCATGTGTATTTGGAATGAAACAACGTGTATTTGAAATAAAACAATGTGTATTTGGAATGAAACCATGTGTATTTGGAATGAAACAACGTGTATTTGGAATAAAACAACATATTTTTATGATTTTGGGTAAATATGGATCCAACATTAAATATTCTTAAAAGTGAAAATTGATGAAGAAATACCCTGTTAGACTTGGCATATAAAAAACTAAAAGTGAAAAGATATATACCTAGTGATTAATATTTGTTAAAGGGACAATAACACTTTTGCTGGCTTGACAGGTCCAGAAAAAAAATAGCCCTATTCAAACTACTATTTGTCCAAAGGGTTAGAAAATATTTTTAAATCTGAAAAGGTTTACGTAAAACTTTTCAAACCATGTAGTTAAATTTTCCAATTTTTTTAAATTCGGTGTGTTAAGATGAAATTTGTATCGTCAATTAATTGGAATATTTTAAAAAAAAGGACAATTTGTTAACAAGAATAATGATTGAGACATATTATTCAGTTACAACAAGAGTGTTATTTGGCCTTTAAACAGATTTCTTTATAGGATGGAAAAATAGATGTTATAAACTACTTACAACCACCGAGGCTTTAGCTACATTGTCTTGTCCATCAACAGGATTATCTCTCGCTTGAATACCAAAGTTATCCTGGTGAGTGTGTTCTGGCGTTATTTCATATTCAATAGTAGTAGTAATAGTACCCTCTACTGGATTTATAGTAAATGGTGGAACCTCTGTATTACTGGGATCTATTTCAAATTCGATTTCAGCATTTCGTCCCGAATCTGCATCTGTAGCCTGAAGTTTAAATGATTAAAACATAAAATACACTTCTTAAAAATTCACACATTAAGTAGCTAAGTCTTTTTCTCTGTATTCGGCATTACAAACACAACTTATTGATCAATTTAAATCAACATTGATGTTGTGATATTAACGGTAAAAGATGGGCTTCTGGTATTCAATATTTTACCACTGGTACATGATTCTAGCGGGAGTGGGGGGGGGATGAGGGTGTGGTGGGTCGTTAGGAGTGACCGTTGATTAACGAGATGAAACAATAGAATTTTTACCGGGGGAATTCGCTCTGACCGCTTACAAGGAAATGTCGCGGAATAGGAGTGGCTGCTCATACAGATTTTTATTTGGTTTTTATATCTCAGATCTGTTTAGTTACAACATTAAGTTACAAGGGTTGATGGTCAACTCATGAGATCTAATATAAATATGGAGGTAACTTTCATGAATCATGATAAAAAAAATTGGATAACCAAATTTTCAGGCAAGTACAAAATGTAAATAAGATATAAAAGTATTACCGAGGTCTGGGTAACGATTTCATTTGGTTTAGATGTTGCTGGTATAGCTGTAATGTATAAATCTGGTGTTGTTCCAACTGGGTAGACAGGGAAAATGAATATTGGTTCATTATCATTGACATCTAATACAGCCACAATTACTGTTGTATATCGCCATGTATCTGTAAAAAGAAAAAAACGCTATTGGCAATCACTCAGGATTAAAAAATCACATAGTGTAGTTGAAACAATATTTTATCAATAAACTATAAACTGAAATGGATTGAACAACACATAGTTTAGTTATTTGTAGACACTTTAAATCTAATTTATTTCTGGTAATCATATATTCATATTGTTATATTTGGATCCTTGGAACCAGGAGTGTTACAACAGTAACATGTAGGTGAAAATAAAAGTCAACCATTCTCCATGTTAGAATTAAAAAAACTCCTTCTTAATAACTTAACTCAACAAGGCAGAAGAACTACAACATAGGGGAGACAACTTGTGTCTGTTTAAACAGGTCTCAGACCACAATGACATAGACTAACACAATATGACACTATCTGATTAATGCTGTCTGGAACTTGGATTTTGTATCACATTTCAGTGGCAAAACATTCACTTAAACTTATTCATATTCCTCAACAAAAGAAGACATTTTTCCACATTCATAGCAGATTGTTCCTTTATATATTGTTGTGTTTGGGATCACTACCTTGATATATGCCTTCTATATATCAGCACATGGATGGGCGGTCATAGTTTATATTTCAAATCCCCCCAATCTGTTCTGTTGTGTAGCTACACTAAAAAGGGAAGTGTGCCTTTTTTTTTTATTAACTTCAATATATTACAGTCAAAAGCAAGGAAAGATAACTCCCATCTCATTATAAGAACAATTGTCAGGTCCTTTACAAAAGGATCAATACGACAATATATTCATCCCCCAAGTATTAAAATAAACTTACTGTAAATGATATTTTCTATTTGTCTCTTTTTTCTATTACTAGTAACACTCCTTTCTACTAATAATGTCATATTGTATAGATTTTTGACTTCATAATCTAATTCTTTTTGAAGTTTCAAGAAACAGTTCTTTCTGTCTGCATCAGTATCTACAGTAAATACAGCTGAAACAAAAAAAAAAAATTATGAAGAGTAATTTTATAACACATAATTTGTCAGAGACCACATGTGTCCTTTAAAGTAAGTGTACTAAGATTTAAACAGCCAGAGTGTGAGTAGGCCCTTTAAGCAATCGGTATATTTACATTTAAATCTTTCATATGCCTTTGAAAAGTCAGGATATAAGCACAGGTGCTTGATGCCATGTATGTCAATGCAGGATTCGGACCTTCTCTGGTTATATGTGACAAGGAGTAGGATGACCTGTCCAACCTTGTGTGTTTTTTCCGCATTCTTCACTTTCCTCCTACTGCTAAATACCCCTACGAGCAAGCGAATTATTGAAATAAAATTGAACCATATGCGAGTCCAGAAATGACCTAGTTTTTTTCTAGTGGACGTTAAACTCCATCTCTCTTTCTCGTTCCCCCCGTACCATGTACAGACTATAGTTCTTGTGTACGTATACTCACAAGTTCCCTATTACAAGTTATGCACAGGCCAGTATCGACTCACAAATTGAGTATTGAATTCAAATATCAAGAGCACACAATATTTTTCATATGTGACATGTTTATTTTAAGCCCGACCCGAATCTCACAGGCCACTCCCACTTTCTCCATCTACCAGTGATTCACTTGTCATATATCAATCTGTGTAGATCTTTGTACATACCGTAAATCAATAAATCATATCTTACCTCCTTCATTTCCACTTATAAATGTACACCGGACTGTATTACTGCCTTGATTTTCTACATTCAAGTCTTGTATTGTTGTTCCTATAGCTGTATTTTCTTTCTGTTCAACGCTGTAGATGAAAATAAAAAAAGATTGACCATAAGTTGCTGGATTCAAGAAAAAAGGACAAATATGTTTGGATTTTGAATAATTTTCACGTATGCGTTTGTGATTAAAAAAAACCCCCAAATCATGTACAGTATAAAGTAAAATAATAAATAATATATTAATGTAGTAAAAGATTGAGAAAGAGGAAATAAATATACATTCAAATAAGGATTGTAACCAAGTAGACTTACTAGTAAACTGGTTGTATAAAACCTAAATCTCCTTCAGTTAAAGTTGCTTTATTGATTCTTAATTCAACTTGAATGTCGTTAGATTGTGGATTCCAGCCACTATCTGATGCTCTGAGAGTGAACTGTAAAAAATAAAGTGCAAAAATGGCTTATTTGGTGATCTGTGTTATTTCTGTAAGTATAAATCCAATAAAAAAAAAGACTTCACAGCAAACTTTGAAAATGTATTCCCTCAAGGTTAACTAGGTCAGCTTTTGAAACCTCAAAGATTATCTTTTAATATTGAAAGTATGACATACTTTATTAATAATAAACATGAAATCAAAATAAAGATAATTGTCTTAATGTTCTGTTTAGCATTGTTCTGAAATTGACATTATTATTATTATTAATATTATGAATAATATAATTATTATCATGCTAGTGTTATTATATACTACAATTACTTACAGAAAGTGTTTGTAAGTTGTTAGAATCTTCATTAAATAGAGATTGTCTAACAAACACAGTTCCATCATTATTAACACCAAAATATTGACTGCCTGGCTGGGAGTTTTCTACAATACTGTATCTTATCTCAGCATTAGGTGTCTACAATAGAAATAGTCATTTATCTCATCAGTAATTTGAAAAGATTTTAAAGAAATAAAACATACTTAGAGACCAGCTAAAATGTTTATCTATTTGTTTATTGATAACTGAATAAAGTTTAACATCATTGATTAATGAATAACCAGAAAAAGAGAACAGATCCATAAGAAATTACTTACACCTCGGTTATAAATGTCATTCACATCATTATCTGTTGCATTTGCTGTGAGGATAGTCGTGAAAACTGGTGAATCTTGGGATACAGCACCATCATAACTAGCAATACTAAACACAGGAGGGAAGCGATTTCTAACAACATTTATTGTCAGAGTAGCTGTTGCCGATTTTGGTGAAGCTGCCATATCCTGTGCCGATATTGTCAGCTGAAATATAGAAGGTACCATATAAGATAAAAGACACTGGAAATTCAATCTGTATGTATTCAAATAAACCTTGCAATATTTGACTTGAACACAAAAACAATAGAAACATTACATAGATGCAATTTACAGCCTACTCTTATATCGAATACCAACTCCCAAAGGATATTTTACAAGCACACCAATGTGTACATGGGATCTTAGTTTTTCATCCCATCCAAATGATTTGACAGCTGTCCTTGTCAGGCCCTCTGTCCTGCATCACTGACAAGGGGGAACCAGGCCGAAAAATTTGAAATAGATTTGCATGATTTTGGAAACAAACCCTCAAATGAAGAATTGCATTAATACATTTTATTCTCGAAATGTATTGATGATATCATGAAGATAATAGCATTGTGTAGACTGAAGTTTCTGAACTTATATATAGTTTCAATGGATATTGGTTGTTCTAAAATAAAATAAACTTACATCAAATCTATCAGGAACACCGGCTCTAGTTAACTGTTGTGATAAGATAATATCTCCAGTATTTGGACTTATAACAAAATATCCTAAACCACTGTTGGGATTAACAGATGTAATACTGTATCTTATCTGACCACTTAAACTCTACAAAATATAATACATTCAATTTAACTTAAATAATATAATATAATATAATTCAATTTAACTTAAATAATATAATAAATTCAATTTAACTTAAATAATATAATATCCTTCAGTATATTTACCAATAAAAATATTTAATTTATAACATAATCATTTGTGTTGGGGGATTGAGAACAGATTTTGTTTAATTGTCTAGTAATGTAAAAAAAAAAAGGATTAAAGACCTATTTGAAGTCCCTCTTGATACAAGCAAGCCAAGTGTGAGGAGGCTGAGGATGTCCCCTGTCTCAAGTTTTACACGAAGTTTCTTCTCTTTAACTCAATTAAAATCAAAGTTATCATATCCCAAAGCATTAACAAATTTGATTGCTTATCTCTGCTTGAACCTTCAACCTCAATAATTAGAAACAGAGCTATTGTGTTCCAAACTGTAAGATGGACAGACGGTTTGATGAACCCATTAATCTTTATTAGTATGATATACTTACATTACTACTATCCCGATCTGTTGCTGGGACTCTAGTGATGATATTTCGTACTGACTCATATTCAGATATAGTTACATTATAGTTAGTCTGACCAAATTCTGGAGCATTAGGATTTCGAACAACTGTCACTCTAACTAGAGCTGTTCCAGTTCTAGGTGATACACTAACATTGTCAGTAGCTCTCACTCGGAACTGTTGTAAAAAAAAATAACATAGATCATTTAATTCAAATGGTACAGAAAATTTCAACAATTAGTCTAATTCTATTTGATTTCTGCAGGGCCACTTATTCTATATGAAGATGAAAAGTTGTCTATTTGATAAAAAGATATGTTTTAAGGTTCTTCTTCTTGTTGGGTTTTATGTCAGGTAATCTCAGACAAAGTTCTAAGATTCAATTAGCATGATTTATATAGTGAAACTTACCTGGTATTGAAGATTATTATCCCGTTCTACACTCTGTGCAAGTTCTATAGTGTTGGTGCTAGCTCTAAATCGGAAATACAGGGCATCGGTAGGTCCTTCAATCAAAGAGTATGAAATGATATCCTGTAAAGATAAAGAATAAATATGTCAGAATTCATAACCATTGCTGCAGACAGAAACAAGGATAAAGAAATAAAGAACCACCTAGCTAGTGGTGGCTTTCTCTTACAGCAATAATTTCCTGTGCACAGTTAATAGAAAGAGAAAGAATAAACCTTAAAAATATTGTGTTAAAATATCCACCAGTAGATTAATTTGAGATCGGGTAAAAAAAAACCCCAGTGTTTTCGGTTGGTAAGAAAGAGGGTCATAATTTAGATTTTCATTTAGAAGTTAGTACTTACGGTAGGATCATCGTCTCTGGCAAATACATCAACAATTTTGTCACCCACAAGGTGTGTTTCATTTATAGTAACGTCATAAATGCTTGGGTCGAATCTAGGAGCATTAGAATTTCTAGTTACATTAACTGTAACTCTAATACTACTCTGTCTTCTTGGTAAGCCACGATCTTCAGCAATTACATTAAACTAAAATAAACAATAATAATAACTCAGTACCCACTTGGTTATCTACATCCCACATCCAGCAGGTCTAGGGAGGTGATCTATCCCACATCCAGCAGGACTAGGGAGGTGAACTATCCCAAATCCAGCAGGACTAGGGAGGTGATCTATCCCACATCCAGCAGGACTAGGGCGGTGACCTATCCCACATCTAGCAGGTCTAGGGAGGTGATCTATCCCACATCCAGCAGGACTAGGGAGGTGATCTATCCCACATCCAGCAGGACTAGGGAGGTGATCTATCCCACATCCAGCAGGACTAGGGAGGTGATCTATCCCACATCCAGCAGGACTAGGGAGGTGACCTATCCAAAATCCAGCAGGACTAGGGAGGATATCTATCCCACATCTAGCAGGACTAGGGAGGTGACCTATCCAAAATCCAGCAGGACTAGGGAGGTTATCTATCCCACATCTAGCAGGACTAGGGAGGTGATCTATCCCACATCCAGCAGGACTAGGGAGGTGATCTATCCAACATTCAGCAGGACTAGGGAGGTTATCTATTTAACGTTCTTCTTACATTTACTTTGATCAGTTGAAGGAAGGATAGCGCAGTGGTAATTTTATGTAGTGCAATGATTTATGTTCAAGCGTTTACGTTATCCAAAAGATGGGTGTTTGGGACAGTACTTTAACTCAAGTGCTTGCCATGGGCACTATTTCCCATAAATATTTCCCCGATTCAAGCTGATATTGCCAATGGAAGATGTAAAATCAAAAAATTTCAAATGGCATGCCATCATAAAATTCAAAATCCAAAATAAAGGTGATACTTTGCTTCAGCCATGCTCTACACTAACTATAATATATATAAATATATACTTACTAAATAGATATTTTGGTTAGGATCGTTACTTAATAAAGTGATGACAGATAGTTGACCAGTTGATGGATTAACAAAGAAATAATCATTGACATAATTTGGTGTTGATTGTAATCTATCAATGGAATATTCAATCAAACCACTTCCAGCCTAAAAAAACAATAATATAGCATTTTATAAAAAATAATATAGCATATTATAAACAATAATATAGCATTTTATAAAAAAAATAATATAGCATTTTATATACATTATAACTTATTCTTTACAATATATACATGTAACTTGAAAATAAAAATATGATTGCTTCGAAATTTATTTTCACAATTCCTATTAATTCTACAAAGAATACCATTAAGATGATAAATTATCAGTATATAAGCTTACCTTGTCAGTGTCATCATCTGTGGCATTGACATCCCCAAATGGTTGTCCCATAGGGAAATTTTCCGATAAAGTAAAGAAAAGATTGCCATGTCCAAATACAGGAGTATTAGGATTACGTATAACAGTAACTCGTACTAAAGCAATAGCAAACTCATTTGGATCACTTTCTCTGTATGCCGCTACACGAACCTGAAAAGTGCAATAAAAACACTGTGACAATACAAGGCAAACAACAATACAACAATTTAAAAATAGGTCTGTTTTGAAAATGGTTGGAAACAAATTAATTTCTGTTGCATAAAATACTGGAGTAATATACATTTGTTTTTTTTTTCTGGTTTGTTGCTTCAAGGGACAGTCTTATCAAATTTTTACAATCTTTTGAGACTAACAAATCAAATTTATCGCTAAGACTGAAATCATATTCATTACAACTATAGCAAAAAGCATTTAGTTGTTTGAATAGTACCAAAAAAAACCCCATAGAGGTCATGGATATTGGCAGCATGTTAAAGGATTATATATACATCAGTCAAATGGACCTCCTGTTTTAACTTTATTAGGACAAAGGGAGAAGATGATCCGCCCTCTCTTCGCACGACAGCAAATTTATAAGTGTGTTCTAGGAACTTTTGGTATCCGAGAACCCTTTTTATTTTATGTTTTTAACAATTTTCAACTGCATATAATTTAATTAAATCAACCTGTCCATAATATCATATTCATTGTATTTGACATTAAATCTATGAGAAACAACAACAACAACAAAGGCTTATATTAATAAAGTTATCTTACAGTGTATGTTCCAACTTTATTTGGATCGTCAATAAAAGATTTGTTAATTGTGAGAACTCCACTATCTTCGTCTATAATGAAATATTCAGGTGCCGTTGAATCTCCACGGATTTCATATTTGACTCGGCTCTGTTGAAAAAAAACACAAATTGTTATAAATAATCAAAAGATTATATAATTTGTTATAAACTATCAAATTTATTATTATCAATAATCAGGAAAAAGGTTATGTAATCTATCATAAATAATAAAAAAGTTATTATATATTATTTGTTACCAATAATCATAAAGTTATGTAATTTATTATAAATAATCACAAAGTTATTATATGTGATTTGTTAGTAATAATCATAAAGTTATGTAATCTATTATCAATAATCAAAAAGTTATTATATATAATTTGTTATAAATAACCCAAAAAGTTATGTAATTTGTTATAAATAATCAAAAAAGTATTTTTTATTTATAGTTATAATTTGAAATTAACAATTATTCATTAATGAATATGATTAATCTGTATCTAAACATTTATTTATAATCAATTGGATTTACATTAAATAATTGTAAAAATAATAACATACTCCTAGTACAGGATCTGCGACTTGTAGAGTAATAATAGGAGATCCAAGTGGTAGGTCTTCAGGTTCTGTGGTACTATATTCTGATGGTGAGAAGTTGAGTTTACCAGTACGTGATATGGTAATAGTAGCAGTAGCCGTGTCAGATAATGATGGAATACCTTTATCGTATGCTATTACTTCAAACTAGAAAAAAAGAAAAGTTAATTTGAGGTGATGAATTATAGGTCTAATGGTGCATTCTTATTTACTACTTGTGAATCATCAAGATCGATTGAAATATCGCATGTTTGGTACTCGATACGTTGCACTGACATCCAGCTGTCTTTTATTAGCAAGACAAGCTCAGAACTTCTTACATTTAATCAACAGAGACATGGGGTTTAACCTCCACTTGACACATACTAGGCCATTTCGGGACTAACCTATGGTTTTAATTTTATTCCAATAATTCACTTGGCTTAGGGATCTTTAGCAGTGGGAGAAAACCGAAGGACCCGGAGAAAACCCACAAGGTTAGTTTAATCAACAGAGAGTTAATAAAGTAAACAGTTGTTACGACTCGTAAATAAAATAATCACATCATAGCAAATGCACAATATAAACATTTTCTGTACTGATGGTGGAAAATCATATATTATCAGTATTTCAAAACTTACCACCCATCTTTCTTGTGTAACAGTTGTAAGGCCAATTCGAGATGAAATGGAGCCTGATTGAGTATCAATCTGGAAAATTCTCATAGCATCAGCACTGCCAAGTCTATATTCAACCTGGCCATTCAGTGTGGACTAAAAAAAAAGTTCACAAAATTATTTCAAACATATAAACTCTCTCATCTAAAACTATTTCTTGCAATCACACTTAAAGAGGCATTAGCTATTTGGATATTTTCGAAGGGAGGTAAAAATTACAAGCTTGTTTGATAGGATGCTCTTTGACTATACAGTTACCTCGGGTATGATCAAATCAAGACTATTTACAATCTGAGTCAAATCTGCCAATCTTGCATAATGGTTTACTGTTTTTTATTTCCAGTTGATGAATCTAATCCGACAGTAATCTATATAAAGTACTTACCGCAAGGTCTGGATCATTAGCATCAACGGTAATAATATTGCTAAACACTGCGACGTTTTCTGATACAGTTGTATCAAGAGCAAATGTTCTGTCTATAATTGGTGCATTATTACGTCTGACAGTGATTATAACAGTGGAGGTAGCACTATTTTGGTTAGTACCAGAATCTGTAGCCACAACAGTTAACTGAAAAGATTTTAAAAAATAATGAGTCATTTTCTGAATTGTCTTTACTTGCTAAAGATAACTAGTGTGACTCGAGAAGAATCTTTCAGGGTTATTAATTTGTCTGTTATTTAGTCATATTCTGCATTGTCTTTACTCCTTGAAGATAACTAGTGTGACCGGAGAAGAATCTTTCGGAGTTATTAACTCCAGGGTTCTCCTTTATCAGGGATGCACTTTGAGGTATGGCAAGGAAAGTGGGCCTAGTCATTTGGATGAGACCAAAAATCAAGACCATATGTTTACACATTGGTTGGCGGATTTTCAGGGCAAAATTGATGTAACAATATGATAATTTCAAAAGTTGACAAGACTTAAAACACCAATAATTAAAGACAATCTTTAATATCGTCTGAATAAAATTTCAATCAATCACTTTCATATTTTTTTATTGAAATTAAGATCTTATAAAATATTGTGTAATAATAAACTGAACAAGGAAGCAGCCATTATTGGTACTTACTGTGTATTGACCAGGTTTAGCTATATCACCAGACGGTCTTTGTTTTACTGATATCAAACCAGTTAAAGGATCGATTTGGAAATAATCCAGAGCACTTCGATTTGGATCAAACGAGTAAATAACAGATTTCTCTGGTGCCTGTAATTTACAATAAAACATATTATACAATACAGTGAGAAAATTGTAACTGAATATAGAGTTTGCAAAATATGGGGTATACTCCGGTATACAGCATTCTCAACATTTGGCCGTGAAATATATAGAGAGAAATGGGGTTTAAGGTCCATTCGACACAAACTGGGTCATTTTGGAACTAGCACATGGTTCAATTTCATTTCAATAATTCGCTTGTGTGTGGGGGCCTGTAGCAGTGGGATGAAACCAAAGGACCCACTTAGATCAATATCATAATTCACCAAATTTAGATAAAATTCATTAACATGGTAAAAAATTATAATCTGTTCGCTGTCCAAATTCCACATATTCAATACCTTTTACTCAATATACCTAAAATGGATATTTTATTTCAACTCTATAATGGTGATTTCACTATTAAAAGTTTAAATATCATTTTCTTATCTGGAAAGATGATAAAACAGATGTACGATGAATACTAGGTTTCTACTCACAAATAAATCAGCATCTGTAGCTGTAACAGCGATGACGGAGGTTCCTGGTGCATCATAATCATTGATAGTTGCAGTATACTGTGACCTGTCGAAAACTGGGGAGTTCTCGTTTCTGTTAATAGTGATGACAACTGAAGTAGTTGCTATTTCATTTGGTCTGGCAGTATCAAACACTTCAACCAACATCTATAAAACAAACATGCAATTATTACCTCTTCCATTTATTTAATTTGTCGATAGTGAACTGCAATCTCAAAATACATTATGACATTCTTCTGTCACACACAGTAGTGACAATATGTAGGATATATATATATAGGTGTCTGAAACTTTCTAATTAAAATCATTTATTTTTTTCATTTTCTACAATCAGGTACATTGATATATCTGATACATTTTCTTTAAAGACAGTGTTCCATTCACATGAAATTACTGATCAATCAGATTGTCTCTTTTTGTATCTCAGACTCTGTTGTGTGGTGAATTCTGGGAGTTTTAAACCACATATAATAGTGGATCTGATAGGTTTGGAGAATATAGCTATATTCTTTGAAACCTTAAAAAAGTCAAAATATGTTTTTCTTTGTTCACCAATTCTTCTCAATACATGTGGGTCTTGAGACAGTGGGAGGAAACCGGAGGACCCAGAGCCGGAGAAAACCGGGGATCTGAAACCACGCCAGTTGACTCAATGACAGGCTTTATGATACATAATGCACATGCTACCATTCGGCCTTGGACCCCCCCCACCCTCTCGAGAACATAGAAGAAGGCGTATCTTCTATCAACACTGACAATAACTACTATATACAAAATAACTATTTGACTGTACTTACTGTGTATGTTACAAACTGTTGGGTATTCAACCGCAACTGTTGTCTCGTTGTAATTTGACCAGTTTGTGCGTTTATTTGGAAATAAGAGTCAGCTTGACCAAATCCAACAAGACGATATTGCAGACTTCCCTAGAAACAAAAAAAAGGATGAAAATACATTAGAACTCATGAATGAATGAAATGGGGTTTAACGTCCTACGCTTAAGCACCGTACCTGGGCTAACAGAAGACGGGCATATGCCATACAGTGTGCTATGAGGGAAAATTTTGCCCGGGCAGCAGCACTACGGCCTACTCTTATATCGAATTCCAACTGCCAAGGTATCTTTTACGTGCACTCCAATGTGTACACGGGACCTCGGTTTTTCGCCCATCCGAATGACTAGTCAGCTGTCCTTGTCAGGCCCTCCTTCTGCATCACTGACAAGGGGAAATCACGCCGGAAAATCGAGATGAACTTTCTCGGCCATTGCAGGGATCGAACACCCGACCTCCAGGCTAGCGAACCAGCGCCTTATCCACTTAGTCACCGTGATCCCCCTAGAACTCATGACACAGCTAGATAAAACAATCTACTGTAACTTATTAACTCTTCCATTACCAAGACAATTTCTTTGCTGGTCTCAAGTTAATTCAAAGTTGACTCTAGTTTAAATAAACATGCATACCAGAAATCTTGTAACCTTTTTATTTAAAAATATTTATATTTGGATTGTTAAAACAACTGATGTTATAATTAAACTGACGTTCAGAACACAACCATTTTTTCGTTTGACAGAAAGTAGAGATGCTGTGAGCCGCACACAGTAGTAAAAGAGTTAATATTGTATTGTAAATTAGTGCAAGGATTAATCAATAACTAAATTTAATTTGACACTATTATAGTAATAACATGTTTGTAAATTAGTGCGATGATAAACTAAAACCCAAATTTAACTTAACACTATTATAGTAATAACATTATTTGTAAATTAGTGCGAAGAATAACCAATAACTAAATTTAACTTGACACTGTTATATTAATAACATGTTTGTAAATTAGTGCGATGATTAACTAAAACCCAAATTTAACTTAACACTATTTTAGTAATAACATTTTTTGTAAATTAGTGCGATGATTAACTAAAACGCAAATTTAACATAACTCTATTATAGTAAAAACAAGTTTGTAAATTAGTGCGATGATTAACTAAAACCCAAATTTAACTTAACACTATTATAGCAATAACATTATTTGTAAATTAGCGCGATGATTAACTAATAACTAAATTTAATTTAACACCATTATAAAGTAATAAGATAATTATCAATTTTACCTGTAAATCTGGATCTGTGGCTACAGCTCTTACAGTTTGTACGTTTGCATCAGTTGATATCGGTAAAGTCTGAGAGTAAGGTGCTCCAATAAATGTTGGTGGTCCACTATTATGGCTAACATTGATTGTAACAAGAGCTGTACTCTTCTGTTCTGGTGTTCTATCATCAGTTACTTCTACATTAAACTATAACAAACATAATAATTAATACTCTGCTTAAAACACAAATCCTCATCCACACTTTCACTCACAATAGGAATATCCTACCATTTCTCAAAGAGTTGCAGTCAGTTGCAAGAGTGCTTTCTTTAAAAGGACCATCAAATTCAACAGAAATTTAACCATACTGTACAAACTTCCTGTATATTGTGATATGCAGTACAACCAAGTCAAATTATCATATCTTAAGAACTGTGTTTATTAATTCCGAACGTGGATAGATAGTGGATATCTTATAAATACAATTCTACTTACCTGGAAGAGAGTGGCAGTGGTTTCAGTCAAATCTTTGGCTACAACAATTTCTCCAGTATTCGGATTGAGATAGAAGAATTCTTTATCAGTATCTGTGCCCAGATGTATATATCTTAATAAATCCTAAATATCAAAGTAGAATGTTTTAAAATATTATAATTGTTACAGTAATTTGACATAAATATTTACACATTTCTCACTTGAGTATCCAACTTTGCAAACATTTTATTTCGCCTTTAAAAGTGAAATTGAAATAATCACTTTGATTTATCAACCCAAGTTGACTTCAGTCAAGCTCAGTTAGAGAGAGAGAAAGAAACGGGGTTTAACGTCCACTTGACATAAACTAGGTCATTTCGGGACTAACATATGGTTTCATTTTATTTCAATAATTCGCTTGCACGTAGGGGTCTTTACCAGTTGGAAGAAACCGGGGGACCCGGAGAAAACCCAAGAGGTTGGACAGCCACGTACAACTGGGGATTCGAAACCACGCCAGTTGGCCCAATGACAGGCTTTATGTTACAGCTCGCACATGCTAACCATTTGGCCATCCAACCCCCCAAGCTCAGTTAGAAGTTCTGTTACTGGAAGTAGGGATCCTTTAAATGAATCACTTGATCTGTAGGCTAGTGATAGAAAATGATTACTGACAAATAAAAAACAGTTTTGCCAAATCTCCAACAACAATCACATTTATTCCATACATATCTCATTCCAAATGAAAACCCTGTTAACTTCTATAACCAGACCATTCTTCCATATTATATTATAAAGTAAAATGTATATATTAAAACATACCCCATCTGAATCTGATGCTGCTACTGCAAGAACCAAATCTCCTGGAGGACGTGTATCTGGGATACTGGCACTATATGGTGCACCTATGAATATTGGTATTCCTTCGTTTCTTTCAACTTCGATGGTAACAACACCTTGTTGTTTGTTATTAGGCCAGGCATCATCATAAATCTGAACTCGACACTACAAAAAAATCTCTCTTTTATTTACCGTTAATCATCTAATGATAGGGGTATATCCCACCCCTGCTCGTGCATAGCATATTTTTTCGCCAACAGAAATAGAAATAACAAATGGTTGAAGCCTTGCCACTGTTTTTGTGTCATTCCACTCTTAATTCTATATATGTATTCACCTAAATGATCAGAAATATTGTCTTAGAGCTTCTGATTTTATAAAGTTCTCGGGTAATCCCTCAGACCTCATGCCACTTGGACCTCCTGCTGCTCAAATTCCTGAACGAGGTTTAAAATGTTACAGATGACACTTTAAACCAAGTTAGTATTTTGACTTCAGAATTAACCAAGTCATTCTTTAACATGAGAGTAAATCTGTCAAATTAACTCCAACAATTGATATCTGATACTAAAAATGAATAAAATGGGGTTTAACGTCCTACTGTTCTGCACTTAACCTGAGCTAATTGAAGACGGGCATACGCCATACAGTGTGCTATGAGGGAAATTTTGCCCGGGCAGCAGCGCTACGGCCTACTCTTATATCAAATTCCAACTGCCAAGGGATCTTTACATGCACTCCAATGTGTACACGGGACCTCGGTTTTTCGTCCCATCCGAACAACTAGGCAGCTGTCCTTGTCAGACCTTCCTTCTGCATCACTGACAAGGGGAAATCATGTCAGAAAATCGAGATGAACTTTCTCGGCCAATGCAGGGATCGAACACCCGACCTCCAGGCTAGCGAACCAGCGCCTTATCCACTTAGCCACTGTGATCCCCTGATACTAAAAGATCAAGAACAAATGTTTTGATTATGAATACTTACAGTATAAGATAATGTCTGAAGACTATCAGATTTAGGACTGTTTCTTACTCTAATCACACCAGAGTTGCTATCAATTTGGAAGAATGTTTGACATGGGAAATCACCAACAAGTTCATATACCAAATTACCCTGCAACAAAATAAAATAAATACATTGTCTTACTTTTAAATTATTTTTTATTAAACCATTATATATTACTCATTACTAACAGTCATTGTATTTTAAAACAATAATCATATTAATGTACCGTTATTGTGTGGCTTTAGAACTTTAATTTAATAATAAGGGCTTAAAATTCTAGAGTTAAAATAAAAAATAGACAGTTTTACCAAATCTTACATTTGTCTGAAATTTATGCAAATTGATTTATCCTAATGACAATAATGACCAACAAATCTTACTGATTTCCAAGTACCACTTTTGTTGTTATTAAACAACTATAGATATTATCAAACCTTGGTCATTGTTTGTCACCTAAATTACTATTAACCCTTTGAACCCTGACTATACATGGGGTGTTGCACGTCCTTCCCTGGATTTACAGGACGTCAATGTAATTGGAGCTTGACATTTCCCAAGCCGCAAAACCGACATTTCGGGTATATGCAATACAACGTCAAGCCGGATTTGCGGCATTTTGGGTTCTAAGGGTTAAAGAATACTTTTCAAGTCTTAATTTTTTTAGATTTAAATATGGAAAATGATTATTGGTCTTCTGGGACAGGAAGTGTTGATTTCCCATTGTACAGTTTGTATGCATTGTACACATTTTCTTAGTCTTATGTATAAAATTTAATTGATTTAGCTAATTCAATTAAGAAAAGAAAAAGATTTACCTTTAAATCTCCATCTGTACCACGGACAGTATAAACATTACTATTTGGTAAAACTGATTCTTTTATTCGCTCAGTATGAGGCAAACCAATGAAAGATGGATTAGAGTTATCACGAGATACACGAACCGTTACAACACCAAAACCAGTTTTAGGTGGACTTCCATCGTCAGTAGCAACTACATTTATCTAAATTAAACATTATATACCATATAAATTAAACATAATATATCATTATAATATCAATACCAAAGTATTAAATCTATATTTAACATCATTTATCATTCTCGTACTAATAAAGTATTAAATCTAACATCATATATCATTCTTGTACCAATAAAGTATTAAATTTAACATCATATATCATTCTCGACCAATAAAGTATTAAATCTAACATCATATATCATTATTGTACAAATAAAGTATGAAAACCTAAAGAGTTTACATAAAACAATATTCATCAGCCAATACTGACAATTCACCATTTCTTATCCAATATGTGGCACTTGTAGTCGTGCATTTTAGCAATTATAATATGACTAGAATAAAAAAAAACACTTACTGTATATTCTAGAGTATTATCAGTGTCTCCAGATAATGGTTTTATCAAAGATATCAGACATGTTGTTGGATTAATGGCAAAGAATTCCTGGCTTTTCGGAGTTCCACTAATTGAGCATGTAACAACCCTCTGATAAAAAAGAACAAAAAACTATTTTAAATTAGCTTTCAAAACTAAATTGGCATTTTATTTGACTTATGACAAACGGTAACTGAAAATGTCCAGAAAATACACTTTATAATAAAATCAATTTACATACTAATTCATACTTGTACAAAAAGCTCCAACTTCATATTACAATAAATGTCCGTCTAGAGCACAATATGTTATAAAATCCTACTCACGCTATCAGGATCTGTCACATTAACTTTATAAAACCAGAAGTTAGGGTTAGTAGCTTCTGGCAGGTCGATAACAGCATTAGCTGGAGAAATAACAGGTCCATCTCGGTTTCTATCAACCGTTATATCAACGGTTGAAGTTGCGGATAAACCTGGTTTACCTGTATCCGTGGCAACAACAACCAACTACAAAAACACAAAACAATATTATTATATCTTTAAAACATTTGAAAAAATATTTACAATAGATGTATCAAATGGAGATTTTGTGTTGTAACTATTACATTGTGATTATCGTCACGATAGCTCAAGAGAAACAATTTCAAATTTAACTTTACTTTATATTTAATTAAATATCATCATTATTATTCATTAACTTACTTGATACTTTTCTAATCTTAAAGGATCTTCTCCAAGATCTCTGGAAATTGTTATTCGACCTGTAGAATTATTGATTTCAAAAAAGCTAGGAGCTGGATAAGTGCCAATAACCTCATAATTCATTCGTCCCTGAAATATACGATACATAAATCATCAAAGTATACTAAAAAAAACAGTTAGTAGGAGACTTGAATAAATACACTTGAAAAAAACCCCAGAGACATACTCATGTCTGTTTTGTATCATTGAATGGTGAGACACTGGTGAAGCTCGATTCACAGTCCAGTTAATCCTAAATAGACAGAATTGCAGTCCAGTGAAGGGAATTCAGTCCTGTCACAGTTTGGTCAGATCCTAATACAGAGTTGTGTGAGTAGAATTGTGACGTAATTTGACACAACTAATAGGTTTCGGCTGCATGATTGGTTGAGACATTTACTTTTTTGATGCATGCGTTGTAGCCAGAATTCCCCTTTTCAATATTTTTGGAATTGAGGGAATTAAATTCTGGAATGTTCAATCGACGTTCGCCCCAGGTTTTTCAATCAATGGTTGTTGCTGTTTGTAAATGCCCCCGATGCTGAGCTCTTTTTTTATTGGACCGAGGAAATCATATGTTACTTATGATGAATATAAATACAACAGATATTGGATGTTTACTTATCACTGTCCGAGTGTCCATCTAAAGGTAAAGCTGATGATTTTGATTATTGTATCTACTGTCATATTGTGGTATATTCTATATCATTGTGGTCTGAAACCTTATGTTTAAGCAGACACAAGTTGTCTCCCTTATTTTGTAGTTCTGCTGCCTTTTTGAGTAATAAAGAGAGTTTTTTGGAATCCTAACATGGAGAATGGTTTAATTTTATTTTCACCCACATGTAACTGTGTAACACCCCTGGATCCAAGGATCCGAATATAACACTACAACAAGTTTACAACCCATGTCTATAATCTGTACACTGTATCGAATATTATTCGCTTGCCATTAAGGGAGGTAACTTTTGATTACTAACAAATGTAGCATTAATCACTAGAGATAAAGGAGCTTAATTCATAGGTGACACCATATATAGAGGAGGTGGTCTCACATGACCTCATTGTTCACCTTAGAGCATTGTTTGCCTGTACATTCATTTGGAACTGATGTGTTGACAAACATTAGTTTTTTAATGCCAATACTTCGAAATTTGATTCTCTTACAAACAAAGCCGATAAATCAGAGATGAGAACAAGAATATATATGAACAACTTACAATAAGGGGTGTCTTTGTAGCTAGAACTGTTGTAATTAATGTTCCTATTGGATTACTTTCTTGAGCTGTACCAGTATAAGTTGTTAGTGTGAAAGTTGGTGCTGGTTGTCTTTCTACATTGATTCGGACTGGTGCTTGTACAACTTTAGGTGTAGGATAACCATTATCAGTAACACTTACAGTACACTGGAAATAAATAAATACAGAATTCCTAGATCAATGACATTTGTAAACAGGGTCATAATATATTTTACTCTTACTTTGAACATTTGCGCTATATCTACATTTTGAACATTTGTGATCTTTTATTTCATGCATTCATGATTTTACCATTTGTTTATTGTAAAGCACTTTTGAGTAACCTTTCTGAAAATGGTGCTATATAAATATTCTAAATATAAATATGTAGATTCAGGCCTCTAGGTAAAATAGCAGGTTACACAGGGCCAATGGTAGGTTAAAATATTTAATAAACATGTGTAAAGAGAAAAAACAAAGCCTTGTTCTTTCCATCACATGGCTTCTCAGATTTTTTAATTTCACAAATAGTCAAGAGACATCCCAATATTAATGGAAATATAACTAACAATATAGATTATATATAGATTAATATACTTACATCGTATACAGTTCCAGTAAATGTTCGTAGATCTTTAGTAACATACATAATACCAGTATCTGATGCTATATAGAATATATCTCTACAGCCATTCGAATCAACCAGTGAGTAAGTTAATTTGTCCTAATAATATAATCCAACATTCAATACATCAAAAATATATTCTAATAAAATATTCAAACATTTCACCAACAAAATCCATCCTACAAAATTATTCAACAATACATTCTTAAAACTATAATTTAAAAAAAGCTCAAAGTTAATTCATCCTTCAAAAAAAAATTAAATGTATCATACCCTAAAAATATAATCTAAGTTAATTCATCCTAAAAATATTAACCCAACAATACAACAAAGTTAAATTCAGATATGTTACTAATACCTGTAAAAATTGTGAATCATACCAATATTATTTATATTTAAAATATTTTTGACATCGGTAACTTGTTTAAAAGTAAAAGAGATGAATTACCCCATCATTATCTGTTGCATTTATTTGTATAACTGGATTATTAGCTTGATGATCATCACCAATGTTGGCTACGTAGGGTTGACCAGAAAACACGGGTGAGAAGAAATTTCTGTTCATGTTGATGATAAGATCGGATTGACTCGTAAAGTCTGGATAGTTGACATCATAGGCTTCAACTCGTAACTGAAAATAAAATGAAATTGAATGGGGTTTAACATCCTACTGTTCTGCTCCGTCTGGGCTAATGAAGACGGGTGAAATAAATCCATTGCTATTTTAATATCTCAGTAATTGAATCACTTACAAGCAAAATGTAAATACACCATCCGTTTCAACAAACCTCTACATAGAAAAGTTCAGAACCAGAAATATGAGACATGTTTTCCCATATAGATTGCATTGATATATATAATATATACACATAAGTGTACTTTGTTAAAATAAAATTCACTAACTATTTCCTTAAATTGAAATATAAACTTACCGTGTATGTCAATTCTTTTCCGAGACGCAAATCCTTAGTATTTGTTATTTCACCAGTTAATGGATTAATAGTGAAGTAAATTGGGGCGGTGTCCAATCCCACAATTCTGTATCGTACATCACTCTATAGAAATAGATACATATTAAATTAATGGAATAAAATTAAAACCAAATATTTTCTACGATTTCTTATAATCAGTGTTTTTAAGAATATATTATTTAACTCCCCTTGATTGACTACCACAGTTTCTGACAATTACTAATGTTTGGTTTGTGGATCAGCCATATTAAAAACTTCTACGACGTCTTTTCTGATAAGTTTTTATTTTTCTTAACAAATGGAACTCAAAACCAAAACTGATTTTAAAATGTTCAGTATGGAAGAAATATTTCACACTTGGATCCCATATTTTCACGGTATTTCAATATTGATTGGAATGTACCAATATTGAAATGTAATTTGTGTTTTTGATTAATTAAATTATTGATAATATTGAGTTTTTCATAAATCATAAAAAAGTATTTGATTACCCCTGATGTTTTTCTATTAGCTAATCCTACATAAAATTATTTACCTGAGCTCCTGTTTTTGTGGCCGTCAAATCGAAGAAGTTGGTACCAATAGGAACATCTTCACGTAGAGTTGTTGTCTGAGGTGTTGGTAAGGTAAAGGATGGAGCTATAATCTTGTCTATGTTGATGTTAATGATAGCTGTATCTTGTTTAGATGGTCGACCACTGTCAGTAACAACAGCTTCCAACTATAATAACATATAATAAAACATTGCAGTCAATGGGTTGCCATCATCATCATCATCATCATAAAAAAAAAAAAACAATTATATACTTTCATCAAATCAATTTAAAGATCATCCTCCTACACTATGTGCAAACAATTCTAAAATAAATTTTTGATACCAAGATAAATTTGATGGACATAATGTGTATAACTTACAGAGATAATATTTCTATTAATGCCAAGTACAGGTTTTTTAAGAAAGATGCTTCCAGTCTGTGGATCAATGTAGAAATAACTTAATCCATCTCCACCATTGATGTCTCGGATCAAAGAGTAAGTGACACTATCCTGAAATACATAATTTACATACAAAATATACATTTCTTTTAATCAGATCACAAAGTGGATAACAGTGATCATAAATTTCTTATATCATTTAGGACAGAAGTCAAATATTCACTTTGAATGGTATTCATTTTATTTTGTATTCTTAAATTAGCAAGGGAGAGAGAGAGAGAGGGAGAGAGAGAGAGAGAGAGAGATGGGGTTCAATCTCCACTTGACACAAACAAGGTCATTTCTGGACTAACATATATGGTTCAATTTTATTTCAATAATTTGTGGGAGGAAATTTGAGGACCTGGAGAAAAGCCATGTGGTTGTCATATACAAGCGGGGAATCTAAACCATGCCACTTGACTCAATGACAGACCTTCTGATACAACATATGAACGTTAATTTTGGTATAAGGTTTCCCGCTAAGGTGGCATAACTCTTGAAGGAAAGATCGCAGAATCCAATGCTTCGAGCCAAATTTGAAAAATAAATATGTTAAAAAGTATAGTCTTATGGCAGACATTTAAAAATTCAGCGTATAAAATAAAATTGTATATAAATATATATAACTACCCCATCATTATCTGTAGCTGTTATATTTACAACTGGTACAGCAAATTGATGAGTTTCCTGTATTCTGGGATTATAGGTCTGAGGATTAAATCCTGGTGAATTTGGATTACGAAGTACATTGATAGTACAAATAGTTTCAGCTGTTCTATCTGGTACATTAACGCTGTAGGCTATGACTCGTAACTGTAATAATAAAGACAATAATATAGAAGATAATGTTACATAGTTATTAATATGATTCATAAATTAAGAGACTATTATGCAACAGCAAAAAAACCCATCTCTATCATGAGGTACTCAATAAAATTTTATGAGATCATCAAATGACTAACAAAGCTTATAATGGCAATACAGATGATACAACCTGCCCTGAGGTGGAAATTTTGGGCATAAGTACAATTTTAGTGGGTAGTAACATTATTTCCAGGGAGTGTAGTAGGGCTTTAGCCATGTAACGCAAGGTAAACAGCTAAACAAAAACACAATATTTAAACAACTTACGAGATATTGTGCTCTAGCTAGTCCATCATTTTTCAAATCATCTATGACGAAGATTTGACCAGTGGAATTATTAATATCAAAGAAACTCTGAGCTGGATAAATTCCTGTTATACCATACTCAATTGCACCCTGTAAGAATAAAAAGTAATTGGTACTTAGAATTGGACATCATCATCAGGTATAATACACAAGCTGAACTGAACAGAATAATCATAAATATCATTGGTTTGTTTTCAAGTACCAAAGATTTTTACCTGGTTGTCGGCATCTGTTGCAGTAACTGTTTCAAAAATAGATCCAACAGCTCTCGTCTCCACAATAGATGGTTGACATACTCCACCAGTAAATTGTGGTGGAGATTGATCTTTAGATATAGTAACTATCACGCTAGAACGACCTGTTTGTGTTAACAATGGTCTGTCAACAGCTTCGACATTTATCTACAAATTAAAATCAAACATCAATAGCAAAACGTCATTGGGTTACCATTTATGAAAAGGTTATTAAAATAATTTATAAATCCACTTTTTTGAAATTTGTTATAAATGAAACTTGTTAATCGACTACACTATATTAAATTTAATGGTATTTTTATCTCAGTTCCATTAGACCATAACAATACATGTTCTCGCTTCAATGTACAGAATACTTGTGCATGCTTTACCATGACAACTAAAACTACAGCTTCGCACACACATCTCATTACTATTCATACATTCAAAGGTCATGAATATGCACACACATCTCATTACTATTCATATATTCAAAGGTCATGAAAATGCGTGTTAACAAAATTGACTTACAGTAAATTGATTTTGGAGTATGTTAAAGACAGATTCCTTTAAGAAAACTTGGCCTGTGGTTGGTTCTATGTAGAAATATTGTTGAGCATCACTAGAACCAGTAATTCTATAGCTTAATAAATCCTGAAATAAAACAGTTGTATATCTCAGTATAAGTATTTTAGATTATCTTTTAATTTAATTATTCTAAAAATCATTCTTCATGTTTTATATGATTAAATTCAAACCTACAATATTATTTAATGCATGAATTGTGCCGAATAAAATCAATATGTAGTTCCACCATTTTAGAATACGCTATGATGGTTCCTATTTTGAACCTGATATTTTAATAAAACATTTAACTTACTCCATCCGAGTCAGTAGCTTGGACACTTTCAACCAAATATCCAAGTGGACTTCTTTCATCTATAGTAACACGATACGGTGATTCTCCAAATGTTGGTATTCCAGGATTAATTCCAATATTGATTGGAATATCATAGAATGTCCTCTTTGTTGGTACTGCCGAATCATAGGCTGCAATTCGTAACTGTAAAAACAAAAACCAACAATATTAGAAATAAAACAGATTAAGTTTTCCACAAACTTGAGAAATTCTGTGTCAATAGAACAGGATTCATTAATACATCGTTTCGATCCATGGTAAACCTTCATGGCCCCCTTGTGTCCAAAAAACACAGAATCTTAGTTCAGCCACTATATATGTAGGTTACTAATATATGTGTATATTTTGAAATAGAAATGGGGTTTGGGACTAACATATGGTTTAATTTTATTTCAAATATTTGCTTGTGCGTAGGGGTCTCTAGCAGTGGGAGGAAACCGGAAACCAACATACAACCGGGGATTCAAAACCACAAATGACACAGAATCTCAGTTCAGCAGCTATTATGTATGTTACTTATACATGTGTATATTTTTACAGTACACTAAAATAATATTCAGACTGAATTAAATTAATTTTTAGTTCTTCTTGATCAATAAATATCCACTGGATCCTTGTGAACAATGCTTTATTTTAAAACATAAAAAGCTTAAATAAAGCTTTCGAAAACAGCAAACAAGCTTTAGCTTATTTTAATTCATTTTTTTTTCGTCCAGAGATATTAAAAAAATCAGATTTGATTTAGCCTTTCTTGGTTTATATCATGAGGAACTTACCACCATGCTTCGTTGTCCTGCATCTCTCACATTTCCTCGGACAGTGATGGCACCAGTGCTTGGATCGACAGTAAAGAAGCTTGGAGCTGGGGTATTACCAACAACATCATAAACGATGCTACCCTGTTTTCAAAGATAAAAGAAGAAGATTCTAATACATGTATAACATCTACATTTCCCAAAATAAAATGGAAGGTTGTGGCTAAATCTTGGTTATCATGTACCTTCAAACAGTCATAACTTTGCTCAGAATGAGGTAATTTGAATGAAATTTTTATTATAGTCATATTTCATTTTCGATTTCGAAGTATTATAGCAAGAATGTCCGGCTCTTGATCTATATCTTACATACAGCATCTTTAATATTAAAGTTTATATAATTACCAGTAAATCAGCATCAGTGGCTCGAACTGTTCCTACACCATTTCCATTTACCAGACTTTCATTTAAATTGAAACCATTCATGGGTACAAAGATTGGAGCCTGATCAGGTCTAACAGTAATAGTTACAGGGGCTGTAACTCTATTGAAGGGATATCTCTGATCAGTAGCTACAACACTAAACTAGAATAAACAATATCAACCAATATGTTAGATTAAGTGACACAATATATATAGGTTTAACATCTTACTGTTCTGCTCCGACTGGGCTAATGAAGACGGGCATACGCCATACAGTGTGCTATGAGAGAAATTTGCCAGGACAGCAGCGCTATGACCAACTTTTATACCGAATTCCAACTGCTAGACATCTATCCCTGACAAGGGGAAACCACGCCGGAAATTCTTCATGAACTTTCTCGGCCAACACGGTACATGTGTAATAATGTAACAATGTGACTAGATTACAATAAAAACAACTTCTTCACAAAATGTATTTATTTTACTTTGGTGCATTTTTCCAGGATATCAATCACTTTAATATGTGAAAACAACAAATGGACTTACTCTATAGTCATTTTGAACATTTGCATTAAATGTCTTTTTATGGTAAATAATACCAGACACTGGATCAATATAGAAAAATTCATTATCATCAGGTCCACCATCTAAACTGTAACGCACGGCATCCTGAAAATATCCATTATAACCAAATTAAATATTTTACATTCTATCAACGCTTTAGAGAGAGAGAGAAAAATGGGGTTTATCGTCCACTCGACACAAACTAGGTCATTTCTCGAACCAGCATATGGTTTAATTTTCTTTCAATAATATGCTTGCCAGTAGGGATCTTAAGCAGTGGGGGGAAACAGGAGGACCCAAAGAAAACCCATGAGGTTGGACACGGCGACCCAACTCCTTGTACTCATGTACAACTGGGGGTTCGAATCAACGCTTTAGATTGGAGATAAATAATTTAGTGCAGATTGTCAGTCAGCAAGGTTATGACTTGACAGCATCGCCGAAAATCAAATCTCGTTTATCCAGGGGTGATTATTGTTGGAAATACTACTAAATTCAGTTGTTGAATAACCCATCTTGTTTATTTGATTGTAAATCTCAAGGAAATATGAGAATTCAATTCTAGAACATCTCATCAATCCTACTCCAAAATAACAAGGGCCAGGAACTGATGCCCATGTACTACTCATCTTGTTCTAGTTGTGGTAAATGGGGGAACGACACTCTTTGTAAAAAGCCTACGGTTCTGCCACTTGAAGTAAATAATGATTGTTCTCTAAAAAATTGGACATCGATGGCAGCAATGGCATCATGCACGGTTCCAGGTCAATAGAAAGGTTGTACTTGTTAATTTGCATGAAATGTAAAACAATAGACATATATTATACGTTAATATTTATATTTACCCCATCACTATCAGTAGCTGTAACTGTTAATACTTGATTACCAACTGGTAGATATTCATATATTGATGTAGAATATGGTGCACTGTCAAATACTGGTTGACCTTCATTACGTGTTACAACAATAGTTACATTGACATAACCATAATTATTGGGGAATTCTGTGTCATAGGCAGCTATTCTTAACTATTAAAAAACAAAGAAACGTACATTCATTTAAATAAATCTAACATTCAGTAGTGTAATCAACTAGTTATTAAACGAAAGTCTAGCCACTTCTTTAATAATAATAATAATAATATTTTTTTAATTCAGTATGGTGATCATAGATCTATAGATACAAATAACATTCGAACATATATACATAGTGATATTGTCAAGCAATTATACAGAATTTAGTATATAATTATATAATTTAATGTGGATAGTTTTTAATATAAACTGTTTAATTAATAAATTAGTTTTGACTAGAATCACAAGAGATAGAAACTTGAATTTGTCCCAACATGAAGATGTTCATCATATAAAATCTGTTCTTACATCAAATCGTTCTACAGTAGTATCTAAGAGTGGTGATTTGACAAATATATTTCCTGTCACATCATTTACTCCAAAGTAAGCCATGGCCAGATCATTTTCAACAGCTATGTATCTGATTTGACCCTACAAAAATACAATGTCAAAAATTACAATCATACAATCAAAATTATGGTTTGACTTCCAGTCAAAAATAGAAATGATTTTAAAATTCTATGCTTGATTTATTAACTGAACAGCTCCTTGTTTATCTTAGTAGTATGCAAAGAGATTAGCGACAACAAATTCGCACATTGCAAAAAAAACTCTTCTATTAATGGTTCCTTTGTACAGTTTCATAAAATAAAAGTCAACCCATTCTCCATGTTAGGATTCAAAAAAACTTTCCATTATTACTCAAAAAGGCAGAAGAACTACAACATAAGGGAGACAGCTTGTGTCTGCTTAAACATCAGGTTTCAGACCACAATGATATAGAATATACCACAATATGACAGTAGGCCTATGCATTTAAATCATTGGCTACAGATGTCTTTTCCTAAACATTACCAGGCCTATGCTTTGCTATGCTATCTTTTATTTTGGAATATTGGAGATACTCGACTGTCAGTCGTAAAAATCCCAATTTGGCATCGATTAAAGTGGAATTCAGTTCCATCACAGTTCTATCAGTCCTGGCAGAACACTGATGATAGAAAGTTTATTAAGATAGCTTTGTATTTCACCCGTATAGCTTTGTATTTTACCCGTATATCTTTGTCTTAACAGATTCTATTCCATAAAAGAATGCCGCTGTCCAGGCAAAATTTCCCACATGGCACATTGCAATCATGTCTTCATTAGCCCAGTCTGAGCTGAACAGTAGGACAATAAATGCAATGAAATGAAATGGGGTTTAACGTCCTACTCTTCTGCACCTAACCTTGGCTAATGGAAGACGGGCATACGCCATACAGTGTGCTATGAGGGAAATTTTGCCAGGGCAGCGGGCTACGGCCTACTCTTATATCGAATTCCAAATGCCAAGGGGATCTTTTAAGTGCACACCAATGTATACACGGGACCTCAGTTTTTCTTCCCATCTTAATGACTAGACAGCTATCCTTGTCAGGCACTCAATCTGCATCAAGAGGAAACCACGCTGGAAAATCAAGATAAACTTTCTCGGCCAAAGCAGGGATCGAACACCTTACCCAGGGTAGCGAACTAGCGCCTTGCCCACTTAGCCATGTGATCCCCCCAGTAGAAAATAAACCCCATATCATATGATTTTATTTCACATACCTGTAGATCATTATCAGTGGCTAGTATCTGTCGAATATTTGTATTAACAGATGTACTGTCAGGTATTTGGACGGTGATTGCTGAATCCGGTATAAAGAATGGGCTTCCAGCATCACGTTGTATGAAGATAGTTACTGTGGCTTGATTACTCTTCTGTGGAGATCTGTTATCATAAGCTATCACGTTGAACTGCAAATGTCAAAAGCAACAAATCATACCACATTCTTTTAATATATAAAAATGGTTCAAGATAATTATCATTTGATAAGAGTTTCCAGGGGAAAAAAACACTATTAAATCAACATTGATTCCTTTTATTATAAAAACAAGAAAAAAACAAAACAAACTGAATGACTACTTACTTGATAATTGTTTTGAGGAGCTTTCGTCAGATCATCACGGACATAAACTATTCCTGACAGACCATCGATGAGGAAATATTTTGAAGCTTCGACACCACTTACATCATTACTGATATAAAATTGCACAGTATCCTGTAAAAAACAACAATTGTAAATCAAATATGGCAGTCAAATATGTAAAGAATATGTAGATATGATTTATAATTCACTTTATCCACAATACACAAGGGTTGTTGATAAAGCGTGATACAATTACTATCACAGTCTCTAGGATACACATACGCCTCCTTTTACCCCCAAACTCTTTAATTATCAGAAAGAGTCCAAGCCTGTCTGGAAGTGGTTTTTTTTTTGAAACTGTATCATTGACAGCTGTAGCAAGAATACAGGGATGAAGTATCTTATTCAAAGATAAAAAAAAATTGACGGCAAATTATCTGGCACTTACCCCATCGGCATCCGATGCTGTAACTTGCAATATTCTTCCCGTAATTGCATAAGTTTCAACAACTCTTTCAGAGTAAGTTGTGGGTTGGAATACTGGGCCATTAGGATTTCTATTGATTGTGATGGTGACTGTTTCTGTAGCTCTTAGATTTGGGTTGTTGGTATCATAGGCATCAACACGTAACTAAAAGAGTAAAAAATATTGAAGGTCATTATTCATACATTAACAATATTTATTCTTAATTTAACTTTGTAGTAAGTGCAGGGGGACTGCATCACACACAATTACACAAAACAAATCTATGGACAAGATATAATATGCAGAAATCACAAAAGATTAAGCGAATGTATCTGGGGGGCAAGCAGTAACCGTCCACTAACTCAAATGGAAATATCTTATAACTAATGAAAGGAAAATTATATTGTCTATCACATTCATTTCAATCATAACATCTGTCATTGAGCCAAGTGATATTTTCGATTTTTCTATATTTCAAGCGGATTTTGAAAAAAATTTGAACCGTTTGTTAGTCACCACATGAATTTGGATGTAAAACCCAGTTTCTATCTATTTGCGATTAAAAAAATACTGTCATTGCAAGTGAGTAGAGACGTCACTCTATGATAGGTAAGTATATTCTGTCGTTACGCTATAGCTATCTTTTACACTTTATAAATAAATATATAAATCAAATAAATAACTCATGCTTACCACATACGCTACACCATTGTTTGCGTCTGTTGATAAGTTCCGTGTTACAGTAATATCTCCAGATATTGGATCTACCCCAAAGAAATTTATGGCAGGTTCAAAGCCAATGACTTCAAATTGAATTTGACCCTGTATAATAAAAGAGTAAGTAATCAATCTTCATAATAAAGAGGTACTGAAGGTAATTATCTCACATAGTTTGAGGACCTTTATCAGTCGTTGGTGGAATGGTAAGATTGTCACATGCTTAATTTGTGCATATATAAGCTAGAAACATCAGGATATATTCTAGAAAACAGGTATAATTCTTAAAGACTCTATGCATGATTTTAGAATCCCTTCCAAACTAAAATATTAGGAACTTTGAATCTTTATTAAAAATTTCAGTTCAAAAATTGTTCAATTCTGCCCAGTAATTTCAAAGATATGCTGCTGCCTATTAACAAGACAACCACCATCTTTATTTAATGTGAACCAAATTGATGGGTCTGTTTTCAATCTTTATTGAGTCCAACTCAGTAGGTTATCTAGCATTGGTATTTTGATCTTGTCTTCTTAATTAAATGATTAATAATCAATCTAAGTATATATTAACATGGATTAAGCTATGAGAAATTTGATATTATCGAAAAATAAAAATCATACATCGTTACTTTAAGAGTATTATAACCACTAAAGGAACGTCTTTACAGAATAAATATGAAAAGTTACCTTTAAGTCGTCATCGGTAGCTGTAAGTTTGAAGATAGATGATGCGACAGATTGTGTATATGGTATCGTTCGAGCGAAGTTAAGATTGGTGAATCTTGGTGGTATATCGGATGGTATACGGTTTATAGTGATGGTAACACCAATGTTACTTGATTTGTCTCTATTAGTGTAGGCCTCGACAGTAAACTATGAAAAACAGATAAAACTTTAAACATTTGATTACAACGACTCTAAAAATATGGTCACATCAACTTGAATTTCTGTTCTTCTAAAATACCTAATACATATTCTGCCTCCATTTCTTCACGAAAAAAACTTAAAAGAATAAGAATAAAGTTGCTCTTTTCAAAAGCTTTTAGTCCTGTATATTTAAGTTTTAAAATTTTAACAAAACATCACAAATAAAATCAAGTGGATTATAGATTGATCAAAATCCCAAAGGATTAGAAATTAAATTGTTTGGGTCTATGGTATTTCATTGGTTCTGTGGGTAAACAGAGAGATATATTGTAACTTACTGTATATGTATTACTAGGAGCCCCAGTTAGATCTGCTCTAGTTTTCACCAGACCTGTATCTGGATCAAGATAGAAATAAGTGGTTCCGTCGGCTGGTTGAGAGCTGATAATACGATATTTGACCACATCCTGTAATAATATATCATTGTATTTATTCTAACAAAATTAAGGAAAGATTATTACTGTACTGAGAATACACTGAAGGACAACCACTAAGGGGTGGGGACTGAGAACTAGGCTGCGAGTATGATAGACTCAGTGGCCCCTAAGAGAAGATAATTATCTCACATAGTTTGAGAACCTTTTTTAGTCGTTGGTGAAATGGTAAGATTGTCACATGCTAAATTTGTGCATATATAAGCTAGAAACATCAGGATATACTCCAGAAAACACCAGTTACAGTCATTTTTTAAAAAATATTTAGAATATTATCAGAAACTTACCCCATCAGCATCGGAAGCTGTTATATTCAGAAGTTGAGTATCAATATTAGCTGATTCAATGATACTTGTAACATAGCTTGTGTCAAGGAAAGCAGGAGCATTAGGATCACGTGTGACGTAAACTATGGCATTTGCCTCAGCTTTTCTGTTGGGATAAACACTATCATATGCTTCTAGGAACAGCTAAAATAAAAAATACAAGGAGTTTTTATCATCTAAAGTAATTAAGATTTTATGCAGTAGGTGATTTATTGACAAAAATGAAACCTTGCAAACCACCAAAGCACCTTACTTAATTGCCATTCAAAAAGAAAATATCTTTTTCTACATGGTTTTATTTTTAAAAAAAATGTTATTGTATGTGTATTTTATTAAAACACGAAGACGATGTATACAGACTTACAGTTACTAATAAATAATTATGTACTTACAGTGTATGATCCTAGTTGACTTGGCTCATTTCTAACTGAATTTATCATTGATATAACACCAGTGACATTATTGATGGCAAAATATTGATCACCTGGATAGTTACCAACTAATTGATATACTATTTGGCCCTAAAAAACAAACAAAACAAAGTAATTTACATCAGCTCATTGATATGTTCAGATTTTAGGTTTATTAACATGTACAGGTATCATTTATTCATTAATAAGAACCTGAGATGAATCAATGTATTGGTACTTGTAATATCAGTGTTGTCTGAAACCTTATACTAAAGTGGATATAAGTTGTCTCCCTTATGTTGTAGTTCTAATGCCTTTTTATATAATAAAGATTGGGATTCTCACACTGCAAACCCCAAAAAACTGAGGATCCAAATATAAAAAGGTGAAGATGTTAAGCGTCCTAAACTTATAGTGCATCATATTTTGCATGTTTTATTTTAACAAAACTATAGATTATTTGGATGTAAATCCCAAGGATACGAAGATATAAATATAACAATAAAATTTTGATTAGTCTTGTGCGAAATATAAAAGCCCAACATTAAATATTAGTAATTATTCAGAAAATCACGGAAACTCACAACTAAGTCTTGGTCAGTTGCTAGAGCTGTTCTGATGTTAGTAGTAAGGGGATCACTTTCTTCAATTGTTCTTAAGTAAGGTGCATTAATAAAGACAGGTCTAGAATCCAGGTCAACGTAGACATAAACTCTTGTAACTACTGTTTTGCCATCAACAGGACGTTCATCTGATGCTCGTACAGTAAACTAGAGTGAAGAAACAAAACAACATGAGCAAAATACAATCATTCAACAACAGGTGAGCAATCAAAGCAGATGTAGAGCGTACGGACTTGCTCAATTATTATTTAATAACATACTTAATCTTAATAAAGGACCAATATGTCAGAATAAATATTTGTCTTCCAAAGTGCCTATTGGTTAAAAAATTAAACAATCCTAACACCCTTATTTAACTCAACAGTGTATTATATCCATGTACATTGAGGAGAGAGAGAGACTCAACACAACTAGGTCATTTCGGGACTAACATATGGTTTTAATTTTATTTCAATAATTCGCTTGCACGTAGGGGTCTTTAAATACTTTAATAGTGGAAGGAAACCAGAGTGCCCGGGGAAAACCCACAAGGTTGAGAAGGAGACCCTATCTCCATGCCACATACGCTCACACCAGGGCTTGAAACCACAGCCGCAAGCCAGAGGTAGCCGGCCAGTAAGAGGTCGAAGCGCTGCACTCTAGACCACTAGGCCATCCCAACCCCCCTGTTCATTGAGGCCAATACATTATCTAACCTATTTTTTGTTGTTGTCGTCATCAAAATTACTTTATAAAGGACACTTTTCAGTACATATTCTGGATTAATTTAAATAATGAAAATAGGTTTTTTTTAGCCATAATAGTAACATTATATACCATATAACAGTAGGACATTACACCCCATTTGATTTGATTTCATTTTATACCATACATTTTGCAGTATTTAATAGAAGAATGTGACTGTTGATATGACATTATATACAGTTAGCAAAACTTACATTGAAGAATGTGACAGGTGTATTTACAAGTGATCGTTTAAGATAAATAATACCATCTGCAGGGTTGATATAGAATGTATTATCTACATTTATATCATTAGATATAATAGAATATCTCAATATATCCTGTAATATATAAAACAATAAACATCTTCAATATACCTGATATCACATTTATATATTAATGGCATTAACAGGTTCATCAACAAGCAAGCTAACCCTAAGTCAGGGTCCTTTTTCACAAAATCTTAACAAAAGATCAAATCCAAATTTTAGAAGATAGGCTTACTTAAATTTTGATTGGCTAAGCACTAAAATCAATCTAATATTATCCAATCAAATTACTAAAATTTGGATTTTATCTTAGTTAAAATTTTTGTGAAACAGGCCCCAGATTGGTTTGTGTTTGCTATTTTGGGTTTTTTCTTCTTGGTAATGGCATTACCTTAATTACTGACCATTACAGTCTCAGTTACAATGACTACTGTTTTACTAAATGTTTTGTCAACAGGAAAAAATATATAAATATATATCTTAGAATTTTGAAGCATGTAGGAAATTTTGTGCACAGAAGTACTGGACATCTAGAGAGCCGCAGTGAGTCAATGCTGAAGGCACTTGACCACTGATCTGGAGGTCTTTGAAACCAGTGATGACAGAGAAAGTTACTCGTAAAATAACCCTTGACATTTTGAATTCGAAATTTCCCTCATTTAATTTAGACACCTAAATAGAGAAAGATTAAAAAATGATTATTTCAACAGTTGCTGTCCTATTCCCCATTAAGTACTTCTGGCAATTGATCTTTGTCAACATATATATAATGTTTTTCCTTACCCCATCTTGATCAATGGCTGTGACATTTTCAACGTTACTACCAACAAGATGATATTCAGATATAGTTCTATTATATGGGTCAATCAAGAATTGTGGACCATTTGAGTTTCTATTAATGAAAATAGTAACTCCAATCGGAAGACTTGGATTTCTTTCTTCTAATGAATCGTAGGCTATCACATTAAACTAAATAAAAAGACATATCATATAGAGGTTTCTTTAATATTCATTTAAAAATTATATTCAATTCTATAAATTACTATGTATGTGAGATTTTTTGTTATATATATTTATATATATATACCATACATTTTATTGAATATATTACTTAGAAATAACCACCATGCTCAAACTATCAATTACTTACACTATAAAATTGTTGATTAACGTAACGAACACTTTCTCTCAGAGTAATATTTCCAGAATCTACATCCAAATTGAAGAATGCTGGTCTTGGTTCTACTAGAGCATATTTAATTGATCCCTGGAAAAAAAACAATATTAACTTTCACCATTCCTATAGTATCAAAGTCAAGGATAGCTTTTATTTTCTAGATCAGTTGTATGGAAGGGACAAAAAACATGGTGCCGTGTACAGCCCTAGCCCTGGCAGTGCAGATGAGTAATTAAGATATTAAATCTCATCTCATTTCATCTATTTTATTTACTGAATATAGATTAGGTTCAGATGAATTTTAAATACTATTCTCATTTGATAGTTTTTTTTCTAAAACTCTTCCATGACAAAGTAAATGAGTCGCCAAACATACTAAATACCTTTAAATCAGCATCACTAGCTGTTAGTCGTAAGATAAAGGTACCCGGTAAAGTAGTATCCTCAATCCTCTCTGTATACTGGAGTCTATCAAATGTTGGTAGTTGAGCATTTCGGTCAATTCTTACAGTTACTGGAATGGTAATACATTTCTGAGGTACGCCGCTGTCACATGCTTGTACTTGTAGCTATCAAAAAAATAATTATACAATCACAATAATTAATGTCAACCCTCAAATGGCCATTGATAGAACGTTAATACTTAACCTGTGATAAAGTTAAAGAATAAAAATAAAATTAAAAAAACTTAACACAACTCTGAATAAGAATTTTTTTTTTCTATTTGACGAGTCTCTCTTCAAGACTGTTTGACTAAATACTGCTGGGGATAGAAGTAGGGGGAGGGAGGAAATTAAGTGATCTGTAAATGAGTTACTGGGAATTGGTTTGTGGGTGGTGGTGGTGGGGGGGTATTGGAATGTGGTAGGAAGGGTGAAGACGGGAGAAGAAAGGGGATGAAGAGGATACTGGACATTGGTTTGTAGAAGGTTGTGGGTATAGGATGAGGGTTGAGTGAGCGAAAGAGAGAGAGAGAGAGAGGGAGAGAGGGTAGGGGATGAGTGGGGTGGGAAGGGTGGAGACAGGAGAAGAAGGAGGAAGAGCTTACTGGGAATTGGTTTGTAGAGGGTTGTGCATATAGGGATAAGGCTGGGGTGTGCAAGAAAGAGAGAGAGAAATGGGGTTTAATGTCCACTTGACACAAACTATGTCATTTCGGGACTAACATGGTTTAATTTTATTTCATTAATTAGCTTGTGCGTAGGGGTTTTTATCAGTGGGAGGAACCGAAGGACCCAGGGAAAAATCCAGGAGGTTGGACCGGCGACCCTACTCCTTGTCGCACTCAACCGGAGAGAGGGTGGAGGAAGAGGATCTGTTGTAATGACTTACCACAAACACGTTGATATTTTCAGTCAAGACAGATTTTCGTAGAACGATAACACCCGTATCATCATCAATAAAGAAATAATTTGCTGGTCCAGTACTTAAATCTCTTTGAATAGTTTCACTTAGGATGTCGTATTTAATGTTATCCTAAAACAAAAAATAAAAGGCAATAAAATAAAGGAAATACAAGAATTATAATCGAAAGTGGGCAAACAAAATTATAACAAGGATAAAAAACACATCATTTAACCCTTGTGGGTTCACTTTGTGAGAATCACACAACAGGTATCAAGGCGTCCATATGGACCCCAGTTATAATTCAACGTTTTTACGCACAGATATATTTTAATTAAAAGGCAGTGGTTTGGTTTTTATTTGCATTACAACTAAATTATTGTACAAAAACATTTTAGTGACATTTGGAAAAGATTGAATAATTCTAACATAATTTGATTACTTCTACTTTGTGTACTATGGGATAAAGAGGTTAAATGGCAATTCACGCTTGATAAACAAACCATTGAATATTTTGAATTCATCATTTAATTTTTGGTTTTTGAAACATGCAGATGTTAAAAGAGAGATTACTCTGGCATACGCAATATGGTATCAGGCAGAAAACACATTAGCAAAATCCCTACTGGGAGTTGTAAGTTAGGGGTCCAATTGGACCCCTTGTTACCTTCAAGCGTTGGGCCTGATTTGCATGTAACAGAACTCTGCATGTGGGAAGCAGATGGATACTGAACACTTCGCTACGTGCAATAATGTATAGGAGACAAAGTCACTAAATTTCAGAAAGCAGTATCCACTAGTTACTGCAAAACAAAACAAAACATGTGCATGGGGTCCACGGAGACCCCACATGCACCGACAAGGGTTAAACGTGCAAGATATGACATTTCACATGTATTCAATACTTCTAAACATACTTGTTCGAAAAATAATGCTAGACTTACAGTAGGATCATCATCAACCGCTGTCACATTAACAACCGAGCCTAACAAAGGATGATCTTCTGGAATAGTTACATCATATGATGGGACTAACCACCTTGGACCATTAGCATTACGTATAACATTAATAAAAGCAGTAGCTGTAACAGTCAGATCAGGTCTAGCATCATCATATGCCTTTAATCTCATCTACAATAACACACACAAAAAAACAATGTTTAATTAAAAATCTGCTAAATATACTAATATAATTTACACTATTATTGCCATATAGTTGTCAAATTATTTTTTGAAGACAGAATATTGTGGTGTTCAACACATTTGCCTCATGGAACACCATTGTCTAGGAAATTATAAAAATTAAAGATGAAAATTCTATTTGGTTCTGTGGTAGGTATTTGTATATAAATCCTGCAAATTTGTTATATATAATGTCCCTATATAAGTTTTTCATACTTTATTTTCCAAAGACATTTTATCATGGCCATAAATATTTTTTTTAAAGCTAGTAATCCCTTATTTATTACATTTCCTAACTACTTGTTCTATTCTCAGTTCAATAGCTATTTTCTCACCCCTTAAAGGGGATAGACAATTAATCAAGAGTTATCTATATATCTTGATACATGTAAGATTTACAGTTTAACGTACCACATATTGTTCCTGTCTGGTAAAATCTGTCATTAGATCTTTGATGAGAGTAATAGCAGCTTGACCGTTAGTTATAGTTCCTAGTTGGAAAAAGGTTGGTGCTGGGTAATCACCTTCTACTTCAATAACAATTTGACCCTAAAAAAAAAAAGAATTTTTTTTTATTAAAGTAAATAAAGTAAAAGCAGTTTTATGTTTAAGGTAGATAAATACCCCCCCCCCCACCTAAAAAAAGAAATATGTCTAGTTTAAAAAAAAATTAATAACTTTTACTTGATAATTCGGATATACATCAAATTATAAACCTTCTGTCTGTCCATAATATAAATACTCTATCCACCCTATTTCACTCTAACATCCAATATATAGTCTGTTTTTCTCAAATCATTTGTCAGAAAAGGAGGTAAGTTAAAACAACTTTAAATCAAAGAATATCTTCAAATTGAGACTGAAGACACACATTTTCCTTAAGCCTACGGCGATAGACTTAAGTTTTGACGGATGTTTTCACCTTTGTGTCATAGATGATTTTTCCATGCCGGGTTGAGCAGTTTTCTGGAAATGGTGCATTAAAAGTGTTTTCATTCGTTCAATACACATCCTTCCACGTAACAGAGGACAAATCAATGAATGAATCAACGATACAATTTTTTTTAATGAGTTTAGATTGTTTATGACTTAATGCATGTTACGATAATAAAAAGATAACTTACAGAAAGTTGATTATCAGCAGCAGAAACTTGTAAAACAAATGAGTCTAAAGTAATATTTTCACGGACTGTTACATTGTAGACAGAATTGACCAGATTTGTAAAGAATGGTCTTGTATTATCTCTGGATACGGAAATGGTAACAAAACTTGATGCCCATTGTTGTCTTACAGCATTATCAGTGGCGTTTACAGACAACTGCAAAATAAAATTTAGAATAAGTATTATTACTTAGCAAAATACAAATTATAAAAGTTTGACTATATAATTTGATCAATTTATACTTTGGAAAGAAACCTCCCCATGGTTATATACGCAATACATAGATAGAGCTCAATGACCATTGAATACCTCTTGGGTTATTCAATGGTTCAAGAGAGTGTATCCCTGCGCAAGTGACGTAATTCTGGACATGAATAGTACGTTTTCAAGCCATTGAATACAACCATAGGTTAATCAATGGCTGTATTCAATGATATTTGCTTGTATTTGAATGTAGTTATAGAATACTACAACAATACTCAATCAAGAAAAACAAGGAAAGGGTACATAAAAATAATTAATTTTTGTAACATAATACACCATTTACTAGATATCTATATATTGTGGTATTGGGATGTATAGGCTACAAGATGGCCTTATTGTTTATGACAACCAGAAGGGCTAATTAAAAACAGTCATCTTACATTTCACTCCATCCCAGAATTCCATCTAGGCTCAAAGCCTTTTATTAATCAAGGGAAGTAACTCAATTAACACAAATAATGCAAGAAAGCTTCAGACAACTCACTATACCTTAATAATAATATGTTGGTTTAGTAAAGGAGTATATGACACTATAATGACATCATTGATGTTCTTCAGTAACACTCATCCTATTCTCTAATTATTCATTGTATTGTTTTGTTGGATGTTGTGCTTAACAATACCACTGATTTACAAAGTATAACTTCTGTATTTTATGTTGAAATATAAAAAAAGTGTATTATCATACCCTATATGTTCCAGCCGTTTGACCTTCTAATGGTTTACTGACACTTATAGCACCAGTATCACTGTTGACATTGAAATAATTCATTGCATCTGCATCACCAGTAGCATAATAAGATATACGATCACCCTGTAACATA
The DNA here is from genome assembly GCA_917208275.1 of Patella pellucida. Lineage (NCBI taxonomy): Eukaryota > Metazoa > Mollusca > Gastropoda > Patellidae > Patella > Patella pellucida. The sequence goes on from OU795036.1 coordinate 77,191,379, forward strand.
TATACAATATATAAATTACTTAAACCAAAACAACCTCATGTTGCAAATCTCATCCTTCTTTACAAATAATTACACTTTCCTGGTCATTTAAGACGGATATACAATAATATTTTTAATTTCTATGAATGCAATGCTAGTGGTGAATTCTTTTTCAAATTTCAATTGCCAAGGAATCATACTGGACATCATTATCCCTTCTTATTTTCCTTGTCAGCCCGCTAGAACTGGGTTTGAAAATCACAAATTTGTCTAGGATGTTAATCCAGAAGTCATAGCGGCACAACCACTGCAACCCTTGACAGTTTGGGGTAGTCCCAAATATATATATATATATATTGCCAATATATTATTAACATACATCAGCATCAGTAGCTGCTATATTGAAGAATGATGTTCCAACTGCTAGTTTTTCATTGATGTTGGCATTGTACGGTAATCGAATAAATACTGGAGGGTTTTCATTTCTTCGCACTGTGATAACCACTGGTGCTGTAACTGAGTTTCCAGGATAAGCACTATCATACGCTTTTATTTGAAGCTGCAAATATCAACAGACATGAATGGTTTTAAATATTACATTAAAGTTAGTCAAGTTGCATGCGTTGGACTTTATTTAACGGAAATCTTTTTGAATATGGCATTACTTTAAAATTGACATATATGAGATTAACTAAAAATAAATATAAAAGGTTGTCTTAGTGTTGAGTACTATTGTATTGATATTATTTTTACCGTGTATTCAAATGTTGTTGGATCTGTTAACAGACTGTTTTTGACTGTTATTGCTCCATTTGAAGAATCAACATTAAAGAAATATGGTGCTGATCCATCTCCAACAGTTTCATAAACAATACTTCCCTAAAAACAATAAAATATGCACATAAGCAAATAAAATAATGTTTAATATAACTGAATTTCCATATGATACACAGCATGTTTTGCTCTTCTTTATTTCAGAAGTTTAGTCTTTAGCCATATCTGGCACTATGATCTTTAAGTCTTTAGTACGACACAGAGCAAAATACTGATAGAAATAGTATGAAACTTGGCATTGGTGTAAAATAATGTGTACATGTTCAAGATTAAAATAAAATAACTTTACACCTACCCTCAGATCATTATCTACAGCTGTAACAGATTTGAAATTATTGCCCACTGGGAGCGTTTCAGAAATTTCAATTGGTGTTGTTCCAAATGTAAATCTAGGTGCATTATTATCTCTCAGTACATTGACTCTTACATTGGCTTGAGCTGTTTTTGCTGGTGTACGTTGGTCACTAACTCTTACAACCATCTAAACACAAACACAAGATCATTAGGAGTGAACAACAACATCACAATATAGAAAACGTCATATTTATAGTTAAAACACAACGTGATTAGAGATCACACATCAACATGCATACCCAGAATTGGTTATTCAAAAGAATTTTCTATTCAAATCAATCTTTAATTGGTATGACCAGATCTGGTAGAGAAGAAACCTGAATGGAATCCGCTTGAATCCAAGCTAAGAGGTTATCGACATTGGAATTTTGTTTTCTTAATTCGTGTGTACTAAATCTGTGAAAATTTTTATGTTTTAGCGAAAATGCAAATGAACATTGGACCTTTAATTGTAAACTTATATATTTACTGTATTAAATTGCTTCATATTCTAATTTTATGGAATATAAAGTTTACTGACAGGCAAGTTGTTTTGCCAGTCAATGGTGCTAAAACAATAAACCTTGTGTAGACAGTATTACAAGTAAATTTATCTTACATCGTATGTTGTAGCTGTTTGTCCATCGGCCGTTAAACTTCTTATCAGTTGAATCCTTCCTGTACTTGAGTCAATACCAAAATATTGAAGAGGTGTCAATGATACTGAATTACCAACAAGATCATATCGAAGGACATCCTATAATAAATCAATTAAACATTTATGCTTTAATTCATATTAAAACAAATTAGTATTAGAACTTTAATATAATAGCTAAAAATAAAATTAGCATATGAGAAAAAACACTAAATCTCTCTTTACCATGCAATAGGACGGAGTTACTGGATATAATTTTTATTTTAGGGCATGTTATATGACATAATTTTTATGTTTGTCTTACAGATGTTAGGTAGCACATGTTTTTACCGTTCCAAGAAAACCCTTTGGTGGCTGCTTAATGGAGATCAGTGGTATACGTCATATATATATATATGTTAAGTTAGATTATGTTCAATAGAAGATAAAAACTCACTCCATCTGCATCACTAGCCGAAATATTAAATAATATTCTTCCAACAGGTATCAATTCCTCAACTGTCGTTTCATATGGACCAAGCTGTATTTGAGGTGTGGCAGGATTTCGTGTTACAGTAATAGCGACTGTTGCTGTAGCTGTTTTACCCAGAGACTGATCATCATAAGCAGTTATGACAGCCTATTGGAGGAAAAACGATCAAATCCAAAATAATAATCAAGATTTTGATATACAGACTTTACAAATTTCATTAACTCCAATTCTGTCACATTTGGATGTACAGATTTTTATAATTCCAATTCTACCACATTTGGATGAAGTTAAATCTAACAATGTCGTTAAAGCTGCTAATTTGTTATTAAAATAAAAATATAGAAGAATAGTGTTACCTCATATTGTGTAAAAGAATCAGATCTCAGACTTCTTTGAGTTGTTATTCTGCCAGTAGCACTGTCGATTTGAAAGTAGTAAGGAGCACTGAGACTGCCAACCATATTATAGACAAGGTTACCCTGTAAAACAAATTAGATAAACTTTTACTAAAATTTTTGTTACTTTTGATCAAGTACTGCATCATTTCGGGACTAACATATGGTTTAATTTTATTTCTATTATTCGCTTGCAGTGGGAGGAAACCAGAGGACCCGGAGAAAACCCACAAGGTTGGTCAGGCGACACTACTTCTTGTCACATACAACCAGGGATTCGAAACATCTTTGTGATGGAAAATCAAAATATACACATTTTTGTAGAATAGGAATCAATTGACTGAATGATAATGACGAAACCTCCATTGCTATATATATATATATATTTATCACCCAATAATGCATTTGACAGTAGATATCGCTTGTGTGTTAAATGTGATATATACACAGTGTGGTGATATCACTTTACATAAATTTGATTGGTCAATCAAAAAGGAACTACTTTATTTTATTTTAAAGAAACCACTTAGTTTAAGTAAAGAGTGACTTTAAAAAAAAAAAGAAACTGCTTTTATTTAAATGACCTTGAAGGAAAAAAACTGGGTCAGTATACAGGGCTATACAATAGCTAAACTGCTGTCAAAATATGATGTATCACTACGCTGTAATGTAATTCAGTTCAGTAAAAGTGAAATCTATACCAAAGAATTATATTTATTTATTTGTGCATGTAAGAAAGTATTGGGTGATAAAAAAAATCCCCAACTCATGTTTTTTGATACCAAAAAATTTCAACACTCGTTGATATTATTTAATATCAAAAAACACTCGTAGGAGATTCTCTATATCTCATCTCAGTTATAATTCAATACCTATGTTGATGATTTGTACAAATTCTTTACCTTTAGATCTATATCTATGGCTTCAGTAGACAACACTAAGGTATTACTGGCAATATTCTCACCAATAACTGCATTGTATGGAAGTCGTTGGAACACAGGTGGACTATCAACTATAACAGTTACTGTCACAACCGTACGACATTGATTTGGTGTAGGGCTACCGCCATCTTCAGCTAATATATTAAACTGTTTAAAATAAAAATCATCAAATTATCATATTGACCGTTAAATATATCTAAAATTAATAGAGACAGAAAGTGAAATGGGATGTTATGTGGTATTGGGATGTATAGGCCACAAGATGGCATGAATTGTTTATGAAAATCAGAAGGGCTAATTAAAAACAGCCATCTTACATTCCACTCAATCCCAGAATTCCATCTAGGATCAAAGCCTTTTTATTAATCAAGGGAAGTAACTTTTTTAACACAAAGAAACCAAGAAGGCTTCAGACCACTATTTCTTAACCATAATATGAATAAGTTGGTTTAGTAAAGGAGTATATGACAGTAAGGCCATTTAACACAAATTTGATCAGTAGGAGAAAACTGGAGAACACTGTGGAAACCCATGAGATTAGACAGGCGATCTAACTCCTTGTCACAAGGGATTGACTCCCTAACACTTGATTTGATGGCAGATCTTCAGATCAAAAGTTCATGCAATAGACTAATTGCCCAAATTCAAATAATTATAAGTTACCGTGAAGGTTCTTGGTGTACCAGATTTGTCTAAGGCATCTCTCACTAACAGCTGTCCAGTGGTAGGATCTACATAGAAATACTGTTGATCTACAGCATCGGATGAATCCAAGGAATAGGTTATTGTATCCTGTAGAAAGGAGAAATGGCAATAGAAATCATCTAAGATTGTTCACACTTCAAAAGTCGGATAAAAGTTCAAATCTTGTCTTAGGTAATTTGTTTGTTTTTATATATCCAAATTAAAATACATACCCCATCACTATCTGTTGCGTTCATGTTGGCAATAATTGTCTGGATTGGAGCAGATTCTGGTACATTGAGGTTAAAAGATGTGGGGGTACAAACAGGATTGGCTGGATTTCTGTTAACATTCACTGTTGCTATTTCTGTATCTCTATTGTTTGGGTAAAATGTATCGTAAGTAACCAAACGAAGCTGAAATAACCAATTTATAATATTAATCAAAATCAATAAATTTCAAATTCAAACCTCTAAATTTAAGAGAGAGAGACAGAGAGACAGAGAGAGACAGAGAAATTGGGTTTAACCTCCATTCAACACAAACTAGGTCAATTTTATTTCAATGATTCGCTTGCGTGTAGGGGTCATCAGCAGTAGGAGGAAATTGAGGACCCTGAGAAAACCCACGAGGTTGGACAGGCGACCCTACTCCTTGTCACATACAACCGGGGATTCTAAACCACGCCAGTTGACTCAATGACAGGCTTTATGATACAGGTCGCACGTGCTAACCATTCTCCCCTCCCCCCCCCTAAATATAAGAATGAGACTTAGATATAAAGCACTGATAAGAGAACTCTTTGAAAATAAACCCTGTTATATATATGTTAATGGTACTCACTTCATATCTTCCGTTCTTTAAGCCATCATCCCTAATTGGATTAATTAGAGTTATTTCCCCTGTGTCTCTATTAACTTGGAAGAAACTTTGTGACGGGAAATCCCCTGTCAGTTCAAAAACAAGTCTTTCCTGTAAAAACAATAATACTTAAATGTTAATATATGTTTTCATGACATACATATACATGGGGTGCTACTCAATTATTAGCTAAATATCACTTAGTGTTGTATGTATAAGAGTGAAGTTACAATTAATCCACTAATTATGGGGTCTATATCATCTTTAATAGAAGACTTGATCTCGTTTTAACTATGTGCATATTTTCAAGGCCTTCATACGTAATATCCTGCATATTTCAGTATTAAATTCGATAGGGTATTCATCAAGTTTCACGCTTTCTAGCTAAATTGTTCAATGTCAAGGTTTCCATGGAGTTAGCTATGTCACAACCTCTGATTGTGCACTACTCTTCAGGGCCTAGCAATGAAATGAAATGAAATGAAGTTTAACGTCCTACTGTTATGCACCTAACCTGGGCTTATGGAAGACGGGAAAAAATGTCTAGTGATTGGGATGAGATGAAAAAAAATAAATCATGTAGCATACTGCATGGCATATCCCTGACTGGTGCAGAAATATACCCCAACCTCACTTCATTTCCTATGGAATCAATTCCCCTCAAATAAGTAGTTTTCAACATACCACTAAATCAGAATCTGTAGAACTTATCACAGCTGCGGTAAAGACAACATCCCCTGTTTGAGCACCAACAGACAATGATGTATCGTAAGGTGTATTTACAAATACTGGAGCAAAAAGATCTCTTCTAATGTTAATGGTAGCTGTTGCTTGACCGAATTGCTCTGGTACTGACTGATCACGAACTCTCAAATTAATCTAAGAAAATAAAACACATACAAAATAATTGACACCAAATGATCTGGATTAGCTTTGAATATTTCTTTAAATTTTCAATAGTAATTGATAACTGATCAAATTTAACTAACCTGAAAAGTAAAGAAACATCGATAATAAACAAAACATTTGATCAATAGGAAAATGTTATTTAATGTTAACAAATTCCTTTCTTCGGGACCATTGTCAAAAATTCAGAGTAAATTGATTGATAATTTTTGTTATAAAGAACTTACTATATCACTGGCATGACTCGTACCAACAAGAGATTCTCTTATACGTATGACACCTGTTAGTTGATCTATTTCGTAATAACGAGCAGCTCTGTTATTTACATCAGTAATCTCATAGATAAGTACATCCTAAAAATAAACAAATACAATAAATAAGTACATTCTAAAAAAAGACAAATACAATAAATAAGTACATCCTAAAAATAGACAAATACATTAAATAAGTACATCCTAAATATAGACAAATACACAATTGATAAGTACATCCTAAATATAGACCAAAACACAATAAATAAGCACATCCTAAAAATAAACAAATACAATAAATAAGTACATTCTAAAAATAAATAAATACAATAAATACATCCTAAATATATAGACAAATACACAATTGATAAGTACATCCTAAATATAGACAAATACACAATAAAAAAGTACATCCTAAATAGACAAATACAATAAATAAAGTACATTCTAAAAATAAACAACAGAATGAAAAAAAACTTGAAGTTATTATTTCTGGGCACTGTTATTGTATTTCAGACTGAAATGTTGGAAACAAGCAAGCATAGTTAAAATAGATCAGAATTAACTCTGTGATGAACTAAATAATACTCATTTTTCACATTTAAATAAATCCAACTTTAAATTTCAGGGTAAGGGTGACTCCCACTAAATATGTTGTTATAAACAAGTACTTACATTAGTGTTAGTGTCTGTGGCATTGACTCGAAGGATGGAAGTGCCAACATTGACTGTATCAAATATTGTAGTAGCGAAATTAGATATGACAAATATAGGCTGTCCCAAATTTCTTCTCATCTCTATAACTACAACAGCTGAGGCTCTATTATCTGGATAAGCTGTATCATAAGCTATAACATTCAACTGTAAGAAAACATTTATTAATATTATATATGTACATTCACCATAATTGCAGTACGAAAGAAGAAATAGTCTTCAGCAAGGATGATTATATATATCATTAATATTCATACACTATGTTCACAATTTTTTTTCGGTGATATGCTTCTTGAATTAAAAGGCAAATAATTCAGTCTTCTCTCCTGTCATATTGTAAATAAATATATTGAATTTATTTATATTGGATTGGTATCGTATATTGAAAATCATTGTGGTTCTAAACCTTATATAAGAGTGGATATAAGTTGCCTCCCTTGCTTATGTTGTAGTCCTTACACCATTTTGTGTGATAAAGATAGAGATTAGACTTTCAACATGCAGAATGATTTGAATATACCAATATCGATATCAACAACTATTTACCGTATAGTTAGTAATGTCTCTCCTTAAAGCATCTATGTTAGCAATTGTTATGTCTCCATTATCAGCATTCACATTAAACAGTGCTTGGGAAATTCCGAATCCTTCCTTGTCATACTTGATTTGGCCCTGTATAAAAATAAATGAAGAGAAATTTTTTAGTTTTGCCCTTTTTATTGTTAATGATCTGTTTTCTTCATCCTACATTAGACCCCACTGTCAGTTTTAGCTACTGACATTTGATCATAATATGTCCATTTCTAGAACATTTTAATACAGCAAAGGTCCTAGCGTAATGAGAGTTACTTTTCTTATAAACAGAAACTTTCACTCATTAGTTTACTTCATGTTTCACATACTGATAGTTAAAAATCTTACTATTCCCTCTTGAAAAATTAAATTAAAACGATGATTTTGTCTAGGCCTACACAAAAATTATCTCCTAAATACTGATAACCATTACAAGGATAGAGACAAGTTTCTGAGACAATGTATCCCCCCCCCCACCTCCGCCCCGGCCTTGAAATTGTTGAATAAATACATTGTCTCTATCGCTTTTTTGGCGTACATGCCTACTCATTGAGCTTTTTAAACAGATAAATCCAACATCTCGTTTAAATTAAATTTTGATTATGACTTAATCAGATGACATTGTGATTCAGTTTCATGGATCCCAAGCATTAAATGGGATATCACATGTCTTTATCATTAACTCGCGCTTGGAGTGCCCATCCCATACCACCATCTGACGATAAAGGATAAAGCACACTGCCAAGACAAGTTTCTCATAATAAGTGTTGTTTTACAAAAATATTTATGTAGCTGAGAAGGACACGGGGGGGGGGGGGGGGGGGGGGAGGGGGCACAAACCCCGCCTCTTGACATGCTTCTGCATTATGACATGCTTTTTTTTTACATTTTGACATCAAACCTCTTGACATGCTTCTGCATTATGACATGCTTTTTTTTTACATTTTGACATCAAACCTCTGGTTTGATTCTGTTTCAAATTTGTCAAGATATTTTTTTTATGTAACTGCCTCATTAAGTAATTAACGTAAAATAAAACCTACCTTAAGATCATCATCAGTGGCTGAAATTTTATATATTGAAGCACCATTCACATTGTTCTCTGTAGCAAAGGTATTGTAAGGCAATGTCAAAAATCGTGGAGGACCCTGATCACGAATAATGTTAATTCTAACATTTCCATTAACTGTGTTTGCTGGATTTCGACCATCACTGGCTTGAACTATTAACTGAAAAAATGACAGAAAAAAGCATTAGATCTAACTATTTCTTGATTGAAGAAGAAATCAACTATAAATTATAATGCAAATCAAGTAAAATTAAGTCAAATATCTCAAATCTGACATGAAAATTGATTGACAGATTTGACTGGAGAATAGGTTAACTGAAATGGGGTTTAACGTCCTACTGTTATGCACCTAACCTGGGCTAATAGAAGACGGGCATACGCCATACAGTGTGCCATGAGGGAAACTTTGCCTGGGCAGCGGTGCCATGGCCTACTCTTATATCGGATTCCAACTGCCAAGGAGTCTTTTACGTGCACGCCAATGTGTACACGGGACCTCAGTTTTTCGTCCCATTGAATGACTAGACAGCTGTCCTTGTCAGGCCCTCCATTCTGCATCCCTGACAAGGGGAAGCCACATCGGAAAATCGAGATGAACTTTCTCGGCCAATGCAGGGATCAAACACTCGACCATCAGACAAGCGAGCCAGCCTCCTACCCACTAGCGAGCCATTTGATCCCCTAGGTGTAAATGGCTTATAGTAACTTACATTAAACGTATTAGCAGTGGTATCTGTAAGAACTTTAACCAGTGTGATTTTACCAGTTGTTGGGTGAAGATAGAAATAATCAGTATTAGGTGTTCCACTTAATATTCTATAATCAATCACATCCTGGAAATAAACAATTTAAAGATAAATTAGTTAAGACTGTTAAGAGTTGGCCATTCTTGTTATAATGGTTCAAAAATAGATAATGTAAAATGAATAATTTGAAAATTTCATTCAAGTTACTCTATTTTGAGCGAAGATATTAGCCCTAGAAGGTTTGACAAGACATGTGCGATAATTGCACCTACCATATATATAATATACTTGTTGATCGAAGCCTAGTCTTGCTTGTCCATATTTAAATTAATCATGATATAGCTGAACCCGTCTTAATCTATTTAAAATCGGAGAAATCTGATGCCACCGAGAGTTGATGATGGCCTGGATCAGCTAATGAATGTTTAATTAATAATTTAGATAACACTTCAGGCCTAAAGGAAAGCCTACAATAGGCAGATTTAGCTCTTGCATAATGCATGTTTAAGTCTCAATTAATTTAAAGCATACAGGTACTGGTATTTACAAAACAAAATATTGATATAAACTTCTGTCATCAAATCTAATTCATGGATCAAGAACTAGTCCCATAGAGGTCCTCATCTTCAAAAAAATCCCCTGCCAATTCAACATGAAACTTGGTAAGCTTCTTTGTTGGACAATTGCACACTAATTGACCGACTTTCGGACTTGTTAAGCCAATTAAGTCTCATCACCCGGGTTAGTAAAATTATGCTTTATCTATTGTAATGTTAATGTAAACTACATACCCCATCCCGATCTGTAGCACCAATTGCTAATATCTGGGTACCAGGATCTAAATTCTCATCAATAGTTTCTTCATAATTTGTTCCATTAAACACTGGTGAAAATTCATTTCTAGTAACATTGATAGTTACTGTCGAGATGGCGGTTTGTTCGGTAACACCGGCATTTACTGAGGCTTTAACTTGTAACTACAGAAATAAATAAACAATATCAATCATTGCAGCCGGTCATCATATAAATGACATCAATCATTACAATAGATGACATTAATCACTGCAGCTGATCTTTAAGTAAAAATTGTGTACAGTCTTTCCAAAACTTACTACTTAAAACTATCAATATTTAATAAAAATCTGAAATTTTATTCCAATTCAAACCCCAATGATCATTTTCTGGGAAAGAGTTTTTATTCCAGCAGTGACATACTAATAGATTAACTTGAGGAAGTTATTGTTGAATATACCTGATATTGAGTCAGCTTGGTTTGGTCAGTACTCAGTAAAGTTTTAACTCTAATTCTATTATCAACTATATCAAAGTAATCTGTACCAGGTAAGAATCCTGTTAATTCATATCTTATATTGGTCTGTAAAATAAATAAAATATTTGTAATAAATGGAAAGAAAATGTAACAGATATCCACATTCCGTCCATTATATTTTTCTTAAAAAAAAAAATCAAAACAATCAGAGTAGATAATACAGCCCAGCCCAAAAATGTTAGAATATAAAAATATATGATTTCAGACCCTAAACAAATAATTTTTTATTAAAATATTTTGGCCAAAACATTATTTACATTGATTTCACACTGTCATCTTTATGGAAAAAAAAGCAATTACAATTCTGTTAGCTATTTTGATAACAGAGATAGAAAGGGAGAAATGGTGCTGATTGCCAACTAGACAGAAATAGTCGTTTTTGGACTAACATAAAGTTCAATTTTGTTTCAATAATTCACAAAAACTTGGGGGTCATCAGCAGTGGGTGGAAACTGGAGAACCTGGGGAAAACCAAGGTTGGACGGACCATGCCACTTGACAGACCTTATGGTTTAAAAGCATTCGAATATCCAATCCCTTCATTTTGTTCAAGCCAGTGTATTATTCATTAAGGCTTTGTATGCCTTTAATATGTGTCCACGCTACACACGATTTCCCTGGCTATTAATGAATAATTATAGAAATTTTCTGTTTCAAGTGTTACTTCTTCTTTAACAGTACAATTATAAAAAAAATTGTTTTTAAAAATATGATATATTTTTCATGTTTCTACTTACTCCTGGTTGAGCAAGAACCACTTGAACTTGTTGTCCGACTGGTACATTTTCACTTATGGTGGTTGCATAGTTAGGTGCAGTGAAAGCTAACAATCCGCTATCTCTTAGAATAGACACACCTACATTAATTGTAGCAAAACGTGAAGGTGATCCGCCATCCCTTGCTTCTAATACAAGCTAAAAATAAAATTGTCAATAATAATTTCAATCTATTTCAATAATCATTACATACTTTGTGTGAATTAATTACGCGTTGTTACACAGGTGCGGTGAATGTCTTATATAGTATTGATTTTGCATCAAGACTTTGCCAGAAAAATAAAGAGAATAATAATTAAATACAGCTCCAAATATATAATAAATAGCACCACTTAATTTTGTATTATAAAAGTAATTTAAAATTATAAATTAAACCATTTGCTTTCCATAAACAAAGCGACAAACTAACTTTTTTTTATACTGATAGAAAAGTTTATAACTTGAATTATTGTATATTATATATGTAAAATATACTTACATTATATAGATTAACACCACTTTCTACTGGTTGTAACAATGTAATAACACCTGATGTTGGATTAACATAGAATCTATTGATACCTGAACCTCCAGTTATAGAATATGTAATGGTATTCATTGGGGCCTGAAATTTAAAATAATCTTTCTTTTCTTCAATATGAGTCTTAAAACATAATCTGAATGTAATACAAATGAGCATCGAGGGTATAGAACATAAATGTCATAAGTCAAAAATAACAAAACCAATTTTATTCTATTAAAATGAAGCGCTTGTAATTCTCTTTCTATTGGTATATAAATCACTACCATCACTCATTTCAAAATGTCTAAAAGTATCGATAAAATATTTAATACATAAAAATTTTGGTAGTGAATCAAAAGTTTAAATTGCAATTTTCTCAAAATCAGGCATTTTTACTTATCACAAGTGTGTTCTAAACCCTCAATATTGTGTAAGAACCTCAACAAAATATCTTAAGATTTTAAACATTGCCTTTCTATGAAAAATTTTTCCAGAGAGAAGTAAGCTGATTCAAAACGTATGTCAATCCGGTTTCGTCGTAATTTTGCAATTAACATTTGCCATGTTCGGGTTGACAACAGCACTCCCACCCACCCTTTCCAATCCTAGAATATGATTGTCGGATTGTATAACTCTTAATGGCAGAACATTTTAACCCAGAGATCAATTTTATACTTTTAACGCAGAGATCATTGCTACAATAGCTGAGTAATACACGTGTCCTGAATCAGCAGTGACGTAGCGAAAAGGAAAACACGAGCGACTGCTTTATTTAACTGACTGAAGCGACAATTGATACATGGCTAAATTTCTGCTCACTAATAATTCCTTCGAAGACCAACAGTTGTTATATGGGACTGTAAAAGGATATTTGACAATTCAATAAAGTAATTGAATGTCATTAGATAAGAGAACACAAAAGAAAAACAGAAAAAGTCTGTGCATTACCATGTTTTATAAGGTATAGAATAAATATAAACAAGGGAATGTACAGACTATTTCTATTTTTCTCGTGTTGTCTTATCTAATGACATTCAATGACTGGCACCAATATTGTCTTTTAATTAAAAAGGTGGTTAGAATACAATGTATTATAAAATTCAGAAATAATAAATAACAAAACTGTAATCTAATATAAATCAATTGTTTCAAAGGCATTTAGTAATTGAACCCGAACATACAGGTCAAGATTCTATGGAATACAATTTCTGCTTATAACTGAGCAACGTTTCAACTAGGTTTCTCTAGTCATTATCAAGCAATGATAAAATATGAAAATATAACAGGACAATATATACATGAACAAACAATACTGATGCTGACCATCTAGAGATACCCTTTTAATTACCTTCAAGGGAACCTATTTAAGGTAATATTTAGCCACCTGTGTTAATAAAAGTATCTTTTATCCTAACCGATAAACAAAAAAATTAACTTACGGCAGTGTCGGCATCAGATGCATTGACATTGGCAATAAAAGTACCAACAGGAGAAGTATATGGTATTTCAGTATTAACATCTGGATGTAAAAAGACTGGGGGTGCAAAATTACGTGATACATTAATAATGACTTCAGTAACATCATACAAAGCTGGGGTACCACCATCTCTCACTTCAACACGTGCCTGAATAAAAGAAAATCATATTTCGATCAAATTCAACATTAATGAAATACACAGACAGTGTTATAAAATCATAATCCACATGCAGATAGCCCTCCTGCACTACTACTAATACTAAGATCATATTAACAAATCTTTTAAAAGGAATTGGAGATATAAATATGTAGAAAAGCACAAACAAAAGCAATAAATACACACACAGATACACATATCTGGAGATATGTACAAATGTTGTAAAACAAACCAACAATGAGGCTGATGTTCACCACCGATATCCAGAAATAAATAGATGTCACATTTAATTAATTGCAAGTTTACCTTTTTCAAAAGTATCGAGCAATCAAACAGACAGACAGGCCAATTTTTATATTCCCCTGCTTTCTTTTCTTTGAAAGGTATGGGACAAAAATAGTGTCGGTATAAATAACAATTAAGTTTGGCAAAAATGACAACTTTCCCTACCTCAATCTATAATCTATACCAGTGTATTCAAAAAGAAGATATTTATTATTCAACTTACTGTATAAGAGTTTTGGCTATCAGATTCTAAACCAGCTTTTACTTTAATCTGACCATTTGCATCAACTTCAAACAACGCTACAGCTACACCATCACCAATAAGTCTATAACTTAACACATTGAATGGATTCTAAAAATAGCATAATTATTAAACATTAGGAAATCTTTATATTGAATTTAAATAAAATAAATTGAGAATCTTTCTGGATTGACAATAACAAAATTATTTGACGATTGAAATGCCCAATATACAAAAAAAAATTGAGATTTGTATTTGTGAGTCAAGCACATTCTGTGTTTGAGATATGAAAACATATTCTTTAATCAGTATTTCTTAATATACGAGCTGCTCCAACAAAACCAGACTCTTGGTCATTTTTATAAAAATAGAGCTTGCAGGATATTTGAATAGTCCACAGACGAGGCTTTCTGAAAATTCAATTCTTTTTAAATTTGTTGAGTTCGGCAAATTCACAGCAACAAGAAGGCATACAGTTTTATTAGGCTTTTGTGCCCATAATACAAAATGTAGTTGTGTGACAAGTGCCTGGTTTTGTGGGAGCGAATCACATATTACCATTGTCGGTGTACCTACCCTTGTATCAATGTCGCTTACAGTTGTCAGATACACGTTACCTCCTATTCCCACATTTGCATTAATTCCGACACTGTATGGTTCATTAATGAAAGTAGGAGCATTATTTCTAATAATATTGATAACAACATTTGCATTATCAGGGGCCGATGATCGACTAGGATTGCCTAAATCTTGTGCAATAACTGGGAACTGGAAAAAAAGAAAATAAGATTATTTTATTCTCTGTAGAGATTTTGTTGCCAGAGGTTTTGCAAAAAAACCCAAGATATTTTGATAATAATATGTTAGTAAATTATTAAGTTAATTTTTCTTGTATAACAGATTTTCAAATCAATTTTGCCAAATGGCATGTTTGTAACACACCAAATGAATATTTGTAAGAGTTATTTTAAAATAATACTCACACTAAAACTGCTTTCATTTGTACTGGTTCTAAGTACAGACTGTCGTAATGAAATAGCTCCAGAAACAGCATCGATTTGAAAGAAAGATGATATTGTGGCATCACCTCCGAGTGAGTAACGAATCTGATTGTAAGGTGCCTTGAAAAGATAAATCAAACAAGTAATTATAATGCTTCATTTTATAAAATATCAAAAACTCAAAATAAAAATATTCTAATATAAAATAAACTCTTATCCAATTTTAATGAGAAATACAGGTCTACCAAAAGTTATACAAAAATCATATTTTCCTGAGACCAAGGCAAAATATACATTACCAGCAATCAAATAAAATTGAAATTCTTACACTGGCATCATCATCTGAAGCTTGTACGGTTTCTATAGTTTCGCTAACTCTTTGGGTTTCTAATATACTCTGTGCATAATTTCTATTTGCGAAGTTAGGGGCATTGTTATTCCGATCAATGTTGACTCGAACAGTTTCAACAGCCGTTTTAGCAGGATCTCCTCCATCATAGGCTAAAACACGAATCTAAGAACAAAAAATAATAAGAGAACAGTTGTACTAAACATAGACAGAACAAACATATACATATAGTGCACTGTTATGGATCTTTTAAAATCAAGAGATTACAACATATGGTTTTATCAAAATATACTCCATTAATTTAAAAAAAATATCCTAAAGTACTAAAGAAGTTGATAACTGTGGTGTATTGACAACAAAATGGCCTGAATTGTTTATGACAAGCAGAAGGGCTACAGGTAATTAAAAACAGTCATCTTATGTTTCACTTCATCCCAGAATTCCTTCTAGGATCTAAGCCTTTTATTAATCAAGGGAAGTAACTCAATTAACATAAAGCACTAAAGAAGGCTTTAGACCACTATTCCTTAATAATATGAATAAGTTGGTTTCCTTAACAGAGTATATGACAATAATGTGTAAAACCTCATCAATTTGTATTTTTGATCTTTGGGAACACCCATTCTAAATTTTACTTTCTATATCTTCAGAAAAAAAAGCGAATTTAAAACCAAAAAGTTTTGAAATTTTAAAACAAAACATAATTCACCATCTTGAATGACTATTCATTTATCAAGATCTCAAGTAACTAAAACTTGAATAATTGCATCCTAAATACAGGTTATTTCATTTTATCCCAATTGCTGAATAGCATGGATATATTGGAAATGGATTAATATAAGATTTATAGCTTGTTTCTGAATTTATATAATTTATTATGTATTGAATATGGCGTGTGTTTCTACATAAATACTGTATAAATCAATAGCAGCTAAATATATCTTACAGTGTATACTGTGTCAGAGACAGCGTTGATGTTTCCAGCCAGCGTGATCACACCAGTAACATCATTAATACTGAACATAGTAGGAGCAGTACCATCACCAGTTATCCTGTATCGCACAACATTAAAGGGGTTCTGAAAATAAAGTTTAAAAATGTTAAATCTAAAACCCCAAAATAATAATGTAATAACATATTCCTTGAATAATCATATTTATAAATTTTATCTTCCCTTCCCAATATTAAAAGTAAAAAAAACAATCTTAAGATTTAATTATAAGGTTTTTTAAATTTAATACCGGTAATAGAAGCTTAGTGATCTTCCGTATCTTTGAGTAGTTATTTTATTCAGATTATATGATTATCAAGATAATATATTTACCACTGTATCAGCATCTGTAGCTCGAACAGTAGCTACTGTTACCGGAATATTACTTAAACTGATGGTAGAAACATAAGGTATATTTTGGAAGACAGGTGGGAACTGATTACGTCGAACTGTGACAGTCAATCTAGCAGGACCACTAACTCTGGAAGGATTTCCATTGTCTCTTGCTAAAAGATTTACCTGAAAACATAAAATTCAATTTTACAAAGTATAAGAATTGACTAGGACTTTCAGAAAACATAAAAATTTGTACAAAAGACGCTTCCTTCCTTCCTGTTCAAAAAGCTAAACATCTACCACTATGCAATATTACATATAAGTATAGTCTTATTGGAGATAATGCCTCTTTGATTGCACAAGGTGAGCAACTGCCAAATTGACTTTTAGAATTGTAAAGGAAGTGACCACACAAGTTGTGCCACTGACAATATTGACATTGAGAATTGCTTGGGAATCGATCACACCAGATGAGTAATTGACGATACTGACTTTAAGAATAGTTTTGGTATCAGATGATTGTTTGGGTATTGATCACACCAGATTATTGTTTGGTTATTGATCACACCAGATGAGTAACTGACAATATTGACAATATCGATTGCATAACTGTTGCATATTAAAACTACATTTTAAAAAAAATACTTACAACAAATGGATCTCCAGTTGTTCCAGTTAGCAGCCTACGTAAATACACACTACCAGTAGCACTGTCTATATAGAACAATTCTTGATTTGCTGAAGTACTGGCTATTTCATATCTTATTACTCGAGCTGGATCCTGAATATAAAACAAAATATTAAAGATAGGTTGCCAGGCAACGAAACATACGCCCACAGCAGCTAAATCGTCCAGGCAGTCAACAAGAGTTGTCGCATATTTTACTTTTTTCAGTAATGAAACATTTATAATACACTAAAATTATATAACAAGTAACAACTCATTATGTAATTATCAGAAAATCATTCGAATTTGTTTGGCTTTGGTAAAGTTCTCCTCCATGCTAACGTTTAGTATACGAAACACTTAATATTCTGAAAATCAATAGGCTTCTTCGTCTCATGACCTTCAATACTGTGTATAAATTTCAAGTCAATCGGATATTAACTTTTGCCTTTAGAGCATCCACAAGATTTTTTAAAGTGATCAAGGGCCATAACTCTGACAGCAATTATCGGAAATCGCTGAAAATCAATAGGGGTCTTCCTTTCATGTCCTTAAACACTGTGTATAAATTTAAAGTTAATCGGATATTAATTTGAGCCCCTAGAGCGTTCACAAGAAATTGTGGACGATGGACGGAGACAGACAGACGGAAAACGGATGGGGGCGACGGCAATATCCGACCACATTTCTATGTGGGCGTATAAAAATCAGTGCAGCGTAATGACATCATGAACTCCTGGTAAAGAGTTCACAAAGCATTTTCAGATTAAAGTAAAGAATTTACTCAAAATTGATTGCCTTTTTATAACTGAAATATAGCCCATTTTCAAATGTTTGTGGTTCTAATGTATTAAATACATAAAAAAGAAACTATGTGCAGAGTTTTGTATTTCTGGATCAAAGATATTTCTCATAAAAGTGATTAAAAGTTGAGTACATTCTTAACTGATATATATTTTTTATCATTTTCCTTCACACTCTATTATATGAAGTAAATAATATAAAGTAAATAAGTTTGAGAAATTTGAGAAGGATAACTTACAGTGGGATCATTATCATTAGCAGACACAGCAGTAATAGGCTGTGATACTGAAACGGTTTCTAGAACTGTAACAGCAAAATCAGTAGTTGTCCACACAGGAGGTAGGAGATTTCTGTTCACATTAATGCGAAGTTGTGCAAAAACATCAGCACAGTGACCGTCATTAACTTTTACAATAAGATTATAAAAATTCTCTGTTTCTGAATATACTCGACCAAATTGATTCCCAGCAGTTTGTACAACAGACACTTGTCCATTATTGGAATTAACGGTAAAGAGAACAGTAGCTGTCTGCTCACCAACAACAGTGTATGTCCGGGTATTGAATTCAGGCTGCAATGAAAGAAAGGCACATGATTAACATTCTCATAATTTTCAAATCATAAAAGTGAGAGAGAAATGGGGTTTAACATCAACTCGACACAAACTAGGTCATTTCGGGACTAACATATCGTCTAATTTTATTTGAATAATTCGCTTGCGCGTAGAGGTTGTTAGCATTCGGAGGAAACAGGAGGACCGGGAGAAAACCCACGAGGTTGAACAGGCGACCCTACTCCTTGTCACGTACAACCGGGGATTCGAAACCAAGCCAGTTGAGTTAATGACAGGCTTTTTTCGGCCAAATCATAAAAACTACTTTTGCAATTGTATAAGATTTAATATAGAAGAAATATACATTATGCTAAATTTATTATTTTCAATTTTAATATTATCAAATTCATTATCAATGTTTAGCTCATATATTAATAATTCCTATTATTAATGTTGAAATATTCTCCATACACATTATGAGAAATAATTGTTTTTGATCTAGACAGAATGAAATTCATCAATAATTTGCGTGTAGGGATCTTTAGCAGTGGGAGGAAACCGGAGGACCCAAAGAAAACCCACAAGGTTGGACGACAGGCCAGTTCAAGAGAAGACGTATTCAATGCAAAGGGCCTACAGGCAGCTGACGATCATCGTTTTGGCCCCAACACGTGACTGGTTTAAAATGTGGTAAGGGTATAATTATAATACTCACTCTTGTATCTGCATCATTAGCTTGTATTGTATAGATAACACCTGTATCTGTTTGATTTATTGTTGTTGCAGAAGGTAGGTTGGTAAAAGATGGACAATTGTTGTTTCTAAGAACATTTATAATTACTGTAGCTTGATTTTGACTTGTTCTTTGAGGATCTCCCAGGTCGGTAGCACCTACATTAAACTAGTAAAAAACAAAATCACAAGAATAAGATCCTAAAGAAAAAGTGTTCATACAAAACCTTGAGGCTGTCGAATTCACAATCAAGAAATAAATTTCACTGTTTGGATGATTTAGATGAAGAGCTAGCCATTCATGCAACAATAATTTGAAAACAAATAATGTAAGATTAATAATTTGAAAATTTCATTCAAATTACTCTATTGCAAGCGAATACATTAGCTTTTGAAGGTTTGACAAGACGTGTGCAATAATTTCAACCATCGTACTGGTTGTTCTAAGCAAAGTCTTGTTCCTCCATTTTTAGCTAAAATCAAAATAGGGTGAACTGTTCTAATGTATTTAATATCGGACAAATCTGATGTCATCAAGAGTTGATTAGGGCCTTGATAAGTTAATTAATAATTAAGAATACATTTCAGGCCTAAACAGAGACCTGCAATAGACAGATTTAGCTCTTGCATAATTTATATTTAATTCTAAAGTCACCATATACATTCCATTAATTTATTATGTAAAAGTATGCTTACCGTATAAGAATTTGATGTATCTAATTCTAGATCTCTAATTGCATAAACCTGACCACTTTCAGCATTCACAGCAAAATACTGTAAAGCTACAGCATTTCCAAATGCTGCATATCGGAATTGATTATTTGGGGCCTGCAAAAAAATCATTTCAATCACTGATCAAATGTTCATTCTTTTAAATGAATTTCATACTAGCATACATTTGTTGATTTAAATTACATGTTTTTAATATATGAACATTGTAAAAACCTTTTAAATATGCATTTAGTTTAAGAAAGAGTACCTGAGTATCATTATCTCTAGCTTGTAGAGTTAATATAGTTTCACCAACTCTCTGTGATTCGAAAATCGTCTCAGTGTAATCAGGTACTGTGAACTCTGGATTAAACAAGTTTCTTCTAACACTAACTGTTACTGTTGTCCTATCCGATAAACTAGGATTACCACCATCAGACACCACAACAGTTACCTTGAAAATAAAATAAAATAAAATAAAATAAAATAAAATAAAATAAAATAAAATAAAATAAAATAAAATAAAATAAAATAAAATAAAATAAAATAAAATAAAAATATGAAAAATAAATTAAAATATAATAAAATAAAAAAAATAAAATATAAAAAAATAACAAATAAAATAAAATAATGAATGCATGAAGGGAATGGAATATGGTTTAATGTCTCTTCAACTTACAGCAGTCTGTCTGAGACAAACATGCAGTAATCTTTATTTCTATGTTTAAGTGTGCAATGCCATAAATTTGCAAGGATGACAGTGTTTCCAATGGTATAAGGTTCTTTTACGTGCATGCCATCCTGACACAAGCAACCCCAGTTTTTTGTACCATCCAAACAACTTTCATTGTCAGTCTTGCAGATTCCAAGTAAAAGGGTTTTGTTTTTCACGTCTACTGGATTATATCTGTATTTATATGACAAGTTAAGACTCCTTTCATTCATATGTCTTTTTAAATATTACTGAAGGAATGAAATAGTGTTTAACGTCCTACTGTTCTGCTCCAAACTGAGCAAGTGAAAACGGGCACCAAGAAAATTTTACCCAGACAGCGGTGCTACAGGCTAATCTTATATTCCAACTGCTAAGGGATCTTTTGCATGTGTGCCAATATGTACACAGGACCTTGTTTTTCCATCCCATCCAAACTACTAGACAGCTGTCCTGGTCAAGCCCTCCGTCTAAAATATTACTACATATAATATTACCCTGTATGTGTTCAATGTATCAGCATCAATAGGAGTCTGTAGTATGAGAGCAGCATTGTTATTATCCCTTTTCACAATACTGAAATATGTTGTGGCTGTACCATCACCCACTATTTCATATCTTAATTCGTTAAATGGTGTCTGAAAAAAAAAACCAAAAATGTAAATTATAGACAACCAAACTGATATTTAAATGCCTATTCACAACAAAGTCTAGAAAAATGTTAAATTTTATGACTATATATGACGAGATATAAAACAGTCCATTGAGAATTCTATTCTCTATTGTTTGAAGCTTTAACTTTAAATCAAAATACTAAAGAAAAATTAAGAATCCTTCTAGGTTTCTTTCCAAATAAACCATATCCTAAAGAGATATCTCTCAGAAGATGATAAAAGACTAGCAATATCTACAGTAGAATGTATTATTCGATGATGAATTTTAAAGGTCCTCTATCTCCAACCTACAACTGGCTCTTTTTGTACGTTTCCTAAGAAACATGTGTCTGCATTAAGCTCCAAGAACGAACGAAACATATACATGCATTTATGGTAAAATGAAGCCAGAAATTCAATATTTAAAATACTTACCTCAGTGTTTGGATCAATGGCTGAAAGAACATAAACTTCTTTTCCTGCAGCATCACTTTCAAGTATTGTTGGCGTATACGGGTCATTTTGGAAATTTGGTGCCAGGTTTTTGATGACTGTGATTGTAACCTCTGCCAAAGGATTACTGGTTCGTGCCGGGGTGCCCAAATCTGTAGCTGTTATGCTCATCTGTAAATAAGAAATGAATCATCAGTGAATTCTATATGGTAATATTTTAATAGAAGATATGCCAGCAGTGTGTGTCTCCTGATTTTCTGAATAGTTTGTATGGCATCCCACATGTTCACAAGTAGCAAAAGGGTGAGCATACACCATGCAACACCTCTGATAAAATCAGCCCTGCCTTACACCACAGATCTGGTATCCTTTAACTTGGGGTTTTTGCTCTTTAATTACTATAATAGCCTTTAATTTCAAAACATCCTCTGATAATTGATAATAACCCTTGAAAATTTCAAAAATGGTTTAATTAGTACCATGGCTTAATTTAATGGTACACCATTTAATTTCTGCTCAGCTAGTAATTAAAGGCTTTAGATAATTGAACGGGTCATCCATTTCTAAACCCCTCTCTGTACCATTAAATTAAGCCATGTTTACATGTGCCTAATACACTGAAGAAAAAAGGCACTACTACTAGCTGGTGATTAACTTCCAGTTCCACAGTGAAACTTGTCCAAATGACAGGCCATGTCAACAATTTAAAAGATAACAATAGGAGCAAGAAAAAGGAAATAGCGCAAAAATTCAAAAGAAATTTTATCTATTAGAAAATATCTAGTAATTGCGGCCTAAGCCATTTCTTACTATGTGAAACGTTATTTAAGGGATTTAAGTTTTTTAAATAACATGCTTTCTAGTTAGTGGTTATTGGAGTAGCTTTAGTTCAGGAGAATTTTAAAATTGATTGAGGGACAGAATCTTTGTTCAAGATTAAGAAATATGTTTATCATCGATAATGTTACTGATCCCATGACCTTCTGGATTATGCTAATTATATGTGAAACAGAATAAAAGTGCAACTTACAACATAGCTGTCACGGTTACAAGGCGCTTGATTTAAAGCTTTCTTTGCGAAAATTACTCCAGTGTCCTCATTTATATCAAAACAAGCTATTGCCTCAGCTGAGGCAGCACCTTGAGATATAGAATATCTAATTTGTCCATTCAGACCCTAAAATTCAAAAACAGCATAAATATTCTAAAGAGTTTAAATACATAAAAATATTTATTGATTTTGATATATAGAAATAATATCGAAAATGACCATTTATTTTTTAAGAAATTGTCCCTATTATATGAAAAAATATTTCTTGTTACTTTTCAATATACTGGTATATACCAAATAATTTATAACGCTGAATAAAAACCATCTATTTTCTCCAGAATAAGGGAATTCTGCATTTGTCCAAAACATACATAAAATTATACTTACAACTGAATCTGTATCTGTAGCATCTACATCTACAATCTGATCTCCTAGTGGATAGGTTTCAATAACTCTACCACTGTAACTAGTGGGAGCAAAGACTGGGGATGCAAAGTTTGTTTGGACTGTGACCGTGGCAAGCGTGGTATTACATTTGGGAGGTACACCCTTATCACAAACTTGTATTCGAATCTTAAATAGAAAAACAAATATTTTGAACTTGTATTTCTAAACTAATAATGATAATTCAATAACAATTTACTGTTATGACAAATCGTGATATTACATTTAGGAGTTACACCCTTATCACAAAATTGTATTTGTCTCTTGAATAGAAAAACAAATATTCTGAACTTATATTTCTAAACCGATAATGCTAATTTAATAACAATTTACTGTTACGACAAATCGTGTTTAAGGATGAATTTTAATATTTGAGGTCTGTAAAAAATCCACTCTAATCTTTTGTTTGATGTTTTATTTGTTAAAATTTCCAAAATTAAATATTTGAAACAACTGAGTAGCGAAGAACTTGGAAGCAGAATTTTAACAGGTGTTCGGAAAGAACAGAAATTTAAATTACTGTGCCCTTAAATAAAACTTAATTTAAATATTAAATCCAAGTTGATGTACTTACAAAAAAGCCATCTGCACTTGTAGCAGCAGGTGTATTACTGACTGTGATACGTCCTGTTGTAGAATCAATATTAAATGAGCTAGGAGCTACACCATCTCCAATTATTGAGTATTCCAGCTGACCAAATGGTGTTGTCTGAAACAAAATATATGAAATGAAAAGTAATTATCTAGAATTCTAGAAAAAGTTGAAATTAATTCTATTAGTCTCTGGAAATCTCTGGCTGTGGTGTCTCAATGATTGAGATTCATAATCGAGGCAAGAGAATAGAGATGCGATGGCTCAGGCGATCTCCAGTGCCCTCCTAGTTTTGGCTAGGAAAGTTCCTCTGGTGCGGTTCCACCATGTCAGTGGTGTAGGACGGAGGGTCTGATGAGTAATCAAATTATATGCACGTGGAAGAACCCTTAAAAGATGTAATTTGAAAAAAGACTAACGGTAGTTTGTAACACTGCTTTGCAGGCTTATGTCTGTCTCTATTAGCCCAGTCAGTACCGAAAAGTAGGATATTAAACCCCATTTCATTTCATAATCAGGGCCATTACCTGAATTTTCATTTTCTCTTTTTTTACAACATGTATAATGCTTTTCTAAATGTATAAATAGGACTCACGGCTGGATCAAGGTCTCTTCCAAATGCTTGTAGAACAAATGTATTTGGTGTCAAAGTTGTACCCAAATTTTCTTGGTATGGTAACTGTTCGAAGAATGGTGTGTTGGTATTTCTGATAACAGTGATTGTAAAGTAGGCTTGGGTAGATGCACATTTTGGGCCATATGGAGGTTGACCTTCATCACACACTAGTACACTTCCCTGAAATAATTCAACAGAATGATTTAATGGCTAACAACTACTACCTTAATTCAGTGCAATGTTTCAATAATAATTTAATGGTCCGTTAATATCGATCCATGTCTCATTATTTATAGAATATCTATTTTTATAAATTTTCAAACTTACCGCAAAATTGTTGAGACTGGTCAATCGTAAAGATTTTTTCGCATATACATCCCCAGTTTTGGAGTCTACATTGAAAAATTCTTGAACTGATGCTGAGGGGTTACTAAATGCAAAGTCAATCACATTGTACGGTGCCTGAAATATATCGATATCAAAAAATGATTAAAATCTCCCCAAAAATTAATTGTGCAAATAAATAAATCTATTGAAAATCCAAGATATTAGAACTATTTGTGAATATATAACTTACTAAAACATCGCCATCTAAAGCATCAACACTAAACAGCACCTCTCCTAATGTCTGAGTTTCAAAAATGGTAATGGAACGATTTCCAGTCTGGAGTTGTGGATCATTGAGATTTCTGTTAACATTAATGGTGACAGTAGTTATACTACTTAAGGAAGGAGTTCCACCATCAAAGGCGCTAACAATTACCTAAAAAAAAACAATGCATAAGGATTTAAAAAGTAAACATAAAAATAAAGAAATCAAATTTAAAATATTTTTATTCACAAAGTTACTTTTATAACAATCATTTCAAATTTTCACAGTATGGATGATAATACAGGAAATTAGGAAAGAGGGGGATGAGAGAGTAGGACATTTTGGGTCGTACATATTGTTCAATAATTCGATGGCACATAGAGGTCTTTAGGGGTGGGAGAAACTGGTGGACCCAGAAAGATGACCATTACCTTGACACTTACAAGTTTGGTATTGAAACTAACCATCTGATTTAAATCACATGTATTAAACCCATCGATCATCCAACAATTAGGGGCAAACTGATTACTTACTGAATATTTGTCATCATTATCATTATCTAATGCAGCAAGTTTTCGGACTTCACCAGTTACACTATCAACTGTAAAGTATGGACTATTTCCAATGATAGAATAACGAACTAGATTAAAAGGATCCTGAAAATATAAGCATCAATAATAACCGTTACATGAAGAAATTGAGTGTAAGACTGTTGTTTAATATAAAACATGTAGAAAAGGTATATTTCTGGCAATTGAAACATATTACACTGTAAACTATATGACATCTATTGAACCAATATCTATTACATTTAATGTCATCAATCAAGGAATGACCCACCAATCTATAACACAAAGCCCAACATTTAAATGTAGGATGCTAGCATGTTGTATAATAATGTCAAACACATTGGTTGTTTTTTTTTCTTTAATAATCAAACATTAATGTGGCCATATCAAAAAAAAAATTCTGTTTTTAAAATAGAGCTGTGTCACTTTAAATATCACCATGACCGGTTTTTATTCGAAATAAAAAATACATACAGTCCCGTCAATTAATTGGATCCTGGAGTGCAACGTGGGCACAATTATCAAGTATGCAACCATGGTAAATGTTAAGGCCAATAAGAAATGACACTGGATACCGTAAATTCCTATCAAGGAGATTGTATAAACGAAATAACAAGATAGATGCAGAACCCTGAAATGTGATATTTGTGAGAAGTAACTTTAACATGTGAACTAAAGAAAAGCGCCAAGGAAGGAAAAACCCTCCGTCCTGCATCAGGTTTTTTGAAGGGTGTGTGCGAGAACCAGAATGGTTTTTTTTGGTATGGCATTTATTAGATAATAAAAACACTGACCACACTATCGGCATCAGTAGCAGCAACTGTGTCCACGACGAAATTTACCGGTTGGTTAACATCAAAAGTGGAATCAAATGGTGGATTTGTGAATATTGGTGTAAATAAATTCCTGTCAACAGTGATGGTAACAGTAGCAGGTGTTAATGTAGATCGCCTTGGTACACCATTATCTGATGCGAAGATATTGAACTAAAAAATATCATAAATACAAAATTACTAAAACTATATAACTAAGAACACAAAACCATAGTCATCTTTGAAAACATGGGCTCCAATACGCTGATCAGGACTGTTTGGCATAAATATTCAATAAATTGGTAGAATGCTATCAGGCAAATCGCATGCCACAAAAATAGTATGTTTATCTCAACCCTATATTGATCACAGCTAAAAATTAAAAAATCATATTTCTTTGACAATTGGGACAGTAATTATGGTAGTATTTGTCATAATCATAAATTTAATTAAGCTACACATGTTTAAATGTCTTGCTAATTTAACACTCATTTTTTTTGGATAGCCTAATTTTACTTTTCCCGTTCCTATGAAGAACTTGGGTATGGAATATATGATCCAATTATCCTCAGTCAAAAGATCTAAACATTTCTCAAACACATATCTCGAAGTCAGGTTATAGCTTGCTCTTTATTTCTATTGTTACGTTATATTGCACATTGTATTGTCCAGACAGTTTATTTGTCCACCGCTAAATAAAAAGAGAGAGAGAGAGAGAGAGAGAGAGAGAGAGAGAAATGGGTTTAATGTCCACTCAACATTTCAAGACTAACATATGGTTTAATTTCATTTCAATAGTTCGCTTGCATGTAGGGGTCTTTAGCAGTGGAAAAAACTGGTGGCCATGGAGAAAACACACAAGGTTTGACAGTCGACCCTACTCTTTGTCACATACAACCCGGGATTCAAAACCACGCCAGTTGACCCAATGACAGGCTTTATGATACAGCACCATTCGGCCTTCCACCCCCCTATAATATAAAGATACTTACTGTATAAGTTAATGTATCGTCAGCATCATCAATCAAGGACTGTTGCATATATACATTACAATTGTTTTCATCTACTCTAAAGTAAATACTAGCTTTATTTCCGGCAGTTGTATCAACCATTGTGTAACTCAATACACTCTGTGGTCCCTGTAATACATAAAAATGATTTATATTCTTGTCTCTCAAAATCTCTATGGTGTCATATACTCCTTTACTTAACCAGCTAGTGGTCTGAAGCCTTCTTGAGTTCTTTGTGTTAATTGAGTTACTTCCCTTGAATAATAAAAGGCTTTGATCCTAGATGGAATTCTGGGATGGAGTGAAATGTAAGATGGCTGTTTTTAATTAGCCCATCTGATTGTCATAAACAATCCAGGCCATTGTGTGGCCTATATACCCCAATACCCCAATAGAGCGTTAAGGGCAAAATTGATTTCGACAGCATTCCTCCTTAGGGTAGTAAATAAACAATCCCTCTAACCTTTAGGACGTGTGAAAGGACCGACTTGAGAAACGACGATATATACTTATATCAAAGTGTGTAAAGCATAAAGCATTTACAAAAATCGTAAACATACCGTCTGATAGATAGACAGGGCAGACACAATATCCTTTTATATATATGCAATGTAGGGTAAAGATTACTTACAGGAGAATCAGCATCTGTAGCTCTACATGATATTACTGGTATTGTATCTATAGATCTAGTTTCCAAAATTCGGTTTGAATATGCCGTGGAATCAAATACTGGTGAATTCAAATTACGAAGAATATTAATTTTGGCGGTGGTTACAGCTGACCTTGCAGGATTTCCACCATCTTTAGCAACTATTCTTGCCTGTAATGCAAAGAAAATTAGGTATTTTTGTACAAATACGCTACAAGTCAATAATTAAAATTATACAGCACTTTTGGATTGAAAATTCTAGAACTTTATGCCTGGATAATAACAAAGTCTGATGTTTAAAAATGAAAGGAAAAGTAAAAAGAAATGAGCAAACAAGTTTTGTTTACTTACAGTATACTGGTTTTGATCTGCTCTTGTGAGATCACTATTAACAGTTATAATACCATTATTGGTGTTCAGACTAAAGAATGAAGCAACGTCATCATCCCCTATTAATTCGTATGTCACTGCCGAGAATATAGGCTGAAAAATATCAATATATTCATTCAAAATATTTTCTCAGATTATGTATTTTATATACTTGCTTAAACATCAATTTTAATTAGTATAAACTTAATAAGGATAGGAAGTCAAAACTTACACTGTATTCACATTTGCATTAGTTTGTCAAATTGGATACCAATGCACATTGTTTCTGTGAACACATGGAATTTGGGAAATTTGCTTCATTCAATGTAAACTTAATGTTTTCTTAATCCACATAACAAATGAGATTTTGCATTATCCATTTCATCTGTCCATGAACATTCTAATACAGTCAGTATAAATGCATAGTTGATCCGTACCTATTTGTATTTAGTAATAACAGTATAAACGATGCAGTCTGCTAATAATTTGCTCAGTATACAAAACCATATCTAATATCATTGCCTCACAAATATTATTTTAAAAACCATAACAGAATTGATAATGACTTACTGTAGTGTCACTATCAACAGCAGTGATATTCAAAATTTGGCTAAATATAGTCTGATTTTCAGGCACAGTAGTTTCATAAACATCCAGGAATACAGGGGAAGCTGTATTTCGTAAGATCGTTATTCTTGCTGTAGCTGGTTGACTATTTCTAGGTGATTGTGCTACATCTGTTGCTGTTATAGACAACTACAAATACAACAATTAAATATTTGATAACTTAATGATGATGTGGTTGTCAACTAGTTCATAGACAATATGAATCATAGATAAGATAATTATAAGATAAGATGTCTATTGCATCAAAACATCAATTAAAGACAGCATGCATACATATCAACTTAGACATAGTCATATACATTTTATTACAGATATTACATATATGATATATAAGCTCAATTAACTTACTAAAATAAACTTTGGTTAAAACTATTATTGAGAAATATATTTAGCATGATAGTACAGTTATTTGGAAAAGCAGAAAATTATAAAATAAAAAATACTTACAACACAACTGGTGAGAGTTTGAGGTGATTCCGTTAAATATTGTATCGCTACTATTTCACCATTTTCAGCATAAATTGTAAAATAATCGTTACATATAGGAGGATTAGCACTAGTAATACTGTATCGTACGGCTTGCTATAAATAAAAGACATACATAGAAAATTCTTAATAACCTGTTGATTTATTGCGGAAGATATTCTAGTTATCAAGATGGCTGAACTCCATAAACATTTAGTTTAAAAACTCAGAAAATCCTGAGGAGCTGAATAACAGGCATTATCACTCTTTAAAAAACCCTAAAACTATCTGGATTATCGAAAATATGAACACTGTCATAGTTAGAGTCAGGTATATAAAGGCAGATTTTAAAAAAAAGACAGACCAAGAAATATGGTCCACTCAACACACAGACCAGGTCATTGTGGGACCAAGATACAATTTAGTTTTATTCACCATACAATATTATTCCAATAATTTGCTTCTGCATAGGGGTTTGTAGCAGTGCGAAAAACAGAAGACAAAAGCATGGGATTGTAACCACATCCCTTGACTCAAAAACAAACCTAATGATCTAAAGCGCACATGTTAGATCATTGGTCCAACTTGATTTAAAGTGTACGAAAGAGATGACTGTTTTCAATTATTTTGAATTTGATGACACAGGGGTTAATGATGATAATGTAGATGATTATATACAATGTCTGAATAAGGTAGACTGAACTATAAAATTAAACTTACACCATCTGGATCCGAGGCTTGTACAGTTATAATAGGTACCACTACAGCTTGGTTTTCATTAATTGTTGCAGCATATTGTAGTGGGGAGATAACTGGAGGTAGTGGATTTCTATCGATGGTAATTGTTACATTAGCACTAGCTTTTCTATCTGGAGAACCACTATCATAGGCAATAACTCCCAACTGTAATAAGTAGGAGAAAATAAATACATATTAATAAGAGGTCTGACTTTATCACAATTTTAACAAACCTTTCTGCACTGGAGGAATTGGGGGTCATATACAATAAAGCATAAACTAAAAAAAAGATACTGAACATGTCCAGGATTTGAACCTGGGATCTCCCACACCATAAGGAAAGTTCATACTGACAGCTGAACAAGCCACTGCCTTGTCTTGATACCAAAATTTCGCCAGATTGAATATTTTATCGCCAAAATTATATTTTCATCACCAGAAATGAGGATCAACAGCAGGAGCACTGTTCCTAAACCCACCAGTTGCCAATAATAATCAACGAATCTATTTTTTTTTCTCACTCAGAACTATCAGCCCCATTAAAGCACAACTGAACACTTCCATCCAGGCAAGCAAAGAAAGAAGTGTTGTAATATCAATAAAAATTTATAAATACAATTACCGTGTGTGTTGTAGCGCTATCAGTTGTCAATGGATTCCGTACAGATATAACACCAGTATTTCTTTGAACTGCAAAGTAAGCTGGCGCTGCTAAATAATCACCACTTAATTCATAGACAATAGAACCCTGCAAAAGAACAATTAAACAGGAATTTAGTAATTAAATAATTGAAGCAGAGGTGGCTGGCCAGCTAGAGGTCGATGCGCGGCACTCTAGACCACCCTTAAATTACAGGACCAGGGACTGTGCAGCACAGTGGATGGTTACAACTGGCCCCCCGTTCACTTGATTTTTCGTTTATCTTTTGCAATGTCTCTTTTTATTGTATGTCCTGTCCGATGCTTTATCTTATGGGTTGTGGTCCTCTTACACCTAATGACTGGGATCTACTGTGCAGATGTTACCCCCTCCCCCCTTCAAGGTAACCATATATGTGATATAACATACCTGTAAATCATTATCTACAGCTTCAACTTGGTATATAGAAGAATCCCGAGCTTGAGTGAAGGGTATGTTGGCCGAATATGGTATGTTAATAAATTCAGGGGGACTGGTATCTTGAGTGATGGTTATGGTAACTTGTGCTACATCAGTTTTAGCTGGATTAAACTGATCACTAACGCTAACTGGAAACTGTGGAATAAATTAATTACAACATTTAAATTATATTTTCAGTAACTGTCAGAAATAAATTACCATGTACATAATAACACAGCCCAGAGACAGAAATTTCATATGGAAATTATTCATCTCTCTTAAATTCACAATTACTACTAATTAATCATGTGTATTTTTGTTACATAAAGAATAGATCAAATTATCTTTCTTAATTAAATTCACAATCATTGACTACTCATTAATTATGTGTATTTTCGTTAAGTAGATACTGGTAAAGTAAAAGCTGTATAAATAGAATAATTTAACATACCGTATAAACAGAATTGGCTCCAGTTAATGGTCTCCTGACTGAGATCAGACCAGAAGTTGGTCCAAGGTAGAAATAATCAGGCATAGTTGTGGAGGAATATCTCAATATATCCTTAAAAAAAAACAATGGCTATCATGAATACCTCAATATCATTTATTAACAAGTTTGTTGTACTTTATGGACAAAGAACCAAGTATGAACTAATTGCCACCATCTTTGAAGTGTGAAAGATAAAATTTTTTTATGACTATCATACTTTTAATGGTAGAGCCTTAGGCAAGATGAGGATGGGGTTTAACGTCCACTCGACACAAACTAGGTCATTTCGGGACTAAAAAGGTTTAATTTGCTTCCAATAATTTGCTTGCGTGGAGGTTTTTTTAGCAGTGGGAGGAAACCTGAGGACCCAGAGAAAACCCACGAGGTTGAAAAGGTGACCCTACTCCTTGCCATGTACAACCAGGGATTCAAAACCACGCCAGTTGACTTAAATACAGGCTATATGATACAGTACGCGCCACTAACCATTCAGCCATCCAAACCCCCTCCTAGTCCTAAAACAAAGCAGATACATTATGAAATGTGTACATGCAAAATCATGCAATGCCATGGCCAATAACATCTTCCATTATAAAAAAAAGTCAAGCGCATAAGGCTACTTCATGACATTAAACCAATGATCTGAAATAATAATACGTTACCTGATCAGCATCTGAAGCAGTTAGTTGTACTACAGACAAACCCAATGCTGATTTCTCATCAATAGTTCTAGCATAGGCTTTTGGTGCAAAAATTGGAGAATTTACATTTCTTTGCACGTTAATTGTAACAGTACTAAATACTTCTTGAAGATTGACAGCAAATTGTTTCGAGGCCTTCACACTCAACTGAATAAATAAATCAATCAAAACCCAAGTTAAGACTACCGTTATTGCTATTCTGCTTTTACAGAGTATTTAAATACCAATTAGTTAAATGTGGTCTTGATGGACCGCATAAATCCTTGGACCTTATTATGAAATAAATAGCTTTTGTTGTCAATGATTTCATGTGCTTTGTTGGTTTAAATAGGTGAAAACAAACTAAATTAAATAGCCTAAAAACAAACTAAATTAAATAGCCTAAAAAGTGTTGTCTTAAAATTGAAAGAAGCAATCTCTTTTTTTTATTTGGATATTTCTTAAAATAAGTTATTCCAATCTTCACATGGAGCAAAATCATTCCATATTATAGTTTTTTATAGCTTATATATACTTCAAATTCATACATTTCACAAATTTAATTTTTAAATTAATTGACAACAAAAAGGCACTTGAGCAAAAACAAAGGATATTATATGAGTAGGGCTTTATGTAATGAATGTTAAACTATTAAAATTTCTAGTTTATACATAAGTATATCTGATTAAAGATTGATCAATGAGAAACAAATTAGCTAAATTGAATAATACAATTGCTATTTGAACTTACAATGTACTGTGTTCTGTCAGATGGGTCTGTTCTTAGATCTGTTTTAACAGAAATTACGCCAGTTGTAGAATCAATCTTAAAATAATCTGGAGAATCACTGTTTCCAACAATTGTAAATGTAATACCAGGCTGAAAAAATATTATTCTATGATTAGAGTATTTAAATAAAATAACCAATTGCAAAAGGCCAAATCTAAATGAGATGCTATCTGGAATTTTCTCTTAACTGACTTAAGCAGAAGACACATTAGGTAAATCTTGGCAATGGATCATTCGGCCGTATCAATCGCCGATGAATTTTGCCTCGGAGAATGTATATTCGCCTAAATGATTCGACTGAATCAAACTTATTTAATATTTATTTGTCAAGTGTATCGGGTTTGTCCAAGACATCATCCGATTTTAGAATTCATTGACGAATCACTGATGTCGAGAAGCTACATGATTTTTTGAAGAAAAAATGGCGGCTGTCTCGAAAATGTGAATTCTGAGATGATTCCTTCGAATCTGTTAAGAAATGTATATCAGAACAATTACGAGTAACCAGTCAATTCTCCAGCTTGTGTTTTTTTGGCAACAGATTCAGTTTTTCTAGGCTACAACTATTTTTACTTAAAGGTGATGCTTGGACTGGTAAATCATGCAAATCAGATGGAGAATTCACATAATCAGCCAAATGAATTTGACTTCAATTCAACGCTGATTGATTTTGTCAAATGATTCAGATAGAAATTTGCCTTTAAAGAAGAGATATGAAATCTATAGAAAATAACTATAACTTAAAATGGCCATAGGATTGGTCAGTTGGAATAATTTTTGGGACATGCTAAAAAGTCAAGCTTTTCCAGTTTTAATTGGGTTTAGTCTGAAAGTCTATGTTTACATTTAAGTCTGGAATATTAGGCTACTAATACATGATTTAAACATAATTATTCTAAAGTAACCCTGTTTATCAGTAGTACTTACTCCTGGTGATGCTATAACGGTTAATACTGCAGCATCTACCACTCGGCTCTCCTCTATAATAGTATTTAAATCTGAAGTTGTTAAGGTATCTGCATCTTTCTGTATAATAACATTCAGTGTAACTGTGCCAGTTCTTGTAGGGAAACCACGATCAACAGCATTTACTAATATCTGTAGTAATTAATACAATAATCAACCATTAACTCACATAAAGTAATATTCAACAAATATCAGTCTTTGAAAATTGTTTTAGAAAATATCATACAACCTTAACGAAATAACATTTTTAATTAAATAATTTTATACAATAATAAAATTTTAGAAATTTGACAAAAAATAGTTGGCCACCCAGGCCTCAGAATACTAACAAAATGTCAAGCACCATTGAAGCTAGTACCTAGTACCTTACATATTCAACTTTATGTCAAACACGTCTTGATAAAACACTAATAAAAGACAAGCAAGGCACCAGACGAATGGTGTCTAACAAAATCTGAATTTGGGCCTGATAATCTCAGTGACAGGGGCAGCCATGGTGGGTAAATGAGTAAGACACTGGCTCCCTAGTCTGGAGGTTGACCGAGGGCCTAACAAGGGCTGAGGTCCCATGTACACATTGTCTTGCTAAATAAAAGACCCCTTAGCAGTTGGAATTCAATATAAGAGTATTGGGTATGTCAAAGTCAAAGTCAAAGCAGAAAAGTAAAAAGTTAAAACTCATTTCATATACATCTGTGACAGGGGATCATTTTAAATATATCAGAACAAACAAGAATGAAATTGATAAACTTTACCTGCATAGTACTGAAAGCAACTCCATTGACTGATTGTTTGAGAGTAACCTGACCATCTTCAGGATTAAGAAACAAGTAATCACCTCCATCAGCAGTAGTAGCTGGTCGACCAGGGTTAGCAGCAACTGCATATCGTATTTCATTGTTGGGTGCCTAAATGAGATAAAAAAATAAATCACACTTGAATGTATCACTAGGACTTTTAAAAGCAATAATTTTAGATATTCCTTTCAATGAGAAATCGCTTGAGTATGAAATAGAATCTGCAAATAACTCATGGTTGAACGATTACCTATATCATTTTATAACTGTATCCTATTTTCTTTACCAACCTTTGTCAGTGTCATTTTATATTCTAATCTTACTTTGAACATATATATTGCGCTATATTTATATTTTGAACTTTTTTGATCTTTTACTTCATGCATTATGTTTTAACATTTGTTTATTGTAAAGTGCATTGGAGAACTATTTGTATGGAAATGGCGCTATTTAATAATAATTCTTAATAATAATTGACAACCAATGTCTGAATTATTTCTGCAGATAGAAAACAAATTAACAATACTGGATTGCAAACTTACTTGAGGATCATTATCAGTTGCAACCAGTTGTATAACTGAGAACCCTAATGGTTCATTTTCTTTGATAGTTACAGTTTCTATACCATTGGGGAAAGCAGGAGCGAGGAGATTTCTATTAACAGTAACTGTCAGTAGAGATGTGGCTGTCAAAGATGTTCGGCCACCATCTACAACTTGCAGACGTACCTATAAAAACATTTTAAATTTTAATACATCCTTCTATAAACATCCCCTTATAAATACATTCTTTACATTCTTCTATTTACAATAACATCCATTTTTAATATATTCTCTATTAAAATCTGTTTTGAATACATTCTTCTTTAAATGAGTTAAGGGATCTACTTACTGTGTATTGTGTTACTGTATCTCTTGCTATATCAGCTGCTGCTCTAATCACAACTTGACTACCAACTACATTAAATAAATTGGCACTATTTCCATCTCCAATAATAGATACACTAAGCTGATTAAATGGGTTCTGAAATATAAAACATCAGTTAGATACATGGCCAGAAGGCAGTCAATTAAGATTGCAGAAAATCCTCAATTTAACTCCAATACTGTAACAATAGAGAATGAAAGTAGAGAAATAGATAAAAAAAAGGGTCCCTTTAATATGTGAAACTGGAAACATTAGACCATCTTTATTATAAATGTATGGACTTCCAAATATTTAACTCATCAAAATATTCTATATGTAATATGCATTATAAAAAGAAATGGGAAATGATTTCAGTGAAATATTCTACATGTAATGCGCATTATAAAGAGAAATCGGAAATGATCACAGTGAAATGATCTCAGTGAAATATTCTATATGTAATGCGCATTATAAAGAGAAATGGGGAATGATCACAGTGAAATGATCTCAGTGAAATATTCTATATGTAATGCGCATTATAAAGTGAAATGGGAAATGATCACAGTGAAGTGATCTTACTGAAATATTCTATATGTAATCAGAATTATAAAGAGAATTAAAAATAAATCTTACAAAAATATCAGATTCAGCTGTACTGAATGTTGCTACTGCTGTGCCGTCAGCACTATTTCTGTCTATAGTACCAGTGTAAGGAGCACCAACAAAGCTTGGAGCAGTATTTCTCACCACACTTATTGTAGCTGTAGCAGTATTTGATGAGTTACGTCTTGGATTTCCAAAATCTTGAGCAGATATGGTGCACTAAAAGAAATATTACAATACTCTTAAATAAATAAATAGCTGTAGTTCTTGTAATAGATAGAACTGTATTGTGTTATAAATGAATAACTTAAAAACACAGAGATGTATCAAGACTTGTTATTCAAACCCTTTCATGGAAGAGTTATCTCCCTTTTGTTCTTAACTAGAGTACTTGAGAGTTATCTCCTAATGTAGAATCTTTAATACCGTACTTAGAGAGGTTTAATAAAACATGGCCTATCTAACATGTGGTTTTAGAGTCAATATATTTTAATCCATGCCATCCATGGTGCACCAGAGAACTACCCCCCACAGAGCAGTATATAAACACACTTACTACATAACTTGTAGATCTATCAGGATCAGACGCTAAATCACGGATAACATACATACTTCCAGTTCGACTTCCAATACCAAAGTAAGTAGTGCACTTT
The DNA here is from genome assembly GCA_917208275.1 of Patella pellucida. Classification (NCBI taxonomy): domain Eukaryota; kingdom Metazoa; phylum Mollusca; class Gastropoda; family Patellidae; genus Patella; species Patella pellucida. Next base: position 77,229,039 of record OU795036.1, read on the forward strand.
ACTCCAGACAAAAAGAACTCCACATCATTTGTAGCAGACTAAAAGAATGGAAAGGAATAAAAGTATGTAAAAGAATTACAGGAATACAGGATAAGTACACAACAGAGAGTGAGACAGACAGACAAAGAGCGATAGATCGGGTTTAACCTCTACTCATCAAAAACTAGGTCATTTCGGGACTAACATATTTTAATAGGGGTCTTTAGCAGTGGAAGGAAACTGGAGGATGCAGAGACCTTACTCCTTGTCCCATACAACCAGGGAATCGAAACCATACCAGTTGACTCAATGACGGACCTTATGATAAAACATGCACCTGCTAACCATTCGGCCATACCCCCCACCCATTTCACAACAGTAGACAAACTGAAAAAGATGCTGGATCACACAACATCAATAAGATAAATCTTATTAAAGAAGATTTGAAATTGAAAATAAAAATAAATTGTACACATCAATGGTTAAGTAAGACCCAGTTAGGGGAAGAATGGTTTAAATCCTACCAATATTGTCTATCACAGACTCTAGTAGTAGTTTTTAAATACTTACATCTGCATCTCTAGCTGTTATATCTAAAAATCCTACTCCAAAGTCTTGTATTTCTAGAATTTGAGCTGTATAAGTAGTTGGTGCTAGCTGAGGTGCTTGCAGGTTTCGACTGACAATTACATCTACAACAGTTACATCAAACAATCTTGGTTCACCACCATCCCTAGCTCTTACTCTTATCTATATCAAAAAAATGAAAACAAAAATTAGGTCAACATTTAGTGATCTACACATCCATCTTTTTTTATAAAGTATCAACAAATGAAACTTTACCTGAGCTAAAAGTGCTCTTTATCGAACTTAGGCAATGTTTATATTGATACACCAAGTTTCATCAGTCTCACTAACCAGTAAAAAATATCAAATGACTGACCACAACCCAAACTTAGTCAAGACATTTAACTAATGAACATCCACACAATTCTTGAACATTCTAGCTCAATTAGAAGGGAAGTTATTGTGTTCCAAACGTACAGACTCACATACTGTATATGCCTTATGTTATGATGTGGATAGATCGATATATTGGTATAGAAAGGGGTAAAAAATATTGATATACAAAGAGTATAGAACCTCATGCTTGAATATGAAAGTTCTACATTTGCACCTCTAAGATTTGTGTGTGAGAGAGAATGAATGAATGAATGAAATGGGGTTTAACGTCCTACGCTAAAGCACCTAACCTGGGCCAATTGAAGACGGGCATACGCCATACAGTGTGCTATGAGGGAAATTTTGCCCGGACAGCGGCGCTACGGCCTACTCTTATATCGAATTCCAACTGCCAAGGGATCTTTTACGTGCACTCCAATTTGTACACGGGACCTCAGTTTTTCGTACCATCCGAACGACTAGGCAGCTGTCCTTTGTCAGGCCCTCCTTCTGTATCACTGACAAGGGGAAATCACGCCGGAAAATCGAGATGTGTGAGAGAGAGAAATGGGGTTAAACATCCACTCGACACAAACTGGGTCATTTTGGGACTTACACATGGTTTAATTTTATTTCAATAATTCGCTTGCACGTAGGTGTCTTTAGCAGTGGAAGGAAACCAGAGGACCTAGAGAAAACCCACGAGATCGGACAGGCGACCCTACTCCTTGTCACATTCAACCATGGATTCGAAACCACGCCAGTTGACTAAGTGACAGGCTTTATGATACAGCACGCACGTGCTAACCATTCGTACATCTAACCCCCTTCTAAGATTTGTAAATAAAATAAATCGATAAATATTGATTTACCTTATATGATTCGGCTGACTCAGCTGCAAAGTTATTTGTTATCGATATTTGTCCATTTTGTTGTATTTGGAAAACACCTGATGCTGTATCGTCTCCTATTATATCATAGCTTACAGTGTTGAAAGGAGCCTGTGTAAAAATAAAACTTAAAATAGTGAAACTTGAAAATGTGTGTTTACAATAATAAAATGAATGGTCTGGGATATTTAATTAACAAATTTTTATTACATACATGTATCATCCTATTAAAGACGCATTGCTGTTCTTGATATAAGAGTTCAAAGAAACATAATGAGAAATGAATTTATTCTGAGCGAAGTTGTGAATGTTTGAAGTTTGACAGCTATCATTACTCCAGATAACTCCTAGAGAGTTAATTATAAATGCATTCATTTTTTTAACATTTGAACTTAGAAAAAAAGATTTCCAATAGACAGATTTAGCTCCTACATAATGCATCTTTCAGATTTTCAAGAATTTATTTATTATTTATTTATTTATTCTTCCAAGAGACATATCAAACATGACAATAGAGGTAATGATATAGAGTTACATGATAATAAGATGAGAAAGTTTTGATGAGAGAAAATGTAATGAATGACCAGCCTCTTGGGGATAACCCATAAAAACCTGCTTACATTAAAACTAGGTTTATTTCCAATGAGATGGATAATAATAAAACACAACTTACAACAGTATCACCATCAGTAGCCAAAACAGTTGCAACTAATGTTGTAGTACTACCAGCTGAGATAGTAGCAGTGTATGGTTCGTTTTGAAATACAGGCGGAACTGTGTTACGTTGTACATTGACAGTAACAAGAGCATTCGGGCTACGACTCGATGGATTTCCCATGTCAGCAGCATAGATGTTGAACTACAAGATAACAAATTTATAAAACAGTTATTGATAAAAATAACTCATAACAAGTAAAAATTTGTTGTACCACATGACAGGGCAAGACATGTCTTTTGTTTATAACTTGTATTAGATTTAGATGAATGGAGGTGGGGGAAACTATTGAAAAATTTGTTGTAGCTTTTGACAAGGCAAAACATGTCTTGTTTAAAAACTTAAAAATAACTGTGAGTTTCTTTGTTCGCATCCTGATTCAGTATTAATACAGAAATCGTACTTACAGTGTATGGTGAAATATTTTCTGAGTTTACAGATCTCTTGAGTTGAATTTGCCCAGTAATTGCGTCTATCAAGAATCTATCATTTGTCCCATCAATGTAGAATCGGACGGTATTGTATGGTGCCTAAAATACAAATTTATATTACAAAGTGCTGCATATTTCTTCTTCTGAAGTATAAATGTTTGAGGCATTATTTTTTTTTTATTTAAACAATATTTTATTCATTTGACAAAGACAGGTTGACAAAGACAGTGTCCCCTAGTTATTTGAGGTACATTCGTGTTGCATTCCATTAAAATACTAGTAATGTAATTCTATATTATTACATTCCAAAAGAAACATTTTTCTCCCAAATGATCTATTCTATTATAGTATCCATCCAGATAAATAAATATAACAGCTTTTAGTAAAAGAATACAAGAGATGAAAGCCCCCTCCTCTAGAAATGCCATCATTTCATAGCACTCGAATAACGCCAGAATGCGCTAATTTTGTGGTAGAATTTTCTGGGGCAGGTTCTTCTAAATAGCTTACACAAGTGCCTGAAATGCCAGGAAATCAGGTTTCCTAACTCCAATTTCATAAAATTTACAGAGGGGTGGCTCAGCGGTCGGTGATCAGGGCCCCCTCCCCACATGTTACAGGCCCCAGGGCCCCCACCATGGTTAATCCCACGTTATGAATAATACTTACAAATGCATCATCATCTCTACCAGTAGCAGTAAGAATGGTTACTCCTGTCTGTTGAGTCTCTAATATAGTTGTTTGAAGTGAGGGTATATTAGTCAATACTGGTGCATTTAAATTATTGTTTACAGTGATGGTTAAAACCTGAGTATCAAATAATCTTGGGCTTCCATTATCTCGAACTCTCATTCGAACCTAAAATATAAGTAAAGTTTGTTATACACATATGTATCAATTATATAAACCATAACAATATAACAAAGATATCAAATCCACATCTAGTGGCTGTAAAAGTGTTCAAAATATAAATCAAGCTTTTTAGATTGTTTTATAGAATACCTGAAACTGTGAGATTTCACCACGTTCTGGTGCCTGGTATAATGTCACCTGTCCGTTCTGACCATTCATGGTTAAAAAGGAATTAATTTCTGTTCCATCACCAATTATATCATATTGCAGTGTTCTGTATGCCAGCTTAAAAATAAGAATAATTTCATGTGATACCAAATACATTTTAGTAAGGGATCTCAAATACTTCATTAAATTGTCTTTGTAAAAATGAAGGGAATAGATAGAACTGAGTGTTTTACTATTTAATATAGCTCTGAAAGTAGGACAGAGAGATAGAAATGGGGTTTAACGTCCACTCGACACAAACTAGGCCATTATAGGACTAACATATGGTTTTAATATTTTATTTCAATGATTCGCTTGCGTGTAGCGGACTTTAGCAGTAGGAAGAAACCGGAGGACTCAGAGAAATCCCACAAGGTAAGACAGGCAACCTTTGTCACGTACAACTGAGGATTCGAAACCACGCCAGTTGACTCAATGACAGGCTTTATGATACAGCACGCACATGCTAACCATTCGGCCATCCAACCCCCCAAATCGAAAGGGTAGAAGACAATATACGTGAATCCTTGTCACGTACAACTGAGGATTCGAAACCACGCCAGTTGACTCAATGACAGGCTTTATGATACAGCACGCACATGCTAACCATTTGGCCATCCAACCCCCCAAATTGAAAGGGTAGAAGACAATATACACAAACATTTCAATGTGGACCTAATAAACAAGGCATTACCACCAGCACTAATCACAAAAAATTTAATAGAAACAAAGATGGCCAACTGATTATCATAAATATAATTTACTTAAATATACTTACAAAGGTATCAGCATCTACTGCATCAGCATCAAATATCACACCAGTCTGTGTATTATTCACTGTTATAGCATATACAACCGTTGTTATAAAACTTGGCGGGTTGTTACGCTGAATATTTATTTTTACTGTAGCTGAAATAGCTGATCTTCCTACTCCATCAGTCGCAAACACTTGAAACTATAAACAAAACCATTTAAAGTAAAAGGCAACCATTACAATCATATAATATTCAGTTACAACTATTTGCAGGATACCTTGAAATTTTAACAAATTGCGTGGACCAAAAATAATTAGAACTTTTAGTTTGATATTTTAGAAATTTCAATTGGAACTTTAAACAATTGGCTTACGTTATATTCTGAAGGGTTTGTGGTATCTTGTGTCAAGGATCTCCGTAATCGAATAAAACCTGATGTGGGATCTACAGTGAAATAATCTATAGCAGGAGTATTAGCTGGTAGTGTTTCATCTATACCATAAGTAACAGTATTAAACTGATCTAATCTGTCAGCATCAGTTGCTGTTACTTGAATAATATTTTCACCAAGTGCTCTCGTCTCTTCCACTGTCTCCTCATAAGCAATTGGAGCAAAAACTGGACTGGCTAAATTTCTAATGACAGTGATAAAAACTAAGGCCTGGGCTGTTAGAGAAGGCGACCCATTATCTTTAGCATTAATTCTCATCTAAAATTTAAAACCAATAACAACATCATAATTACATAACTCAGATCAACATCATAAGGAATATCGTTTTTTCTGGATATAAGATTCATCATTGTAATGATTATATGTTTGAATCTCAATTAAGCATATTTATTTTCTCATATAACATATATCTTTGTAATGCTTATGTTGGAATCTAAACTAAGCAAGTCCTTGGTTAATATTTGAATCTTTACTAAGCAAGTCCTGTTAAGTCTCCTTTATGCGCATGACGAAATAATCTGGATTTGTACTTGCAGGTCAGTCAACTTGTAAATAACTTAGAATGCAGGAAATCAATGCTGAAACAAATAAAACATTAAACCAAAATGTAAAACTAAACTTACCGTGTAAGATGTTTCTGGTTCAGTGACAAGACTAGCTTTTACTCTCACATCACCATTGGCATCTACACTAAAGAAATCAGTAGCTTTTCCATCTCCAATTGCCTCATATGTAATAACATTAAAAGGTGCCTGCCAAATAAATAAATGAAATGAAATGGGGTCTAATGTCCTACTGTTCTGCCCCGTACTAAGCTACTGAAGACACTCATACGCCATACAGTGTGCAATGAGAGACATTTTGCCTGAAGAGTGGCACTACGACCTACTCTTATATCGAATTCCAACTGTCAAGGGATCTTTTATATGCACGCTAATATGTTTATGGGACCTCATTTTTTACATCCCGTTGGTAAGGGGGAACCACGCCTGAAAATCAGGATGAACTTTCTCAGCCAATGCAGGGGTCAAACACCCGACCTCCAGGCTAGCGAGCCAGCATCTTACCCACTGAGCCACTGTGCCCCCTGCCCCCAAATAAGTCATTATAAAAATATATACATATATAAATGTACCGACAACCATAGGAACCCAATTAATCTTCATATAGCCAAATTTCAACATGCTTCTATATTATGGCATCTAGATGACTGTACAGCTTGTTTCCGTACAAAAAAACATAGAAATTGATGCATGCACTAAGATTCATCGTCAATGTCAATGGCTTTTTTGTTCTTGATAAAAGAAAACTTGGAAGCTGTGGTCTATAATTTTAGACGGCACACAATGTTGCAGTATCAAAATCCGCAAAATATATTGTGGAACGATTGGAGTGACGTACAATGTAAGAAAAATCGGAAAAAGTAATAAGCAAAACATCAGAACCATTTACATTTATCCTGGCAGTATTTATAAATAAAAGACATAATATGAAATGAACAAAACTTACGCCATCGGCATCAGTTGCTCGGACACTTTGAATAACATCATTTATAGGCCGTACTTCTTGTATAGTAACACGGTATTCACCATTATTAGTAACAGGTTGGAAAACGGGAGGGTTATTGTTTCTGGTCACAGTGATTCTTACAACAGCTTGATTACCAGTTCTTTGTGGAGTACCCAGATCACGCACTTGTAGTGTTAACTATTGATAAAAAAGACAGGGATATTTTTTACCATGTCTTCTTTGAACAAACAATACAAAATCCTATCAAACCCGGTATCTGGGCTTCTGACTTTTGAATTTTGTCTGTTGGACAATTTTAATAACCCTAGTTTTTTTAATTGTTAATCAGTCTAAACTGGCATATATGATAAAGTTGGAACAAATGCATGCATGGTACTCTTGAATAATAATTCAACAACAAAATAAATTAAAATATCAAAAAAATATAAACTTATTAATGGTCGAATTAAAACAAGAATAATCTAACACTACCTCAAACTGATTTACATTTGGTAACAATGTCAAAGATTTTTTCACAGAAACATCGCCAGTACTGCTATCAACAGAGAAATATTCTCTTGCTTGTGCATCTCCTATTTCAAAATATTGAACTGTACTATGTGGTGCCTGAAATATTGTAATATAAATTAAAAAAGTGATTTATATATCTAATTTATATAGGTAATACTATTTGATTAGATGATTCCATAAATCCCTAATTCTTAGGAAATTTTGAAATTGATGTTTAGTATTAAAGACCAGCGGCTGCCAGGCAGGATACGCCCACATTTTCGAGAGATGGATAGAGAACAAGCAAAACCGAAAGTGATTTTTCCTACAATCAAAGGCCATAATTCATTAAGTAACAATTTGATATGCGCAAATATCGAAAAGTAACAAGATATTTAGGTTATAAACACGCAATTTAAGTTTCATCAAAATCGAAATTAAAATTGTGACCTCTACAGGGTCCACAACCTTGAAATACCATTTTTTAACAGTATTTGCGTACAAACAGCAGCCATTTTGTATTGTAATTTTGGTCCTATTTTCCCGAAATTTGAACTCAACCTTCCTTAACTTGTAACGGTGATATAATCAAACGATTTTTTAAATCGGATAATAATTGTGACCTTCAAAGAGACCACAAGCTAAACAAGGCGCTTTTGCGTATAATCAGGGGCATTAATTCAGGAAGTTACGATCCGATATGCGCAAATATCGAAAGGAACCAAGATCTTTGGGTTATATCCATGCATTTTAAGTTTCATCAAAATCAAATCAAAATTGTGACCTCTCTACAGGGTCCACAACATTGATATACCATTTTAAACAGTATTCGCGTACGATCGGCGGCCATTTTGTATGGCAATTTTGGCCCGATTTTTCAGAAATTCAAACTCAACCTGCTTTACGGTGTAACGGTGATATAATCAAACGATTTTTTAAATCAGATAATAATTGTGACCTCCAGAGGGACCACAAGCTAAACAAAGGCGATTTTGCGTATAATCAGGGGCATTAATTCAGGAAGTTACAATCCGATATGCGCAAATATCAAAAGGAGCCAAGATCTTTGGGTAATATCCATGCATTTCAAGTTTCGTCAAAATCGAATTAAAATTGGGACCTCTACAGGGTCGACGAGCTTGATATACCATTTTTCAACAGTATTCGCATACGAACGGCGGCCATTTTGTATGGTAATTTTGGTCTAATTTTTCCGAAATTCGAACTCAACCTTCCTTAGATAATAATTGTGACCTCCAGAGGGACCACAAGCTAAACAAAGGCGATTTTGCGTATAATCAGGGGCATTAATTCAGGAAGTTACAATCCGATATGCGCAAATATCAAAAGGAGCCAAGATCTTTGGGTAATATCCATGCATTTCTAGTTTCGTCAAAATCGAATTAAAATTGGGACCTCTACAGGGTCGACGAGCTTGATATACCATTTTTCAACAGTATTCGCATACGAACGGCGGCCATTTTGTATGGTAATTTTGGTCTAATTTTTTTTGAAATTCGAACTCAACCTTCCTTAGGGTGTAACCGTGATATAATCAAACGATTTTTTAAATCGGATAATAATTGTGACCTCTAGAGGAACCACAAGCTAAACAAAGGCGATTTTGCATATAATCAGGGGCCATAATTCAGGACATTACGATCCGATATGCGCAAATATAGAAAGGAACCAAGATCTTTGGGTTATATCCATGCATTTCAAGTTTCATCAAAATCAAATTAAAATTGTGACCTCTACAGGGTCCACAACATTGATATACCATTTTAAACAGTATTCGCGTACGATCGGCGACCATTTTGGTCCGATTTTTTCTGAAATTCAAACTCAACCTTCTTTAGGGTGTAACGGTGATATAATCAAACGATTTTTTAAATCAGATAATAATTGTGACCTCCAGAGGGACCACTAGCTAAACAAAGGCGATTTTGCGTATAATCAGGGGCCATAATTCAGGAAGTTACGATCCGATATGCGCACATATCGAAAGGAACCAAGATCTATGGGTTATAACCATGCATTTCAAGTTTGATCAAAATTGAATTAAAATTGTGACCTCTACAGGGTCCACAACCTTGATATACCATTTTTTAACCGTATTCGCGTACGAACGGCGGCCATTTTGTATGGTAATTTTGGCCAGATTATTCCGAAATTTGAACTCGACCTTCCTTAGGGTGTAATGGTGATATATTCGAACGTTTTTTTAAATCGGATAATAATTGTGACCTCCAGAGGTACCACAAGCTAAAATAGGTGATTTTTCGGACAATCAGGGGCAATAATTCAGGAAATTACGTTCCGATAGGCGCAAATATCAAAAGGAACCAAGATCTTAGGGTTTTTAAACATGAATGTAAAGTTTCATCAAAATCGGTTCAAAATTGTGACCTCTATAGGGTCCACAAGCTAAAAACATGATTTTTTCGTACAATCAGGGGCCATAATCCATGAAGTTTTGATCCGATACATGCCAATATCAAAAGCAGCCGAGATCTTTGGGTGATAAACCTATATTTCAAGTTTTGTCAAAATCGGGTAAGAATTGTGACCTGTAGAGAGTCCACAAACAATTATGGACGGACGGACAGGGGTTGACGACATAATACGTCCACATGAAAATGTTGGCGTATAAAAAAGGGATAAAAAATCATCCTTTAATGTTTTCGCACAATTATGTCAAATAATGGCACAGCCCCGATGTCAGTCAATCATACTTTATACTATATCAAATATTTGACTCGTGTGTCTGTATTTTATGTGGTTTACTGGTCTTGAGACATTGCATAATTTATTGACACAATACTTGACCTGACACCCTCATACAATATAAATATAATAATCACTTTTGACTGTTAAACCACACTTAATTGTCTGCTCTATATTGTCATATAGTAATGTCACCTTTCATGAAAGAGTTCTCTCTCCTTTGTTTTTAACAAGAGTACTCGAGAGTTATCTCCCATATATAGAATCTTTAGTAACCTACTTTGAGAGATGGAATAAAACATGGCCTATCTAACATGTGGTTTTTAGAGTCAATACATTTAAATCTATGGGTAGGGGTCTTTAGCAGAACCCGGAGAAAACCCACAAGGTTGGACAGGCGACCCTACTCCTTGTCACTTACAACCATGGATTCGAAACCACGCCAGTTGACTAAGTGACAGGCTTTATGATACAGCACGCACGTGCTAACCATTCGGACATCTAAGCCCCCATCCATGGTGAACCAGGCTAACCCCACAGAGCAATATTTTATCACTACCTAAATATATTGATGTAAATTATTACTATTACATGTATGTGAATAACTTACTGAGGAGTCATCATCTGTTGCTACAACTCTTACAAATGGAACACCCAGGGCTGTATCTTCTCGTATAGTTTCTAAGTACAGAAGGTTATTAAAGGATGGCGTAAACAGATTTCTGTTGATAGTAAACGTAACTGTAGTAATGTTCTGTTTAGCTGGTGTACCATTGTCATATGCTCGGACACGGACCTAATAATACACAAAAACAAAAGACATTCACAAATAACCTATCTCAGGAAAACTTTGACAAAAAACCTACAATTAAAAGACCTCAATAAAACACAACATGAACATTTCTTTCAATTAATATTGTTGTATTCAGATCCTTGGATCCAGGGGTGTTGGCTAAATATGTAAATCTCTGTTTTGACGTCATGTGACTAGGTATGTTAATCTTTAGGTTTGTTATGTGATGACAACAAATGGATGTTTTGTTGCATAACTAGGGGTATTAATGTTGGGTATACCCCTGTTACTATTAATATATAGAGCCACATGTCATGAAAGATACGTATTTTCTAAATTTATTATCCAACTTCCAAGCGAATGGTAAAACATATCATTGTCTACATTTGGATCCAAAATGACAGCCACATGAAAAGAAATATTCGCCAGTCAATAGACAACATATTTGAGGAAAACAATTGGCGATAATGACTCAAATCAGATAAAGTTAGAAATGGAAGTAGCTGGTACAGAGATTCAGTCGAATAAAATTACAGTGATTGATATTTTGGCACTAATATTCTGATGTCAGCTGCAACTGAAAGCGGTATCATGATTAAACATCATGATGTTTCAATGGGGATAGTCAAAAATACTGATAAAACTTGTTTGTCAAATATTGTTTTTTTTCTCCAAAAAATGACCAGTAGGGATCATAACCTTATTTGTCTAAGCTCGTTCAGCAGTCGAGTTAACATCTATATTTTTTATAATTACTGAATATAGAGTACACTGAAACATCATAGAGTACATATTAAATACCATAGAGTACAAATGAAAATAAAGTAAAGGGTACAAATGAAAAATAACGTACAAATGAAAAATAAAGAGTATAAATAAAATATAGGAGTACAAATGAAATGTTTACCAGTAATGTAGATGTTGCTATTCCAGCCAATGATCTTGTCAATGAAAGTAATCCAGTATCAGCGTTTATATTAAAATATACTGGTGCTTCTCCATCTCCAGTAATTTCATATTTTACCGTTTCATATGTGCCCTAAAATTAGAAAACAAATCATTACATCACAGAAACGGTTTTCTTCAATGGGTGTTTTTTGGAATATAAACTGGTAGTGGAATATAACCCAGTGCAAAATTCAAAGAATTACAACTCGGACCATTATTTTTTTGCTCATTTAATATACATATGGCTGTATTACATGAGCATACTAATAGGCTGCTGTCAGAAAGAAGCATGATTTTAGAGGTCTCGGATTTAATAGAGGGATCCTCATATAATCTTAAGAGAGAAATGAGATTTAATGTCCAATCGACACAAACTAGGTCATTTCGGGACTAACATATGGTTTAATTTTATTTCAATAATTCACTTGCGTGTAGGGGATTTTAGTGGTGGGAGGAAACCAGAGGACCTGGAGAAAACCCACGAGGTTGGACAGGCGACCCTACTCCTTGCCATGTACAACCGGGGATTCGAAACCATGCCAATTGACTCAATGACAGGCTTTATGATACAGCGCGCGCACGCTAACCATTCAGCAATCCAAACATCCTATAATCTTAAGACAACAGTGTTGATATATTATCAAACACAGTAGCTATATAACAAGTATAACAAGATTTTTTGTAATAGAATTTATAACAATATATTTACCGGCAGATCATTATCAGTAGCCCTTACAGTCATTAGCTGTGTATTAGGAAGTACAGTTTGATTGATAACAGCACTATAAACAGATTGTTCAAATTGAGGTGTAAACAGATTTCTTCTCACAGTAACTGTTACTGTTCCTGTGTTCGGGCTGGCTTTTGGTGGATTTCCCCTATCTTGTATTGTTACCCTCAGCTAAAAAAAAATCATATTTACAAAAGCTTTCTTATTAATCATTCAATAAGGATAAGATAAATATGCATATGTCTAATTGTAGCATTTTGAAATATGATTTGACATTTTTGAATTTCTTGGCTTGTGGCACTAAACAAACATTTTAATTGAGAAAAATTATTAAAAAAAAGTGGAATTTAATTTTAATTAGATGGACAACAAACTAGATATTCTTACCGTATATACAAAATCATCTCCTTGTAATAATGAAGATTTTAGCCCGATTTTACCATCATCTGGATTTATCTGGAAGAATGTTGGTGCTGGATTTGTTCCCACTATGGAGTAGGTCACTGTGCTGAAATCACTCTGAAAAATAGATAAGCCCAATATATACTCTGCGTTGTAAAACAGTTTATAAAAACAGATAGAGAGATAGAGTGAAAACATCCACTCAACACAAACTGGGACATTGTGGAACTAACTTGTTATATTTTATTTAAATAATTTGCTTGTGAGTACTAGGGGTCTTTTCAGTGGATAGACATAGGGGGACCCTGAGAAAACCCTACTTCTCTCATCATCACGCACACAAGTCGGATAGATACCACACCACTTGACTCAATGACAGACCTTATGATCTAGCATGCACAGGTTAGACCATTCAGCCACTTACTCCAATTTATAAAAGCATTGATATAATGTACTATGGAGCATTTTCTAAACACACATAAGATAAAAACTATAAATTTTGTACTTACACCAGCAGGAAGGTCACTATCAATAGCATCTACATCATACACCTCCTCGGTAAATGCCATTGTTTCTAGTTTAATAGTAGAAAAAGTAAAACTGGGTGCAGGGGGGTTTATGAATTGAGGTGCATTCAAATTCCTATCAGCAGTAACTATGACATTTTCATAAGCAATTTTAGCTGGTGATCCTCCATCTTGAGCAGATACAATAATCTATAAAACAATCAATGATCCATTTATTATGTCTAATATCTCAAAATAAATACACAGGAGCTAAACTATATTCAGATTTCTGTCAAAACAATATGATGAATCAGGTTGATCCATAAGTTACAGGACTAGCCAATAAGGTTAAATTTTATCTTTGAAAGAATAAGTTTTGTTTACTAATTTTAGTTTTGTATTATTTTTGTGAAAACTGTCGACTGTTGACCACAATACTCATTATATTTTCAAGATCAGCTTTATCTGGCAACTTAAAAATTAAAATGTAGACACAAGCCCCTGTCACAAACAATTTAATGTCTCTAAATTAACAAAACAGCAATTTTATTTTTTTATTCAAATAAAAGGGGTCAAATCCTTTTGAATCAGCACATTTAATGTTGAGGCTAGATCTGTGAACTATTGGATCAAACGATTGTAGCAGCCGGGAGCGTAGACATTAATAGATATTTAAAAATTTCTACTCAACAGCAGTACAAAAAACGTCTTCAGCGGAAATGAGAGGTGGTTTATTCACCTTTGTAACATTTCAGATTAAAAGAACCTTTATCTTTTTTTAAAGATCTACTAAATAAATGAATAAATATTTACCGTATACTGAGTTTGTGGATCATTCTCTATTGAGTTTTGTAGAGTAATGACACCAGATGTAGGGTTGATACTAAATCTATTTGCTACTGTAGAACTTTCTATTCTATAAGTTACAGTATTAAATGGAGCCTGTAAATGCAAATGGAATAAAAAAAATATCAAGATTTATTTAATCAATACTGTCATATTGTGGTATATTCTATATCATTGTGGCCTGAGACTTTATGTTTAAGCAGACACAAGTTGTCTCCCTTATGTTGTAGTTCTTCTGCCTTTTTGAGTAATAAAGGATAGTTATTGAATCCAAACATGGAGAATGGTTGACTTTTATTTTTCACCCACATGTAACTGTGTAACACCCCTGGATCCAAGGATCCGAATATAACATGCAACAAAATTTTTAAAAATTGATCAACTATTCAGACAAATCTAAAATCCAATTATACTGACAACGCTTTTGACATTATAAATGTGTTCACCTCAGTATCAGCATCAGTAGCCCTTATTGTCTGTACTGTGGAACCAGGAGCCGCATTACGCACAACACTAGGTCTATATGGCAGATCTTGAAAAACAGGTGGAAACTGATTTCTTCTAACAGTAATGGTAACAGTTGCTTGTGCGTTCAAGGCAGATAATTCTGGTGTTCCTCCATCTTTTGCATTCACAGTAAGCTACAAAAAAAATTATGTATTATTGTCAAGCAAAAGTAAACACTGACCCACCATCAATTGGGTGAAAATTTTGTTTTTTAATAATGAAGAGAGAGAGAGAGAGAGAGAGAGAGAGAGAGAAAGAAAAATGGGATTTAACCTCCACTCGACACAAACTAGGTCATTTTGGAACTAACATATTTTTAAAATTTTATTTCAATAATTTGCTTGCGCGTAGGGGTCTTTAGCAGAAGGAGGAAACCGGAGGACTCAGAGAAATCCCACGAGGTAAGACAGGCAACCCTTGTCACGTACAACTGAGGATTCGAAACCACGCCAGTTGACTCAATGACAGGCTTTATGATACAGCACGCACGTGCTAACCATTCGGCCATCCAACCCCCCAAATCTAAAGGGTAGAAGACAATATACGTGAACCCATGAGGCTGGTAGGCGTAATAATGAAGAGAACAAACCAATCCATTGCCACAAGTCACAAATGAAAGTATTTCAAAATTATATTCTAATTTACAGGAGCAATTCTTCCGGCTCATCTTCTATACGATATCGCTATTGGGGAAGAAGACGTTAAAGGATCAAGGTACTACTACTACACTTGAAATACAGCAGACACGTTTCATATTATAGTCTAGAATTCTCACTGATCCTATGATCTGCCTCATAAAGAACTAATACATGCTTTGATTGGTACATGAGCCTAAAGACCATATTTTACTTACAGTGTAAACTAGATTATTAGCCAGTGTATCATCCTCCAATGGTCGTTTGACCGATACTTCACCAGTTATAGCATTAACATCAAAATATTGTAGAGCTCGAGTGTCACCAGTTGCCTCATATCGTACAACATTGTTCGGAGCCTGTAAACAAGGAGAAAGATAAATGAATATAACAATGACAACAACAACAGCACATTCACCGTTATGTAATTTTGGAGGATCTGAAGGGGTTCAAATGTAGCCAAAACTTTTCTTAAGAATATATCCCAAGAACCAAAGATGCCTTCCGGTGTACAAACTGTGTGGTTTGATGATATATTTGGACTAAAATCAAACTAAAACTAAATTATCTTTCAAAAGTTTGCTTCAAATCAATGTCAAAAAATTTGACTTGTTTGAGGGAGAATATATTTTTAGCTTAAATTTGTCACTAGTCGCTGTTCATTCACCATAAGTGATTTCATGAATTATCCCTTGCCAAATTCTTTTTCCTCCATTAAATCACAGGGTCTGTTGGATGTCCAAATCTCTTAAAATGTTCTCTCTACTGTTCTACTGTTAGTCATTAGATCAATCAAGCAAGCAGTAAGCTACTTTCCATATACGTCATACATTTATTGGAAATAACACTTGTAGACTGTCATTAAATCATATAAGTTGTCAGTATGTTAAACTAATGTTTTGTATGTATGGAAAGTGCTTAGAAGTTATACACAGTTGTCATAAAATAGCAAGAGTGTAACTAGCTGTAAAAAATGTGACTATTGTTACACCTATCCCTATCGAATACACAAACCTAACCAATAGTGGTGTGACAAAACACCTACTTAATGACTACTGTCTGATTACTAACAATTTTAAGTAGCTAATACACATTATGCATATAAACTTGATGACTCTGATCTATTAGTGTCTTATAGTTCATTTATAACAGTTATTTGTTATCAATGTTACAGTGTAACTACCCTATGTTTACTTTTGACTATATCTATAAAGATATATCTATCTTCTTCCTTCAATGTTTATCATATCAATAAAAAAAATACTACAATTGTAATAAAATAACATGTTCAATAAACTTACTCTGGAATCAGCATCAGTGGCCCGAACAGTGACAAAAGCACTTCCTAATTCTCTGTCTTCATTAATTGTTTCAGCATAATTACGATTAGGGAAAGTTGGAGAATTCAGATTTCTGTTAATTGTGAGACTGACAACTGTGGTAGCTAGCTTAGCTGGAGTACCATCATCAGATGCTTGAACATAAATCTGCATAAAATATAAACAAAAACATTTTAACGCTAAACTACACATCTGTATCGCCTGATACAGACTAATATATAACATGTACAAAATAATAAGATAAAAGAAGACGAACATTTTGTACGACCCCAGTATGTAAAATACCAATTGTTCTTAAAAATCAATTTATACCTATAAAAGGTCTATAGTATTGTGAGATATTGATGCAGTCTATGACAAGGACTGGTTATGCAAGACTCTTGTTTTGTCACATCTGTCATAATATAGATCCTTTTTCATAAGTTATTTAGTAATACTCCAGTTTCTTCTTTTTGGGAGAATGGGGGATGTCGTATTGATCCTTTTGTAAAGGACCTGATAATTATTCTTGTCACGGGAGGTGGGAGTTATCTGCTTAATAAAGTTGAGGTATAAACTATGACCGTCCATCAAAGTGCTGATATATAGAAGGCATACATCAAGGTAGTGATCCCAACACAACACATGCATCCCCTAAGTTGTTGTTGTGACACCAATCATCCTTCGGACATGTTTTTGTGCTGCTTGTAGGACTACTTGAAGAAACCATTGATAGTCTTTGTTTTCAGCCAAGACAACTCTACATCAATCTTAAAATCTCTTTTCATACTTACGTTAAAGTTTGAATCTGGGCTGTTATTGATAGTGGCACCATTATTAACTGTTATTTGTCCAGTATTACTATCAATTGTAAATAATGAAAGAGATGCTGGAGGGCCTGTTATACTGTAGGTTATTGTTCCAAAACGATTCTAAAATAATAATTAAAGTTTGATTACTGCTTTAGTTGTTACATCATCAGATCATAATCTTGGTTTTACATATAAATACTGGTATATATACTAAAGGTATAATCTCAAATTTAATTAAAACTCTGATTTAAATATTTTGCTGTCTATTATACAACGTGATATATGTAATAATAATAATTATAATAATAAGACTTACAATTGGATCCGCATCAGTTGCTGTAGCTTGGATAATTTGTGCTCCATCAGCCAATCCTTCATTTATTGTAGGCTCATACGGTAATCTTTGAAACTCAGGTGTAAAATTGTCTCTGTATACAGTAACTGTTACATCAATTTCACCAGATTCCCTACTTGGACTTCCTCCATCTACAGCTTTTACTTTCAACTAGTAAATATAAAACAATCATAGCTAACAGACAAGAATATTTCTTACAAATCATTGCAAAGAGCTGATTCTGTTGTCTGTAGCATACTTCACTTTGTGCAGTATATAGAATAAATAACGAAACCCCATGCCTTATAGAATATTTTGCTGTACAAATTGACAAAAGAACTCTTTATAAAAGGCTCCCTGATAAGTATAATTGTATTCTTATACATTTTACACACCATAAATAGTATTATTACTTACATTATATACAGTTGTTCTATCCACATCAGCCCACAATGGTCTGGTCACACGAATGCCGCCATTATCGCGATCTATTGCAAAGTATGTAAGAGCTTTAACATCTCCCGTTAACTCGTAGAATACTGTGTTACTAGGTGCCTGTTGATTAGAGAAAAAAAAACAACTTAAACCAAACATTAACTTCAATAATGAACATACGATTTGATGTAAAAACGATTGGAGTCACATCAAACCAAGGCCCTTCTGAAATGGCCTCCTTGACAAATACAAGTCCATCGTATTTATTTGATCTTAATTTGGCTGAAAAGTGGAAGTCAATTGTTGTACTGGTGATCATGATTCGTATTAAAGATCACTTTGAAGTTGTAATTAAACCCACTTGTTTTTCTGTTCGCGTCAAGCATTCTCGTCTAAAAGTCTGATTTGCCTTTTAAGCAAAAAGACAAAAATGTGACTTAGATCATTCTTCCCCTGGCCTCTTTATTTAATAAATTCAATGAGACAATATATAGAAATCACCCATACCGTTCGATCATTATCACTTGCTGTAACTTGGATGAAAGATGTTGCTAAACTTCGATCTTCACCAATCGTTATCGAGTAACTTGATGGACTGAATGACGGTGACTGGAAATTTCTTGTAATACTGACAAAAACCAAAGCTGTAGCAGATCTTGGATTCGTCAATGAATCTTTGGCAACAACACGTAACTGAAAACACAATCAAAAAAGATTTTTGTTTCATGCATTCAAAATTAATTGCTTACAAAAACAAGCATTAATCTAATGTCAAAGTGCATAATAATATATAGTCTGTACGTGTAAAACGCCAAAGTGCATAAAGATAGATAGTCTATAGGAAAATGAAAAAGTGAATAAAAGATAGATAGTCTGTAGGAAAATGCAAAAGTGAATAAACAGATAGTCTGTAAGTGTAAAATGCAAAAGTGAATAAAGATAGATAGTCTGTAGGAAAATGCAAAAGTGAATAAAGATAGATAGTCTGTAAGTGTAAAATGCAAAAGTGAATAAAGGTCTTTAGTCTGTAGGTGGTATAAAATGCAAAAGTATGGCAAATAATATAGTCTGTAAGTGTAAAATGAAAAATGAAAAAAGGTCTTTAGTCTGTAAGTGTAAAATGCAAAAGTCAATAAAGATAGATAGGTTTTAAATGTAAAATGAAAAGGTGAATAAAGGCCTGTAGTCTATAGGTGTAAAATGCAAAAGTCTATAGGTGTAAAATGTCAAAGTAAATATGGCAAATAATACAGTCTGTAGGTGTGAAGTGCCAAAGTAAATAAAGATTTATAGCCTTGGGTGTAAAAAGTCTAA
The DNA here is from genome assembly GCA_917208275.1 of Patella pellucida. Lineage (NCBI taxonomy): Eukaryota > Metazoa > Mollusca > Gastropoda > Patellidae > Patella > Patella pellucida. Next base: position 77,248,588 of record OU795036.1, read on the forward strand.
TTGAATAAAGATCTTTATTCTGTAAAATGCCAAAGTAAATAAAAAACAATTTTAGCCTGTTGGTGTAAAATGCAAAAGTGAATAAAAAGGCTGTTGGTGCAAAAAGCTTAAGTGAATATATTATCAGTAATTACATAGTGATTAAAAAATATAGTACTTACCACATATCTATCCTGAGCTTCTGTTGTTAAATCAGCTTTAACTGTAATATCACCTGTTGCACTGGTAACTTGGAAGAAATCGGGACCTCTATCATCTCCAACTAATTCGTATGTAATTGCTCTAAACTCAGGCTAATACAAAACCAAAACATACGATCATATAATAATTATCAATTTGCAGACAAGTCCACTTGAAACTCCTTACCCATAATGGTCAAATATAAGCTGTACTTCAAGTATGGGTTTGCATTTCGCTTTTCTCAAAAATATTTTGTATTTGATGAAATGATAATAATAATAATAATAATAATGAGGTTTTATATAGCGTCTTCTCCATGTTGACACATTCTCAAAATGATTTTAGTAATGGCTCTACAGGTAAAACTGTCGAAACGAGAAAGTATTTAGTGCGGATTTAAATTGATTAAAAGTTTGTTGATTCTCGATCTGTTGTGGAAGTTCGTTCCATAATTTAGGACCAGCTGAACTGAAAGACCTGTACCCATATGACTTTAAATTATACCTCGGAACAACTAGTGACTGTTTAATGATAATCCCATCATTAATTTATCTAAATATATATACAAATCAACAAGGGTATATAAAAACCATACTTACTCTTGTATCAGTATCAGTGGCTACAACTCTTATCACCTGTGAGTTAACAGACGTTGTTTCTGGAATGGTAATTTCGTAAGTAGTGTCGAAAAATATAGGATCCTGGGAATTTCGAACTATATTAACAGTAACATACGATGCCAAGACAGCTACTTTTGGTGTAGGCAAGCCATTATCACTCACTTGTACCACAGCCTAAAACAATGCAAACAATAAAATGTCAATTTCAATGTTAAAAGAATCATCATTTCCTTATAATTAATATGTCAGTATAAAAGATACCAATGATAAACAGAGTGAACAGGAGTTCAATGTTATTTAAAGAGACATAATACTATTGATTTTCTTTTTGTTTATTTCACTAAAAAATATCATACTTCAATTTCTGCTTAATTTTAAATCTAAATGAAATACATTGGTGTAGATGCAGACAATGAGACAAATGGATTTTTACATTAAGGTGTCCAATCAGTTTACAATATTTTTTAAAGTGTTTGACATTTGACCTCAAGTGTGGGTTCTGTTCAAGGCACATCCTGTAAGGCCTGTATAAACTTTATATTGTTAACCCCTGAAGTTACTACATCACTGCTTTTTAAACAAAAAGCAAAACTTAAATTTAGTGTTGATTTCTTTTTGTAAGGCTTAATTTTGTGGTCATCACAATGTCGGGACTTTCGTTATATATTCAGATCCTTGTGGGTTAAAGTGAAAAACAACCATTCTCCATATTAGAATTCAAATCTCTATCTTTATTACTCAAAAAGGCTGACGAAATACAACATAAGGGAGACAACTTTACACATAAGGGGTCAGAACACAATGATATTCCAGTATACTACTATTTGGCATTAAATTATGTCATTGAATATACTCGCATTATGTCATTATAAATTAAGAGATTCCCATTGTCTCATAGAGAGAAAGAGAGAGGGAGAGAAATGGGTTAACGTCCACAAGACACAAACTAGGTCATTTCAGGATTAACAAATGTTTTAATTGTATTCAATAATTAGCTTGCACATAGGGGTCTTTAGCAGTGGGAGGAAACCGGAGGACCCGGAGGAATCCCAGTTGACTCAATAACAGGCTTGTCTCATAGAAGATAAACACTTACATCTAATCTGGTTAAAGTGGTTTCTTCAACTGGTGACTTGATTAATACCACTTCACCAAGTGCATTCACACTTAAATATTCAAGAGCCTTTTGATTGGACTGGATCGTGAAACTGAGTTGGTTGTGTGGAGCCTATAGAAAGATAAAACAACACAAAATATAGTAGCATATCTAAACCATTATTAGTCTACATCAAGTAAAATGAAATGTTATTCTCAATAAATCTAATATCATCCAATCAAATAACTAAAATTTGGATTTACTATTTTATTTCGTTTTCTATGATATTGGCCAATGAAATCGTCTGTTTAATAAATCTCTAGCCGAGGTTTGCACTAAATTAATAGAGATGTCTATTGAGGGCTAGAGAACCTTAATTAAAATGAAATGGGGTTTTACGTCCTACTGTTCTGCTCCAAACTGGGCAAAACTTATAAGTCACTTAAGGCCACACTTTTTTTTTTACTTGGTTTACGGATTTTCAAGAGGAATTTTGTTGACGGTAGGTGGTAAAAAAAAAAAAGTCTCTTCAGTGCTTCACATTCTCCGAAAATTAACAGAAAATATCGTGCATTTAAAAAAAATGTCCTACCAGACATAAATTAATATGTCTTACATTTCAATAAACATGTTAAATTTACTGTCCGGTAGCAACAATCATTCGATTTGTTTTACTCCTCATCATGACGTGTGGAACTGTGAAATGAAATACCGTGACCCTTTTCAAAATGAAAGTAAACTAGTGCTGTTTGGTGGACGACACGTCATTTTTTATCATTTTTAAACTGACCTGATGTCACTAGTTGGGAAAGCCCATATTTATGAAACAATAAACTCTTTGTTATTATTCTTCCTATGACATATTGTACGTGCCTGTTTTCGAAGACTTAGGTCTCCATTACGGTAGTGAAATCTGCATTAATGAATAGACTTGATAATCAAGTCTGCTATTAAAACACGAGATTAAGAAAGAATGGCGGGAAAAGCCATTCGTTTCTTGCTGGAATTATATTTATACCAGTAGTAAGGCTTTCAGGGAATTTTCAGCTCTGCTTTTTCAATTTCATTTTTACAAGACAACGGATTTATATCACGTGAATTTTTATTCTTGGATCATGACAGCACAGGTACAGTAGATGGACTGACCTGGTTTCGTAGCACATGTTAGATTTCATAATTGAAGGAATATATGCCGGATTATTAATGCACGTGTATTCAATATCGGATAAAAACAAATAAGACCGTAAATAAGTCATACTATCGGAGCACAAACTTATCTATTCCACATTTGATCAAAAGGGTTAAATAGTATTCAGCCACACTCTGGGAGCGTGCTGATATTTGCAAGCACGACCTCATACAACGATAATTTCTTGCCGCCCTAATATATTTCAGTGGACAAGATTATTTTCATTTCCGATAATAAAATATCTGGATGAAATATATTCCGGATATAAATAGGGACAATATAAATATTTTCAAAGGAGAATTTTATAGAACCGAACAAAATATCCACGACAAAAACACTCGGCTCACTCAAAATTAAAAGATGTCGGCCCACCAAGTTATTTATCGGTGCCGAGCCAACGGACCGACGTAAATTTTAAACACTGTTATGTACGGTCAGTTGAACGATTTATTTTGTTGTAACATCCCAATATTCTTCTTAAAAATTTTTAATGATTGTCAATTTATTTCGTCGGCGGTATTTTAAAAATGGGCAAATTTGAATTTTATTTTTTTTCCAATTTAACAAAAATTACGGTCGGCGGATCCGTAAACCAAGTAAAAAAAAAAGTGTGGCCTAATCAAAGTTCATCTTTGTGAACACATCCACAAAATGGTCAAATCTAAATGGAGTTAAAGTCAACAAAAGTTTTAAAAAAAAAGACTTTAACTAGATTTTAAAATAAATTGGCTAAACAATATCAAAAGAAAATCTAGGGCTTTATTTATTCCTTTGAAAAAAGGGAATTATGGTAATAAATGGATCCACTACTTCATTTTATTGCCCCAATCTAGACGTGTTATATGTCGATATCAAAGCTACTGGGATGATTATTGTAACCAGTTTTCTACAACAATCTCTATTTTAACTATTAAATCAATGAATAATGCATCTAAACTAACCTGAGAATCACTATCAAAAGCTTCAATTTTAGTTAAAGCTTCATTAAGAGCTCTGTTTGCTGGAATTGTTACTGTATAATTCTGTGGTGCTGATACCACGGGTGTATTCAGATTCCTGTCTACAGGTATAGTAACAGTAAGGTCATTGAACAAACCACCACCATCAGTAACACGGATTCGAAGCTGAAAGAGAAATAAAACAAAGCGATATTATTCATTATTGTTCCCTTTTATTATTTACTCATAATAAATAAAACAAATTGTTACTATTAATTATTATTGTTTCATTTTATAATCGTTATTATTAATTATTATTGGTTCATTATATTAATTAGTCAAAATAAAACAAATCATTATCATTATTGCTTCTTTTTATTAATTATTCATAATAAAGGTCTGAACTGCAAAACTTGTGGATTTTAAATTTCATAATAATGTTCATGTTTTTAAACAAAATTTGGTGGATAATGATTTTGTATGAAGTTAGATAAAATATTTGATGTTTTAACTAATGAATTTAACATGCTATTAATTTGGCCCGTACTTTACAATTTTAATTAATGAATACAAAGGACAGTCAAAAAAACGTTATGGATCCAGCAAAGCTTTAAATCCATTATTACCCACTTACTGTGTATGTCAAAGATGGGTCATCTCGTAAGTTTTTCTTGATCAAAATATTTCCGTCGGATTCAACATTGAAATAATCTACAGCTATTCCATCCCCAATAAGCTGGTAAGTAATCTGATTAAATGGAGGCTGAAATATTAAATAAAATCATATAAATCATTGTTATGTCATATAGTAATGTCACCTTTCATGGAAGAGTTCTCTCCCCTTTGTTATTTACCAGAGTACTCGAGAGTTAACTCTCATATGTAGAATTTTTAGTGCTAAGAGAAGTTGAATAAAACATGTAGTTTTTAGAGTTAATACATTTTAATCTATGACACCCATGGTGAACCAGAGAACTAACACCCACAGAGCATGGTGGAAATGCTAAACCAGAGATCCATCCACAATGTAAGCTGATATTTGATTAACATGCAAATATAGGTATGATCATGGTTCATAGCAATAATGTTTACTTTATAACTAGTCCATCAATCTCGTTTTAATTATCCCCTGTCTTTTCGAAAGGGCGGAGGACAATAACTCAAAGCATTCTGAATTGTGATAAGAGCTCTACCTCAAACCTAAAAAAATGAACAAAACTACCAAGTTCTAAACAAATGCTTCATTGAGAGCTGTGTCCGGTACCACCTTCTCCAGCGTTAATATATCAGCGGAATATTAATTCTGAAAATTTTGTAAGCTAACAGTAGTTCTTATATATACCATAAGAAACAATCAGGGAACAATTGCATCAATAATTTTTTCCTTCCCTAAGTTTTTATAAAAATGGGGAGATGACTCGTAAATTATACAAATGGTTAATGCTTACCTCTGTGTCTACTTCAATAGCTACAGCTTGTCCAATACGTCCATTAAATTGTTCATCTTCTCGAACATCAATAGTTACAACATTAGGATCAAATCGAGGAGCTGTGTTTCGTACAACTGTTACTTTAAGGGGTTGTGTAACAGATCTTGGTGGGGTACCTTCATCAGATGCTTTGATTGTCAGCTACACAAAGATAAAACATTTAGTCTGAACTGAATTTTATTCAATAGTTTAATTTTTTGTCAATGAAAACAAATATCTTTATCGATTTACATCCAGATTAAGGTCCATTTACATTTAATCCAATTATTTTCTAAAAATGGTAAACAAATTAGAAAATAACTAAAGCATTAATAAAACCAAAAAAACCCAAAGACTTACATCATATTCAGCAGGTCTGTTAGCATCCAATGTGAGTCGATTGCTGGTAAGTAATTGACCATTTTGTGGGTTAATGAAAAAGAGATTAATTCCAGAGGCGGGAATAATATTATCAATTGAATACACAATTCTACTATTGGCTCCCTACAATATAAAATAATACAAAATTCATAGATTATTCACCATTATTCATCTTTAAGTCAGGAATGTGGGTTAGGCCTTCAACTGATTTTGCATGTGGAACAAGACCCTATTTTCATTTGCTGCACCTGTTATTAAATCATTTCGATTGAGAAGATTTTCTTGTGACCCTTACCTCACTATCAGGATCTGTACCTATGGCAGTACTTATTAAAGTTCCAATAGGAACATTCTCTAAGAGTCTTGCATTTACTGTATTTAATACTAAGGTAGGTGTTCCATCATTCAAATCCTGAAAAAAAATAATTCAAATCAACTCAATCTATAATTTCTGAAATTTCTGCTTCATGATTCTAATCAGTGTTGCACATCCCAGAATTACTAGCAGGTAAAAGGTACCGTTCGTTATCAATTATAGTACTTGAATCTTGTACTACAGGGCTATAGGAACAGTAATATCTCCGATGCAACATTGCTTGTTTATCAAAATAATGTTGTCATATACATGTCTGTAATATTTTGTATATTACACAGAATTTACAATTGTGTTCACTTGAAAACAAAAAGTTGCCACTTCAAGACATTTTCTTTAAAATATTACAGTAAACAAAATAATGCATGGGACTTATTAAAAATAAAATAATTACCAAAACATTGACAGTAACTGTAGCAGTACCAGAGAGATCATTTTTACCTCTACCATCACTAGTTGTAACTTGAAATACATACAAATTTTTTGTCTCATAATCTAGTGCTACCCTGGTCGTTATTGCACCGGTTGCTGGGTTAATAGCAAAGTTTCCTGCTTCTCCAGCTCCAAATTCATAAACAATATTTTGATTAGTAGGACCATCTCTATCAACCGCCTGAAGAAGTAAATACTTATTAATAATATAGGCCTCTACATCTTTAAAATACACCTTTTCATTTCGATGGCCTCCACTACATGATGCTATGACTGGTTGAAGTGAGAGGTCACACCACCAGGGGTCTTATGTGAGACCTTTGACCCTATGATATCAGCCATTCAATAAACCAATCAGATACAGTGTTTCAAGTGGCTTTTCGGAAAAACAACTTTCGCTTTGTTGAAGATGCATTATGTAAGGGCTAATCTGCCCACTGCAAGTCTTTATTCTAGTTTCAAATATAATCTATTATCTAGACATAATCAACTCTTTGGACAACTCGATGGCTTGGAACAACCTCTTCATTTAAAAATCTATTGATAAAATGGATGATTGAGAGTTTATTTATTAGCGTAACAATTGATATTGACAATTGAGACAAATATTCAAACACCTAATATGTAATTTGACTGAGATTTCATAACCTTTTTTTTTAACTATCATAGCAAAAATGTTCGGTTTTTATTTAAATCTTACATAATGCATCTTCAAATGCAGATTGTGTCGATTTTCTGAAATTGATGAAAGCTATATATACTTACAGAAACTGTTACTACATTAGCATTTATACTACCCTCGGCTACATTGACTTCATACTCTCTTGGGTTAAAGAGTGGGTTGAAGTCGGCAACATCGGTAACATCAATAGTTACAGAAGCGGTACCAATTCTTGGGTTAATTCCACCATCAGTAGCTATAGCACGGATAATATGCCGCTGCTGAGCCTCATAGTCTAAAGCTACTCTAGTAGATATTACTCCACTATTTGGGTCTATCACAAACCTATTCAAATAGAAATGATGTGAAACTGAATGTTCAGCGCTATAGAAAACGATTATTATTATTATTTTATTATATACTGGGCTAATGAAGAGGGACAGAAGTCAAGATGGGTCCTATGGGGGTAAACTTTTACCGGACATATTGAATTACAGCTGTCAAGGGTTCTTTTACATGCCCCAATATGTTCACGGGACATTGGTTTTTCCCACCATTCTGAATGACTAGACACTGTTCCTTGCAACACTAACACGAGTAAGCTCGAGACGTGGTTACTGAGTGAGTGTGGCTTCCTATTGAAATAGATATACATGTATATGCATTGTCCAATATACTATCACGTGACTTGCCTTATATATTACACTTCAATATTATATTAAACATAATAACATAATCCAATATTGACAGAGACAGAAATGTGTTTTAACTTCCTCTCGACACAAAGTATGCTTTACTTTTTTTTCAATAATTTGCTTGGGTAGGTTGACTCAATGGCAGATATCACGATCTAAAGCAAACCTAATAGACCATTTGATCGCCCAACCCCCTAATGAGAGAGGGAGAGAGAGAAAAATACTTACAAATTATTTGGATCATCAAGACTGTACGTAATTGCACTATTTAGGTTGTTCAACTGATCACCATCGGTTGCCTAGATAAATCATAAACAAATAGGGGTCAATACATTAATAAACAAAATCTATAAAATTATCAACAATTTGGTCACAGGACTCACATTTAGATGTTTTTCTTCAATTTCTCAATAACAAACATTATTCGCAATAATTTCTTATTTCCTGTTTAATACTTATTAATACATGTGTATCAATTTGAGATACAATTTTTTTTTGCTAGATGGATATTTTTGTGTTTCTAATAAAAAGAAGATAAAGAAATCTTACCGTTACAGGACCCGCAACAGCATTTTGAGTATTTTCAGGTACATTAAAATTGTAGGATGTTGGCCCAAATACAGGGGAATTATCATTGACATCAGTTACAAGTACAGTTACTGTTGTTGAAGCCGTCTGCAAAGTAGAACAGAAATTCATTTAAATATATCTACAACATAGAACTTATCTAGATATGTCAACATGCAATTAAATCAAATGATAATAAGAAAGTTCAATAGTTTGTAATAAACACAGTCTTAAACACATCAATTTATCAAAGCTCAAAGCTTTCAATCAACAAATCTTAATCTTCTCAAAACAAGAAAGAGAGAAAGAGAAAAAAATGGGGTTTAATGTCCAATCGACACAAACTAGGTCATTTCGGGACTAACTTGTGGTTTAATTTTATTTCAATACTTCATCTTCATAGATAACAATATTAAAAATATCAAACAACTTACCAAAGATTGTGGATCAGAAACCACTACTGTCAAGTCATGTCTATCTCTAGATTCTCTGTCTAACAGTTTGACATTTCGAATAATTCCCCTGTAATTATCAAAACAATAAATTACAATGAAATTTGTTCATTATTTCAGAAGCATTCAAGAACAAGAAATCTTTACTGTTAATGTCCACTCGACACAAATTAGGTAATTTAATTTTATTTCAATAATTCGCTTGTCAATTGTTTAAGGATTAAACCATATTTTATCAAGGTAAACTTTTCTTTTCAATTGGTGAAATATTATTATTACAGAAAAACTATTATAATATGAAAACAAATGTAATGAAATGAAACTTACTGATTATCAATACTAAACGACGAAGTTATATCTCCACCAGTAATTGCATAAGACAGCACCTGACCTTCTGGGTCACTGGCCTATAATATATATAAAATATATATAATAAGTGTATATATATAATTTCAATTCATTAGCAACATATGAAAAACCGTCATTCAAATAACCTATTAAAAAAATATTCTGAAAAAAATCTCACACATATTGCCAACACAAGTATATCCTTATAATTCCATTCAAATCATTTCAATTACTTTGTCTGTGAAATTTGTGTAAAGTGTATATAACCACACTGGCTTCAAGTATCCTACATGTCACTTTTATATGGTCATTTTATATGCGTTTTAAAGTTAAATTTGTATTTTGTATCTATATTTATTCCGTAAAAAGAAAGTAAGAGAAATGAACTCACCGGAACATCAAAGACTTGACTGTTAAGAAGAATACCCTCGCTGACAGATACAGTATATCCAGGTGAAGGTATTTGTGGATTTCTATTTTGTCCTGATGTAACAGTTAAGTACACAATAGCCACATCACTAATTAAAACAAAAATACCAAAATAATAATAAAACAAAAGTTATTTTGGGGGCAAATGTCTTTCTCCCCAAAAACTAAGGTAATTCAGACTGCTATCAATTTTATGTACAGAAAGATCATATATTTTCCAATGTTAAAGCAAACCATTGCATGTATAGTGGTATATTCTATATCATTGTGGTATCAAACCTTAAGCAGACACAAGTTGTCTCCCTTATGTTGTAGTTCTTTTGTCTTTTTGAGTAATAAAGAGAGTTTTTGGAATCCTAACATGGAGAATGGTTTAATTTTATTTTCACCCACATGTAACTGTGTAACACCCCTGGATACAAGCATCTGAATATAGAGTGATCATTTAGTTTCCAGGGCATGCGGAAGCTATTCTTGATGGGGGGGGGGGGGGCTTCCATCATAAGTCCCTATAGGCAAGGGTCCAGGGGCAGCAATAACCTGAAGAAAAGAGTATTTGTGGCGAAATTCATGGGGGGTACCCTACCCTGCCGTGCCTGGTTTCCCAGGTGCAATAATCATATATTTTTCCATACTAAATCAAGCCATTTATGTAGAGAATTTTTTATCAACCAATTTGAATTAAGAGTGCAATCAAATAGCTGTACATATATATGTATACATGTATATATTACCTTCGTGCTGGATTTCCACCATCTGAGGCCCGGACTGCAATAACGTAACTGTCTCCTAAAGTAACTGGACCATTTAAAGCGACAACATTACCACTTATAACAGAAAATTTTTCTGGTTGGTTTGGTTGAACAGATTCTATTTGATATGAAAGAGTATTGAATGGTGAAGTAAGATCAGCATCTGTAGCAACAACCTGAAAGAAAGGGGATATATAAATTAACACATAAAATATGTACATAATATGTACTTGAGAAGACCAAAATAATGTCATAATATATTGGTGTATTGAAAATCATTGTGATTTGAAAGCTTATACCAAAGAGGATATATAAGTCATCTCCCTTATGTTTAGGATTATATGCCTGTTTGGTATATTGATTATCATTGTGGTTTGAAAGCTTATACCAAAGTGGATATAAGTTATCTCCCTTACGTTGAAGATTTTATGCCTGTTTGGTATATTGAATATCATTGTAGTTTGAAAGCTTATACCAAAGTGGAAATAAGTTATATCCCTTACGTTGAAGATTCTATGCATGTTTGTTATATTGAATATCATTGTGGTTTGAAAGCTTATACCAAAGTGGATATAAGTTATCTCCCTTACGTTGAAGATTCTATGCCTGTTTGAGTAACACATAGCCCTTCCATTAGTATTTCAAATAAAAATGTGACAATGTGAACTTCTGGTGAGATTAATTCAGGAATAAATAAATCAATCATATTCTATATGTGCCACAAAAAAAAATATAAAATTACTTCTGTGCTTCACCATTATTATGGGCAAGTGTAGGTCTACTTATTACTTACCGTAGCTAGAGCTTGTGGTAATGAAGGGGTAGAATAATCGCCCTCTACGACAGTTGCATTATATATCTTAGAAGTAAAAATTGGTGAATTATCATTGACATCCAATACATTTATAGTTACAGCCGTTGTAGATTGTCTTGGAGCAGTTGTACCTATTTCTCTGACTGTTACCTATTAATACACAAATAAATATAATTATCTACAATGGTGAATCTGACCATTAAAAAAAGAATTAAACCTACCACTAATAAACATATGCCAAAAACATGTATACACGAATGCTTTAAATAAAAAGATCACAAATGTTAAGAAGTTAAAGTAAAATACAAATTCTCACCGAAAATATAGGATAAAGTTATAAAATAAAGCTCTTTTAAAAAATTTAGTTTTAAGACATATTTTAAAAATTGCTGCTGTGAATAAAATATGAATGACTATTATGTAGAGTTTGGGTTACAATCTTAAATGCTCCTTCTTGTATAATGGCATTTAGCAAATGAGCGCATTAAAACACACGGCCATATGTACGGAATACAATCACTGGTTTAAGATACACATCAGACGATGTTTTGACAAGTACTTGAAAACAAAAAGAGACGACTTGTCAAATCCCTGCGCTATATGTATCATAAACCAGTGATTGTAATCTATATACTGTAATTGGTCGTTGTGTTTTCGTCATGTAGTTTTCAAAAAAAAATAGCATACTTACATCAAAGGTATAGCTTGTTCGAGTTTCATAATTTAGATTACCAGCTAACAGTTTTATAAAACCATCATTATTAACTTCAAAGGTGGCAGATGGACTCAAAGTAAAACTGTAGTTTGGTTGGGGATCACCTACTTTCTATCAAAGGAAATAGTATTAAAAAGAAATGAGGATTAGTTTTAAATATATTAGTAGATAGCTTTTATTTTAAATAACCTTTGTCGTTATTGGAGGATAATACTATATCTATATCATCCCCTAATGACTCGACAAAAGGTGGTTACCGGGGACAGTCGCATTAAAACATCAATAGTTGCTATGGGAAATACAGTCTGGAGGTGTGCAAATATCATGTTCCTTAAATAATACAACTTCTTGATTAATTGAATTCTTTGTTGTTATAACATATATATGAAACTTCATTTCATAGTTCTATACTTGAATGTTACATTTTCACTTGATTTGTATTTTTAAATATTCTTCTGTTTTGTCATATGCCAAGATTCAATTTCAATTAAACAGATGTAAGAAGTCAAGGGAAATATCTTGCTGAATAAATGACAAATCCTGTTCAAATCTGAACTGATTTCAGGTTTCATGGATTTAAAGATGTATAAAAAGTTTTCTTAATATTGGATAAAAAATATTGACGCTGTAGAATTGATGAAGGTTAGAATGACAATATCAGTCTACATTAGAATCTAATTTAGATGTGGAAGTATAAACTTTAGCTAATATCTGAGAAAAACGACCTTTCCTCTTAAACAAGTCTTTCATTTTACCGAAGTTATGAAACATATTCAAATAAAATTTGAGCTTAGATTTGAAACTGAACATCAATTTAACTTACAACATCAGCATCAGTAATTATAAGCTGAAGGGCAGTATCCAAATTTTGTGATTTAGCAAAAGCCCCAGCCACAGCATCTTCTCGAATATAACCAATAAAAGGTGGTAAAATGTTACTAGATATAACTGGATTAGCATTATTAGCTGCTACAATGTTCACCCTTAGTATAGCTCTGTTGGATCTTCGATTATTTGAATCGCCATTCTCTGTAGCCTGCAACAGAAATTACATCATACAAAAGGTAAAACAAGAATGTCAGTATTTTACTGAAACAAAAAATAAATTCTGCAAATAATTCAAGCCAATATTCTTCGAAATTTAACTGGGAATATGTAAACGTTATATAAGCACATAGTGCAGAGTTTACAAGGCTTGTGTCAGGGTTCTGTGGTGAGATCACTGGATCACAAGTTCCTTTAATCCTAATAATGTTACTGAGATGTACAACAATTATAGTAGCCAGCATTTTGTGAATTTCTTGAAAGAAAAGTCCTGCTGTACAACCCAAAAGGCAAATATTTTCACTAATCATCATTTGATGGTGGAGTTTTAATATCTTGCAAACTACAATGTCTTACTCACTTAGCCATTGCCGCTTCTCATTTTTTTTCAAAAATATGGTTCAATTTAATTTCAATAATTTAATTGTGCATTGGGGTCTTTTGCAATGGATGGAAACCAGAGGACCCAGAGAAAACCCATGTTTGGGTCTTTAGCAATGGATGGAAACTAGAGGACCCAGAGAAAACCCATGAGGTCGAATAACTGACCCAACTCCTTGCCACCTACAAGCGGAGAATGAGACAACACGCACACGCTAACCAGTTAGCCCCCCCCCCATTTATCTCAAAGACACATCCATTTTAACTTACCTTAAGAACAACCTGTAGTGAAGTAATATCGTTTCTGTCAATCTGTCCAATAACCTGAACTGTAGCAGTATAGAAACCACCTATAGGACCAGCAGTACTCACAGAAAACCTGTTTTCATATCCAACAGGAATAGCTGCAAATTAATGTATTTGAATAAAAACTTTAAACTGCAAACCAATTTAATTTCTAGTTTTATGGAGTCTTAATCAAAAAATTACCTAAATTTTGTTTAGATTTCAAAACTTAAAAGTAAAAACTTTTGACAAGAGCAACCAAGTACTTCTTGTTTGAATTTTTTTTTCCTAAAGAACTGGAGGTAAAACAGAAATTCAAATAGGTGTCAGTGAGTTAATTTGATTATCGAAACAATTTGTACATCAGGCTGAGCATGGTTAAAAGCTATTTTAAAATTAGATAATAAATAATATGTAAGGTAACTGCTACATCGAGGTTCTGCTTTAAATACACAATCGAACCAATCTTTCTGGGCATTAAATCATAATCTTTGTATAACATTCACAAATCCATGTAAGCTTTGACATATATAGTATATTATGGTTAAGAATGCTAGGCTTACTCTGTTGAATTGTAAAATCAATTTGATAGTTCAATGTATCTTGATCTGTAGCTTGAATAGATGCAGGTAATCCATTATTTGCTGCTGGTACTGGATATACAGTTAACGCTCCAGGCTGTAAATTATTTCAAATATACTGATGAGATCAACGAAAACACAACACTTATATTTATAAATAGATGATTGCAAATCTTGCAATTCTGAATGTCACATCAGATCATGACAATAACATATGAAAATGATGTTTATACTATCACGAAAATGCACCATGGATCAACACAAAATATCGAATGTGAAAGAATGGGAATGTAGAAAATCTCAAATTTACGGTGCAGACATGCAGAATAAAATCTCAATTTAAAACATCTAGTGTCAGTACAATTCTTACAATCTGTGGAAGAACACTGAAACCTCGCCATTGCATTTATTCAAGAGGGCATGAGTACCAAAGTCGTAACCCAAAGGTTTGGATTGGATGCCATTACCTAACCATTCTAAGATGGACCAACCATTTCCAGCCCACATGATCCACTAGAGATGATCCAATGTCTGGATGTCAGTGCCAGCACATTATCTGGGAACATCTGCAGCATTGCACTTTCGAATGCAAACTAATTTCACATCTTGTAATAGAAATATACTGGATATTACTAAACAATATAAAGAACTTACAGTTGATAATGACGTATAGTCTACTGTATATTCAGGATTGAAACAGATGCCACCATCTTGAATACAAGAATCGTAAACAAATACTGGTGGTAAATCATCACCATCTTGTATTGTTACAGCTAATGTAGTGAAGGTAACTCTAGATGGTGAACCACGATCCTGTTAAATAATTGCAACATATCAAATACCAGTTTAATCAAATCAATAATCAAGGATAGAAATTAATTGTTTTTTAATCATAGATAATTTCCTGAACACCTAAAACATTTCAGGATTTAATAACTTGGAAATGGATATCAATAGGGGTTTTGAGAAATATACTAGTTTACTAGTTTCTAAATTAACCAATAATGGATTCAAACTTCGAAGAGATTTTGGCCATTTATTATCCTAAGCAGTGATAAATAGAATTTATGGAAGAGTAGGAACCTATGGTTCAGATATTTAATTGTACAAGAGATTTTATTTTTAAAAAAACATAAATAAGTAGATTATTTGTATGGGAAGAAAATACTTTAGTTGTTATAATAGATCAGATTGCAATAGCAAAAACTTACTGTAGCTGAAATAGTCATGTTGTAAATTGTCCTGCTCTGAGCATTTAAAACCTCGAAATCAAGATTACTTTTTACACGGACATTACCAAGAGAAGAAATTTCAAAATCAAACTTAGTGCTGCCATCAAACTAAAATAAAAGAAAAATAAATAAGTTAATCATTGAAAGTAAGAGTAAGTAGAACCTTTTTATTTTATTTTTAATTTTCAGGAAGACACAAAATATAGAACAATATTATGTCAGACCTTGTTTGGCAGAAATAAAGCTGAAGAGTCTCTTTCTTTTCATTTCAGTCATATTTGAAGAGAAAGAGAGAAATTGGGTTTCACGTCCACTTGACACAAACTATATAATTCGCTTGAACGAAGGGGTCTTTAGCAGTAGAAGGAAACCAGAGGACCCAGAGAAAACCCACAAGGTCGGACAGGTGACCCTACTCCTTGCCACGTACAATCAGGGATTCAAAACCATGCCAGTTGACTCAATGACAGGCTTTATGATACAGCATGCGCATGTTAACCATTCAGCCATCCAACCCCCGTGATATTTGAAAACCAATCCCCAATGCTGTACCATAAGAAAATAATGTATAAACCCGAGCTTCAAGATTAAACAAAGATGAAGAATTTGTCATATCTACTATGAAGTCTGTATTAAAGATTAAAAGTAGACGGGTTGCCAGGTAATGAAACATGCCAACAACAGTTAAGTTTTCTGGGCAGTTCACAAAAGTTGCCGCATATTTGTTCTTTTGTCAGTAATGGGGACATTCACAGGACACTCAAAACTGATCAAGAGTAACAAAGAAAGACATAATGAACAGATATAATACAAATTTGATTGGTTTATAGTCCTTCTTGTATATCATGAATTTCAAATTATTCGAATGATAACTTTCGACACTAGAACACCAAAAAGATTATTCAAACTATAAAAGATCATAAAAATAAGGCAGTATCTACATGTATGTGAAACTCAATAAATAAATATTAATTTTTAAACACAAAATAACTTACATTGGTTCCATCACCAGGTACAATATCATAATCAATTTCGGCATTACCACCTGCATCTTTATCAAGAGCATTTATGCTTTGTATTATTGTAGTCATAACAGGTGTTAACTGTAAAAAAAATAAATAACCTATAAAAAACTTTTCATAGATATTTTCTATTTATGTTTAAAATATATTTATTAGATGTGAGGAGGGACAAGATAGAGTCATTTTGGGACTAACATACGGTTTAAATTTATTTCAATAATTAGCTTGACGTAGGGGTCTTTTGGTAGTTGGAGGAAACTGGAGAACCAGAGAAAACCCATGAGGCTGGACAGGCGACCCTACTCCTTGCCACGTACAACCTGGGATTCAAAACCACGCCAGTTGACTCAATGACAGGCTTTTTGATACAGCGTGCGTACGCTAACCTTTGAGCCATCCAGCCCTCTGGGACAAGAAAGGGTGATAAGCTGGGGGGTTGAGGGGCAATAGGAGGTAAATGATCTTTCGTCAGAAATATAGTATAGAGATACCTGACCATTGGTATAAGAATGTAAGAATGTAACATCACTTACCTCACTGACATTAACAGCATAAGATGCAGGCTCAAAAAATGGAGTGTTGTCATTGATATCAACTATATTTATTCTCAATGGAATAAAATTTGTCTGAAATGAAAAATGAAAATATACCATTCTCAATAATATCTGTTGTTGAAAATAAATATTAGAATGTTCACAATGATGTTCACAAAAATTGATCAAATTTGTTACTAATAGTGGAGATATTGATAGAGGAATATTAAAAAATATCACACACTACTGAACAAGTACCCTCTCCATGACATTTTGAAGTTTGTGCTGTACATGTATTAAAAATATCAATTAACAATGATACTGGGGGGCAGGTTACGGATTGTACCTATTGATTTTTACTACATACGACTAGGAACCAAGCATGACTTCACTGCAGCCATCTTGGAATTCAGATATCATATCAAAAATCAAAGTCTGTCAATCTTTGCACAATTGTCCAAGGGAGAAGACTGCCAGATTTCATGTCTATGTTGACTATAAGCTAAGGCCAGTTCTCAATAACATGATGAATACCAGTAGCTATTGAGAACTGACCAATCCCTGGCCCAAAATATAAAACATCTAGGAACCAAGTGTACATTGGAAAATTGATTGTGTACATAATAAATAGTAACATTAACTGATTAAATGTAATACAGAAGAACTACTTACCCCTTGAGGAGATTGTGGATCTGTTGGTACACATTCTAGTGTATACTCCAGAATTGTGGTATCATCCGTTGCCGAAACAGTGAGACCCTGTAAAGTTTTTACATATGGTAAAAAGTTTATATAATATCATTATCAAAGTAAATGTAAAAGTGATGCTTAATTATTTTCTTATCAACACATAATGATGGAGCTGATTTCTTACTGCATAGTTCCATAACCATTCGACATTTCCAATACAATGTTTTTCTATTTTAATATCATTATTAGGGCTTCACACTGAAGTGATGTCATCATGTTGAGTCTTCATTTACTGCTGTTTATTTCACGACATACGTAACAGATGTATGTGTGAATGGAACTATTATTTCTGGTGTCCATTTTATAAGATATGTCCAATGCTCATCTGGAAATTTGTTTAACGGTTCCATTGGCACGGAAAGAGACATTAGTTAAAGGGTAGCATGGCACATGTGAAACCCGTCATCACTGAATTGCAGTTCTAGTTTTTTTCTATTATTATTATGATTAGACAATTAACTTACATCCCTGTCGATAGGTGTTATAGGTCTGATAAAAAATCCTGTTTGAGTTCCTCCTTCTCTTACAGCGGCATTGGTGAGATATTCAACAATAAACTCTGTCGGATCTAAATTCGCTGGTTCCAGAACATCTTTTTGTGTTAATGTCAATCGAACATCAAATTGAGCATCCGTCACTCCCAGAAATCCACGATATTTTGTTATATCAGCTGCAAAAGGAATATTAAAGGTTGTTTAATAAATGCAGCCTATAAAATTCAATCAAGATTTTGTAATATGACTATTCATGGATTTCACTGAACATAATATTTACAATAATTAGAAATTACAATAAAAGATTCTAAAGGGAATATGGCTCTATTTCTGGAAACTTGAAAAAGACAAAAATAGTTCTAAAAGCACATATTAATGTAATTTGAATGTATGTAAAGTGTTTTATATTCAATTTAATTTCTTTGTGAATGATGAACATGTTCAGTGCCTTAAAAACCGTTCCTCAGTATTAACAGGCTTTATAAATGACAATATTATTATAATTATTAATTGCATACTTACGCTCAAAGGTTGTATCTGCTTCATCGATTGATATACGGATAGTTCCTCCAGTAAATGCCGGCCCCGTACTTAACTCACATACTGGAATAAGGTATTACAATTTATATAATATATACACGTATGGAGATTAATTCTACGAGAGATTACAAAATCATTCAAGAAAAGGTTCTCTTAATCAAACCCAGAATATCTATCAGTCATATAAAAATTTAAAATTAAAAATAATCACCAAGATTCACACAATTACTATTAATTTTAAAACCATGTCCAAATTATTCTAAAGGCCTACACATAAAATGCTGCTTCAAAATAATAAAACCCTTTACAAGAGCACAGTCAAAGTTGAAAAAAACAAGGATCACAATTCTACATTTTTAACATATTAGGTTTTTGGTTAGGACTGATTATTCTTGTATCAGATTATACTGTACTGAACATCAGATATTGATAATATCATTCTCTTACCATTGAAAGCAACTTAACTGCAGGTGTGTAATCTAAGTTTTATATAATAATTTGTAAACACATATATCTGATTAACGTATATAGTGTACAACATGCACACCTTAATTCTTTTAATGAAAGTCAAGCAAAAAATGAGTCAGACTCAGAAGAATCACATGTATTTGAAACTAAGTTAAAACAGTCATAGATACCCATTTCAATAAAGTGTTAATTTAACATCATGCAAATTCAATTTCAAACATAAAGGTTAATGAATTAACCATGTTATGCAACCTTTTAAGTACATGCAGCCCGATATTTCAAATTTTAAAAACTAGAAGTGAAACAGTTACCACATGCAATAAAAATCATTCCATTTAGTTTTTGTCCATTGCCATTACGTACATTTAGTAATCATTCATCATGTCAAATATAAGGCAAGGCATTCTGCAGGAGGTGAAATATTTTAAAAAGAGAGAGAGTTTTGGTTTGGGTGGGAAAACCTTTTGCACCGCAATTTAGTTCATCAGAACCGTCTGGACAATCTCTCTCTCCGTCACAAATACAGGATCGTAACACACATGTATCATCGTAACACTGGAAATAGTCAGCTGTACATGTCGGGTGATGTGAATTAGTGTAACTGTAGTTGGACATTGTGGAGGGGGCAGCCTGGTACCATTCATTGTAATTCCCAACATAATCTGTATTTTTAGAATTTCATTATGTTGCAATCAAACAAAATCAACAAAATCAAACTAAAAACATGCAGTTTTGTGCATGTCATTCATCATGTTCAAACATCATTATACAAGATGCAATATAAATATCTATCTTATACTTAATCTTATCAATTGGCTGTCAACCTGTAAAAAAATATAATTTATCCCACATGTCTCACTTACAACTACATGTATACAGCAATAATTATAGAAATAGGTTTCATATTGACATCAATTTCAAGTTGACTGATTGATGAATTTTGTCATTAGAATATTTGCAAGAGCTTTCTGGAAGGATAAGGAAAAGTTTATCTAGTTGTTCAGAAGGGATATAAAATCAAAGTATGTCTGTGTACACATTAGTGTGCACATACAACACTTAACAATTAAAAATCAAAGATGAGTACAACAAGGTGGAAACGTCATTGTCTGAACTTCTTTATGTGGCATTTATAGTAATTGAACAGTCACACCCCTACATGTTTCCCCCATTTCACACATATTCATAGATATAAAAATCAAAATTTGCTTGCCTCAAACTCCATTGATGATGTCAAAGTTACTATATCTCTCATTTCAATGAGAATCTATAAAATCAATTAAACTGGCCAAAATCAAATTAAGGTGGTGTTTCAATTTTTATTTTGTGAGGACAGTCTTTTTTTCATAATGACTAAGCTTTAATACTTTATAATTATATAGATACACATGTACTAATATAAATTTTACCAAGAGATAATAAATTTTTTTACACGTTTTATTAAACAATTACAAGCTAAGTGTCCTTATGAACCAGCAACCAAGCATGACATTTTCACAGCCATCTTGAAATTGTAATGACATAACAAAAGTCTGTTAATCAATGAGCAATTGTCAAAAGAACAAGCATGCCAAGTTTCATGTTGATTGTCCTTGAATTACCAAGCAACCAGATCCTGGTTCAAATATTACCATTATATACCATTCGATCTATCATGTGACTTACCGTAGGTTTTAACCAAGAGTGATATTGCAGACAATATTATATACCTTAGCTAATATATCGCCCAGTAAAACATTCTACAGTATTACTTGTGTTATAAATTTCATAATCTACTGCGATATCTCTTTTTGGTCAATCAAAAAGGAACTACTTTTTTTATTTTCAAAGAACAGTTATTTTTTTTTATTAAAAGTAACTTCTTTCCTATCAAACAGGAACTATTTTTATTTAATTGACACACTAATTTATACACATTTATAGGTTTAGACCCAAAAATCTGAACAAGTTTGATTAAATAGTTTTGTCTGTGAAAGTTTTCTAGCCTGATGTTCATATAAACATGATATTATCTACTTCAATAAACAAGAGTATTTTGACTGATTATATAACATAAAAAGTTTATAATAATTATACTTACATCCGTCTGATTGTTTTACACTAATAGCTATAATAACTATTAGCAATAGTAGTGGTCCCATTGGTGGGGACGTACCCATGATGTCCTTTATCTTGTTAAATCTTTCTGTTAAAGAGAAATAAACAAATCATACATCAATTTTTGAACGATAAAAAACAGGAATGAATTTGAATTCCTCCTAATAGATCATTTAATCGTCTAGTTTTTGTAACTACTTATAAAAAATTTTGGGGAAAAGATACCCAAGTAGATTTCAAGACTGAACATATAATATGCTCCAAATTTATTTCAATAATTTGTCTCTGAAACTACAGCAGTTGGGTACTATCGCAATAAACTTTATGTTGTGCTGTAAATGTAACGATTTAACGCATTGAATACTATTTACTCAAAATATATCAGACAGTCAAAGATATTGTTTGGGCAAATAAAACACTATCTATAAATATGGTTTATTTCACTGCTATGTTTCAACA
This sequence comes from Patella pellucida, assembly GCA_917208275.1. Lineage (NCBI taxonomy): Eukaryota > Metazoa > Mollusca > Gastropoda > Patellidae > Patella > Patella pellucida. The sequence continues at coordinate 77,270,585 of OU795036.1, forward strand.
AGATTTCCCAAGTCGTTATCACACCTATAAACGAATATATAAAACAGAATGAGAAAATATGAAATTATATAAACATCAGTGCAAACTTTCCATATTTTATCATTCTATTTCATCTATTTGGCATAACAAAACAATATCAAATCAAAATATAATAAACATAAAACAAATGTAATCTACCAATCATCTGATCTCAAAGATAAAAAAATTGAATTATCATTAACAAAGACAAATTTATAACATGTAGTTTCCAAGTTACAAGTTCTAATAGTAAATGCAGGAGGACTGAACTACACGCAAAACAAACCCCCAAAAAATCTATAAGATAAACCTGCGGACAAGACAGAAAATAGACATTGCAAACACTAAACAATTATTAAATCAAGTGAATGGATCTAAAATTATTATAGTCTCAAAAAATCTCCTCATGTTTTTTTACTAAATAATGACATATAAATGTTCTAGAATACAAAAAGTATGAGGTTATTTACGTAAAAATGTCCAAGATTATTAAACCAACACTTGTGACAAAGTTCTAAAAACAAATTGTACCCAGAAGCAGTTTCATTTCTTATTGAATCAATTTTATTATTGACATTTTTAGAAGTCTTTCTAAGGATTGCTGTAAGAAGGGTTGAGAAGACCCAGCCCTAATAGTACATATATCATAACCTAACTAGCTTTGTATGATGCAGTCATGCATTCAAAGAACACAATAGGGGGCTCCCACTAAACTACACGACTTGCTAGACTAGTTCTTACACAGTAGACAGTACACTCCCTTGGCCTAGCTATTATATTTATGATAAAATATCTCATTCACATAGAAATAAGTTTTGAATAGCTCTCAATATATTACATAATTCAATAAATGTTATATATTGTATTTAGGGCTGTGTCGAAGTTGTGACTCAAATATTGAGTCCAAATATTTGAGTCCAGCCAAACCTCCCCTAAAAATGAATTACATGTATTTTAGATTTAGACATAGAGCTCTGATCGATAATAGATAATGAAAATGAATTTACTGAAAATAATAGAAAATGAAAAATGAACATACTGAAAATTTTAGTGATATTACTTTATTCTGTGCAAAGTTATGAATGTTTGTAGTTTTGACAAGAAACTGCATAAATAGTCTCAAGTACCATATAGCTATGTTAACAAATGAATTCAACCATCCAATAGTCTAGAGGGCTGATTATGGACTTTTCATGTGAATAAAATTTCCAAATAATAACCCGCAATAGGCTGATTTAGCTCTTACATAATGTATCTTTAATGACAAACATAAATACTGTAATTAAATACATTATCTCATCAAATAAAATCAACACAAAAATGTTTGTGTTGATTGGGAATTATTTTTTTGGCTTTTTACTGCCATTGACAATTCTCCGATTTAGGACAGGAGATTCATGAGAAAATTCAATTATTTTAGAAAGTTTCTTATTTCTAGTACTGATTGTGAACAAGCAATACAAACAATTAAATTAAGGTGTTTTTGATAGTTTTGTTGTGGTTTAGACCTTTCATCTTGTGAGTTCACAGATTAATATACTGTGGCCTTGGGAAATGAATTTTAAATTTGATGTGAGAGAATGAAGCATGGGATTTGCATTCATCTTTATAAAACATGTGGAACACTAGATTGTCAACAATAGCCTGGACTGGTCAATCATTAGAGATCCACATTGATCAATTATTTAAGGTATTGTATTGAATTTGAATAAAACAGAACAGAAATGTATTAGAATATTTATTGTCCAACAGTCAGATACATGTATGACACATATATGTACTATGTGGGTATTTCATGTGGGTTAAACCATTGAAGGGAACAAATGTTGACTATTGTAGAAGTAAATATTGTGTAAATAGACAATTTTTTTCACACAAAGGCTAAGCAATACCTTATAGGACTTATCCTACTAGATAAAGTTTCTGGATTTTTTACATGGCACATTTAATTGGCTCTGAGTGTCAACAAACAGCAAACATTGATATCACATAACACACCTCACTGCCAACCAGGTGTGTTTCTGGAAAATAATTTAACTGTGGCTAAAATATAACTTATGGCATGCATATCAAGGTTTAAAGACATTGAAATTATATATTCAAATGTTTTTTCAATATCTTTAATTTTGCAATTATCCAGGGTCCTGGACAGTAGCACTAAGGAACATTGATGAAATTAAAAGTATAGACCATGGTCCAGGTAAGATTGTTTTTAAAAAGAGAGAGAGAGATATTGTTCAGTCATTTTCCTATTTTTTTAAACAAAAAAGGTCACATTAAAATTAAGCTCCAAATCAATAGTTGAAAATGTTTTATAACTCATATTTGATTCTTTGACAACATAACCATAACCTCCAAATTTTCATTGTAAATCCTACAAGTAGTACAAATTATGTTTGGCCTTACAATAGGTCAGACAAAGCATTAAAATGGTTTCTATGGATGTCTCCTGTAGTGGAATGTGGATATGCATGGGCTACCAGATCAGCTGTATTCTTTTATTGCTCATCTCAAAATCTGCTTAAATGTGTTGTGAACATAAAGGGTGGGTCAGTTTTAAGAATTTAATAGATTTGCCATGGTAACCACTAAAATGATAACAAAATTCTTGATACAAAACTTAATGATTCAGATGTTCTAATCATTGCAAAATCATCATATATTTTCATACATTTTTAAATTAGATGTACACTGAAATTGACCTACATGGATATGCCTAAGAATGGGAGGTAGAAGGCTTGCTAGAAAGTTAAACTGAAATTGCTCAGTCAAGGACAATGCAACCAAACATTTTGTGTGTTTAAAAGGGCAGTTTTTTAAACATTGGAATAAAAATATGCTAGATTTGGACTACAAGTTCAACTTCTCTTGCAGGCAATTCTGATGCTAAATTTTACTTTAAAACTGATTAATTAAGGCAGTATTCAATACATCGTTCAATTCAGATCCAAGCCACACCTTTGGCATCCACCCATTATGCACCTACACATTAAATTTCCATTCAGAGAGGAAATACTGTATTAGATGTTAAGATGAAGATTCTTATTATTACTCAACTTGAAGTATAATAATTTTGTAATGGCCTAATCTGATTTATGATCTAGGTACCAATTAATTATCACATTAAGGCTAGTCCCCCAATTTAAAAAAAACCCACACCTTTTCCAAAATAACTAAAACAGAGCATGAAAAAAAATCTACTAAATCACAAGTCAACGAATGCACCCAGGATTTAAACAAAATTATAGGGGAGCATGCCCTCCTATCCAACCCCGCCCCACATTACTGACATTGTTGCAATCACTTCATTCTTGATGAATCACATAGTAACAGAATGTAGCAAGGAATTAAGAAAAATTATGGTGGAGCATGCCCACCTACCTACCCGACCCCGCCCCACATTACTGACATTGTTGCAATCACTTTTTTTCTGATGCCCCTCCAAAGGATTCTACTGAAAAGTTTAAAATTCCAAAGAACCAAATGTCCAAATGGTTGGCAAGTATATTTCAATAATGGAAAGACAACACCCTATTACATATCAAACACAGCTCTGCTAAAATTAAACATAATAAATATTTTGATTTAAATTTTTCCATGAAAAAATATGGTTATAAGTTTTATTTTACTTTATAACAGAAGCATTACATAAGATCAGAGATTTGCTATATATATAACAAAAATGTACCTTAGCTTTTAGTATGGCATGATAACCTCCTTTTTTAAAAAAAAATATCAATATTAAATTTACAGTTCAATTAAATTAACAGGTTCTTATAATAGCTTGTCAACAATTGACCACTAATTGTAGGTAATTGTATTTTATTTATTTGATACTTACAAGTGGAGCTAATCAGATTTTACCTACAATGCCAATAATCCTCTAAACAAACCTCAACAGATCAATATTTATTCTATGTTTAAACATGTTTAATTGAGATTATCGTCTTTGAAAACTCTTTAAAATCACCACCGTGGTTCTTCAACTAATAAAGTCTCACGCCTTTATTTGAGTTACCTGTTTGTAGGCCTAAGTCTAAGCGTGTGAACATGCCGAGACACAATTTTGGGTGGAACACGAGCAATCAATATCTATCCAGCATGTAGAACTATTTGATTTTCTAGCGATTATCGATTTTGTCAACCAAAAAAATAAAATTACCACCCTACTTACTTTGTTTTAGAGGTACATGCAGATATTATTCGAAAGGTTCCTGTTTTTAGTCCGTGTTATTGGCGATTCTTGTGATCGCTGTTTCACCACCACACCTTATGAACACCGTTATAATAGTAGCGATATATCATAACACAGGACCGCGCAGCTATTCTATTTTCGTTGCGCTTCAATGGGATTTGATTGTTAAGAAATAGTCGCCAAACCGGTTCCGCGGCAAGTTTTGCCATCTTTGTATAGATCGCCATTCATGGGATAAAAATAACCACCAATCGTGCGAGGTTATCGCCCTTTTACTGTTTATTATACACACTTTGGTGTAACAGTAAGCGGTGCTGAACCGAAGACGATCATCAGTGGTGTTAATCTGAGTTGACTGCCCATGTGTCAAAATAATAATGGTCATCATTTAGATTAATCTTGACAAAAATTAGCACCCCAGCTTAAATCGCGTTTACTGTAGAAGCTTCTCTATTAGTTTTGATATGAAATATGTATCGGCGAATTTTTCGCTAATTTTAAAAGAATATGAACTTTTACACGAAATTTTTGGTTGGACCGGTGGGCGTGTAGTGTGTAGGTAGGGTTGTCTTTTATTCAAGTTATAGCCTATAATTATTATAATATAACTAAAAAATATTTGAAATCAGTCATTCCCAATCAGTTAGTAGGTTAGAAAATATTTGTTGGAAAATCTTTCGCTAATTTAAGAATATGAACTTAAACACGCTACTGTTGGTTGGACTGTTGGATGTGTACGTAGGGCTACATTTTTATTCAATTTATAGTCTATTTTAATTATTATTACATAAAATTGAAAAATATTGAAATCAATAATTCAACATCAATTAGTGGGTTTGAAAATGTTTGTTGGAAAATGTTTCGCTAATTTAATAATATGAACTTAGTTAAACTACTGGTTGGAATGAATGAAATGGGGTTTAACGTCCTACGCTTAAGCACCGTACCTGGGCTAATTGAAGACGGGCATACGCCACAGTGTGCAATGAGGGAAATTTTGCCCGGGCAGCGGCGCTACGGCCTACTCTTATATCGAATTCCAACTGCCAAGGGATCTTTTACGTGCACTCCAATTTGTACACGGGACCTCGGTTTTTCGTCCCATCCGAACGACTAGGCAGCTGTCCTTGTCAGGCCCTCCTTCTGCATCACTGACAAGGGGAAATCACGCCGGAAAATCGAGATGAACTTTCTCGGCCAATGCAGGGATCGAACACTCAACCTCCAGGCTAGCGAACCAGCGCCTTATCCACTCAGCCACCGTGATCCCCCTAAACTACTGGTTGGACTGCTGGGTGTGTACATTGGGCTACTGGTTGGACTGCTGGGTGTGTACATTGGGCTACCTTTTATTCAATGTATAGCCTATTATAATTATTATTATTTAAAATTGAAAACAATATTGAAATCAGTATTTTCCCATCAGTTAGTCTAGAAAATGCTTGGTGCAAAAAGTTTCGGTAATTTAATATGTACTTTTCCATCTGTTGGTCGGGCCGCTGGGCGTATATTTGTTATCTTTATCTCGTATTCAATTTATAGCCTGTAATGATATATTAAATAAAACTGAAAAAAATTAGAATCAGTCGTTCCAAATCAATCAGTTGCCAAATAGTCTACTAACGATTAGTGAAAAAGTAAAACAAAACCAAAAGTAGTAAAACATGTCAGATTCTTAGAAATGTCGGCACTTTTTAATAGTTCTATGAACTGGATAATGGGACTAGCTACGCCCAAGCTAAAACAGTAGTTCACAAAAGGTATATTTTTACTGCTTATCGAAACTAGACTTGAACCAACAAAGCAACGATTGTAGGCAAAGGAGATATGTAGGGCTACACATTATCACGATGTTATTATCATTCAGAGTGTGAAAAATCATCCGAAATTCTTGAAACTGCTGAAAAAAAATAGTTCCAAATACAGACTCAGCGGTGCTGGAAGAGCGCAGGGTACACCACACAGTCGCATTTTTTGTTGCGTGGGAGGTAGTGTGTGTGAGGGGGGGGGGTCCTAAAAATTAAATATGTATTACGAAAATTCCATCTTAGTATTCTTTTAAAACACAGATCCAACCGGGTTCTGTTTATAATTCACAGAGGACGGGAAACGCCCAATGAAATGATGAATTATATATTTAGAACCACTACTTACTTTTTACCATGGTCTTAGCTCGATGTATAGGACTATAGGTACTCTAATGGCTTCATTACCAAAATGCATCCAATTTTAAGCATCTCTATATACCTTTAAAAAAATTGTCCACCACAGCAGGTTGGCTCTCGATCTGTTACTATCTGTTCAAAAAATATCGGAGTAAAATACCAAAAGTTATCATGAGTATTACAAATATTATGCAATAGTATTTTTCAAAACATAGATTTGCAAATTTTTCGATGCCACTACTTTGGCTGATGTTGATTCGATACCATCTTAAAAATACAGAGAAGCGACCAAGACCGTAATTAGGACCGTATAGTGTTAAGCCAGATTGCATGGTATAGAGAATACCTTATAACATCCTAAGTCGTGCTTGGATCGGTGTCTTCAAAGAATCTTTATTTTCATACAAGACCATCAAGACATTTGAGAAGTTGATATATTTTTTTAAATACATTTTAAACTTTAAAATCTTTCTCTAGACTTTCAATATTCGAGAAGTTTGTTGCATATAATATTTTAAATTTGTGACAAAAAAGAAATCACCATATTCATAAAGAGATGTGGCTTCAAAGGTTAATATTTAAAACCAAAACTTCATGGGAATGTCAATCAAGTGTGAAAATGTCCAGTTTAGATAAATAATGTTGGATTTGACGTTGTCAATCGCAAATTTAACAATGATGCAGTTAAAAAGATCAATTAATTCCACCCATTTGGTCTTCTATTATCGAGTGTCATATTAATCAGGATATCCCAAATTTCCCTTGAGTTGTGAATTCTTGATTGGAGCAATTGTCAGTGGTTGTTCTGCCTACAGGTACATATAACCATGTGTTTGGCTTGTTCCTCTCTATCTGCTTCCGATCGATAAGCCAGATATTCGCTAGAAATTTTAGTCTAATTTCTATCTGTTGACCTGCGATCATCATACTGAACATAATACTATTTTAACTGTGTGTTCATTGGGTATACAATAAAGAGACGCTAGTAAAGAGAGGGAGAGAGAGAGAGAGAGAGAGGGGGGGGGGGGGGGGGAGAGAGAGAGATAGAGAGAAATGGGGTTTAACACAACTAGGTCATTTCGGGACTAAATTATGGTTTTTTAATTTTATTTTAATAATTCGCTTGCGCGTAGGGGTCTTTAGCAGTGGGAGGAAACCGGGGTGACCGGAGGAAAACAACGAGGTTGAGACGTAAGTAAAAGTCAGCCTAATTTTTTTTTATATTTTAATAATTACTTCCACATTGTCTTGTAGGGCATGTGTTTATTTGTTCATTACAAATGGCGCCCTAGGCCATATATTGCACGAGTCACGACTCGTAGTGATTATAAAATGTTCGATATGTTTTAAATATTGGATATTAGGAATAGAGTCCAATATATTTCACGGCAAGATAATATCAATTTAAATGAACCAATATTAAGTTCTAATTCATGTTTTAAATTTTAAATATTATAAAAAAAATATTGAGTTAGAGGATTATCTATATACTTTAAACCTCGCTACGTTATCCTGCTATATTACAATGCAAAATGCTATATTTATTTTCTACCGATCACAACTTACGTGTTCATCAACTGGAACTTAAATTTAAATTAAATTTTGAAAGACCGATTAGTGCGAGATAAAACCAACAAATTCATTTACATAATAGATCACATCACATATTATACATACATGTATTATACATATGGGTGCATCTAAACTAAATATATATATATATATATATATTATATCCGCGACTGATGACTGACGCCCAATCCTTTGTTAAAATAAAACACGTCTCGAAATCAGATGTTGAATATCAAGGATATAGACTAAGATATAAATGTCACGAACATAAACCAGCACGGTTATTCTTAATAAAGACAATTACAAGACCAGTCGGCCATTTAATGGTTGGTAGAAACTAAAACATTTAATATTCTATTTTAAATAAACTTTAAAATAGGAGCAACGGTGGCTCACAAGTCAAAAGATTTGACCATCGATCGAGATCCCTATCTTGGCTGATAAAAGTAACTCTTGATTTTCCAGCTTGTACCCTACCCCTTTGTCCGTGGTGCAGGACAGAAGGTCGACATCTAGTTGTTTAGATGGGACAGAAAATGGGAGGTTATGTACAAAAGAACTACTGCCAGTTTGAAATCGTATGAAAAGCCGCTTCCCGGGCAAAATTTCAGCTTTAGCACACTGGATGGCATATGTTTAATTAGATGGGACAAAAAATGGAAGTTCTGTTGACATGCACATAAAAGAACCACTGACAGTTGGAATTCAATTGAAGAATAGGCGGAAAAATTTCCCCCTTTAGTACACTGTCAGACTGCATTGCGTATGTCTGTCTTCGTTAGTCCAGGTGATGCATAAAAGTAGGACGTTAAACCTCATTTCATTTTATTTATGCTGTGTCATCTAAATCGGTCAAAGCTACCAGGTCGATCCATGGGCCAACAATGTCAATGTATAGATGGGCATTGTATTGACAGTACTAAAAACATTCCATTAATTTCGATTTATTGATTTCTGTTGAAGTCATGTGTGTAAATTAGGATAAAATAATAATACTAGTCAACGTAACATTGCTTAATATCTCCCCTTGTTTTCTACAGCACGAAGTTTTAATCACTCCATTGAAGCCCACCCTTCAACAATGTGTGTCGACAATAATATAGCTCCGGGGTATGTCCATAACATTTGAATTCACGACATAATTGTAACTCTTAACCTAATAAGGATTGCAGTAAATGTGCTAACATGCATTTGTAAATGGAAACTTCTTACTTTGATAATAGTAAATTGGCTATTTGCGCATGTAACAAGCGGTTGGTATGCAAGATATGTCCACCGTTTGCAAGCGAGAGAAAGAGAGAGAGAGAGAGAAAAAGAGAGAGAGAGAGAGAGATGGGGTCTGCCGCCCACTTGACACAAACTAGGTCATTTTGGGACTAACATATGGTTCAATTTTATTTCAATAATTCACTTGCGCGTAGGGGTCTTTAGCAGTAGGAGGGAATCGGAGGGTCCGGGGGAAAACCCAAGGTGTTGGAAGGCGACCCTACTCCTTGTCACGTACAACCACGCCAGTTGACTCAATGACAGGCCAGCATGCACTTGCTAACCATTCGCCCCTCCACCCGTTTGCAAGAGATGGACGGACAGGGGGAAATCAATATAGCCCACCGCTTAAGACCCCTGCGCGCAAGCGAATTATTGAAATAAATTTAAAACAACGGTTAGTCCCGAAATGACCTAGTTTGTGTCAAGTGGACGTTAAATCCTATTTCTCTCCTTTCTCTCTCTATGTCTTCGGTCTGTACCCTGTTTAAAGAGCTTTATTAACTGGAGTTACTTCCCTTGGTTCGCAAAATGTTGATCGGCGCGGATTTTCAACGTGGCCATAATTGATCCACATGGAGGTAGCTTAGTCCAGCTCTGAACGTAGATATCATTACACTCCACACTACGTCCATATCTCGTCCCATTCAATCAATGTCGAAAATACAACCACCGCCCAGTCAACTTTACTGGGCAACTTTTTCCTTTTTGTCTCACTAAGATGTTCAGTTACATTTGTCAGGCATTCACGGCGACTGTCACGCGACCGTTTAGCAGTAAAGTTTCCCAGTAAAGTTGACTGGGCGGTGGATATATTTTCGACATCGATTGAATGGGACGAGATCTGGACAGACTAGGAGGTAGCTGTACAATAATTCAGGGATTTCACTTATAAATGATGGACAAATTCAAAACGACATCCAATTTAAATAAATGAGTATTTTGGGGAAAACTAACTCGAACCTATTCTCCACAAAAGTCTTGTTATCCAGCAGTCGAACTGCAAGGGAAGTCAACTCTATTTGGGAGATTCACCCGAACCGTAACCCTTTTATTAAGACGGGTAAAAGGTAAATTGGATCAATCAATGACCTCTCTTTAGACTATTAACGTCATTAACGTCCATACAAGTCTCGCTATCCAGTCCACCACCACCACCCACCACCCACCAAAATGGCGGTAGTCTGAATTTCGGGCTAATCGAGAATTACAACGGTATTAAAGGGACAATAACACTCTTGCTGGCTTGACAGATCCAGATTTTTTTTAAGCCTCATTCTAACTACTAGATGTTTAAGCGTCCTACCTGTTGTGTAAATTATCAGTTACATCCTATTTTACTCGTCCAGAGGGTTCGAAATCCAAGTTACATTTGAAAGTGTTTACGTAAAGCTTTTCAAACCATGTAGGCCTAGTTGAATTCTTCCAATTTTTTTAATTCGGTGTGTTATGATGAAATTTGTATCATTACTTAATTGGAATATTGTAAAATAGTACAATTTGTTGAACAGAATAATGATTGGGGCATATTATTCAGTTACAACAAGAGTGGTATTGGGGCTTTAAATGACAATCGAGGCTGTCAAATTATCTTGGATAGGGCCTATGCATGGTAAGCTGACGACCGGCGACCGTCATTGAACACGGATATTTTTCGGGTAGGCCTATATCAGTTCTGCCCCCCCCCCCCCTGTAATACAGTTATTTTGATTCCAGGGGCGGATTCAAGTATGTTTGCAGGTGTGTGTGTGTGGGGGGGGGGGGGGCTCCTGATAAATAAGTTGACAGCTGACAATGCATGATACCATCATCGTCTCTTAATTACGTTGGCATACTTTTAGATTGAGCTTTTTTTAAAAAGAGAGAAATCCAACATCCCGTTTGATGTCAGTTTTTATAATGAATTAATACTATTAATAGGGTCATGCACATTCGTTGTGATTTAAATTCATTGATGCAAAGCATTAATTATTGGTGACATCACACATCCCACTTCCCCTCCCCTTTTGGAGCCGCCCATGGATCCATAACGTACAAAGAGTTTCATCTAATCTGGAGAGTCTACAACCTAACTTGGTATATATAATACATGCTTTGACACGTTAGCGAACACAAAGACGTCTTGACGGACATCAAGGAAGGCATCATAACATGTCCATGCATATATATCATAAAATCATGTTTGATCTAAATGCAACTTATCAAGGATCAGAATATAGGACTATGAGTATTAACGTTATAATCAACAAATTTAGATCATTGTTCATTGTCTCCAATCTCGGCTAGTTCCTTATAATTCTAAAACTATACAATAAGCTTGACTAGAAAGGACTCAGTTTTTAAAAATGAGCCATTGTCAACATGTATGACATAATAAGTTATCAAGGTCAATTTTTAATCATGAACTGATTTATTTTTTCAAATTCAATGTAAAGCATTGGGACATACATGGGCTCGATTTATTTTCTCTGTTCACCGTTCATCTTTTATGGAAACGGCTTGTTTTAATTTGTATTCTAATTTCTAATCAGTTTTGTGGGTGAAATTGAATGACAGTCGCTTGCGCTAACTGGCCCAGATAAACTAAATCGTTCCCCCCAAAATTTCAGTATCTACTTATATTTCAACGTAGTAAATAAAATACACGCATCCAAATATTCCAAATTTCTGGGAAATTGGTATGTTTAGGTTTATTTTTAACGACAGCTAACATAGAAAACGCCTACAGAGATGACAGTTGTCCGTGATAGAATTAACAAGTATTTCTGTTAAATAATGTCCATTGCTTGTAAATCTGGTCAAATTAACCCGTCAAACAGATTCATCTTCTTAAGAAGTACTAATTTATAACATATCCTACACGTGACCTTACATTGTCGTTAACACTATATCCAAATCTCTCATTATCTGTTTGTGAGACATACATGAACTCTTACTTTTGTAACCAGGTAAAAATCTATTAACCCAGGTGTGTCCTGGGGCACAGTTGTAGATCTTGTCATAAATTTAGAATAGCGTATAAATAGGCCTATATACTTTCATCTCGCGTTATATTCTGATTTTCTTGTTTGATACCTGTCTTTTATTTAAACAATCAGCTCAAACAACTTTGGCTGCACTTAGAGCGATATGCCTACTATAGAATTAGTAACGAAATGTCCAATTTTTGCGGACGTTAAACCCATCTCTTCCACCTTAAATAGATAACACATGAGTATAAAGTCCCTCCTATAGGGGGATCACGGTGGCTAAGTGGATAAGCGATGGTTCGCTAGCCCGGAGGTCGAGTGTTCGATCCCTGCATTGGCCGAGAAAGTTCATCTCGATTTTCCGGCGATTTCCTCTTGTCAGTGATGCAGAAGGAGGGCCTGACAAGGACAGCTGCCTAGTCGTTCGGATAGGACGAAAAACCGAGGTCACATGTACACATCGGAGTGCCCGTCTTCAATTAGCCCAAGTTAGGAGCATAATAGTAGGACGTTAAACCCCATTCCATTCCATTCCTACCTTTTAGCACTTTTGTCCTTGCCACTATACCAGCCAACGCCCCCCCCCCCCGTCTTGTACATGGGAACTCGAAGGGATTACAAAAAACTTCTTACAGCTCTTTGACTAGCCTATATACTACAGTAATAAATATTTGTCATAGAGTAAATAAATTTTATTTTAATCCCTTCAAGTATGGAAGGGTATCGCTGCCAATATTAAATGCTGTGCTTAAATGTCTTTTCCATTGATTACGTGCAGGCCCGAAGCCAGAAACCAAAATTTAGCCGACATAGGGGGGCGAGGAAGATAAATTAATATTGGCAGCGATACCCTTCCATATTCAAGTGCCTTTTGTCTTGTACTGACAAACGGAGACTATCGGAAAATCTCACGGAACTTTCTCGGCCAGAATAGTTAGTCAGTGTTTTTCTCACTGAGACAGCACGACTCATAAACAATGAAGCTGCAGTCTTTACTTTGGTGGAATATGTTCTCCAATACCTGTACAACCACAAATATTTTCCAATTTTTTCATTGCATTTTTTCCCTGAAAATTGTTGGGTTGTAGTTATTTTCCGCATCGTGTTCACCTGAGTTGATTGTATATATTTAAAAAAAAATCATTTGTCGGAAACTTTGAATTGCATGATCTACAAGGTCAATGCATATATTTTGTTATTACATTTTTAAAAAATGGTTGTCTTCCCATCATTAGTATGGACTTAAAGTAGCCAAGTCTCTAACTCAATAAAATTAGAAGTTGCGACATTGAAAACACGAATTGTTTGTCAATTTAAATCAACATTTATATTTTTGTATGACCAAAAAAAGTTGGGCTTCTGATATCCAATATCGCTGTAGACTTGAAAATTCAAACGCTAGAGCTTTCTATTCGATTGAGACTTCTGGCATATTCTGGCATATTTTTGCCCATCATAACTGCTAATCTGCTATGAATTTGGAGTCAAACGGAAACGAGTGAATGTTCATAACATTATTATACGCGTTGCCACCCATTTGCGTCAATTTCTAGGTCCCAAATATTAGCGATTCAGCTCCTTTAAAATCATTCTGAACTCGTAAAATTGATATGTACAATATTGATTTCTATGAGAAAAGGTCATTGATAGTCAACATTACGACACACGCAAACCAATTTCTCTTTAACTGTTGTCCGATATTGTATACATACATTGATTTGAAACAACAAAATCAGTGAGTGGAACATTGTATTTGATCTATTCGTCACACTCAAATATAAAACAACAAATAAATATCCATAACCGAAAAATACAAGATACGGGAGACAAGGTATTAAATTTGTCAATTCTATGAAATTCCATTAAATCCAAAAAAAAGTACATTATCTTTAAACAATGGGGTAAAATTATTTTCTATGCCAGATTACATGTTGCCAAAGTTGTAGTGTATAGCCTAATACTGTAACGTTTTATAGTAGGTCTACACAGCATGTGGCAGATTGGATGAAGAGCAGTTTTCTGTAGATTATACTGTTTATTTTTCATACACTGTGACAATTTCAATCATCAACTTCATTGTTGTATCAAAATTAACATCACTGTAAAATCGAAGATATCATGGCATAAAAGGGTTAACGTTCGCTCGTTCGTTTGTATGGCTTAACGTCTGCTTCCTGTCGCTAAGCCCGGGGGATCAGTTTTGCTTCGATATAAGATTAGGCCGTAGCCGCTGCCCGGGCAAAATTTCCCTCTTGGCACACTGAATGGCGTATGCCCGTCATCATGAGCCCAGTTTTGGAGCAGAACAGTAGGCCTACGACGTTAAACCCCATTTCATTTTATTTTATTCCAATTCATCTTCCATTGATTTGCATTCAATAAGATTTTCCTCTATAATGTCCATTTAATTTAAATCGATTAATGAACTGCCCAAAGTACAGTAGTCTGGAATCGTCTAAACTGTCACATTGATATCACCACTAAATTCAAATCGATTTGAAAAGTCGATGAAAAAAAACCTCTTTTTTGAGTCGAAGTTACACCCCATTTCATGACATATTTATATAATAGATCTAGGTCAGAATGAAAAACGAGGCAATTCTAATCAACATTTAACAGGCATGCTGTTTTATAAAATCATATATCACTTGATTCCGTGTACGTTACTTTACTTGATTAAAATAAAATAGCGTGTAAGTTCAATGCGTTATTGAAGGTGTCATAAAGCTGACAAAACAAGTTTCAGTGACCAATAAGAATAATTACATCAATGTGTTCTATATAAACAGTGGTAACAGACAGAATAAAACCTATACAATAGACATCAAATTGCCGCAGGCGACCATCAAAACGTCAACACTTCATATATTCTTATTTATGAATATTCAATATTGGCGTACTGGGCGATGAACTAATGCTGTTTTTATCATAATATTGATAAATTAATAAAAGTGTTAATTGATATAACATTCCATAAAGTACATCGTGTTTTAGTTCATTTATTAACTACCAATTTCTAACCATTTTATTTTATTAAATACATGTATGTCATTATTATTTGGGGGTTGTTGTTTTTATTTTAATACATAATTTGCCATACCGAATGTGATATCACAACCATGATGGAGGAGGGTCAAGAAGTCTAACGTTTTCGATTTAGATCATAACGTCTGTCATTGAAAGTGGCGTGATTTCGATCGATCATAAACTTATACATGTTCCTCCGCCTTGTGTGATACGCTGGGATATACATAAGGCGTACTTGATTGAACGTTCCAGAATTTAATTCTCTCAATTCCGAAAATAGTGTCAATCGGATAAAAAGGAGAATTTCGGAGTACAACGC
This sequence comes from Patella pellucida, assembly GCA_917208275.1. Classification (NCBI taxonomy): domain Eukaryota; kingdom Metazoa; phylum Mollusca; class Gastropoda; family Patellidae; genus Patella; species Patella pellucida. Next base: position 77,286,116 of record OU795036.1, read on the forward strand.
ATGTGTCGGCTGCATAAAAAATATCTCAACCAATCACGATAGCTGAAACATATTTGTTACTTAAAATACGTCACAATTCTACTCACACCACCTCAGCTGTCGGGACTGACAGAACTGTGACAGGACTGAAATCCGCGTCGCTCGATTGCAATTCTGTCAATTCGGGACGTTCTGGACTGTGAATCGAGCATCCCCAGTGTCAAAGCACTTAAAGGGAGGCAACACACTTCAACAGGATATAGGAGGCAGACCACCATTAATTTCCCCATTGACTTCAATGTTAATTTTAGCCTCTTTGCCTACCTCCAACTTTTTCCCAAATTTTCGTTGGGCTGAATGCTTTTCACTATAGACAGAGGAACAAATGACCATGTCTTTGCACTAAAATTTGTATGACGTTGACCACCAAAATCTTGAGATACACCAAGTTGAAGAAGTATACCCAAAACATGTACCTAGTTGCCGTACATATCACCGTAGCCAACCTGATAACTCAGTTATCCTTCCGCCTCAAAATCCGGAATATTTACCAAAACCTGGCAGAAAATATTAATTCAAACCCTCTTCTTCCATTCTAGACCACAAAATCAACAAAAATGTCCATGCAAAGGGGGAGAAAAGAGAAGGAGAGAGAATTGCTATAAATAGACGAACTACAATTTGTGGGGAGCGAGAGTGTGAAATTTAATGGTGGTCTGCCTCCTATATAGACCACCATTATATCCCAAATTAATTCTGGTCTCTTTGTCGGCACCAACTTTTCTTTTTATCGAATACCGCGAATTTGTACTGAATTGACCATGGATTAAATCCGGACTATCCGGGGGGGGGGGGGCATAACTCCCGGACCGAAGGACCGATGCGTATTGAAATCGAACCGATCGAATGTATTTTGATCCCTATAATATATTAAACACTTCAACGGGGGGGGGGCATTATAAGTGTACAACTAGTGTGCAAGTGTCGTCATCAGGGAGCCGCGGTGACTCAGTTAAGGGATGGCTCACTAAGCGGGCGGCCAAGGGATTGATCCTAGTCCGGCGTTGCTTCCCCTTGTCCTTGGCTCACTGATCAGGAGGTCTGGGGTTTGCTCTCTGTGTTGACCTAGACAGTTCCCCAAACATTCCAACGTTTTGATGCAGGAATTTGACACTTCCTGACACGAGAACGACATGCCCGGGAAATGCTTAAAACAATCGGAGAAGCGTTGTCTGGCAGATATTTAGATAAGGGCTGTGTCCCTTTTCCGGGGCTAGAATAAGGACCATATTTATAAGCTGTGATGATTTCGCAACTCTACCGCCTGGTCCATGTTGGAATTTAAGTAAGAGTATGCTTAGTTTACCATTCATTTATGCATATCCAAACGTTCGAAATATAGCTCTCCCCGACTCCTCGAATATGAAAATGACTTCTATGTGTTATATTTTGCCCTGGCAGTTATTCAGTTCCAGGGTGTACATAGGACCTCGGTTAGTTCGCCCCATTAGAACGACGTACCCTGCCAGGCCCCCGTCCTGCACCACTGCCAGGGAAACTTTTTGGCTAACAAGGGGATCGAACCCGGGACCCCAGTTAGGGAGCCAGCGCCTTACGAATTTTCTACATCGGCTCCCTAATACGGTGAAGAACAAAGCTTTTTAATAATAGTGTACGAATTTATTGCAAACAAGTAAATAAATCATTTATTTTAAATAGATAAATATTATAGATATTTAACAATAAATAGAATAAGTTATTCAAGTTTCAAACATAATCCTACATGTTCACTGATGTTTATGCTTCGTCGCCCTCTCCCTCTTCTTCGTCAAATTCTCCTTCCTCTTCAGCTGTAGCATCTTGATATTGTTGATATTCAGATACCAGATCATTCATGTTGGATTCAGCCTCGGTAAATTCCATCTCATCCATACCTTCACCAGTATACCAATGGAGGAAAGCTTTTCTTCTGAACATAGCAGTAAATTGTTCAGAGATTCTTTTAAACAGTTCCTGAATGGCGGTGCTGTTACCAATAAATGTGCCGGACATTTTCAGACCTCTTGGAGGAATGTCACAAACTGCTGTTTTGACGTTGTTTGGGATCCATTCAACAAAGTAACTGCTGTTTTTGTTCTGGACGTTCAACATTTGTTCATCTACTTCCTTCATGGACATTCGACCTCTGAACATGGTAGCCACCGTGAGGTAACGACCATGACGGGGATCACAGGCAGCCATCATGTTCTTGGCATCAAACATCTGCTGGGTGAGTTCAGGTACAGTGAGAGCGCGATACTGCTGGGAACCTCGAGAAGTGAGGGGAGCAAAACCAGGCATAAAGAAATGCAGACGTGGGAAAGGTACCATGTTGACAGCCAGTTTTCGAAGATCGGCATTCAATTGACCAGGGAATCGTAGACAGGTAGTCACGCCAGACATGGTGGCCGATACCAGATGATTCAAGTCGCCGTATGTAGGTGTGGTTAGTTTCAGTGTCCTGAAGCAGATGTCGTAAAGGGCCTCATTATCTATACAGTAGGTTTCGTCTGTATTTTCTACCAGTTGGTGAACTGATAGAGTGGCATTGTAAGGTTCAACAACTGTATCTGATACCTGAAATTGTAACGGCAAATAAGTTTAAGATTTGTCATTATACTATGCATGGTATGATAGAAAATAGTGGTGCAATTTTAAATCTGATAAGCTTGCAGATTATTATTATTATTATTACAAACATTTGTTATAGCCCCTCTTTCACATACACGTGTTCAGAGGTGCTTTACAATGGTACAGATATAAATATTTATAATTTTTAAACTCATAAAATTAACAATACAATACTAAGACAAAACAAGATATGTATATTTAAAACGCTTGAAGAAATGAATGAGTTTTTATTTTTGTCTTTAAAGTGTTAACATTATTACAGGGTTACAGGGTTACAATCATGTTCCTGTGCAACGGATACTGTCTTTTAACTATTATCCGTTGCTTTCACAGCCGAATATTCTCGTCACTTATTTTGATTGGTCGAGGGGATATTCCAGTAGCCATTGAGATTCCTTGAAACTAAATTTTCCGCGAAATATTCGAATAACCAGACGCTTGATCTCCAGTAGAAACCCCTATTTATGTTAATCGAGTCACAAAGGTCAAAGGGGACAAAGGGCAAGGCTGTCAACATTCCATCATCATGGCCGATCGTATCACGTTTTGTCGAATATTGGAAGTATTGGAGTAAAAAAACGACGATTGTTATTTTCCCGGCTTTTCTTGTTAAAAATGAACTTATTGAGATTCGGGGTTATCACTGCCGCTACTCCATATGCTACGAGGTAGTTAATTGGACAAATCGTATAGTGACGTAGGTTCTGCAAAGGGAGGTTATTACTCATAAGTGACGAGAATATGGTGCTGCGTAAGCAACGGATAATAGTTATAAAACTAGTATACCGTTGCTTCAGGAACATGGGTTACAATATGATATACTGGATTTAACTATATATTTAAATATCACTGGTAATATAAAAAAAAAATTATAGTCATAACTAATGTTATAAATAATAATCGTATGGATTATGATAAATGTAAATGTGTATTTAGAAATAAAGCAAAGACAGCTCACCTTAGGGGAAGGACAGACTGAGAAGGTGTTCATGATTCTATCTGGATATTCTTCACGAATTTTACTAATGAGGAGGGTACCCATACCAGAACCAGTTCCACCACCAAGAGAGTGGGTCAGCTGGAATCCTTGTAGACAATCACAGCTTTCAGCCTCCTTACGGACCACATCTAGGACAGAGTCGACCAATTCAGCACCTTCGGTGTAATGACCTTTAGCCCAGTTGTTACCAGCACCAGATTGTCCAAAGACAAAATTATCTGGTCGGAAAATTTGACCAAAAGGGCCTGATCGTACGGAATCCATGGTGCCGGGCTCCAAATCGACGAGAACAGCTCGGGGTACATATTTTCCGCCTGTAGCTTCGTTATAATAAACGTTGATTCTTTCCAACTGAAGATCCGAATCACCGTGGTATGTTCCAGTTGGGTCGATACCATGTTCATCAGAGATCACTTCCCAAAACTAGAATTAGAATAATATAAGTAAATATAACACACAATATCAACGTCTGCTTGACGAACATCATATTATTTATTTGAAACATTTTAAGCTTCAGACTCAGTAGCCCCAACCTGTCGACACGGGAGTTAAAATTGCCCAAACATTCCTTGTCATCGCCTTTATCTTGATTTCGACCGGGAGTTTTACAACATGGACAGAGTTAAAGCAAGATGAGTAGAAGCAAAATTTGGCATCGCACAGAAAGTGTCTATATCAGTTTCACGTTCACATTTCAAAGTAAAAATTTGAACATAGATGCAATTATGTGTGTTCTTTATAGGGAAATCGAACAAACTTTAAATGACCCACACTAGGTGTCAGCTAATAAAAATAATGCCATCTTTGAATTCGATGTCTTGCGGTATGCAGTGTGTTTAGAAATTTACGGTTCGAGAGCTAATAAGACTTCGGAGAGATAACCGCATACAGACGATTATCGAGATTTAGATTTTTTAAACACACCTAACTGATCGAACCACTGCTGTTAATTGGTTGGGTTTAACACGCACGTCAGTCCAATGAGACTTTGATCAGCTAAAACCATGTAAAATATATGTTCAAGTCTTACCTTAGCTCCAATCTGGTTGCCACATTGGCCTGTTTGCATATGTACGATTTCACGCATGTTGGAATTGGAGTGGGATATTGAAAGGTTTGTAGAAGTGAATGCGGTGAGACTGGTAGTGACTGTACTAAGATAGAATGTTATCTTGGTTTATATACCACCCGCTCCAGCAGCGGGTGTATATACACAACGCCATGTAATGTGTAATGTTCACCATAACTACGCCGTTGTCCGTAGTAACGTTCCCTATTAAAGGTATGATTTAATAACGGGATAATCCTAATAATCGGATTATCGTTGATAGGTGCGATAACTTCCAAACTAGTGAGACCAAAGTCATTAATTAGCCGCCGTTACATGGCGCAGACACTAGAGAGAGAGAGAGAGAGAGAGAGAGAGAGAGGTTGGGGTTTAACGCCCGCTCGACACAAACTAGGTCATTTCAAGACTAGCATATGGTTTAATTTAATTTCAATAATTTGCTTGCGCGTAGGGGTCTTTAGCAGTGGGAGGAAACTGGAGAACCAGAAGAAAACCAACGTGGTTGGACAGGCGATCCTAATCGACACGTAAAACCGGGGATTCGAAACCACAGCTGTATTTTCTGTCGACATATGACAAGAAATGTAAGCGCGCGCGCTTATTAAATTTCGTTGTGGATACCTGTTTATGAACACGCTTTGTAAATGGCTTAAATTGCCAGAGGTTGACAAAATATGTCGTTTATGTGATCTGCATAAGTGCGAAGATGAGTTTCACATATCAAAATATATCCACATAGATAACAAGTATGATACAAAGTACCAGTTTATTACATTAATGTCAAATAATGAACAAACTGTCGTTATAAATATCTCAAAATTTATATTTTGCAATCGAAATACGTAAAACATTATCAACTTCTGCATAAATCTTGTATACAGTTTGTCAATTATCACAAGAAAGTATTCATATTCAAAATTGTAGATATTATTCCTTATTTTATTAATCAGATTGTCATAGGCATGTATAGCTATGTATACACCATTATACGGTAATTATACAATATGTAAATAGTATTCATCTTCTACACTCTATTTGGTGTATCTATATGTTTCCCATAAATCTATAAAGTGTTATTTAATGGTTAAAATTAAAACAAGTGAGCATAATTTTCCCTTCAATATGCTAAGTTTGTAGTCTATTATGGCCGTTAGACTTCAATACATGAATAAAGATTATACATATAAATGCATATATTTTTTTATTTTTTATTACATTTATTAAAAAAAAGTTGTTTTCCCATCATTAGTATGGACTTAAAATCACTCGTAAAATTGATATTTAAAGGACCTAAGTCCGTAACTCAAAATCCTCCAAAATCTTCGACATCGAAAACACGAATTATTGGTCAATTTAAATCAACATTGATGATGTAAACTTACCAGGAAAAGATGAGCTTCTGATATCCGATATTTAAGATAAAATAATTTTTCTAACATTGGTACACGAATCGTGTACCATATTGCGCTCCGGTCCTAGTTTTATTGAGAGACTCGAGGGACACATTGCACTGTATCACACTGAATATGTGGACTGGAATAACCAGGCGCTAAAAAACATGCACTGGGTTGAGACTGAATGGCTTGTTTCGCCGAACATAACTGATTTGAAATTGGAGTAAAACGGAAAGCATTTAATGTAAATCAGTTTATATACATTCATATTACAGTATTATATGAGTTTCGACCCACTTTTGTCAATTTCTGGATCCCAAATGTTAGCGATTTAGCTCCTTTAAGATATTGAATTATATGGGAAAAGGTAATTGATAGAATATGTTGTCACAATCATGATGGAGGAGGGTCAAGAAGTCTAACGGTTTCGATTTAAGTCATAACGTCTGTCATTGAGTTAAGTGGCGTGATTTCGATCGATTGCAACCTTAAACTTTTTCTGCCTTTTGTGGCAATACTCTGGGATAACATCTATGTCAAAGCACTTAAAGGGAGGCAACACACTTCAACAGGATGTAGACCACCTTTATATTCTAACTTTGCCGGTTTAATGTATCATCTAGTTAGCATATTATGGTGCCCGAAATCTAAAAAAAACAACCTCTAATTTTACTTTTCTTTTAATTGAATACCGCGAATTTGGATGAATTGACCATGGATTAAAAGATTTTATCCGGACCAACTAATGGGATAGCAAAACGCAATTGCGGTGGTCAAATTTTCTCGGGGAGGTTGAGGCCCCCTTACACCACAAAGACCAGCTTTGTCGGACGCGGCATCATTAACGATTGGTTGTTTGAAATTCAGGGACGTCACAAAGTTAGCTGTACGTAACTAACGTGACGATATTTATGGTAGCAGGCTTTTTTTTTTCGCACGTATCAACTAAATGGCCATTTTGCTTAGTCATCCCAGCCAGCATTTGGCTATGTTTTAAAAAATGCGTTAAAGTTTTAAATTTTTGTTTAGAACTGAAATAAATTAACTATTAATTAATCCCTACGCTAAAAACATTAGCATAATTCATTGTGTATGTGAAATAGACCCGACCGAAGCACAAAATAGTGTCAATAGTTTGGCCCCCGCGTGTGTCAAATGTCCGTTTAAACTTGCTAATTCTGTTAAAATTTCGGGGTTTTATTATTCAATCTCGAGTTATGTCCGTGTCATTGTTCTTTCGTTTGTTTGTTTACAAACTGACTTCTGTGCATTGACCTCGCGATCTATGACGTTTAGGTAACGTCATGTAGAGTAGCTTCTCTGCAGGTAGGGTGAGCCTGTCGTTCAGATTGAAAGTTAGCTTACATTGGACTACGCTGAAGTTGCTGAATAGCAAGTAACGCGTTTGCGCTTATGAATCTAAATGTTCAATACGATTGATTGGTTGATTGGAATTTAGGTCAGCACAATACTAGATCTTGTATATCCGAGAAATATCTTTCCCTGGGTTAAAGTTAGGGTTAGGGTTATCTAAAACACTTCTTAAGAGTTAGGGTTAGAATTATGGCTATAAACACGGGTTTTATTCGGGCATTTCAGTTCGCCCCCGGCAACTAGCTACGAGAACGTAGCTAAAAACGTTGAGATATACTGATGTGTTTGTTTTTAGCTACGATTGGCACCCATCAGTTTCACGTTACAAAATGATAGTCGTCAAAATATTAGTCTCGGTCACCCAGAACCCCCTATTTGTCTGGATGATAGAGACTGCCAAAATAAAAGATGGTGGTGTTAGTAACGGCTAAACGCCTCGATTTTAAATACGACGATTTGTACCTGTTTCAGGTAAAATAAAGTCCTAATTTGTAGTGGTGTGTGGCGGAAATATTATTAATAACAATAATCAATCTTTGTTTCGATGAAAAATGCTGTCAATTTTGTATAAAACGTCCCGTAATGAATCAGAACGGGGGTTGCAACGTTACTTGTAATGGGAGCCAAAGTCATCTCGAAACACAGAGGGTTGAGAGATGATTTATTATCAACCCGGCAACATGCATCGTGCCAGTTCGCCTATGCAAACGTATTCACAAATAACTAAACATACGTGATGTTGTACTTGTAGAAACTGTTCTTCAATAGCGTTCGTTAAAAACACAAATATATATCTCTTGTTGTGTAATATAAGTCTATTTTCTTACTGAATTCAATGTGGATTTTTCAGTTATAAAACCATCTGTTCTGAATCAAGACAAGAGCCTCTGGAGAGTCCACAAACTTTAAAAATATTTCACAGTTTGCGTAAAAGGTGGGGGAGGGGGCATAACTCCAGGGGGGAAGGACCGATGCATATCGAAATCTAACCGATCCAGCTTGGTCGTCGGGGAGACATTCCCCACGTGGTTAACACATGACGTTAGAATTTTTGGACCAAACCCAATCCTAACTCAACCCTTACCCTAGCACGTGTTGCCTGCCAGGGTCGCTAAAAAAATTAACCAATGTCAAGTTTATCAACGCGAGATTTTGTCAATTCACCATAGCCTGTGTTGTGACTATTGTGAGGAATGTCTCCCTTGTGCAAAATTTAACCGATCAAAGGTATTTTAATACATACACAGCCAACACTTAAAGGGAGGCAACACATTTTAATAGGATGCAGACCACCATTAATACCCCAATTAATTATGTCCTCTTTGCCCGGCTCCAACTTTTCCCCAATTATTTTTTGGACTGAAAAATTTTCATTACGCGGACAGATCAACTGAGATAGTCATGCATTTTCTCCAAAATCTGTATGGGTTTGACCATTGTAGTTTTCGGATACACGAGCTTGAAGTAGCCTAAAAAAAAACCCAACATTTAACTACCCGTCGTGAATATCGCCGTACCAACACTCTTGACACTGTTATCCTCCCGCCTCTAAACTATAACAAGTTACCGTAAAATGTTAATTAAAACCCCCTTCTTCGATTCTAGACCACAGAATCAACAAATGGAGCCAGGAAAGGGGAGAGGTTCGTGTCCACTAAGCTACTGCAACTGAACTAACCATTGAGCCAACGAGACATCGTGTAACTCGCAGTGTCTTTGCAAAAGCTACTCTTTGATCTACATGACGTAATGTCAGAGAGTAGAGCGACCATGACTGTTCCGCTTCGTTTTTATAAGCGCACATTTTCATGTGGACGTATTATGTCGTCGCCCCTGTCCGTCCGGACGTCCGTTCGCCCGTCCGTCCACAATTGTTTGTGGACCCTCTACAGGTTACAAGTCTTGTCCGATTTTGACGAAACTTGAAATATAGCTTTATCACCAAAAGATCTCGGCTGCCTTCGATATTGACATGTATCGGATCGAAACTTCATGGATTATGGCCCCTGATTGTACGAAAAATCATGTTTTTAGCTTGTGGACCCTATAGAGGTCACAATTTTGAGCCAATTTTGATGAAACTTTACGTGCATGTTTATAACCCAAAGATCTGGGTTCCTGTCGATATTTGCGCCTATCGGAACGTAGTTTCCTGAATTATGGCCCCTGATTGTCCGAAAAATCACCTATTTTAGCTTGTGGTCCCTCTGGAGGTGACAATTATTATCCGTTTAAAAATACCGTTCGATTATATCACCGTTACACCCTAAGGAAGGTTGAGTTCGAATTTCGAGAAAATCGGATCAAAATTGCCATACAAAATGGCCGCCGTTTGTACGCGAATACTGTTAAAAAATGGTATATCAAGGCTGTGGACCCTGTAGAGGTCACAATTTTAATTCGATTTTGATGAAACTTGAAATGCATGGTTATGACCCAAAGATCTTAGTTCTTTTCGATATTTGCGCATATCGGATCGTGACTTCCTGAATTATGGCCCCTGATTATACGCAAAATCGCCTTTGTTCAGCTTGTGGTCCCTTTGGAGGTCACAATTATTATCCGATTTAAAAAACCGTTTGATTATATCACTGTTACACACTAAGGAAGGTTGAGTTCGAATTTCGGGCAAATCGGACCAAAATTGCTAAAACAAAATGGCCAACATTCGAACGCAAATACTGTTAAAAAATGGTATATCAAGGTTGTGGACCCTGTAGAGGTCACAATTTTAATTCGATTATTTAGTGAAACTTGAAATGCATGGTTATAACCTACAGATATTGATTCCTTTCGATATTTGCGCATATTGAATCGTAACTTCCTGAATTATGGCCCCCTGTTTATACGCAAAATCGCCTTTGTTTAGCTTGTGGTCCCTGTGGAGGTCACAATTATTATCCGATTTGAAAAAACGTTTGATTATGTCACCGTTACACCCTAAGGGAAGTTGAGTTCGAATTTCGGGAAAATCAAACCAAAATTGCCATACAAAATGGCCGCCGTTTGTACGAGAATACTGTTAAAAAATGGTATCAAGGTTGTGGACCCTGTAAAGGTCACAATTTTTGATGAAACTTGAAATGCATGGTTATAACCCAAAGATATTGGTTCCTTTCGATATTTGCGCATATCGGATCTTAACTTCCTGAATAATGGCCCCTGGTTGTCTGAAAAATGCCCTATGCTCCCTCTGGAGGTTACGATTAATATCCAATTTAAAAAAAACGTTTGACTATATCACCATTACACCCTACGGAAGGTTGAGTTCGAATTTCTAGAATATTGACCATAATTGCCAGACAAAATGGCCACCGTTTGTACGCGAACATTGTAAAAATATGGCATATTAAAATTGTGGGCCCTGTAGAGCAGGCCCGTAGCCAGGAAGTTGTTTTTTTTTGGGGGGGGGGGGCAAAGATGTTTTCGGGAGGGCCAACTAGCATGGGCATCTGCATGAATTTTGCGGTAAAGGCCAATTTTGACAGCTTTATACTTAAAAATTGAAGACCCAGAGGCAAATGCGGCTACCATTAACGATGACTTAAACCGAATCAAAACTTTGGCTGAGACATGGCTGGTAACGTTTAACCCCCTAAAAACAAAGACACTGACTATTTATTACTACTAAACCCCACATAGTTAACCCACCATTATTTATGAACCAGGTACAAATCAAAGAAGTAAGTGAACACAAGCATCTAGGCCTAATCTTCCAATATAGACTGAATAGAAAATCTTTAAATACAATATATTGTTATTTTATCCTTCCACACTTTGATTCTACCGATATTATCTGGGATGGGTGCAGTGATTATTTAGCTAACAAACTAGAATCCCTACAATTAGATGCACTGCGCACTATCTGTGGGGCAGTAAGAGGTACCAGCCATGCCTTACTCTATAAAGAAACTGGGTTTGTTTCACTCCCGGAAGGACGTCGACGTCATAAATTAAAACTAATGTATAAAATTATAAACAACCTCGTGCCATCATATCTTTCTGACCTATTAGAACTGTCCCCTATCCCTATCAATTATAACCTTAGAAACAAAGATAAACTAAAGGAAACAAGATGCAGAACCGAAATTTTCCCCGAGTCCTTCATCCCTTTCGGTATACGAGAATGGAACAAACTTAAAGTTGAAATTTGAAATTCTCGATCCGTTGCTATCTTTGGAAACTCACTTAATAAATTAGATACCATCGTCCCATCATACTACTATTAAGGGATACGAAAATTACAAATAATCCACAGTAAACTAAGATTATGCTGCTCGAACTTACAAGGCCACAAATTTCTCAGACACGTCGATGACAGCCCTGTTTACCTCTGTGGTCACTAATTCGAAGATACCGAACACTATTTACTAATATGCCCCTTACATACAGATGCAAGAAAACAGACAATCGACAACCTCCAACACAATCATAAAACAACCAGTTGTCTTCTGTACGGGTCAACAAAATTTAGTCCTGAGATAAACATACTTATTTTCAAAGAGGTCCGACAATTTATTTTCCTATCAAAAAGATTTAAATCCCCATAAATATCTATTAAGTTATTCCAAGCCCTGCACGCTGTATAATTGCCTAAGTCTCTATTTTATTCATGATGTATCATAATATATGCTCTATATTTATGTAAATATGTATGTATGTATGTATGTAAATATTTATAATGTGTACATGTATATATCAGAGAAAGGGGTTACACATAGGCATAGCCTGTTCCCCAGTCCGAATTCAGATTTAATGAATAAAAATATTGTTTACAAAAAAAAAAAACTTCTTGTGATATTGGGGGGGGGGGCAAGACTCAGTATTGGGAGGGCAGTTGCCCCCCCCCCCCCCGTGCCACCCCCTGGCTACGGGCCTGCTGTAGAGGTCACAATTGTAAATCGATTTTAATGAAACTTGAAATGCATGTTTATAACCTAAAGATCTTGATTCTTTTCGATATTTGCGCATATCAAATTGTAACTTAATGATTTATGGCCTTTGATTGTAGGAAAAATCACTTTCGGTATTGCTTACCCTCTACCCATCTCTTGAAAATGTGGGCGTATCCTGCCTGGCAGTGCCAGCTTACTGTGTTTTGTCTATAACCTGGTAACTTGAACACTTCCTGAAGTACTGCACTTAAAAATTTAAGTAATCAGGAAATGCTTAAAACAATCAAAGAAGCGTTGTCTGGCAGATTTTCAGGTAAGGGGTGGGTCCCTTTCCCGGGGTTAGACTAAGGACCATATTTATAAGCTTTTAAGATTTCGCAACTCTGCGGCCTGGTCCATAGTCAAATTTAAGTTGGAGTATGCATATAGTTTACCATCCATTTTGTGTATTCAAACGTTCCAAATCTAGCTGTTCCCCGCCACCTCGAATACGACAATGACTTCCATGTGTTAAATTTTGCCAGGGCAGTAATTCAGTTCCAAGGTGTACATAGGACCTCGGTTAATTCGTCCCATCCGAACGACGTACCCTGCCAGCCCCCCCCCCCATCCTGCACCTCTGCCAGGGGGGAAACCACGTTGACAAAAACCTGAAAAACTTCTCGGCCAACACGGGGATCAAGCCCGGGACCCCAGGTTAGCGAGTCAGCGCCTTGGGAATTTTCTACAGCGGCTCCCAATGACAGTGAAGAACAATTTTTTAAAGATGAAATATAAAAATATTGTACGAATTTATTGCAAAAAAATAAATAAATCATTTATTTTAAATAGATACATATTTATAGATATTTAACAATAAATAGAATAAGTTATTTAAGTTCCAAACATAATCATACATGTTCACTGATGTTTATGCTTCATCGCCCTCTCCCTCTTCTTCGTCAAATTCTCCTTCCTCTTCAGCTGTAGCATCTTGATATTGTTGATATTCAGATACCAGATCATTCATGTTGGATTCAGCTTCGGTGAATTCCATCTCATCCATACCTTCACCAGTATACCAATGGAGGAAAGCTTTTCTTCTGAACATAGCAGTAAATTGTTCAGAGATTCTTTTAAACAGTTCCTGGATGGCGGTGCTGTTACCAATAAATGTGCCGGACATTTTCAGACCTCTTGGGGGAATGTCACAAACAGCTGTTTTGACGTTGTTGGGGATCCATTCAACAAAGTAACTGCTGTTTTTGTTCTGGACGTTCAACATTTGTTCATCTACTTCCTTCATGGACATTCGGCCTCTGAACATGGTAGCTACCGTGAGGTAACGACCATGACGGGGATCACAGGCAGCCATCATGTTCTTGGCATCAAACATCTGCTGGGTGAGTTCAGGTACAGTGAGAGCGCGGTACTGCTGGGAACCCCGAGAAGTGAGGGGAGCAAAACCAGGCATAAAGAAATGCAGACGTGGGAAAGGTACCATGTTGACAGCGAGTTTTCGAAGATCGGCATTCAATTGACCAGGGAATCGTAGACAGGTAGTCACGCCAGACATGGTGGCCGATACCAGATGATTCAAATCGCCGTATGTAGGTGTGGTTAGTTTCAGTGTCCTGAAGCAGATGTCGTAAAGGGCTTCATTATCTATACAGTAGGTTTCGTCTGTATTTTCTACCAGTTGGTGAACTGATAGAGTGGCATTGTAAGGTTCAACAACTGTATCTGATACCTGAAATTGTAAAGGCAAATTAAGTTTAAGATTGGTCATTATATTATGCTTTTAAAGAAAATAGTGGTGCGATTTTAAATCTGATAAACTTGAGGATGATTTACCTGGATTTAACTATTACTGGAAAAAGAATTACAATTTATAGCCATAACTAATATTAATCGTATGGATTCTGATAAATGTTAATGTGTATTTAGAAATAAAACAAAGACAACTTACCTTAGGTGAAGGACAGACAGAGAAGGTGTTCATGATTCTATCTGGATATTCTTCACGAATTTTACTAATGAGGAGGGTTCCCATACCAGAACCAGTTCCACCACCAAGAGAGTGGGTCAGCTGGAATCCTTGTAGACAATCGCAGCTTTCAGCCTCCTTACGAACCACATCTAGGACAGAGTCGACCAATTCAGCTCCTTCGGTGTAATGACCTTTAGCCCAGTTGTTACCAGCACCAGATTGTCCAAAGACAAAATTATCTGGCCGGAAAATTTGACCAAAAGGGCCTGATCGTACGGAATCCATGGTACCGGGTTCCAAATCCACGAGGACAGCTCGGGGTACATATTTTCCGCCTGTAGCTTCATTATAATAAACGTTGATTCTTTCCAACTGAAGATCAGAATCACCGTGGTATGTTCCAGTTGGGTCGATACCATGTTCATCGGAGATCACTTCCCAAAACTAGAATTAGAGTAATATAAGTAAATATAACACACAATATCAACGTCTGCTTGACGAACATCATATTTATTTAAATCATTTTAAGTTTTAGGCTCAGTAGCCCCAACCTGTCGACACGGGAGTTAAAGTTGCCACAATATTCATTGTCGTCGATTTAAAATTGTTTTTTTAACAACAACGGTATCTGTAGTTATTTTATCTTTAGCCATAGCAATAGTCTTGGTATATTCTACAGGCCCGTCGGAAGCGGGGGGCTGCAGCCCCGCCAATAATCTGCTCGTATATATCCCGGATTTTATCTTTAGCCATAGCAATAGTCTTGGTATATTCTACAGGCCCGTCGGAAGCGGGGTGCTGCAGCCCCGCCAATAATCTGCTCGTATATATCCCGGATCTATCCCGTTAATGAGCAATGCTCGCAGCCCCCCCCCCCCATATCAATATCGTTCCGACAAGCCTGTTCTAGTAGAAACTACGTTCATGAAGCAACGATCGCGAGATCAAGCCTTCTTTTGAAGATGTACGGAGTTAAATCGAGATCAAGCCTTCTATTGAAGATAAGTAGACGCTAGATTTGGCATCGCACAAAAAGTTCATGTCTATATCAGTTTCACGTTTACATATGAATATAAATGTTGCTAGTGTAATCAGACAAACTTTGAATGGGCCAGACTAGGTGTCATTTAATAAAAAATAATGCCATCTTTGAATTCGATGTCTGGGGTATGTGTTTAGAAATTTACGGTTCGAGTGCCAATAAAACTTCGGAGAGATAACCGCATGTAGACGTCATCCCAACGAGACTTTGATCAGCTAAAACCGTGTAAAATATAATTTAAGTCTTACCTTAGCTCCAATCTGGTTGCCACATTGGCCTGTTTGCATATGTACGATTTCCCGCATGTTGGAATTAGAGTGGGATATTGAGCGGTTTGTAGAAGTGAATGCGGTGAGACTGGTAGTGACTGTACTAAGATAGAATGTTATCTTGGTTTATATACACAACGCCGTGTAATGTGCAATGCTCACCATAACTACGCGCGTTGTCCGTAGTAACATTCCCCATTAAAAGTATAATTTAATAACGGGATAATCCTAATAATCGGATTATCGTTTATAGGTGCGATAACTGCAAAAACCAGTAGACCAAAGTCATTAATTAGCCGCTGTAACGTGGTGCGGACAGTAGACACAAAGCTGGGAAACTATATTTTTTGTTTATGCCTACTTGCCGAAGCTATAGGCCCTATATATAGTTTGATTCATTTCCTGAAAATTAGAACTAGATACTTCACTGCTATATTAGAAAATGTCATAATAGTAAAAGCGATGGAATTGTATAGAATTCTGAAAATAAACGTGTCCCATCTTGATATATTTGTAGGCCTTTATACAATATGAAGACCGGCATACGCCATGCAGTGTGCAATGACAGAAATTTTGCCTGCTCAAAATGGAATTTCAACGACCAAGGGGTCCTTTTAATTGCACCCTAACATACAGGATCTCGGTTGTTGTCCAATCGAAAAGATTAGATGCCCTTCCTTGCCAATTCGCCCGCGGTATCCCTGCCATACAGTGATGTACCACGCCGGAAAATCCAGAGGAACTAAACTGGTTCGAAATATAATGCGCGATAAATATTCTGAGCGCCAATAAATACCCCCGAGCAATAAAGGGAGATAATTAATCTTTATATTCAGGGTGACAATGTTCAAACAATTGAACACGAATGAAGACGTGGTGTACATGGTGTTTATATAAGGTAATACTAAATCATTCATTTAAGACCACCAGTTGTTCCCCTTTAGTGCACAATTTCTACACAATATTCACTATCGGCTTCCAGAGTTTATAACTAGTTTTAAGCACAAGGGCCCATATATATAACGTACTGGCCAGGCAATCTGACTTTTCGGGAAAACTGGTAATGCGAGAAAAAAAAATCATCTGATTGACCAAATAAAGTACTTTTTTATATACCGCGAAAGAATTGACTATGGCATGGGTTAAGTCATTGGATCTGGAGCCACTCTGCTTTATGCGACATTTTTCGGGCATCGACTATTATTTCTGAATTCAGCTGCAACAGTCTGTTTGGGTTATCGTTGAGATACACGGAGGGTTGAGTGATGAGATTTGTTATCTGGGGTTCGGATCGGGGGGGGGGGGGGGGTTGCTTAGCCTCAAAAAATATTTCGCCAACAATAATTTCTTAGGAGCGTTCTTATCCTCAGCCCCTCCAAAAAAATCCGTAGCCCCACCAAATTTTATGAGCTGGCTAAGGGCGCGCGGTATTCAGGTGGGAACAGAGTGAGATTTCGGTTGCAAAACTATTGGACAATTTTGAGGTTGCTCAACTGAGGGCTGCAGAATTTTTTTTCAGTGGTTACATTTTCTCGGGTATGGCGAGGCTCTCACACCCCGCGTCTCCGTGGATTAAATGTTTGATTGCTTGTTTGGAATTCAGGTCCGCCAATTAAGTAAGGCTGTATTGATTCGTGTAGAACTTACGTTACTCACAGGCTGGAATAGCAGAAAAGCGCATTTGTGGCTGTTAAATTTTCTCCCTGGGCTGTAAATTGTTCAGTAGTCGAATGCAATTCAGGTCAGCCTACTAATCAGGTTAGGCTATATTAGACCACTTAAAAGTTGCCGTCTTCGCAGACTGGAGTATCAGGAAAACGTGCTTTATGTGTCCGGAAAATTTCCCAAATCCTGCGCCTTTGGCGCTTGCCCGTCTGCTCCCCAGACATTCTTTGGACCCGTACGCCCATGCGGGGGTCTTCCATACACCGATTAAAAAAAATAATATGAGATTTGGTCTGTGGCCTCAACACCTGAATGTTCTCGGCTGAAAATCCCCTATACAAGAGTAGGAACTCTTTTAGAGCTGATGAAGAATTGTCGCTCTAGATATGAAATAGTGGTATGTATAGATCGGCTAAATTGCAGGCCATACCCTTTTCAATCTTGTTTCTTAAAAGAATCCTATATAGATCTTTGAACCAGTTATTACCTGTAACTTAATGAAACAGTATGAAATCAGTGCATGATTCTATTTACGTATCAAAACCAGCATTAATTAGTTTACCCAGCAAATAAATAAATTTCAAGAAGACAGAAAGAATGAAATATGGTTATGACCAATATAGTAAAACACATGTATTTGCCACTATTTGTCGGTACTGTGAGTGAATAATATTTATATATATATCTCTAAGAAAATGTTCAATATCTGAGAGTTGTATTGTAAGCTAATTGTGACCTGACGAATTAAGGTGAACGTTAATTATCATAGTTTTACATTGAAAATTTATCATAATTTTACATTGAAAATTTTATCATTGGGAAGCAATTTGGTATAAAACCAAAGATATCTTCATAGACCAAAATTGGGATAAATCCTGTTCTGATTCAAATAATGCAATTGTTCTTCTACCTAATTGTATAAATGCCTATGTAATAATTACAAGAAGACTTATTTTCCCTTTAATTCAACTCCATATTTTTAAAAGAAAAGCCAATATGATATTCAAATGAGCCATTCCACCCCCATTGTTAAGTAACCTGCCCAGACATAAACCTCTTTCAGTGGGAATTAATCAGTCTTAAATATTAATTACAATTAACTACTCATGGGGAACTCTACCAATTGGGAAATGTCAATTTGATGGATGACATGGCATTGTTACAAAATAGCACTTTGCGAGTCACTGCAATCTAGGATACTGATGATATCAAAATATTAAAGGGGCCCTTCAAATAGTGCTTATTTATTTTATATAAGCCATATAATTTATATTTTTATAATGCAATTTATTATATTATATAATGAATGAATGAAATGGGGTTTAACGTCCTAAGTGAAGACGGGCATACACCATATAGTGTGCTATGAGGGAAATTTTGCCCGGGCAGCAACTGAATTCCAACTGCCAAGGAATCTTTTACGTGCACGCCAGTCTGTACACAGGACCTTGGTTTTTTATTATATTATATAGGTTTTGTACTGTACTGACATACAAATTGCATTTTGACCAGAATATGCCCCCTTTTTACTGTAGATACAAGGGCTCCAGTGACATTTTCAGCCAAGCTCCCTATGCAAGCTAAACATGACCCCATGAGACAATAACGATGGGAAATAACTAAAATAAAAAAATACCATTCTTCATCAAAACATTTATTGAAGTAATATATATTTACATGTTTGCGAACAAAGTTCTTTCTGTACAATATAATATAATATTTTCAATTTATCGACACATTATCAAGTTTACATGAGACTCTAAATTGTGGTTTTTGTGTTTAAGAGTAACACAGTCATGTACACTAAAATATAGATTATAGCACTATTGTAGCAATACTTAAAGAGAAAAAAAAACATTAGTTCACTTACATGTATCTTATATAATAATTTAATAGCAAAGCCTTCAGCTACAGCTGTAAAACTTCCAAACAACAAAGACTTGGCCATGAATGTCAAAATGTACAATTGCTTAAGACGATGTAATTTTTTGTCGCTTTGATAGAACACTAATGAGATGGATTCATTTCCAGCTGGTGATTTTTGTTCTTTAAAAGATAGTAAATAATTCAGCTGATCTTGTATGTGAAGGGATCTAATTCTAATTTATTTTTTAAAAATGTTGCAAATAGAATCTCTTAGATATTTGCCATTTGTAAAAAAAAACTTTTACAAATAGTATATCTTGGAAATTTTTTCATACTTGTAATATTTTTTTATAAACAAAATCATGAAACATATTTAAATGCTTTCACTGGGTCAACTTTGATTGACAGTGAAGACAAAGTGTATGTAATGTATACTTAAAGAAAGTAAAGAAAAGGATCGATAATAAATAACATTTTAAGTTACAATTTGAATGTAAAAATTGCTCCAGTTTGAGCATAAATGCACATATTTATATATATTTATATTTTTATATCACTATAATACAGCAAATATACATCATAATATATGTTGTTACATATTAATCTAAATCTACGATCTTTAGAGCATCGGATGTTATTTTGTTTATACTGTACACAATAGCACCAACGTTTTTGATTAGCTTTCAGTCAGATAGTAATAGGTAGAGATTCTCAACACAGGGCTTGTACAGAGTCACACATAAAACACAATCCTTCACAAAAAAGCATCAATTTCATCTAATAATTTGTTTAATTTCTAATAGTGTGAAATCTAAAAGATGTATCAATGCTGTAGTTTGTTTGTACCATACACTTAACTACTAGACTCTAGCGGATTTAGCATGCTGATTATTCATTTTTTTCCCAATTACCCAACACTATAACTTTATCAATTGTTTAATAACTCCAGCCCAATAGGTCAAGTAATTATACACCTTTTTACTTCATTGACTAGAATGTTTCATTCTTGAGATATAAGTAGATATAAGTTATATCTATACCTACATAAAAACTGACTGTAACTTAAAGTATATACAAAATATAAATGAAGGAAATAAAATCATGTTTGTCAGCTTCATGTGCTAAGTATAAAAGTCATGAATAAGTTAGCAGCTAGAATATTAAATTACGTCATGTACACTTTTATGTAGAGTAACTGTTTCTGGGATAGGCCTATCATGTAAAACTATACAAAATGCCTTTCGTTCTAATTGCCATGAATTAAACAATTAATATATTTATAGCAATGATCACAACTGCAATATCACGGTATAAACACAAATGCATGTTGACTAACGTGATATTTAAGGTCACACAAGCGTTTTCGCATTTGCACACAGAGTAACATAAGGCAAGCAGCTGTATAATGTCCAAAAGTTTTAACATGTTTCACAGTTAGGATATTCTTCTTCCTCTCCAAACATATAATATTTGCATATTTGGTTTAAGCTGAACTGTTTTAACATCAACACACACATATTTAAGACAATATATGTAATAATAATGAAGCTTTTTTTTCTTTATCAAATGTTTGATATGTACTTATATGTTTATCATATTAGAAAACATGGTCGCCATGTTGTCAATGCAAAATATTGCATAGTCCAATATCCAATCTTAATAGACTTTTATGAAAACTAAAGGATAAGATTGATCATAGGCATGATTGCAATTGAATATATTAATATAGAGGCACATATATCTTGTTTAAATCTGCATTACTTCGTATGAATGTAGGCTAGTTGCTTGTCCACATTGGAAGCAATGCTTATTATAGTGTTTGTGTTTACAAAACTGGAGTTAGCTCCCTTCTTCCATCAAACCATGAGTGGCTATTGTCTACAGCTCACAAACCCGATTTTCTATCTTGTTCATTGCCCTCTGTATGTTATAATATTTCTTCTTTTGGCAAGTTTTTGATGGTGTTGGCACAAGGTCTTTTAAAATTTTTTACAGAACACTTGAAAATTCACATACACTGCATGCCTCCACATTTCAAACTATTTTAAGTAGTTTACAGTTGTCATTATTACCAAAAAAAACTTTGTTTGGTGAATTATAAATATTTAAAGCCTTTGTTAGATAAAAAGTTTAAAGGCTTTAGGTGGGTTTTTAGCCTTCATATCTTTTAATGTACTTGGTACATATATTTGTCTCTTTGTAATTCCACACAATTTGTGCCCAACTGCACAGCAACACTTATCACAATGAATGTCTATACAGATGTATATATATATATATATATATATAATATAGTATTCATGTTGTCATAGCAACATCACAAGTCATTACAGCAGAAGTGTAGTTCATCATAACCACGATCCCATGTCTTTTTCAAGCACTGCAGCCGCATCCATGCGACCCATAACACGTAAAATGTTCATTAAATCTGTCACTGCAGTTTCCTCGCGATGTCTAGCTTCCCACAAGTCTAGAATATGTTCGGTTGGGCTAGGTTTAGTTGCGAAGAAAATGATGTACCTGAAGGATAAAAAGATAAATAAATTTTATTTTCACATAAATTTTCAGTTATTATCTACGTCTTTTTCAAAATCGTGACGCATTATAACTGCCTCCCCCCACCCACCTTCGACCCATTCTAACAGACCCCCCCCCCCCCCGGCCCCCTTCTGTTCTGGCCTAATCTTCTTAAAGTAGAGTCCTTCTGGTATCTAAGTAGAATACAGAAGACATCCTGTTTGTTACTGTCATGCTGTCAATGGTACCAGTGTTTACTGATAATTAAAACAGGTGTCAGACTATCTTAGTTTCCGTTGAATAAGACTATATTAATTATACATTTACCACAGAAAATACAAACTCTTGAGAAAAGGCCAGATAAAACATTTAAAGTTTGATTGAAATTGAACCAACTGATAAGGAATAGAAATTAGCACTTAACACGGCTGAGTTACGATAATAATAAATTAAACAGCCTTTCAGACAGAGCCATATAGATAGCTATAAAGAACATATAGATCCTTGTTTCTTTGATATCTACTACCAGTTCTTTGTTATAATGCCTGATATCTGAATTGGTTAATTTTAGATTTGTCGAAGCATTTCTATTCAAGTTATTGAATTCCTTAGTTCTAAAGTAACGATAAAATGTTTTTTAGGCAGAGATTTGATGAAGATGACAAGTTCTACTGTTTTGGGGGAATCAGAAACTGGGAACCAATCACTACTTATGACGTTGTTGTTCTCACTTCTTGGGGGGGATGCGCTTCGAAAAACCCTAGGCCTAGGGTCTGCCAATTCAAGCGTTATCAGCATGACATATGGATTGGTATGCTTCTTCCTTGGACAGACTTTGATTTTTGATATGACATCACAATTCCAAGATGGCAGTGATGACATGCTAAATTCCTGTGTTATACTCAATGACAACACAGCATCCTTGCGTACATCATACATGTCACAATTACATGTGTAGGTGTATTTCTTTTTATTTTTAAAGATATGTCTAAGCATATGTAAAACATCGATGTAAATCTCTTAACAAACTCTTCAAACAATACCAACGATTCTTGCCAACAGTAAGTAAACAAACACCTACGACATATACACATGTCTTTACACACCTATACTTTGTCCTTTCTAACAAATTAAATCAATTTAAAATGTACAGCAGGTTGTCTGTACACAACAGACAAGATAAGTAATGTATTGTAAGGCTGCTACATACAAGAAATATAGACAAAGAACAAACGTGATATGTAGAAGGTAAAAAAAAGACAGCTTATCCACCCACCTATCTACAGTTAAAGCTTGGGCCAACATTCTCCAGTCATTTCCTCGAGCATTTGGTGGATCTAACAACATACATAACTGATGGCGGATATGGGGAGGAAGTCTGAAAATAAAACATCAATACACGATTAGAAATATTAGGCAGATGAGATGCTAATCAATAATACCTTAAGTATTTTGTCAGTCAACCTGTATTTTTTAGCCTAAACAAACTTGAAAATAGAGGGGAAAATGATATATCTGTCTATAGAACCTAAAAATGTTCAGGTGCACTATCAAAAAGAAAATAATGTTAACACAGCAGACGGCTAATATAGAGGGAGCCGTTTTTTTTAACTTCCAGAAAGACAGATAGTAATTTGTTATGATAATGTTGAAAAATTCGTTTTGATGTATAGTCTAATGTTTCCCCTTCAAGACATCGCTTGTGTTTTCAATGGGCGGATCGGGGTAAATTTTACCAAAATTATGGCTCACGGAGCAAAAGTTTTTGATTGCAACACATGATAGATGTTCCCTCAAGAGTTAGAGACTGATGCCAAAGAACTCCACTTGCTTTTATCAAATTGTTTTTTCTACTTTCTGTAGATATGGTAAGGATTGATCTATAACTTTCAAATGAATGATATACAGTATATTTGTTTATATAAATACTCTTTATATATAAGATAATGTAAGTGGATATATGTACATATGTTTGTTAATCATATATTTAACATATATATATAACATAGCCTCTAGTTAACCTAACCAGCAAATCTTTGTTCAAAATAAAAGCCTTTTTTTAAAGGTTTGTGGAAAACAAAATGAAGAAGAATTATAAAACATGTGATAAAGACGGAGTAAAGTGATAGAACAGCTGTTTAAAGGAGCCTATAAAACATCTTGGCCTGTCAAAAACTCAAGTTTTCTGCCTTCGTTCATGAAAAAAACTACAAGCAAAAGTCATGAGATCACCAGTTCTTGACATTACATATTGTGTTTCTCTATGCTTTGTGAAAATGTTTAATACCCAGCATTCAGTCCTTTACCAGACCATACACACTGTATAACAATATTACCATATGTATGTATGATGGTTTGATGGTAAAAACAATCACTCACCTAAAAACTTGGGCTGATGGATCCAAAGCCACCATTGAACTGAACCCAGAACTTACTGTAGAGTTGGTTGTTACCGTCGATGACCTGCCCTTTAACGTAGACGAAGGAGTTACACAAGGCGGTAGTTTCTAAAAATAGAAATATGAGATTTTTCCAGACTTAGTTTAATTAGCAACCAGTGATTGCAGACACGGTATTCATACCCGTCCAAGTATATTAAATATTACTACAATTGATTAGCTCTAATAATGCATATTCCAATGTATAGGTGTCAATATATATTGATTTCTACACAATGTCTGCTTCCTGCAAACCAGACTAATTAAGGAACTTAATTATGCAATAAAAGGATCTAAACTACAATAGAAGCGACCACATGATGTACCAGCAGCCCTATGTTTTCTTGAGCATGTAAAGGCTAAAATATTGTCAGACATTTCATACCAGTAAACTATTCTAATACTTAAACACATAACGCTGTTAAATGGGTGCAATTGCACGAGCATTAGCGTTTTTGATGTACTTTATGAACCTATCAGGAAGACAACACTAATAGAAATAATAATGTTTCAAAATTATCTATCAGTTTACAAATAGCTTTTTTATGTATAAAGTCACAGAAATATGAGTTACTTCAAAATTTAAATGAAATAGTTACAGCTTATTGGCATACTCGCTCATTTATTTGGACATAGCAATCATTAAAATTAACATTGCTTGGAAATAACTCATGATTATTTAGTGTTGATAAGTATTTCAAATATTTATTTTTGAGGTAATGTAACAGTTTAAGTGTTAATACAGTTTTTATTATTACTACCTAAAGATACTGTCGTTAGTTCTAGCTGGGACTAAATATTATTGTAACCAAATCAGCATTGCTCATTCCAGTACAAATTGTCACCACTTTAAACTAATTATAATATGCACCAGGTACAGGCCCGGATTAACCATGGGGCACCATGGTGCACAGGGCATAGGCCCCCCACATTAGAGGGCCCCCCACAAAAATCTCAGTTGCGTCTAGCCCTCTGCTCTAAAAATGTCATCATTTCATGGCACTCGCAGGGATTGGTCCACTGAAATAACACCAGAATGCGCTAATTTTGTGGCAGAATTTTGTTTTTTTTTCTGAGGGAGGTACTTCTAAATGACTTCACACAAGTGCCTGAAATGCCAGGAAATCACGTTTCCGGCCTCAAATTTCTGAAAATTTCCAGGGGGGGAAACCCCCCTCCCCTAGACCCTCTTTGTGGGGCTTTGACGCTCGCGGTGGCCAGCTTAGAGGGGCCCCAAAACAAATCTCAGTTGCGTCCAGCCCTCCCCTCTCAAAATGCCATCATTTCATGGCACTCGCATGGGATGGTCCACTGAAATAACACCAGAATGCGCTAGTTTTGTGGCAGAATTTTATTTTTTACTGAGAGAGATACTTCTAAATGGCTAGTTATCTCAAAAGTGCACAAGAATTGAGAAATGAAACCATATTAAGGCCCTGTTTTCTTACATAATGTAGATGTTTGAAAATCATTCAGTCACTTTAAACATATTTAATTAACTATGGCAGACCTAAGGAGAGAGCAGGAAATTACAGTAAAGTACCTTCTTATATGTTAAATGATTCTCAAGTGTTTTTCTAATGTTCAATTATTTGGAGTGTGTTTTCTAATTGCCTGCTTAGGTATCAACCAAGACATCATTTTCTTCAATTGGTAACAAGTTTATTTTAAACATGGGGCCAAGAAAAGAACACACAGAAACTGGAACAAGACGAAACTTAATTCAAATCAATCTCACTTTTTGTCCATAATTTTTTTTATTTTTAAAGATTTCATGTTTTTTTTATTTTGACCTTTGGCAAGAAATGTCAAAGTCAAGAAGCTAATCATCTTAAATTTAATTTCACTAATAAACTTTCATCATGTGTTCATGTGAAGAGCTTTCATTTTTTTCTAACTCCAAATGTTTTATTGTTTAGCTCTCAACATTGGCAAAATTACAACAAATTTTAGAAATTCATGGCGCTGTTTCGTGCATGGCATTACTTTCCAGATGCAATTAGTGTTTGTTGTTTCTTTCCAGGTGGGTGGAAGAGAACTGTACACCCAACAGTCTTTCGTAGTAGTCGACTTGATCAATACACACTACAAATAGCTTTTTGTTTTTGCTTTCTGGCCAATATGCATGTATTGTACATCCATCGCCCACATCGAATTTTATAAACCTCAAAGAATTATTTGGTGCAGGGACCATACCATGTGTATACATGCAGCATAGCCTATCAGGGGGTTGTTTTGCTAAGCAAATGATTAATATTTAATTCTTAACCTTTCAAATTATTTATTTCAGTTTATTTATATTGGAATTTCGGTTTCTAATTGATCTAATCGTGATATGTTTTTAATGCATATATTCTATTGGCACCAACAAATAGCTTCAGTGTACTTGGATTTTAGGCGCCCTATCAAATGAATTAAACTATTTTCAGTCTATTCATACTTGTATCAAATCACCGATTATTATCATAGAGCAATCTAAAATATGCTATTAAGAGCAAAAAAACTACTGTATTTTTCAGTGTATTAGGTGCATGCGTAGATAAGGCGCAGGGCGAGTTTGGCAGAGGTGTTTCAGGAAAAAATAATCGCCATCTATTTGATCCTGTTAAAATTCCGACTTTGTTGTCAACACTGGAAAAGCATGGATTTGCTTAACGTTATGTATAAGGCGCACCCTAATATTTGATATTAGTGCGCCTAATACACTGAAAAATACGATAGGTATTTGGGGAATTGCTCATATAGGTCTTAAGTGGAAGGAAACCAGAGAACCCTATGGAAACCCATGAGGTTGGAAAGGCAAAAATATGTCACTATCAAGGACCATCATTTCAAAATGTTGTTTTGCACACACTATATTTCTATCTTGAATACAAAAGTGCAAACAACAAAAACATGTTATCTTTTTTGTCGAAAATTGAAATGCCTATATTGTGAAAGATTATCCTATTTAATTTTTGTATAAAACCTGAGAATGCCAGACTATGTTAAAGTTGATGAAAGAAATTTTGTGGCTGTTTGCCATTGCATCTGACAGAATGAAACATTAGGTCTGACTTTCTGTAAAATACCAGCTCTACCATATGGCTAATGGTGACCTTTTATAATAAGGTAGGAAGTAGAATCGTACATATCTAATGACATTAATGTTAGTTTTTATACTTCTATACCTTTCTTCTTTTTATATTCATCTATTTATCTTAATCACAAAGTACGAGAATAACTGGATTCTATGTAATGCTGAATTCCCATATGGGATCTGTTAATATATCTTTCTTTTTTTAGGATACCGAACATGTATGAGAATTGTAGCCTATTGTGATTGACTGGTCTTGGAAAATAGTGGTACATGTTGTCGGCTTTTATTCAGGAATATATACTATCTATTTTCAAGAATGTACAGTTTCTGCATAACAGTCATTTTTGCTTTTAAATTAAACTTTACATCAATCAGAAGCCAGGTAGTGCAACATCCCTCATGTTTAAGGATCTTTAATTGTATTCACAAACAAGAAATTCAAACTATTATTAGTAATTTTATATAAAAATATATTAAAGTAGGCTTTTACCTCTTTGAGATTGGAAGATATGCGTATGACTTGTCGATTGTTAAGAACACCTTTCTGATAAACTTGTATTTTACATGAAACTGAGAACTGAGCTCGATCTATTAGCTCTACACTAAAAGAACAGTGAAGATTATTCTGATTTCCACTCCATATGTGTCGGAATGGTATTTCCTGAAAATATACAAACAATATTTCAATATTCTGAAAATAAAATAATCAAAAAGCCCTTGAGACTGAATCACTCAGCGATTAGAACATAGAAATACCATAAATATAAGTTTCATAAACATGTACATTCATGTACATGCATCATTATAAGTCTACACAAAAACACTATTAAAAGCATACTATTGACCAAACACTAAATGTAAAAATATTTCTGATGGATTTATTCCATTTATCAAGTTTATATAGTTAAACAAGATATAGAAAATTCATCTGCATAACTAAATATTTGAGAGATATCTATTTTGCAAGGTTGTGTTGACTGAGCTATTGCTCCATGGTTTTTATATTATCGTGTCAAAACAGTCAGGTTCTTAATGGGTAATTTCAACCTGGCGATTCCACTTCTTTTCACATCGACCATTTTGATATCAGAAACTTGTGTATCTTTTGGTGGCAGTTCTTAAACTAACTCAGGAAGTCTGGTTTATTTGTACTATCTCCGGTTAGAACATATGTTTTGACAGAAACAAATCAACAATTTATTCTCAATTTAGCTGTGCCAGCTTTGAGAATGCCGACACCACCAAGTTTAACGGGTATAAACTTGAAACACGTAGAAAACATCACAATCAATAACAAATACTCTTGTTTATACCTACAGGTAAAATATCTTTTAAGAAACAAAATTAATGCAATCAAAATTTCATTTTTGTTAATATCCATTTAATATTGTAATGTACAGCAAGAAATCAATGAGATAAAGAAATTAATTTCCATACACATTTCTGTTTTCTGACATAAAGTATAGAGTATGGAATTTCTTCGGATCAAATTAACTCTATCATCAAACATAAAGACCGAAACAAATCAATAAGAAATAATCAACATTGATTTATTACCGGGTCCCCTAATTTCTACTCCATTTGAAGCAGTGTTTTATTGTTAAATTTCAAAAAGCTACTCGACGGACAAAGTTTTTTTTTGCACGCCAGGTCCCTTGAATTTCAATACGCATTTACAGTGACCTCGTTCATGACATATTCATTTCAAAACACATTAATTCCTTGTGTCCCATTATTTCGAAAATTTACAACAACATGTCTATGCTTGCTTATACTTATATTCTCTAAAATGTTGTAAAAGTACAAATAATAACATTGATTATATAGGACAAGACCAACGATGTAGGTGCAGGGATGAAAACACCACTTAAAATATTTGTCGTGAGTTGAATAATTTAGTGTTGTTTGTGATAATTACCACAGTACTAACAACTTACCTGGTAATTGGCTGCTAATTTGCTTCTCCAGCCTGGTGAAAGTTCTTCTATAGTTAGACACAGGTTATTACCACAGTCTTGGAATGGAATCTGTTTTGGCTTGTCAAGCAGACGGCCCCCTAATTTCTTCTCCATTTGAATAACGCCCTAGAATTTAAACAGTCAGTAGAAACTTAAAGATGAATAATATATGATTTAGATACAGAGATGACTACTCTTGTTATAATAGTTCAAAAAAAGATAATGAAAAAAAAAATGTATTGAAAATATCAGTCAAATCACTTTATTTTGAGCAAAGTTATAA
This sequence comes from Patella pellucida, assembly GCA_917208275.1. NCBI lineage: Eukaryota > Metazoa > Mollusca > Gastropoda > Patellidae > Patella > Patella pellucida. Next base: position 77,315,583 of record OU795036.1, read on the forward strand.
GTATCTGAAGTTTGATTGTCAAGTACCATTGCTTCGATAATAAACAAAGTCTTGATTATCCAATGCTGAATTATCAAATGGCGAGGATGTTTAATCCATTCAATATCACAGCCATCCGATGTTCTAGAGAGTTTAATATGGCTTGTCATTTTAATAAATGCCTATTCATAATTTATATAACACCTGAAGCCCCACAAAAAGATCTGCAGTAGGTAAATATTTACCTAATACATGCATACAGTACTATTTATACATTCTTCATACGTATGAAGAGTATGTATTTAATATGATGAACAAACATATGGAGGATATAGAAGTTTGTTTAATGAGATATTATATGTTGACTCTACCTCTAATGCATCTTGTGTATCTTCCACTACATAAACTCTAATACTATAATCCATTGAAGGTGGAGAAGCAGGAGCAAAGGCAGCTAGTCGTAAAATTTTTATCGCTCTTGCACCTGGCACAGACTCCCCAATGATGGCATAACGCTGTAATTGTTCACCCATAATATGACACTGGTTTGGATCAAGTTGAGTATAAACCGGTGTATTTATAGTTTCGTGACCCAATGTAACCATTTTCTACAAAAAAGCAATATAAATACAGGGTTTAATAACAATATGAATACAGGGTTAAATAACAACAGGGTTTAATAACAATATGAATACAGGGTTTAATAACAACAGGGTTTAATAACAATATGAATACAAGGTTTAATAACAATATGAATACAGGCTTTAATAACAACAGGGTTTAATAACAATATGAATACAAGGTTTAATAACAATATGAATACAGGGTTTAATAACAACAGGGTTTAATAACAATATAGATACAGGGTTTAAAAACAATATAAATGCATTGTTGTTGTTCTTAGTGTTTAATCTCCGCTTCCTGTTGGAGGAAACCAGAGTACCTGGAGTAAACCCACAAGGTTGAGAAGGTGCCTCTATCTCCAAGCCACATACGCTCACACCAGGGATCGAAACTACAACCGCAAGCCAGAGGTGACCCGCCAGCTAGAGGTCGAAGTGTTACACTCTAGACCGCTAGGCCATCCTACACCCCCTACAGACATATCAACATCTATCTTTTTTAAACATGTGACTTTTAAATTTTGAAAATGTTCATTTCAAAAGGACAAACCCAGACTACCATAATTCATAGCACATTAATACTACTCCACCCATCCCTTAGTCTATACCACTTCAAATCCCTTAGAGCATAAAACACATTAAAAGAAAGTGTTACATTTACCAAGTTTGATTTGTGTATTAGTTTTAAAAGCGAACTTTTAGCAGACGACATTGTGTAGTGGTAGTGTTAAAAAAATAACCAGATGTGTAGATGTTATAGAGTCTGGCTTTATTTGTACAGGTTTTCAACTTGAGGTATCTAGATAATGAAGTGGAAACAGCTGTGTACTTACCTTCCAATGAGGGGGTTCATCTATTGGGCTGTCACTGTGAAAGAGCGATAGAATCCAGCCTCCTTGTCGCATACTTGCACAGTGTTGGTAGGAGAGAATAACTGGTTTCAACAAAACAACACTGGGTGGTCCGATTAATAAGATTGGACTTAAAATAGTTTGATTATCTGCAATTGAAGTAAATTAATTATTAATTTAAAAGACAATAATAAAATTTGATAAATAATATATCCTTTAACTCATAAAAGTCATATTGTATGTAACCCATTATTCCAATAGATGCCAACTGCCGACTCTCATATGTATATCCCCCACCCCCTATCTAAAGACTTAACACCTTACCACACCCAACATACCCCTCTGGGCCTACCCCCCCCCCCTGAAATTGAATGAGCCCCCCCCCCCAATATTTCACCAACAATAATGATTTCTTAGGAGTGTTCTTAGCTGGCATTATCCTTAGCCCCTCACAAAAATTCTATACCCCTCAGAATTTTATAAGCTGGCTCTGGGCTCGCACCCCTCCCCTCCCCTCCCTGTCCATCAAAAAAAAACAAAACTTAGACCTTATACAATGTTTATAATTGATATTAATTGTGTATTTTATTTGCTGAAAGGACTTTCCACTATTCTCTCTTTTAAATCTTATCTGATTGTCTTCTCCATATATTTATAAGGACAGCTGTTTACTTTATCTAAAAGTAGATCTATTTAATTTGTTCACTTACCATTCAACTTGGGCCTATCTTTGTCATCTCGGCAAATCGCCAGATAAATTTCCTCCACATGACCTTCTTTAATAGCTCCTTCAGGAATTAATAAACTTACTCCTAAACAAAAGGACACCAAATATAAATACAAAATGATGCAAAGGCTTTTTTAGTAATATTTAAAAAAAATTACAAAAAAATTATTCTTTGACGATGTCTTAGAAGTTATTGCAAAGCAGACAAGTCTAAGAAGTATAGTTGATTTATGTTTAGATAACTGATTATCTGGTTGAGACCAGTCTGATCCCAATGCCATCATGTGTGGTAAAAACATTTGGAATCCTTCAGTATGCTCTATTTGAAATATGTATAAAATTGGATCAAGATTAAGTCGATTTTTCAAACGACAGACTCAAGTTAGCAGATAAATGTGAACTTGATGTACAGAGAATTGATAAAATCTAATGAGTGCATTTCCTCAATGGCATGAAATTCTTAGTTCCAGGGAGCAGCCAGCCTGTCTGATAAACGCTACACATGTCATGAAAATATCAGAAATCTGTCATCTAAAATAGACTTATTTTAATTAGATAACTTCATAGATCTGTTTGCTATCTACAAACTATATATGCAAGCAATGCGATTTTTTTTTTGCTTGACAAATTTCAGTGACGTTTTCAATACATGTCTGGTGGAGCTGAAAATCAGAAAGATATATGCTGTCTGAGAGTACGGAACTCTTCGATCAAACTCAATATCTCAAATCTGTTGTTGGCATAAATATTCCTTAATACCAGACATTCAATTGCATATTTTAATAGATCAATTACTGACTATAATTCTTAATTCTTTTATCAACAGCAACGAAACACTTGGACCAAAATTAAAGGTTAGGGAACAATGCAAGATGAAAGCTCCCCACATGCTGCATGGAGATTTTTCATTGTTCCTTGATGTATGAATTTGGTCCCTGTGGCTTTGTTCATACATTTTTCATAAATGTTGGAATTTTTTATTTTTAATATTGCACCAACCTGATTCTGGGAGAACCAAACGGCCACCACAACTATCAAAGGTACTCCATGTTACACCGTCTGCATCTATTGTACTGGGTAACTGTACAGATATCATTGATTGTCGACTATCTTGTAAATTATCACATTGAGACAGTCTATTATCTGACGGAACTAATAATGTATTTTTATTGTCACAAACTGATAACTGTTCCAGGGAGGAAGTGAGATTATGGTTTAGAGTAGGTTCCACCAACATCATTTTACTGTTCTTAGGAAGAGTTCCTGATAATCGATGGTGTGCATTAATGTCGGGCACATCATACAAGGGTTGTTTTTCCATCATATGGTTGTTATTTGGTGAATCAGGGGGAAGAGCATGCTGAACTGTTACAACTGTCTGTGTTAAGTCTGGTTGCATTGACATCAATTCTGCAAAAAAAAGCAGAATTTTAGATATGGTAAACAAAAGAACAATAAACTAGTCGTGCATGGCAAAAAATCGCGACAAATGATGCAGAACTTTGTGTAAAATGGTGTAAAACATTACAAGGACACACTGAAAAATTATGAAACTTTGGTTATCTATTGAAAAAATCAATGAAGAAGAATGTTTTATAGTTCTAGGGTGTTTTTAACATATGTTAGTCGAACTGTCGTTTCTTTAAGTTTTGCCCTTGGTGTCAAATGTATTTTCATTCTTGGCATCTGGTTATGCCGTTAAAGGGAGATGTAATCATACATAATTCATTAACAGCTACTAGACTAGTTCAAATTCTAATATTTGGGTGGCATTATATTTCAATGTAAAATATCCTAATTTTTCTTTTGAGACAAAACGCTGATCTGTATCCCATTCTAGATCACAGAGATTAAACAGTACAAATGCTTGAGAAAACGCTTTACCATCTTTCAAAAAAACTTTGTATCATTTAAAGAGGACAGTTTGACAGATGTGGATAATAAGCAGTGCGTCTGCTCAAATCTGTGTAACATCAAGGAGCTGTAAGACAATCAAGGGAGTAACCCTGCACCCTATAATACACAGGATCACCTTACTCTGGTAAAATGAAGTTTTAATGACCTGAAAGAGTTCAGGTTGTTTGACTGATAGGTTTAACTATATTATTTAACAGTCCACAGACCTCTTCCTTATCTCTGTTTTTCTTGTCTCCCCCCATTCCAAACTAAACAAGTTGACGGCCTTTTGTTTGTTTGAAAGCCATTCTCCAAATTTTAACTAACGTGTTTATAATTACTTTGGGGGGCTCTCTTATCTCTGACCCTCTTTAACCCATCTGTATTTTGATGCCTTGATTATGGCATATCTCTCTGTGAAACATGCCAAATTTCTGCATTCTAACTAAATATTAATATGGATGTTTATTTTCATTGCATTTGAACACCAACTAAGAGGGGCGTAATTTGTCTTGAGAATGCTGTAATTATCTTGTACAGGTCTGCCATACGAGAAAACTAGAGCCATGGAGAATATACGTCCAATTCAATTATCCATTCACTCATGTCAATGGAGTAAAAAAATAAGTATGATTCATATGGATTGATTACAGCAAATATAAGTTAAATCTGATAAGGTTGACATTTCCTGTCTCCCATTATGTAATTTATTTCAACCCCCAACAAAGCTCTACTAAACATAAATAGATCTGGGCTAAATTAACCCATCTTAAAATAACTTAAATCCTAATGGCAAATCAATTCAAGAAATCTGAACTGGTTCAGCTCAAAAGACCTATATACACAGCCGAGCCTTGGACTGGCAGAAGAATTGTAATGCCTTTGTCTACGAAATGCTAAAGAGATTTAAACATCCTCGGACAAAGATTTTTATCAGTTATTTGTAAGCATAAGAAGAGTAAAATAACACAGGAGTACATATGTGAATGTAGAAAACATAGAGTTTTATAGTAATAACGTGTTTATCTAGCACACAACACCATATTTATACATCTATAATACAATTGTTTTCAGATGAATAAAAATGTCAGTATTCCTTGCTTAACAAATGAAAGCCGGGTCGTTCTTCCTGCTTCTCATTGTTTTCTAGTTAAAACCCGAATACTTGATGGATTCAATTTCTCAAAGTAAATAGCCAGTTGTCCTGTAGAAAAACAAACTTTATGGACATGGTTTTCAATGAAGCAGTTTATGTACATTGAGGCCATCTTAACATCGAATTGGTGAAGAAACAAGAGAATGAGATAGACAAAAACATTTTTAAACAAACTCTTTATATTATTGATTTTGTATCTGAAATAACAAGTTGATCAACAGAAACTGTTATTTTTGCAGGACTTAAGAGTTTGTGAACCTAAAAACCATATTTTTTTCTTGTCTGCATATCTCCTCAAGATTATTCAGACATGACCTGTTTTGTGTTCCACTGTGAGCCTAAAAGTTACTAAAATTACTTAACAAGACAATATGTTCTTTATTAAACATTTGAAAATTTAATCTGACTTTATTACTTTATTTTAACCTAAAATCAAAGAGTATTACCACTTTATTTTTTACGGAAATCAAGAGTTTTACCTTCTTTAATGTTTAAATCGGGGGGTGGGTTGTTGGATGGCTGAATGGTTATCATAAAGCCTGTTATTGTGTCAATTGGCATGGTTTTGAATCCCTGGTTGTACGTGACAAGGAGTAAGGTCCTCCAACTGCTAAAGACCCCTACGCGCAAGCGAATTATTGATATATAATTAAACCATATATTAGTCCCAAAATTACCTACTTTGTGTCGAGTGGACGTTAAACCCCATTCCTCTCTCTTAATGTTTGTTTAATCAACATTTTATGACATATATTTCTTCCTTTGTTGTGGTTTTAGAATGAAGTATGTTTGTGGTAATCTGAATATACTTGATATTGTCTTGACTTTTATTTCATATCTACACATAAATTATCTTGTTTTAATTACGATTGAAATTGATGTAGTTGGAAAACCTCATAAATACAAGTCATAATTTACACTTCGTGACACTATTTTATCCACTTCAAAGCCAGGAATCAGTTCATATCTTTTTTTCATATAATTCTTTCCAGGAACCTTTTACATTTGGTATGTTAACATGTGTACGTCTGTCAGTGGAAGCTATTACTCTCAAGAATTATGTGAGCTGATAAATAACTACAAAACCTAAACAGATTACTTTTCTAGTTAAAGTTGACATACTAGTGTATGGTCACTAAGTCATTTTTCATTCTATTTTTTCATCAAGCAAGAAGGATAAGGCCCCCAAGAAAAACTCCATCAAACAGTTGCAGACGCCCTTAAGATGTCAAAGGTCATTATTTTGAATTTGGACTAAATCTCTTACATTCTACTAACATATGTTTTATCAATATATACAAAAAACATGATAACTTCTGTTTTTTCAGGCACACAAAGGCAATGAAAATATTTCCACGCCTGCAGGTGTAAACTCTAGAGACAGTATACTATGTTTATTGACAATATCCAAGCGAGTCAAAGATGTGCTCTGGTCATAAAATACATAATGTTGGAACTAAAGTGCAAATTATTGCTTTTAAATGTAACAATAATCCTGCACAACTTGAATCTTTTTTTTAACTGTTTACCAGTTTAGGATGTTAATGTATCCAATTGATACTTCAAACCAAATGTCATCCTGATAGAAACTCATTTGAAAAAAAGAAATTTATATAAAAATCTGATTTATATCAGCTATAAAGTAAACATAATTGTGATGTGGGAAAGCATTTTGAAAAGGATTATGAGAATTTTGCGTTTGTTGTAAGATGATCAACTAGCATATCTGTCGTTAATAACATGGACGTCATTAATAACTCAGAAAGAAACAGAGTATTTCAATCAATCCAAAAATGCACTTACCCCCATTCTTGGTGATTTTCTTCTCTTCATCAGTCATAGAGTTAATTGTAGAATCTGCCAAAGAAGTAAAAGTAACAATTTGTATTAATTGATGTGATGTAAATTTTTTGGCAATGTTTAATGAGGTAAAGATGGGAGTGAAAAGAGCTATTAATTACGGTAAATAACAGCCTATGTTATCCTGATCACATCAAAGATTTTCCCATCCTATCAAAGAGATGCATATCAAAATCATACAATAATTTGATTACTTTTCATAAGCATAACATAACACTGAAAGACCTAGTAGCTCTTAAGAACGTGACCATGATCTAAATTTCATTATACCTCGAGCATCTCTAATGAGTTTACAAGCTGGGATGAAAAGCATCTTACTGCAAGCAGACATGTATTTATATTTACTGCTTCTAAGAAGCTTTAGATGTTGTTTTTTCGTATTCATTATGTGATTTAAATTGAGGAAAATGAGGTTGGCTGTTTGAAAACATGCACCTAGAAGTTTTCTAACTTAATTAAAATTTTGCCTGTATTCCTTAGTTAAGTGTGTAGGAGTCTACTTTATTAATGAATTTTTCCATTATTTTTAACATCTTTCAGCATCTTGCAAATTAGTGTAGGAGAAGAAAAATGTTCTTCTGGAATTCTGGTTAAGTTTTTTAAAAATCTGTTTTAATTATACAAGATATTGTGCCCTGTAAATTTAAATTACTACATTCGTTGTGAGGTCACATTATAGGTAAGCTAATTAAATTACTGAATTAAAATATAGACAATATCCATACTGTTGAGAAAAAAAATTATTCTGAATATTGTCTCTCTTTATCCTCTCTCATTAAAGACTTTCAACACCACAGGCTTCCATAAATATCATTGAAATGTTAATGTTCTGGCCCCCCCCCCTTTTTTCTTATAACAGTGTAATCATGGCAGTACATTATATCTTACACAAACAGCTTCATTTAAATCAAGATAGTTTTAATAGTTTTGACATGCCCAAAAAAAACCTGTAACATGCAATTTTGACGTCAATGATAGAAAACATACAGCCTATTATCAAAATTTCCAACTGACAATTTAAGTACACTAGACATCTACCATAAGCCCCTTAAAAAATTATTTTAGGACAAGTAGGCTATTTAAACAAAATTCTGTTCTCAAGCTCAAGGAAGAAATGCAGTCTCAAATGAATTGGGAATAAATGTATTAAAAACAACAAGCCAATGATGGTGTGTGCTTTTTCAAGAGCTTTTTAAAATAATCTATGTTTAATGCTTCAACTAATCTAGAATTCGCCTCCAAAGACCGAAGAAAACATCAGTAATATAATGACGATGAAATTAGATTCTGTCAAGTGTATGTCAATATTTCACTTAAAACAAGATTAAGGCTAAAAGAATATCCAATTATCAGGAACTGCGAAATGTCAGCTTGGACTGGGACTTGACCTACTCTGTTGAGAAGACTTAAAAAACATTGTTATGGAAATAATGGTATTTGAAACTCCAGAAACAAGAGCTAGGTCACCTATTCACAGAAGTTTTGTCTTAAGCCAGATGGATCAAGTATTTGTATTGTTTTAATTGTTCGTTTGTTACTGAAGTTTTATTAAATCCAACCTTATTTTCTATTATTCCTCGTTTAATAACAATTTGCTTTCACCAAATCGACTAGAGATTGTGTGCGTGCAAGTTAATGTTAAACAAGGGAATAATTTGTTATAAATCATATCTTCTATTAGTTTTACTACTAATTAAATTCACTCACAGCTCTTCTGTGGGGGTATAACATTTCAAACACTTCTATCAGTGCAACATTTCAATAACTTTCCAATTTAATACAATAATTCTATTTCCATAAAATATGCAGTTTGACATTAGAAAATTGATGTGGCCAGCCATAAAAGAGTAAAGTAAAGAGCAATGTTTATAAAATTGCTTTCTAATATCATCATCAGGCCCTCTAAGTGAATATAATTTCCATTATTAAATAGCAGTAAAAACAGTCCTAGGACCGAAAGACGCGGCCATAAAATGTGCAAGTCTGGTAACACATGAGTCAGAGAGATTAAGATATTAAAGCTGATCAAAAGGGTAATAACTCTAGTTCTCTACTAACATTAGTAGTTTCCTATTACGGTATCCAACATTACTAGGAAGACATTTTTTATACTAAATATCAGTTTTACAGAAGTTTATTGACTGTTTTTAAAACTATATTCATTCCTTACACGTCTGACATTAGATTAACAAACTATTTAAAATCCTTTATATTTATTAAGATCATTTTTTCATCTATGTTATTTTTTAAAGCCCCTAAACGCCCAGCCCCACCCTTGAACCACTCACAATATGACATTAATAGGGTTTTTGAACAGGGCTGTTCGCATATGACTCCCTCTATATGGTCAGATTTATTCACCAAATATTCACTACGTTTATTAAGAGATCATTCTTGAGTCGTGTGACCTGCATCATTCTTATACCGGTACTCCAAGTTTCATCAAATAAAATACATAAATAAATTAAAGATACTCGAATAATTTTACACGAAGTTTGGCTACTTAAGCACCAGTTACGACGCCGTGTTCCAATTGTGAAATGTTTTCTTTGTATATTCAAATTCAATAGTAATAAGAATGAAGAGTGCTCTATATGTCTAATGTACATAAATTAAAAAAGAAAGTAGAGATTTTGGGTGATCTGAGGACAGGGGATTAGCTCACCTGTGCTCAGACACTCCCTGTTAAACACACCTTGTTGGCGAGCTTTTCTTCTTCGCATAACAATGACTATAACTACCACCACGGTTATAAAGACAGCCACGGCCACGCACAGACCAATATACATGGGAATATTTTCACCATCTTCAGCTCGACTAGTAGCTGTAAATAAAAAAAATAAACAACAATTAATTTTATAATATATCATCCTCAGAATTGTAATATATAAAATTTTCTACAAAAATAATAATAGTACAAATTTATGAACTTCACAGAGACAGTGGGAAAGTAAATTTCCTTCGGATTCTGACTTCTGTAAAATGTCAGATTATCTTTAAGTTAAAGTGCAGCTTGGGAAATAGAATGGCAGAAATACTTTGGTCATGTCATAATTACATTACTAGTAGTACATGTATGATGTAAGGAAAATCATGCTTAATAATCCTATTGGTCTGTTCAGAATGCAACTTTATACAATAAAAGCTAATTGCAAGCATCAGATAAGTTCAATGAAATACCAGCCAGCAATTTCCTTCAAAAATGAAGACCTGATGTTCAAAAATATTTTGTTAACCTAAAAACTATCTTTCTTAATGAAGATCGCTACTGGATGCTCAAGATTACCATAATGGAAGTCTATTTTGGGGATTGGTTAAGTGACAGTGTTTCCTTGTGGAATGTTGGCATGGAAAACATAGAACTGTTGCCATACAAATTGATCAGTTGTATGGAACAGTTGAAATATGGAGGAAATAACATCTCACTATGGCCAGTAGATATAAATTATCCACTTTACGTGCCGAGGATAAAGGCCGCAATCAGACATATTTCTTAACCCGTCAACTTCTTGGGTGCTTAGTCTGATGTACAAGCGGTAATATTCGTCTATTCATTTAACATACATTGTACATATAGTTGAAACTACTGAAGCAGCGCAAATAAACGCTTTCATATATGATGCAACGAAACACAGAATGCTAACCAGTACAGTAAACACAACATGACAGTTTTTCTATATTAGCTTGGCACATTTTTTTCAACAGATCTGCATACAAAATCAATAAAAGATTTCTACATAGTCTATAGAGCAATACATTCCATACCCAATCCACACACAACATAACACAGACCAAAAACATGCAGAAGCAGAAATTTATGTTTAGATTTCAGCAAGCTGAGAAATATAATGTAATAATAAACAAATATTCTACTCAAAGATCGGAATGGAATCTAAGGTCAAACACAAGTTATCATTGTATGGCACTAAAATAAACATAGGCAAAATACGGGGTTGGAAATATTACTATATCCTCCCTGCCATCATTCCAATCTGTATGGTGCCTGCTGTTTTTAACTTGGCTTTCTTGAAAATCTCACAGATATCAATTAGAAGGGTAGAAATCATTAATCTTAATGTAGGTTTAATGAGATCTTACTGTGGAAGCTCTAAAAGATCCATATCATTTATTTGTATTTAAAAACGACCCTGCAGAGTTCTATTATAGATGGGTTTATCAAAGATGGCTGACACGGACTTCTGGGGTTTGGCCGAACAATATTTATCAAATCAGCTTAGTTTAGTGAGGGGGTCGAAGGATATTTATGATACACTTGATATGACTTATGAGACAATCTCTGAGAGCACTTCAGATAATTCTTATTTTTATAAATGCTTTGAGATAGAAATGTATAGTGTGTCTTAACGATACCAATCTTTTATAATAAATGTAAGTCATAAATTATGATGTTTAGAAGTGAGGAATCTTAGAACACACATCATTTAGGATTGAAGCCATAATGTTTGGTTGTTAGGTTGATCAGGTCTAAGTATGTAAATATATGGTGTATAGCTTGAAGATATAAAACTAAGGAAGAACCAAGTGAATGTACAAATAAAGCAGATTTCTTTTTGAAGAATGGTGACTTTGTTTGTGAAAGACCAACATCTAGTAAAATAAACAGATCTTCTGGTCACAGCCACAAATAAACACATGCAAATTTAAGACTTGATGATATATATATTAACTTTCAAGACTTTCAACTTTCTTTTGAACCTAATTTGTTGTCCATTCTCAGTGTCTGTGTGGTCATCTGGTTTCCATTTCCCTTGCTACTGTTTATTTTACTTGTAAGTCAATGTGTTAAACTAAATGCAAACCTCAAGGACTCAGTGGACAAGTCTACTGCATTAGACTCAATTGATAGGAACTTTATGCTTCTACTGAAGTCGTAAAGGTTTGATTTAATGGAAGGGGGTGGTATGGGATGATGTGATGCAGACCTGTGAACATTTGGTAAGGGTCTGCCATCATCTTAACTGTTATTTATGAGCTATAAAATTTTAAGTGATGTATAATGAGCGCTTTATAAATTGGATAAATTTGACAAGAGTAAATATATCCTAGTCATAGAGTACATGTTAAATGTTCAATTACAAGATCTTCCTGTGCTCATTCAACTATATTCTATTAAAAATAAACAAACCTTCAAAGAATTCAATTATTATCTGGCTTTGATGTTTTTTCCCTAGAATCTTTGAGGTCCAAAATTGTGATTTTAAATTTAATCTAATGGCACGAGGGTTGAATTTGCATTGTTACTTTTAACAAGAAATTAAATGTCCTTTAAAAATAAATTAAAAAAACCCCTGACTGCTTATATGACTCCTTTAATTATTGAAAAATTCTTAATACGACCATGCTGATACAGATTCCATGCATGTCTTTCCAACTAAAAGCGCTTGTACCAAGGAAAATAGATTATTGGGGGGGGGGGGGGACATTCAAATTGAAAATATTTTTGGGCATCCAAGGCCACTGAGAGCTACATTTATACAATGTATTGCATATTTTCATTTAAAAATGACATGGGGTTCAATTTTGTTTTTGTATATAAACAATATTTTATTCAGAGAAAAAGGCTGAGGAACAGGCTAGACCTAATCTCTCTCCCCATGGGGTTTAATGTCTCTACACCAACCTGGCTGATGAAGATACGTTTTTAATCTACAGGTAAAGTCATTTAATATACCCATAGGTAATGGGGAAGCAACCTTAATACATGCACTTGTACTGGAGATATATACTGTTGACTTTTAAATGACTTTAGTCTAAATTTATCAATTTTCTCTTGTGTAGCTGGTTTTTGTTATCTGTGTTATTGAACAGACTACAGTTCTGATAATATCACTGATTGTTCACTTTAACTGCTGCAAACATTCACTTAATGTAAACTCTCTTCTCGAGTATATATTTAGGCTTGGAAGTTAATTACTTCCCTAATGGCTCTCAAAGCCAGTCGGTAAAATCTATTCTCATGAACACTGTAATTCCAACGGGTTGATCGATCGCAGTTGGCAGTAAAATTGACAATTATTGATTAGTAGATATCAATTAATATTATTCTTACTTCATAATCCTGTAAGCTAGCATTATGTACATTCACAGTAGAAATGATTTCAAGGAGTGAAGTCTATCAGTTCCACATGAAAGCTTTGGGAATAGTGTGAATTAATAATAAATGGAAAAGAGAGAGCCGATATAGAATGAAATAAACTCTTATTGTTGGGTGGTAATCGTTCTCCATCCAAAAATGAGTGGGATCATCACAATCAATTTGCGGGATTGACCGATAAAGCAAAGTGCTATGATAACTGAAATCTATTTAATACAGATATATCATAGATCTTTGTATTTAATACAGGAAAGTAGAGGCTTAGAATCATCCATCTTTGTGATTTTGTAAACCACCATATTTGGAACCAAAGGACTTATTTCAAGAGATAATGGTCATTAATCCCTTTTGAGGGAATGTTCGATTTTATCATATATTATATATATTTAAAACAGGGAATCAAAATCAAATCATATCAAAATTAATATGGACAAATTTCTACATAAAGCTTTGAATTATCAATGACATAAAAAGCATCCCAACTCCAGCAACAAGGTAAAATAGCACAATCTCTGATCATGTATTATATATAACCATGCAGACATGATTGTTAGATATCATAATTATTGTACATTTTTAGGCCAATCGTAGCGGTGATTAGTTTTCCAGATGGAACAATGAATGTGGAAGCATGCCGACCACCAGGTTACTTTTTATATTTGTTAATCACATGTCCACCCTAGCCCGTTGCATTCATAAACCGTTATCCTATTCTTACAACTAACCTTCTGAAGTTTCAACAAAAATATTCTTAGTACTAACATCTGAAACGCAACAAAATCACAAATTTGTAAACAAATACCCTTTTATTCTTTTTGTTTATAAAAGAATCAATTTGAATAAAAAGAAACCAAGAAAAAAACAAACATAATATACAGGTACTTTTAAAATTTTTAAATAAAAAGTATAATTGATTTGAAAATTAAAAATAATTCATAAATAATATGTTAATGTCACTCAATCAAACTTTCAGATAATTATAAATTGGGAGAGGGAGCTGTTTTACTAGTATCTTACTCATGCCGTTAAAAGATAAATATAGGATAAATTTATTAGTTTTTTTGTAAGTAAACTTTCTTTTATATCTTAAACTACAACATATGGAAGAAACCACGATGTGACACACCCTATACTACTTTGGGTTTTAAAGAATGACTCACATGGGATTTATCCCTAAGCTAACACGCACAGATATACTATGGAACAGGAACTAAGTGTGACATTAAAATCAAAACTAGTCAACTGATGCACAATCGTCAGAGGGACAAATAAACATTACCAAGTTTCATTGACATTGCCTTAAACTTCTTCGCAGAGTTTCACCCCCAAGAACAACAAGGGGAATAACAAGATGTGTAGCCCTTGGGATCAGATCCTGCGCAAATGTTGCATCTCCAGTTTATTGGTGGTCTCATATCAACCAGGCTATGGTCAGAAATGGACAGACCGCAATTTCTGTGATGCAAAAAAAACCAAGCTCAAATGCATTCTTTTGAAATAACAATCATGACGTCACTGAACTATGACCTTGGCATCGGTTAATGCCTTTTTCTTTTTGACAAGATTCTTTAAGGAAATAGTGCACTATTTAATATGAATAGCTTAACTTATTTTTCCTGCAAGTTGTAAAAAAAACATCAGCAAGAGAGATAAAAATATATCTAATTAATATCATTTAACAGGGCAATATAGAGAAGTCAAATAGACTAATGGTTGATCATGCACTGTAGTGTATATAGTCAGTGCAATCTCTGATTGTTTTTTTTCTCTGTACACTTGTTCTAAATGACTCTTTCAAAGATTGCACTAAGTGAGTTCAGGGTTTGCTAAACATTTCTAACTTGTTATTAAGTTTATACTATGCGGGGTAATATCAGGTCTAATGTTAGTTGTTCCTGGGAGGGTTTCTTTACTTTTGATTTTTCTTACCAAGACTGGGTGAAAATGTCTGCAGCACAAATCTCGAATTATTTCTTTTGTCTGAAATATTTGAACCAAGGGATTTTTTTGTTGGTGGTAGTTTATTAAAACATTGGAACTATTTTAATAATTAAAATCTGTTACTTTCACACTTTCACTGTGAGGGGGATATTAAATGTCTGTTATAATGAGACTGATTCATACTTTTCCCTCCCGAAGGACTTGCTCCAAAAACTTCAAATTTAGAAACCATCATCAAGTATTTGATTTCACTAGAATTTTATAAGTGACTAATTTCTTGAATAGCTAATCTCTATAATATGAGTGACACTATGCCAAGTTTAATTACAATGTGGAAAGACTAAGTGTCAACAAATAGCCTTAAGGCATGCCATGTTTCTCTCCAGAGATATTTCCGACAAAAAAATAACATTTATCGCGGCTAATTTTTTTTTTGGGGGGGATTGCAACTAAAGCCTAATGATAGATTTTCACAGCCGGTAGTACTTTTTAACACCAATGTGCAGCCATCGCATGTCATGTGAAAGTAATCAAAGATATCGCATTTATCATGTTCAAGAAGTTTTATATTCAATCGAGCATTTAATAAAAAAAATATTCAATGAGTCATTAAACACATTTGCCAGTTACAATCAGAGGATAGTATCTTCGAATAATGCCTAATTTCTTGTGGGAAGAACTTTGACCACATAAAAACAGAAGATAATTAGTCTTTTATCTTTCGATTTTTAATGTTTTCCTTTATATTTTGGCCAGTTACAATCACCGGACAGTATCCTTAAATAATGCCTAATTTCTAGTCGGAAGAACTTTAACCACAAATAAAACAAAGATAAAAGTCTTTCATCTTTTGATTTTTAAAGTTCTTCTTGTCTTTCAAATGTAAAGAAAGAGAAGATATGATGTGAAATATAATATGCAAAAAATTGTTTGTGTGTAATCTGTTCTGGTTATAAAATACTTGCTTCCAATCTACAGGTCTTAATTAAAGTTCTATCAAATAACTAATGGAAGGAAACCTTAGAATGCTTCTCTCCTCACAAACTGACTTTATTATCAGAACTATTCCTAGGCCAAAAAGTCCAAATGTCAGATAGGCAGAAAGAGAACGGATGGTCATCTTCTCATTCAATGGCTGCATTGTATCTTAATCAGAACCTCTCACCAAGAAGAGATTTGATAAACTGGTAGAGATATACAAATGGAATGAAATATCTGTTGTGGTATTGGAATCAAGACCTCTTTGCCCTTCTATTGTTCTCAACTAGAAAGCTGACCTTGATTTCTCTCCATATCACATGTTTAAGCAAATAATTATTTCTTTTGGTTATCTGCTTTGATTTAAAGCAACTTGAATGCAGCTAGGTTTTTTTATTGGCAAGGATGTGGAAATACAAAATTTACAGCAGTTTGGCATATAATTCTTCTATAACTTTCAAAACAAAATCGTTACGTCCACAGTCTTGTTTTTGAATGCAATATTCGTGCAAGTTCAACAACAAGAGTAACATCTTTTATCACTTATCATATTTATTGAGTAAATTCAACATTTTTGGGTTCTTGTATGTCTGCATGTAAAAATGTCAAGAATTGCGATCCATCTATAAACTTAAATGAATCACTTCCTAAGGTGCGTTTTTTTTTTTTATGGTAGAGCTCTAAAGAAAAACATCCTGCGTTAATTAAAAGATTCATGTAGTGTATTTGACAACAACTGAACCGAAGCAGCTTGAAAAGATCGACTGATTGACTTTTCGATATTGCCACAAGGAGTGTAGTTTTTTTATTATAATTTTCTTCATACTTCAGTTGCGTTAGTAATTGTTTACATAACTTGTCCATGTTTTTTGATCGAACCCGTGAAAAAAATTCAGAATATTCTACTAGTTATTATTCTATAGTAACCTAATATTAGATTAACTTATTTAAATAAAAAAAGTAGAAAATTACAAATAGTAAACTTGTTGTTATGTATGGTTAGTGTTGTTTACAAAAGTACTACAAAAAAAAGGTGAACTCCTCAAATAAAACAGATGTGGAATGAGGTGTTCCAGGAAGCTTATGCACAACAGATATGACCCTTACGACTCAACCATGAATGCATTCAATTGATTTGTTTATTGTTTGTTGCAATGTCTATTTTCTGTCTTGTCCGCAAGTTTATCTTTTAGGTTTTTGTTTTGCGTGTAGTGCGGTCCGCCTGCACTTACTATTAAAGCCAAAGGTGTCTTCACAATGATATTACCCAAAGCAAATAAGTTCTGATCAACGTTGGCTTCCCACTTAAGGATTTTTAATTTGAATCAATCCTTCTTGTCCGGTTGTAAAATGTCACATGATCTTGCACAAGACTACTTAATGATGCTGAAAGCAGTGATGTCACAGGAGAAGCAGTATCCCTTTAACAGGAATTAACACAGAGTTTCTGCTAAGCCTTTGTGATTACGATCCTACTTTTTACTTGAAGCAAATTGATCAAAAGCATCTGTGCTGACATACTTCCAAGTGAATTGGTACCCAGGGTTATGTCTCTGACACCAATCCCAATAAGATTTCAGAAGTCAAAGCCACTATGTGTTAATTGCCTCACAGCACTAACCAAGGGCTGATCCGGAGACCATGGATGGGGGAGGGGTGTGTGGATCCAGATATGGAGGGGAATGGGCCTTGTGCCCCACCCACTAGATCCGACCTTGCTAACAACCAGCACAGTCAATGTATCATCTCATTAATTACAATTTTTCTTGATAGGCCTATCATTTTACCCTGAGTAGTTGGCTCATATCGATTGGTTAAAATAATAACAATATATAAGTAAGTTAATTATCAGATGTAAAATGTATTAATTATTGTTTATCACGACAACTTATTATTAATACTAATCAATGACAAGAGATAGTTATAGGTTTGTATGTTTAATAGTAGTGATAAATATACAGGAGGATTCAGACGGCTTGTTTTGTGGTCATGAACCTTAAAATCATTAATAGAACAGGACAAATAATAATTATGTTTATTAAGAGACAAAAGATTGCTTGCTGATTCTAGCTTTTAATTAAAAAAAAAAAGGGAAAAAATAAAATAAATAAATATAAAGGCTAGAACAAGATACTAAAGTAAAAGTAGAACAATAGTTACCAAAAAGTAGACTAACAATTGCAATTAAGGTAAATATTAAGATTGTGCAGAAATTAAGAAGGTGCAAAGTTACTTTTTTTGCATACAAAATGCCAATTTATAAATGAAATAAACAAAAATAACTACCTCTGCACATGCCCCCAGTACAGTTGGCAGATGCCAAGTCATTTCCAATGCAATATTCTCCGCCATTGGCTGGAGCAGGGTTATCACATGACCTACGTCGATGATGAATACAATCTGGACTGCATGTTGACCACGATGACCAGGGGGACCAAAGACCATCCACTACAATGGAGGTTTCAGATAGAAAGGAGGTGACCAAATCGGTGTTTCTTCTAAATATTTTGAATTCATGCTTTATGGCTTTGGTTTTGTTTTTTTTGTAAATACTTTCAAAATGACTTAAGAATTTAGAAATTTTTTGAAATTCTAATTATCTTTTCACTACTATATGTCACCAAGGGGTAGAATAAGAAAATGAAAAATGACAAAACTAAAGACAGAAAAAACATGAAATCAAAATATATCAAAAACGCAAAAAAATACAAAGCAATTAATATGCATAGTGTCTAAAACACAATGACTAAATATGAACTAAAAATGTCACAATATCTCCATAGTGAGGTTTTTCTACATCCCCAAATTACACATCATGCAGTGAAGGTGTGCTCAAAAACAATCAAAGTTGGCATATTGTGACAATATTTTGATAAATAAATTGGCATTCTTTTTCTATGTCTGTCAATCAATATGAATCACATTTTGACACAAGATTGTCACACACAAATTTCAAATGTCTTGCAAGGAAATTACTTGCCCTTTTCTTTTTGTTATCTTTTTTTCATAAGATTTACAGGCAATAAAATTTTGAGCATATCCAAACAGGAAAAGTCAGAAAGTTCAAGACATAAATATCTTTAAATTCAAATATATATCCTTGCTTGATGTTCATTTTTTCAAAAATCAAAATGGTCGACTGTTTTGAGACAAACCTTGTTCTACATGGTTCATAATAATTGCCATCAATATTGAAACCACAATACAAGGACTAATAATCTACGTCTACTAGTACATATAGGTACTGATAATAATATTACAGATATATAGAAATATAGAAAGGGGAAAAATAATAAAATACAATGATGGAGGAACAATAAGCAAGAGTAGAGATCTAATGTGCATGTTTGATACTAAAAGGTCAAGGACATGATCGATCAACATGAAGGAAACAATGAAGGCTTACCTGTTTTTCCATCTAAGAAAGCCAAAGAAAAAAATTAGAAGGAAATGTGAGAATTGTGGGATGATGATGGGAGAAATTTGTTTTAGAAAATACAGTATAGATTTCTGATATTGTGTACAAAGTAGTATTTACATATACATGTTTCTACTCAAATATGTTCATGTGTGTTTATTCTTTTGAATGTGACGGAAAGAAACAAGACCAAAAAGTTAATCAAAAGAAAGAAATAATAAGCTAATGGAGTTTGGTTTAAGATTACTGCAGAAACAGAGATTACCAGTTGTATGATATCATCTCATGCCAACCATTAAATTAGAATTTGTGGCCATGTTCACTAGCAGACGACTAATGTTGATTTCAACTCATTAAGATAGCTGAAAATTCTGTACAAGGAATAATCCTTGTTTTGATCAAATTGTAAAAGACTTACTCCAGAGAGAAGAAATGTTGATTTGATTAACCAGAAATTACTTATATTGATGAAGGCACCAACTGAATTTCCTGTCTAGACTAGTTTGAGGAATAAACCACTTAAAGGCAATGCTCCACACAAACTACATCTCTTTAAATAATGTCTTATCACATTCTTATTCTTTTACTGTTTCTTATGCCTCTATTAAGTTAATGAAGTACAATAACCATGAAATGAACATATAACATTCACTCTCGAGATATCATTAAATATAAATAAATTGTATATTGTCATACAGACAAATAGTTTGGGAAAAGAACAATTCCAAGGGCCTCATTTTGCTCACAGATTTTCAGAAATTGGTAATTATTGGCCCATTAACCATTACAATTCATGGTGGCTGGCATTCTGTAATAAATTGTGTTTATTAAAAATTTTCTTAATGTTATATTTTAAATATTCAGATCTATACAACCCCAAATTTGGTTTATATTTTTAACATTGTGTTTTAAATATTCAAATTTTTACAATACCAGATTGAACTACCATCAGATTACCAAAGAAGAAGTTCCTTTAAAGACATTTCTTAAAGGTGTTTTAGTGTTTAGATTTCAATTCCCGAGTAATCAGAGAAAATTCAATTTGTTATTTTTTAAAGATATAAATGAGTGAATATATATATACCACCAATGTGAAAACGCTTAATACATCTGTCATATCAAGTCTAGTTGTAGATATATTTATGATATCTGTGATGTTGATGTTTTTCCACCAATATTAATGTAAGTTGAGAGATTGATGCGACCCTTTATAAATTAAAGATAAATAGACATCTTTGCCCACTGAGTTGTGTATATAGATAGATAGGTTGAATCACATTTTCTGTACATTTTATGGGCCTGCCATATTGATAGAGCTATTGAGTATCCTGCTTAAAATGTTATTTCCCCCAAGCTGGGGGTCAAACAAATTATACTTGAATCAATAAGTGCTCATTTTCACCATGGTTTTCAGTACATATACATAAATGAGTAATCAATTACTTTTTAGTAGGGCTAAATGAGTATTATCAGCTGGAAACTACCAGGGAAGTTGTTGGGACCCTTTGAAATAATCAAATACGCTCCACTTTATAGTTTATCACATGACATTTTAAACAGTTTAATCACCATTAGCGGAATAATACTCTATAACAATATCAGAAATTTATACTGTAGTTATGTATAGAATGTATACATGATTAGAGGACATAAAATGGTGCACATGATATTGTAATGTTGGGAAAGTTGCGGACAACTCATAAATAAAATCAGCATGTAGATAGATATATACCTGGACAAATTGAAGTACAAGCTATGCGGTTGACAGCTTCCCCAGCACAGGAGGCACCTCCATTTAATGGGGCGGGGTCTGTACAAGTTCTTGTTCGTCTTTGAGTACCCTTTCCACACTTGGCTGAACATTCAGTCCACTGACTCCATGTTGACCAGGCACCGTTTACTGTAAATGAGACACAAAAAGTGACAATCAATTACTCAAAATTTGCATAATGTTATTCCGAACGTCCGGTATAAAATACATAAATAGCCTTGGCAGCTGTCCATCTACTTTATAATTTACGACATTAAAGTCACTCATTTATTTTCACAATTTTTTCTTATGTTGGAAGAATATGATTTAACTGTACCGTTGACGTAGATTTATCAAAATCAATGTCACATTGATGTTACGTTTTTATGTTCTAGAAAAAGATATATATGTACATATAATTCATAGACAAGCTAAAATAAGTCTGTATTGGAACATTTCAGACAGCTATTAAGAAAATGACATGTGCCCAATTAGATAACGAGACAACCAATGTTAATGACGTCGGTAACCTGTTTGCTTTGTTTTTGACATGTCTATATTATTCCTGATATTGACAGAATAAAATTTCTTGTATGGCCTCGGAACACAGCCATCGCGAACAGCAAGTTGCGATTGACTTGCTCATCTGAATCATAATCTATCTCAATGCTTTAGGGAATATTTTCAAATTTATTTTATATGCGTGGAACTTATGTCCTGAACTAAATATGAATATAAAATGCATTTACCGAGAGATTTGATTGAATATTACCACAAATTTCATCGCAAAAAATATAATGATTGCGTGGAGTCAAGATTGTTTTTTAATTGCAGCATCTTTGTGTTTGTAAATGTCTTTGAAGTTGTTTGATTGGTTGTTATAGAAACCGTAATAACGAACCGAAGTAGAGACAAAAAAAACCCTTTACAATTCTTAACGGAGATAAAAAAGAAGGTTAATTACTTCTAATCAACAGACAAACAGGTAGTTTGATGCTTTACAAGAAACAGCTTGTCGTGATTTCTAAATTTAATATTCTGTATTATACAAATGATAAAAAAAACAACAAAAGAATGCTAGACCTAGACTCTTTTTCATATGTTTCCATGGTAATGAATAAACAAGATTTATTAATGACTAAAAATGTTCTATAGTAGATTTCAAAGTCTTTTGCTATTTGTCAAACAAGTATATTATATTGCAGATGGAAGGTGTGTTTCATATTTCTTTCACACATGTAGATATATTTTTATAGTTATTTCTAAGCCGATTATATTTGATGGAAAGAAAAAAAAAACATAACCATAAAAAGCAGTAAACAAAAAGCTTGAATTCCCAAAGCTATTTTTTTTATTTTGAACTGAACATATTAATTTTGATTTATTGAAATTTGTACTTAAATCTTTTTAAATTTACATAAAAAGATCACTGCCTAATTATTTGCTCAAATGAGTTCTGCTGAATGAAAAAACTCTTCTTTTTTTTAACACAGACAACATTAAACAAACTGACAAAACTCTCTTTATTCAATATGGGCAACTACAAAAATATATGTTATTTCTTTTCCTTTCGGGCTAAAAAAGATTGGCTTTATTCAATACATCAAGGTACTTAGCTTTATTAGAAGTTTTCGCAGCAATTTGTCAGGGAAATAAAAATGGCCTCATTTGATTAGATTTTTAAGAATGAATCCAATTAAAATGACAAGCCAGACTTATAGATATCATACTGTCTGTATGTAAATCAAGTCTATTTGAAGAAAGAGATTTCAGTAGAAGCAGATTTATTATTAATCTGATATTACATAAATCACTAGTAATGTGTGTGTTCTTTAATATAGCTCATGTCAAAGATGAAGAAAAAATCAATAAGTTCTATCAATTATTAAAGCTCTATATCATTTGATATATGACAGATACCACTGTTATGTTTCAGTTGTAATTATTTTCACTGCATTAAGCGAATGAAGCCTTCCTCTCATTCCTTCTAAAATAATGACATGAGTTTAATATACAAGATGGGAGGAGGAATCCTTGCCAACGCAATCCTAAAAGTTAAAGTAGCAGGTTCGGATTGTGCATTTTTGGACAATAACTTTTTATGCATAACAACTTAATTCAAGATAAAAATTTGCAGTATCTCAAAATTATTTATCTAAGAAATCACACCAAAATATCAATGGTAGATTTAAAAGAGGCCCATCAAAAGATTTTAGCCATCACTGGCTTGTTTGTACATCTGAGGCACCTGCAGAGGATACCAAATATTGTGAATTTTCATATCTTTCTAATCTAAATGCCAAACAGAACTGAACCACATTTGGGCGCGTCTGGTATTCCTTCCAGAGATTCAACTCTTGCAATATTTTAGCTTTTAAAGAGATTCAAAATCCCTCAATGATAATCAGCAGCCATCAAAAACAAAGTCCTTCAAATTCCCTAGTTGGTTCACCCATCACTTGTTCTGGTTGTGGTTAGCTGTGTAACTGTTTCATAGCTGAAGCACTTAAATTTCATTATGCTTCTAGCTAATGGCTGGTAAAAGGAGACATACTGTCACTGTCATAGTTGTCATGTCATGACAAAGTTTAACCGATACAACATTCGAAGTTTTTCACTAGGTGCCTTTCCCCACATTTATTATAGTATTTAATACGACTATCTCTACTTTACTATCAGACTCCCTATACACAATCTAAATATAGACGGCCATCTTTTGCTTACGTTTTACTAAACTACTTTTAATATAAGACATGATTCTTCAATTTGTAATAAATGGGTGCTCATGCTTCCAACGAATATGAGTTTGCATTAAGAATTTAGGGGGAAGTGCTTTTTTTGTTTACATATTGATTGTCATGGCAACCATCCTTATTTTACAATTACTACCTGCCTACAGTAAATCTATATTTAAACCGGGTCTTTACAGGAATGATTCTGTCAGTTTGTACAGGCTGGAAATTACAAGTAATTGACTTCAGCGCAATGAACACTCATCT
The DNA here is from genome assembly GCA_917208275.1 of Patella pellucida. Classification (NCBI taxonomy): domain Eukaryota; kingdom Metazoa; phylum Mollusca; class Gastropoda; family Patellidae; genus Patella; species Patella pellucida. Next base: position 77,339,876 of record OU795036.1, read on the forward strand.
GAAATTCTCGTCTGCTTTGAGTTCATGTAATTTCATTATACTTACCAAATACGGTTAATACAGCAGACTCACTAAAGCGTCGACTTGCAGGATTCTGGGCTCCGCAAGTATAATTTCCTGTATCTTTTAAACGTGCCTGATTGATAATCAAGTTTCCCTCGCTGGATATAATGAAATTGATTTCTTTCCAAACTTCGATCATTTCTCCATCTTTTAACCAAAATACCTGAAACAAAATATGATTGAAGAGTTTTTATTTTATTCTGTAGGCCGACCAATCTCATTAACAAATATATTTACTTGTTGCAATAAGTGAGATAGTTTCAATATCGATAATATCTCTTATCTAGCCAAAATAATGGCAGCTCCATTTCCATTTGATGACAGAACATGCAGAATGTATAAAGATGGACGGGGCTGTCAAATTTCTTTATTGATATTTCATGTTGTATAATATATCAACCCATCTACAGAGTAAACAAAATCAATTTTTTTCATATCAAAGTCAATTTTAAATAGAATGTCGTTTTTTTTATCATATCATATTTTTTTATTTAACCTTTTCATTTAATAGTGTGTAGGCTTATCTCACACTTTCTATAATAATCTGAGAATGTGATCATATTTATGAATTTTTGTTTTTATCAGATGTGGTTGTGTAGTCACTGTCCTATCCTAGTTTTTGAATGATTTTCAAGATGGCCATCATGCAGCTGGTCCACCATCTTGATGTTAGATTGGCTCGGAGATTCTATCATTTTCTCTTTTAAATACAAATTCCATAATTTTCTATGAGGTAGTTTCATGTCAAGTTCATTAAGAAATTACCTCAAACTTTATTTTACATGTTTAAAACATAATCTTATTACATTTATAATGTGTGCTATATCTGGATTCCATCTGTGTGGGGTGTGCTAATTCAATCAATTCATAGAAACCATTCTTTATGTGTGACCATTTGTGTACTTTCTCCCTGTCTCCCAATTTTTATAATAACAAAGTTGCAACAAAGCTTGTCAAATATCTTGTAAATTCATTAAGTCATCTTTTTTTTCATAAAATATTTAAAATTAAAAAAACATGGTGCTACATGTGGTTTGTCATTTGACCAATAAAACACCATTTAGGAAGTTCGGAGGGGAAAAGGTGCGCAGATGCATGCACAAAGGTTTGAATTCTGTACTATTTCAAATCTAATTAAACTTTGTCCCTTATTTTAACATAATATTTTAAATGTAATCAAAACACATCTTTATTTTCACAGCATCATGTAAGTAAGAGTTGTAAATTAAGGTCAGACTAGATGTCAAACTAGTGCTATTTGCTCAAACTGTGAATGCCCCAGGACCCTATGATAAAGAATGTGGCAGTTGGTCAAAATATGTTGACTTTTTTTCCACCACAAAAATCCATAAAGTTCAAGTTTAACAAAAGAGGTATAACTGAGTACCAGTAAGTGAAATGTTCCTAGTGTAAGCCAAAAAAACAAGATTGATATTATCTTCTGTTTTGAGATTCATATTGAATTTTTGTTTGTTACATATGTTGGCAACCTTTGTATGTTTTACCCACCATGTTCTTATCGAAATGAGAAAAAAGCCTCAGTGGCTTAGTTAATGGATTTTTCTTTTGTTTCTTTTTTCCTCCAGTTGTTTTGTAACAGGTGTAAAATTTATATTACTGGTATTGGGTTGTGTCGACCAAAATGTATCTTGTCTGAGGTGTGTGTTGATCTTATCTTCAATTCTCTATTTCAAATAATCCCCCAACAAGTTATTTAGAAACATGTTTAAATAACGATGCTTTTCACCCCTGTAAACACAATTTATTTCCAGCGCAAACAAAAGCCATATGGGATGTTCTGACAGAGTTCATGTTGTCTTCAAAAGAGAAAAATCTACCAAGTTATCATTTGTTTTCAGTCTTGTTTTAATTCTGCACAACAAAACAAACTGGTCAAACTTAATTTTGCCATCGCACCAACTTGAACATCGATTTTATTTTTAGAAAATCCTACCCCTAAAAATTTATAAACTCTTTGTAGACTATCACCAGATTTTAACACCAGTATAGTAATGACTGTAACCACAAAACAATCACCTTGTATAAATATGGTCACACAGGTATGAAAATCCCTCCACTCTCGCAAATTAAAACGAGGGAGATTGAATTTCCATTGAGTGATAAGAATACAATGGGGGGTGTTTCAGGTGGGCCACCGACCTGATCAACACCTTGATACTTGATAGCCACACTCAAAATATTGATTTCAAATTGAATCCTACTTATCTGTTGACAAGATAAACCAATAACGACTGGTTTTCGGTAGTTTGATATTTTACTAACAACTACTCTCCATAGCCCGACACCCAACACCTCAGGTATATAAACAGTGTAGATAATCTATGTATACTACACACAGATTAAAGTCTTTATATATCATTCAAAATATAAGCTGATCAATGATAATTATAATCAGAACTATTTGACAGACCACACCCAGTCTTATAAAGACAAATAGTACAGCTGTATATCAGCTTTTGGGGGGTAGACATTCATCAAGAGAATATCTTTTCAAATCTCTACTCATATTTATTTATTTGATGCATTCATCACAGATGGAGGTGAGCTGGCTGGGTTTTGAATAGCTTGAAATATATGGGTAAATTTACAAAAAAATAATTTGGGTGTTAAGCGAGGCGAGGGGACATATGCATGTGCTGTGTTGTAAGTGAAATCCTGGAAGAGATTACCAGCATCTGTCAATGTGTAAAATGTATTCTTCGCATGGATACTTGATACATCAATATCTATTTAATGAAGAATGCACATTTAAAATTGTTTTTGAAATTAAAAGTTGTCTGTATAGATATCAGGAATGATATGACAAAGATATGAGAACCATATAAATACAAAGATTTATCTTGGTGTTGAATGAAATTTAAATAATTTGAGATATTTTTTTAACCATTATCCATCTAACATCATTTTCCCAGTCGTTCTATCTGATACAAGAACAGACAGGTGATACATCTGCTTCTTTGTCTACAAATTGTTGCTGTGAAAGCAATAAGTTCGTATAACACTACTTTCATAAAGCCTAGAAAATATTTATCGAGGGAAATACATGAGTTCTTCATATTATTGCCCTATATTATCTATACATGTATCTACTGTGTATGACACATTTATTATTCCATGTATCATCAATGAACTGGAATATTATGGGAGGAATTCTCCGCTTTATGAGCAGATAGATAGGTTTCTATCATCTACCAGCATACCAAATGATGGTATTAACTTTGTGGAATGCCTCCATCATATTTCTCTATCGGTTCTTCTACAATATTTTTGATTTAATGCACGACAGGGAGACAAAATATGCTCTGTAATTAAAGCTGGAATCTGAACATCATTCTACACCTTTTTACAAAAGATGGTCTGCAACAAATTCCAGATGACAGATAATAAGTTATGTTCCTGGCAGTTGTTTAAAAACATGACATGTTCACATCATATCTCTGATAGTTTAATTTACTTTAGCAACTGCAGTTTGAAAATAAAATGGTAGTTCAGTAAGAAACACACCAGGTTATCATTCAGAATTCTTCAATTGCATCACAATTTCCGAGACTCTGATAGCTAAATATACCTTAGCAACTGAAGCTTGGAAATATAATGGTAGTACTTTAAAAACAAACACATTGGGTCATCATTCATAATTCATACTCAAAGCTAGATTTGGGGACTAGGCCTACATGTACATCTTGGTGAAGAATATTTTTAATAAAAGCTTTTAAGAATTTCTTGTTGTATCACAATTCCTAATCTGGATTCTGGAACCCTTCATATTTTTTTTTATTACAACATGTTATGATACCTACCTCAGGTAATGGTTTGCCTTCTGGCGGTAAACATTGTAATTCAACTGTAGATTGAAGTTCCATGGTTTGGCTCATTGGAACTCTCTGGAATCTTCTTTTCAAATCTGAAATATATAAATATTATTTGGTAAGATTTGAATGTAATTTATACGACAAAAACAAACTACATGTGCCATGTTTTGAATAGCAAGTAGAGCAGAAACAAAAGTTTTGTAGGAAAAAAGGCGAATCGATACATAAAATATATAAACCTGTGGATAAAGTTTATATATATTATATTTATAACATTATATATGTACTTATCATACTTTAAATTAGAAACCCTCCCTAACAAGAATAGAGTTTGACCCGCACCATTGATTTAAAGGCTACTAAAAATGGATGCTCTTTTGTTCACAAGCAATTTATTTTCATTTACATCTATACCTATTCATGCTTAATTTCACACACAATGGCCACCATGGGGTGTAGTCCACATTGAAACCAACTATTTCCCATGTTATGCCGTCATTGAAGCATACAATATGAACATTTAATACAAATATTTCCTCTTAAAACATTGATATATTTGACCACAAAGTTTGACAGACAGAATATCAAACACAATCAGAGAAAGTATATATTTACTTCTTTTCCTTCTCAACTAATATAGGACATTATAAGCCCAATGAGTGTTTTTCACATTTCTACTCCAGAAACTAAATATGTTTATACATAAAAGGACTTCTTTCTTCACAGAAAGAACCAAGCAGTTATTAATTGTTGGATAAACAAACCCAAACCTGTTGCCAAATTGTTACCAAACTTTGTCATCTGTCCGGGATATCTACCAAAAATCTTTTCTATTGCTTTAATCAGTGTTTCAGTCACACTGGAAACTATACATTGACAGGTGTACACATTGGTCTTCTGGTATCCTTATGCCCCAAAACTGCCTTTCTCACATTTTTGCAAAGTCAGTTTTTCATTTCTGCGGTGTTCTGAAGCACATGTTTGTACAAATACAGTATACAACAAGTGTATCAGTGGAAAGTCTTTCAGAGAAAAATTTCTCCAGAAATACGTATGGAGGAAATGAGCAGAAGGCCACCAGATTTTGTCAAGATTTCTCCCAGGTTGATCTTATGATTCTGGAAGTGTAATGCAATGAGAATCCAACCCACATAGGGAGAACACAGATGATTTATTACAAAAAAGACCCCTACCCGCTCAAAAAACAACAACAACCATACATGTAGGCCTACCCTAAATATCATGAAGAAACTTCTTTTAGCTTCAGGATCTTACAAATTAAGGTTTGGCAGCAGCAAAATGTTCATAACATTAGATAAAGAAATCATTTTGGTTTTATTTTGTGGAATGTTTACAGCTATAATGTAAGCTTCAGATTACAAATATGTAAATTCAGCATCATTATGATGTTAATTGGTGGGAATATAATATTTTATGACATGTATATTCTGTTGGTACCAAGATAATTGAGAGTACATTAATTCATCATAGTACTCGCTATATAGTATGGCCATAGATCTCCATTCATATCACTGTAGGGATTGTAACATATTTAGAATTGATTCGATAATAAAAGTAATCCTTTTATAGTAGTCGATCTTCTAACCCATCATACTATGAAAACTTTTTCAATATTCTTGTCAAGTTAGTAAATGGGCCCTTGAGAATTTCCTACCAGCACATAAATTCGAGGAATTTCATTAACAGAAAATGACTGGAGTTTAACTGAAGCCTCCTTTCATCATAAAACCATATTGCCCAAGTGATAATTACATTAAGAATGTACTACAAACTATAATCACCAGGTCCATCGACTCATTCACAACCAATTCATGGACAATTATATTTCTTTAAAAACGATGGCATGTTATTTGGCTAGAAGTAATGCCTGATATACTCTTGAGATTATAGATATAAAATCTTTTCATGAGTTTTTGTGACTTAGACCTGATCTTTATGAGATTTGATAGCAAAAAGTTTCTCCTTTTGTATATATATCTTTTAGAAATAATGGCAGCTATTTCATAAAGGATATGCAAGAAAAATATGCTTGGAGATAAAAATGTGAACTTTTTTTTACCTTTTATAAAATACAATGTACAGGATCTAAAATTTTAAGAATTATTCATCTTCTCCACATTTAATCGTCTGCAGGTGTGTTATGATAATACACTTCAAATTGTTGTTTTTTTGATAAAAATAAAAGTATCAAGCTTCCACCTAGGATTTATCAGACGTTCATTTCAGTTCTAATCCTAACAAAAACTCACTTTTTAACCCATTTTTCTCAGCAAGTACATGTGATAATGTAATGACTGTCTAAGACACTGGAATTATCCCAGCATGGATTTTCAATTTTTATCATCATATATAAAAATGTCCCCCATTCATGAAGAATTTAAACCAGAGGAAATTATTTGTAGGTCTCTTTCTATTAAATGTTAACAATTGCCCATTCAGTAAGGTAATAGCTATCAGAAAACCAACAATGGCTGTTAAAATGGCAACCAGCTTTGTGTCATATTCTATTAATCATTACCAGTAATAAACTAACTAACTCGTTTTCAATTCATTTCACTTTTCATCTTACAAGTCAAGTATTTCAATTTACTCAGACCACCAGCCGTTTTTATAAATGTGTAATACACAAACCCATCATAATCTACGATATCTATAGAATCAATTCATGCATGGTATATTCCAATCAAGTAGACGCCAGACTCTTAAGTTTGTCTGAAATTTAGATACTGAAATATGTAGAGATATATCCCATATTTACATTGCGTTTAATCCTCATAGCCTGTAAAAGATACACCAGACTTATCTGAAAATCTTTTAGAGTTATCGCTCCTGATTTAAAACATCTGTGTAAATGTAAATCATCCGCCTAACTTCACTAGATGCACTTTCGTGAAAATTAACGACTAAATTTGTCAGGTTTTTGTGGGTAATTTGGAGTACAGAACTTAACTGCCCATATCACAACCTTAGTGTTTTCTATTCCCCAATCTAAAAATATACCACTATTTTTATAATCCAGTCATTTTTTTTTACTAAATGTAGCTTCAAATATTTCCCTCACTCAATTACTAGACCAGACCTTCGACTACCATTTTTTTCTCTAAGTTCAACAAACACTCTAATTTTTTATTCCAAAGGTTGATGCCTTTGCCAACAAACACTAATTAATTATTCTTACCCATAATCTAACCCTACACCACATTCTTGAATATAAACACAAAATGTTGATCTGATCTGCATTTGAATAACTCTGTCCATGAAATCAAATACATGTATACAAATCATTAACTGTAATCATGTATGTTTTCAAGATAAAAAAAAATACACCAAATCAGCATTAACTTTTAAAACTGGGCACAATTATATCCTACATGTGTATCAAAATGACAAAAAAGGTTACAAAAACTATCTAAATAAAGATCTCAGGCTTTATTCAGAAAAACTTAATCTAAATATTTTAATAATCCAGGCCTTTCATAGGCTAAGAACTAAAATTTGTCCCAGTATTTCAATTCTGAACCTGCGAAATGTCAGCTTCTTTAAAAAAAATTATTTTTAAGTTGTCGTGAATTCTGTCTCTAATTCAATAATCTTGGTCATCATGTAGGTTTAATTCAATAAATACAAAACATTCCAGGTTCCCTTCAGTATTGATCAGATCTTAGAGAAAAATTTGTACTTCTGCTTCAGAAAGTTACATCTACAGACGGTTCCAATGACCAAAACAAATTCAATGACAGTAAAGAAGAGATCTGGACAGGGATTTACTCACAACTTAAATTAAGTGGAAAACTATATAGGAAATTGATCAGGTTGCCGTTCCACAAGATGACAATAATATAACCAGTTAGGTAATTGATTTTCCAATGAAAGATCATTGCTGAAGCTCTTGACTCCAATCAAATGAATACATACTTATACAAACATCCGATTACCATCATTTGATGCTATCAATCTATCTTCCACAAATCAATGTGAAATCTCGCAAACAGTTACGATATCTAAATGGATATAGTGACACAGGGCTCAGTGGAATTGATGGCGTTTTAAGCCATGAATCTCAAATCGCCTACCTCTCAATAAGTTAAGTATCTTCAAGTACAAAGGGCTTGAGGAGGCATTTTCGCTACTATCAATTTATCAATTGAAACAAACGTGGTGTAATCTAGCTAAGTATTTTGACTTACAAATGTGCCTTGAGATTATCTCTTACACGACTTTCTATCGATTCCATTCCCAAAAGATTTCAGTGGTCGAATATTTAAATCGGTTTTTATTAGGAAGGATGGAACACTAATGCCAACCCTTATAACAACAATCATGGACTGAGAAAGAAAATTAATTGCTATAGTCAAGAGATCAGGAATTCCCATCAGTGGCATACTAATTCAAGTCTTGAAAAACAGGATACAAATAAAAGTATCATATTATGCAGAAGGCAGATGAATAATAATCTTTCTTTTTTTTAATTTTTAGTAAAATATTATATGAAAGGTCGGTCACTGCTGTGATAATACAATCCTGGAACTAATGTGTTCTGCTGCATCATAACAATACTAGTTCCTGGGTGTGGCTTTAATTGAAAAATCATGTACATTACAAGTATTTAGCAACATGCAGACTTCAATAAGTTTATTCGTTTAAATTGATCAAAACCAAACATGCAGAGAAGCCCAAGGTTGTGTTTTGTTTTGTCTGGTGTCAGTGCTAGACTGAAACACGTTGCTTTCAATCAAATTTTGCCATCTTAATATTTGTAAATAAGAGATTTGGAGGGGAATAATCGTGAATATTTCCAGAATGTATTTCAGTCAAACAAAGTGTCTAATTCAGTCAACATCCACATGCATGTTTATTGTTCTATTCAAATTAGATGCCAAATGTCTAATTACTGGATCATTAGCACTATTCTTTGGTTGTTATTTGGCAAGTAGCTCACACCCAGAAAAAAGTAGAAGTGTTTTGGGGGGTTTCACTCCCCGCTGTTTATACACATTATTTAAAGAAAAAAGGCTGGCAAAATGCCGTCTGCAAACGGATCATTTCCCTTATGCCCCGCAGGTGTCTTCAAACTAAAAGATATACATGTATATTTTCAGCCTATTATTCTGTGATGATATTATAATTGATTGGTTTGTCAGTTAAATAAATAACAACAAGTGTTAAAAAATAGACAGACAAACACATTGAGGTGATTTACATTACAGAAAAGTGATCCTTGTAGCGGTGGTTATCGGCACAATGGAGGATAGACTGCTATTGTCATTATTTACCATTGTTATAGTATATTACTAGAAAATCAAGGAGATTTCCAGAAGTGTTTGTATTTACATATAAATAAATAAGAAAGTTATCTAATGATGACGACTGCGAATATTAGCGTCTGTTCACCAGAACTTCTTCTAGGCAGAAAAGTATGAGAACGTTCTGGCAATACACCTGTTATAACATTACATGGCTGTTTCTTGGTGATATTAACTCAATACATGTTCTACAAATGATATATTTTCTCTACTAATGAATCTAACTTCCTACATGCCTTACTAACTGTTATATAGACAAGCAGCGCTGTGGTGTCTGTTGTTCTTCATGATTACCGCTGCTTACTTTTTTCACCCCCCTAAAAATTCACTCACAGATGGATTTTTAGACAGAGAATTAACTCGAGTTTTTGTTCCCTTCCAGGTCAAATCTTTTCAGGGTTTGGCAAGTTCTACAAGGTAGACATTTGAACATGAAACCGATCTTAACAGAAGATGTATTACTTAGGCTAAAGTTTCCTTCTCTGCATCATCTGATGGCCAACATAAGCAAATAATTATAAACAGACAATAGAAGGTGTTACCCACAGCAAAACATTCTAATGTATTAGAAATTGTAATCATACCATAAAATAAAATAAAATCAAGTACCAACAATCCAAACCATTAAACAACATTCGAAGTCCTAAAAAAACGGTATAGTCAAAATAGTGTAATCAGGCAAAATAGTGTAATCAGCATATGGACTGTTCACTGTGTACAATAAAGCAAAGTTACTTCAAAAAAATTCAAGGTAGTTGAATAACATTTCTTAAAGTTAAGCTATTTCAATATAAATGCTAGTTTATTTCTCTCACACTAAATAGCTTTTATAAAGATAGGTAATTTCTATAGAAATTCTAGTTAGTTATTTCATTATGTATAACATTTAATAAAGATAGGATATTTCTATGTAATTCTAGTTAATTAGTTCATTATAGCTTAATAACTTTTAATACAGCTATATTATTTTCTATATGCATGTAATTTTATTACTAGTTAGCTCAGTTAATAAAGATGGGAGATTTCTGTAAAAATAATAATCTAGTTCATTAGTTCAATCTAGCTGTTTGGCATTTCAATGATATAAATGTTGGTATTTTTTTCTACCTAAAAAAAACGGCTCTAATTTGAAGAATGAAAGAAAAAACAACAACATAATAATGATTTCTCTTCATGGAACATTAAGTTGGTTTCATTCGAAAGAAATTCTCTGAGAGAAAATGTTTGAATTATTAATGAGATCAAGTCATTTGAAAAGCAAATAAAAGAACATGTACATCTTTATGAACCCGCATTTAAAGTTCATTTGAGATAATATCAAATTTTGATGTTTTCCAGTCTTTGGGTATTGTTTTTTAGTTCTTGGTCTTGGTATAATCTTGTTTTCTCTGCCATCTGGTTTGACTTTTCAATTGGAAAGGTGATAGAACCAAGCCTACTCTATATGACAGTTTCAAACATGACATTTAACTAACTACAACACAAAACATTGACCAGATCCACTAACTATACATAGCAAATATAGAAATAGGAGTGAGCCTGTCACATCAAAGGAAACACTTTTTCTTCTTATCGGATATATCTTTCCATGCTATTGTTTTGTTTCATACTCGTATATTTTGACTAGTTCTTTGTGCTGGTTTTATATGTCAATTACTGACCAAATGCCCACCTTTGTCCTGAACTGTCCGAAAAACATCTCAAGGCAATTGAAGATTTCTAATCGTACTGTTTTAAGGTCAAAAGCGGTAGAAACATGGTCTTATCTTAGTAAGGAGATCAGCTGAAACATACATAATCTATCAACCTCCCAAACCTTTCTTTTCGGTCAGTATGTGATGTCCTCCACCTGGTACTAATGTCTTACTAGTTAACCAATCATTTGTAAGCTTCCATAAAGACGTGGAACATTATCAGAAATGAAAATAGTAACATGTAATGTAGTCTTGCTACCACAGTACCACACAATCCACTTCTGTGTAGTTTGTTTACCATCAACAATTAGATTTTGAGAGAGACACACATTACCAGTGCCAGATATAACAAATGGCCGACTGCACGATGATAAGAGAATTACTGCCTTCATAGATAAACATACTTTCATTCTGATATAACAAAGACACTCTATTATTTGTGGTAATTATTTTTACTGGGGGTGGAATGTTTTCTGATGATAGGCCTTGTATTGAGAAAAGATAAAACTGAAATGGGGTTTAACGTCCTACTGAGAAAAGATAGAACTATGATCTACATGTACTTACATGCTACCTCCACCACAGCTCGATTACTTTTGCGGCTCTGTGGATCACTGGAACCAGGCACTGTATTCCAGGCATAACATTCACACCAATATCCATCACTACCATAATATTCTTCCACCTCCTCCTTGGTGAGTTCGAGACTGGATTGTAGAGTCTTTATACCTGAGACTGGATCTATTAATTCTAAATTTACTTGTTGTTTTGCTGGCATCTTTTTTCCAGCGCAAACATAGGTTATCAAAATGGCTGGTGTGGCTTTACAACTTATAATAACCGGTTTGTTCTTCACCATGTAATAATTATCTTTGGGTTCTTCATTAAATACGGGTAAACCTTGTGCCAGTGGGTTGCTACTACCGATGACTGGAGCTAGGAGATCACCTGAAAAATCAAAAGGATGACACATAAGTAACAATATCAATGCCAAATTACATTCATATCATACTGATTGGATAACAATGTTTTGAGTTTCAGACAAATTGCATTTCAGCTGCCCTGATGTTTGTGTTTTTTTCTATATGAATGACATGGTAACTGTCCCTGAGATTTGGAATAAATAAGTCTAATTTATCATCTGACATGGCTGAAAGTGCCAATTATCTCTTCTAAAGTAACTTAAACTCCTAATCCAGTAATGCTGGGTGTTTGTTTTAGTTTTCTTGTGCCCTCTAACTAGCTTAATCTGCTCGACAGACATTTAATATAACATATAAGCCACCCGTATGCTATATGAGCCTGTCAAAGTAAACATAGAGAATACCTTTAACTATAATGGGTAATACATGTTTCATTCAGTTCATTTACGCCTAGGTAAAGAGATTACGGCAAAGTGTGTAGATTGAGGTTTTTATCATTAAGGATGTACCTTTCACACAGGTACTAAACGAATTCTATTCCATGTGGAAATGTGTTGATGATCATTAAAAATGTTGTGTTTATTGGTTTACGTCTTGTCGGGTTCATTTTCACCTTGTTTCCAACATATTTATGATTGCTAAAAGTCCTGTGTTTGTGGTATATATAACTACTAACTATTATGTACTACATGCTCGATATTATGTAAGACAACCAATGGTTAAGCGATTCTCATTTTTCTAACTTGTAAGTTTTTGTCTTAAGTCGATTTTGTTTTAAGTGTTGTGATGTGCTGAACAGATTGGTTAGTTGCCGAGGAGAGCTGTTTTTACGATGTACAATTGATATTATAGATGGGTATATTACATGTACAGACTACACACATCCCTAGTCACCAAATCAATCATTAGAACATATCACGATAGATCTCAACCTACTAGTTTCTTTTTACACATACTATTCTCTTGGTTTCTCCATCATCAATTTTATCACTTGTTTCATGTCCTCAGACAGCAAATTTATTTCTTTTGTAGCGGTAAATTGATTTATTTTTCAATAGATAATTTTCTTTCTTCTTCAAAATAATATGAGGGTAAAAATGAAAGATTATACTATATGTAAAATTTAATATGTTTAAGATTAAAAGCTAGTATAAGATGGACTCTTCAGTTGATAAAGGGGGGAAGATTGATACAATAATTTTACCTATCATACATACTACTTATCTTTTGATAGGTAGGTAAACAACCATATAATTCACTGCCTGCCAGTAACTAAGTAGTATAGAATGCAAGCGAAACCTGCCTCCTGTGGAGTCTGTTTGGTCAATTGATATGAACCCAGGTGACCCAAGTGGTCAGCTGATATTATCTTTCTTGATACCATGAGCTTAGCTGTCTTCTTACAAAATAGATCCTAACTACCTGTGGATGATTTTTACTACCTATTTATATACACAATCTTATTAAAGCTTGAATGGACCAACTTAACAGGTACAAAAACCTACATCAATACAGAAATATCCAATTTACTTGACTGTATTAACAATTACTTCAGATAAAGCCAAGATCAGTTCTGGATATTTTTAATCCATTTTGAAACCCATGCAGATTAAAGCTTCTTAAAAGGATATATTCTAGCATAAAATTCAGGCTTATGTATTATTTATTTATTTAAATATATAGTGAACTCATGTTGTTCATGAATATATATATATATAAATAGGACTCTTTTTTTATGAAATTTTATATTCACATATGAGAATAATATAACGCTCTTAGAATATTGTGGTTTTTGCTATGTTTTAATAATTTTCTCTTGAATAGAAGAATTATTGGTTCCATATGAGCCTGCCTTTTCATTCTTTCTGAATCACTCGTTCTGTTTCTACAATTATAGTGGTTCTATAGACTTTAGTCACCGATAATAGTACTTACAATTATTCCCATGAATTATTTAAGGAGATATTGTGAGTGTGATAAATAGCACGCTCTCTGGAGATGGTGAAAAATGCTGCCCAAGATACGATTTTTGCCAATAAAATATTCAGTTCGACCAACAATATATGACAAGGCATGACCTGTAAATCTCTGAGGGTCATGTCTAAAACAGACGTAGAAGGAAACTAAGCCTAATAGTTGTAAAGAAAGAGGGAAAACGTTATAGAAACTAGTTAAACTTTATTCTATCTATAGAAAATAATAAAGATTAGTTCACACTATTCTTTTATCATGATTGCCCGAAGGAAATATGAAAAATCAGCCAGTATTGGGATAATGTGATGAACTAAATCTCCTTGGTATTAATGTGCTTGATAGAAAGGAATTAACTTGCCTTCGAATCCAACCATATTGTTCTTTTATGACTTAATGAAATTTTCACAAAATAAAAGATCTAATGTACGTGATATGAAGGGAATAAGAATCGTTGACTTTGAATTAGAACAAGATGGTCTGTTAGAATGAATTTATATCAACCAGTAAATGTACATGCATGTTCAGTCAACAGTCAACAAACTGTACAGAATCCATTTTGAATTCAATTTATTCAGAGAGGGAAATCGGCTTCGGAGAATGTGTACATTTTCTAGACATCACAGACATTATTCAATGGACTTACATTCTTTTTGAGTAGTTTTTATAAAAAAAAAATAAAGCTATTTCTTTTTAAAAATCTTATTTGTGGAGATTTGTTTTCAAACTTTGAGTGTGTTAAGATGTAAAAATGTCTCAGTAGGTAAACTATGCCCCTTTGGTTATAACCGTCCTTTGCTTGTACATATGGCTGCCATATGGACGATGTTCACAGGTCTAAGAGAGGTTTTCGTTTAACATGAGAAGGGTATATGTACCAGCTAATTTCATACCATTGTTTTCCTAGCATCTCCAGTGATACAAACTGGAATTTACCCTATTAGATAGCCTGTGGCTGATGGCATAAATTAGTGCAACAGTCTTGGGGATGAGAATTCTTAGTGTGGGCTGGGAAGACCTAAGGTACCGGTAATGAAAATCATCTGGAAATAACTCTCAGCATCAGTTTAATGAAAATACTTTTTACTTTATAATGATGTAGTATCAGCTACCTTGCTAAAACGCTCTGAATTTCTCACACAGAGTCAAATATTGTGACATATTGTATGATTTATAACTATAAAGAGACATAAAGATACAAGAGGTATTGCAGAACCTTAGCTAGCGATAAGTGTTCTACTTGTAGAAATAGACGTACATGTCAAAGATCAGTTATAGAATATTATCTAGACTAACAAACTTAATCCTAACAGACCTAACAATTACAAGGACCTGTCAAGCGTTTCCATGACAAGAAAAATGGCGTGCTTTATTAGAGTGATATGATTGTTATTAGATCAGTCAGTCAGCATGGCAACACAAGAAATAGGAAATAGGTTTTTTTTCCGGCAATCACCAGGCACACAGTAGGGGATACAATCGAATCAATAGCCAATAGGCCGATAGAAATCATGGCTATATTACAACTATTACTGATTGATTTCTTAATTGAAATCCACGTCTTTAACGACACTAATTAGTGATATGATATATTTATTGCTTCTACCACGGTAAGCTAATCTGGCTTGATAGCTTCTCAGTAATTGTGTGCTTTTATTGCAGACCTAGAAATAAAAGGATGGTACTCAATCACTGTATGGTACTTTCAGTTCTATGAATAACTGTACTCAAGTCACAACAATATCTTGATTTTAATGTTACGTTCGCCATAACACGTATTTCGGTCAGATCATATAAAAGCCAGGGTATGTTTTCACCTTAAGTTTCCTGACTAATTTGCTCGGGCTCGAACTAGTATTCTGTCCTTTATCTAATTATACATCTCGGCTTCTGATCTAATGTTAAATAATTGATAAAAGAAGGGAACAAATCAAATTAGGAATAGTCAACTTTAACTGAAATTTATACTTGCTTTTAATTTGATCCATTTTTATAGTCAGCAGAAAATGTATAATTTGTCCAATTGCTTAGCAACCAGAAAATATGAGGAGGCATACATAACAAAACATGAAAATTTGCAAAGTTCAGATTTGGAAGAAAACAGACAACTGTTTTCATGTAGAAAACATGCAAAATGAATAACCAGATTAGCTTTCTCAAAAAAAAAAAGTAAGATTAATTGTGCAACTCCAGACTCCTTGTCTTGATATTTTCTCTCATCCAGTCAGATGTTTTCTAAAGCCTTTTCAATTTACATTTAAATAGAATTACAGTATATTGAAATGTCAAAGAAAATTTGTGAGAGACTATGCAAAATTATCTTAATAGGCCTAACAGTAAAACTTTTAAAAAAATATTTCAGTCAATTTAAAAGATCTGGTATTGAATGTCTGAAAAATATCAAATTCACAGGTTCAATACATATGCATCGGATCAGACTTTGTAAAAACGGATAAAAGTACTCAGATGTCAATACATTACGCAAAGCTTCACAGATTTCAATGTGTAATGCTACTTTATTGAGTGAAATTTATAACTGGTTTGGGCAACCAAGTGTTACTTATCGCCTGTTCCTCCATGCATTTAATTGCATGAAAGGTGCAGACGTTATCATTGCCTCATGCTTTTCCGTCAATTTAAAAGAGGCTGCGGTAATAGTCCATTATAGTGGCTGGTATGAATACAGCCTTAAAATCATATTTTGCCTTTGATCTCCTTGAATGATATATGGTTGTGAGAAAGGCCAGTTACATGTAAGCCACTACAACAAAAAAAAAGTTTTTTTAAGACTAAAGTAATATGCTATCATTTCCCATGACAAAAGATCATCGCATCATCATGGTGTATATACATGTACCTTCCAACTTAACAAGTGCGGCAAATTACTGTTCATAAGAAAGCGGACAGATCTGAACAAAAATAAATTCTTGTAGGGCACAAGAACCATTAGAGAAATATGACAAGCTATGATAAATGATGGTAGTTTACTGCCCAATTAGCGTCATCTTGCTAAGTTTCACAAAACCTGGCTGAAGAGTTTCTTTGTTACATTTAGATCAGTTAAAGAAAATGTCATGTATGGGGTCTCCACACCTGTAGCCAGCGTAAACAATGCTTTAGTTTTAAATAATGTCATCTGACAGTTTCAACACTGGTAGATAGGAAATAGTGATTGTTAAGTTTCCTAATACACTCACCAACAGCAAATTTGTCCCTGCATTGCTAGATCTAAAATCAATCTCAACAAACAAATTCTGCTCTGCAAGTTTTAAAATGTAACAATTCTACACTGTATTGCTTTCAAAGCTCCTAAAGGGCAATAACTCTGTGACTTAAAATCCAAATAAATTGGTTTTTAAGTCAAATTTTTGCCCCAAAGTAAACTTCTTTTATTAATATTAAATGAATTGTATAATAAGCCACATTAAATTTTAATTAAAATAATCTAATCAATTGCGCTGACATTTATTATTTGACTATTTCAGGATGTTGTCACATGTTACATTGCTAGAGTAGGGCCTACTCTCATCATGAGTAAAGGGACCTGGCAGTATTCAGATTCTATAATGAATTCAAAATAAAGAAGACTCAATCACATAAATTGATACTAAGACCTTTGGGACACAATCATCGAATTTGTTTGTTTGTGCCTTAATAAAACAATGGAAGTTGACTAGCAGTAATTATCAATGCGAAACTAAGCTAATCACTCATTATCTCTGCTAATCTGATTTACTGGTCAGCTTATTGACCACTCTATCCTCTCTTGACCTTTGGTCCATTGACAGTCCAGTTTTATTATCCCGCCTTTTATTTCTAATTACAGGTAGCAAATCAATATTGAGAGATCCTACAAGTCAAGCTCATCAAGTTGTTCAAGTACCCCATAATTAACATTGATACACTCTCATTATACAGTATACACAATATGGTAGTAAAAGCTCATTGAATAACAATGACCATTACCAACAGTCTAGATCAATGTTAAATTGCCACTCATGACTGAAAACAAAATCTGTGATTTTGTAGAATCGAATAGGATTTAAAGTAGCAACCTTATATACATATATACATGTAGGTCCCGTATATGCGTTTGAACAACAATCCTTTTGTTTGCCACACCCACATCTTTTATTTGTATATATGCCGTGGGGGTGTGAGTGTGTGTGGATGGCCGAATGGTTAGCATGTGAGCACTGTACATGTATGATAAAGCCGGTCATTGAGTAAAAACTGATGTGGTTTCGAATCCCATACTGGGGTTTGTCCGGGGCCTCCGGTTTCCTCCCACTGTAAGACCCCTACGCACAAGCGAATTGTTGAAATAGAATTAAACCATGTTAGTCTTGAAATGACCTAGTTTGTGTCGAGTGGACGTTATAAACCCCATTTATCTCTCCCTCATCAAAGATCACAAGAGTTAATTCTTTCTCTAGTAATGTGTGCGATTCCATATAAGTTTCTATTAAGACGGATGGTTAAACTAACGTTTGTTGGTGGACCGATTTTGAAGTTCAATTGAGCCTGAGTAAAATTGCGTTTTGTAATCCATGTGCTGAAGCCAGTTCATCAACATTTATAGTTGGACCAAAAACCCCGTACTAGATCGTGGTTCAAAGAAAGGCTAATGACAGCCATGAAACACTTGTTCAACCCAACTCCTAATTCAACAAACAAGGCTACTAATTATTCCAAGATTTAGAAACAATGCATTTATTCCATGCCTATTGTTCCATTAAACCACATTTGTCTCCCTCTCTCTGTATATATGCCCCTTCATGTGTAATACTTGAAATAAAAAAAGGCACACAATACTCAGACTACATCAATGTAATCAGATTTTACCCACTGATCTTTCATATAGAGATTTTAATCAATTGATGAATAATTAATAAAGTCTGTACAATTTTCAAAGAGATTTGTTCTTTTTATCAGTTATTTTTGTGCATCGTTATTTTTATAATTATATAATAATCATGTTAATAAAATTCCAATCAAACAAAAGGAAGTTTAACTGCAGTCTTTGTTCTTTAGTAAAATAATTTGAAATTCTGATTTCTTCACCAAATGAGGATGAATCCTATGATAGTGCAAACTGCTGCAAACTCCTAGACCCAATATATGTATTTGTCTTTTGTGCCTTTTCATGGTGCCACACCAGATTCCTAGGTGCATTCTTCAAAGTTCCAGAGTTTGTGGTACAATGAATACATGAATGAAATGGTGTGTAGTATCCCACTCTTCTGCTCGAACTGGGCTACTGAAGACCGGCCTACATCATAAAGTGTGCCACGAGGGAAATTTTGTCATTCGTTCTTTGACATGCACATCAAGCGGAACATGAGACCTGTTTTTTTTTATCCCATCCAAAAAACTAGATTGTGATCTGTGCCAGGCTCTCCATCCTGCACCACTGACAAGGGGAACCCACAAAAGAAATTCCTGAACCAAGACCTTCAGGTTAGTGAGCCAGCATGTTACTCACCGAGTAACACATTACTCACAAGTATGATACCACTCCAGATGTAAAGTATTATTAATTTAATTTTAACGTGTTATACTTTGTATTTTACAGGTGTATATTGACATTTGTCTCATGCTGAAGACTCTTGACAGAACATAAATTACTTGCAGCTTTATGATGGGAGTAATTATTGGCCTATCAATAATGTTTGAGGGAGAATTAACTGTTTAGGAGATCAAAGGAATTGTTTATTAACCTTACGAGAAATTTCAGGACAAACCTATTGACAAGTGAAACAGTAACCTAAGTTATTCATTAACAATTCATGATTTCTGGTAATTTGTATTCAGTTAGTTGGAGCTGGCGATATAAAAGCAGTAGGATAACCATGTTAAATTTTCCTAATGTTCTAAGCCACAACGTTGAAAGATGGAAAAGATGGCTGTGAGACTCATAAAACTTGTCGCATCATGGAGAAAGAATGGGATCATGGGTTGGTTCTGTATAATTTCATCATCAATCAAAATCACATGGACCCTTTCACAGAACATTATACATCTGCAACACACAGGTTTCAATCTCTATTTTTTAAAGCGAGAGTTTTCTCGGTTCTTACATGACAATGTATCTGTGAAAATAGATACAGCACTCCCATTCTGGAGCACAGGTGTTATAACTACGGGAGGTACGTTCGGGATATCTTATCCCATTTCATATAAACCTTTATCGCCTATTCTCTCTCACCCAACCAGAAAAAATATTACACAATTTTGAATATCCTCATTATTCCAAATTCTTACATTAAAGTAGTAAGAAAAAATCTCAAAGGAATCTTTTATATATGTCTGATAATAAAGTTTGGGTGTAATATATGTATAATAAAGACTTTCTTACGCACATGACTGTTGAATCAAGCGAAGCATAAGTAATAAAGATAATACATATTCCCTATATATACCACTGATTGCCATTCAGATAAATTTGCGTCTGAGACAAAATTGGGAAACGAACCAAGATAACTTTCTTAATATTTAATTTGATTGAGTGGAGTGAAACGGAAAAATCTCTTATTAGTAAATATGTTTTCTTTTAAAACAAAATTATAACAAATGTAGGTCCCCCATTGTTCCAGATACGCCAAGTCTGTTGTCGATACGGGTGTGTTTAGTACAATACGATTTTATCTATTAATATATTATTAATACAATATATCATAACTTTAGCAATACTAATAGATATACAACTGATATCAATTTTACAATAACCCACGATAGAAAGAGATTGATTTAGTCGGTATCCCCTACTGTTTTCTCGTATCAAAAACACATTAAATCAAAGAGTTGACCCAACAGTAAACAAGTTTTATGTACCTTCTACTCCCAGCGAATAAAGGTGAACATGAAAATAAATTATCATAGAAGAGATGTATATATAGAGATTGTCAGAGGATCCTGCTGGGCTGCTTCAAACATGAAATTATTTTGAAGAGAGAGGCAATCAGGACATGTTTAGTATAAAACAGTAGAGGGTTGACATTGATAGCCTCCACAAAATATTTTAACCTTTCCTTGGGTACAGTTTCCGTACCTTCATCTTTTATTTTATCTTAACTACAAACGGTCTATTAAATTTTAAATTTTTTATGAGAAATTAAGGAAGTTTGATATCAAGAACAAACAAACTGGCATAATTTCCATTGCAGATATACTAAAACAAGCCATGTGGTCACAATTCTATTTGACCAAATATAAAGTACAAATTAAGTGCATTAAAAATATCTGTAAATGCCAGAAATAACAGAAATCTTTGCCACACGGACTACCATGCACCTAATGGATTTGTTTCTAATAAAGCCTGAAATTCAGTCTATCATTGCGTGTGACAGGTGGCTTATTTCAAAAGTTGATTAAAATGCCCATATAACTGCAGAAATGATCCAGCATCTGAACTAGATATGTCATACATTATTTAATTGTAAACGCAGGTTAAGTTGACCATGCCAGACTATAATTTAATGGTTTGTTGAAGGAAGGTAGGTATGATGATAGACATATCTACCTTGATGTATACTAAAACTACTGAAGCCATGACTGGTACAGCCATGATGAGCAGAAGATTGTTTAAAGATAACCAAGCCACCTTTCGAGATAAGGAAATTAAAAGCTTTGATAGAAGTTTAAGGGAGGAGCCCGTTGATGGACAGCAGTTCTCTAAACCTGCACAAGGTAGATTACGGTGTTGAAATCTACATGCCAGAAAGAGAATATGTATAGATTGATGGAGGCTGATGAAATGTAGTATAAAATGTTACTCCAGGTGCATTATTACCATCAGTCAAAACGCGTTGCTCGGTAACACGAATACAACTACACCTCTCCATTTAACCTAAAAAAAAAATTCAATTCTGTCAATTTTCAGACAGACGGATTCAAACAGCGAAAACAAGCAAATTATTTCCACATTTATTTCTGGAGCAAATTTAGATTTCCATATATCAAAGGCAACGCAACTGTGCTCACAACTTCAATGACACCAATAAAAAACAAGAACGCGCACAAGATATCTCAAAGTTTATATACATCCGTGTATTCAAACTTCAAAAATTGAATTATTACCCCACCACATGTTGGCCTTAAGTTTTTCATTTTCGAATCTATATTTGTATATTTTTTTGTGTCGATAAAGGCAGGTGTAGGTAAACATATGGTGAAAGAAATAAATATAATATATCACCAGAAGATACAGTACTATGTATTAGGAATAAAATGTGTTTATAAGCAGATGGTACCAAGTTGAACACCACACAATTAGAAAGAATATATGACATATTACCGGTAGTTTTATTTTATTGGACATAAACAGCAGTGAGTTGAGTGTATATAATAGAAAGCATGTTACATGCATCGTGCAGCTGCTGCATAATCTGCCACTTCTGTGCTGTGCTCAATACATGTAACTGCAAGCTAAGATTTCTAGTCAATATTGACTGATGTTGACAGTGAACTTGAGGTGGTTGAGTTTTATTGGTAAAAGCCTATTACAGCCGTGTTACACAAAGTTTGTTTAAACTTATTTTATTAATTTGATAACTACAAACAATTTGGAGGAGCAGCGCTACTATGCGTCTGATTGCTTGAGTTTGAGAAAGGTTGTTGGAAAAGTCAATATTATCTTTATTTAATAACTAGCTACTGCAAACTCTTTAAATCACACTCACAGTGGATCAATTGCTAATTTTGGTCAGCTTCTACCACATGACAAATGAAATGAAATGGACTTCTCTCACCCTCGGTCATTAATTACTTCTCTATAATTTCTATGTACTCAGTATCGACAGTCGGCCTGGCAATATATTCCACTAGTCAGTGTTAATCTACCGGCTCAGAAAGTCCAAATCATCGCATAAGTTAGATTGAACCAATATCCTCGATATTGTTAATAGAAGGTACATGTAGTTTTGGGATAACGGTGAGTGAAATATTCGCTGTGAGTCAAGGAATGAATCACTGAAGAAATAAATTATTGCTATAAACTTGTTAGTTATTGGATAGTAAGAGAAATGTCTTCTTTATCAACTCTATATATGATGGATTGAAATTGAACACTTGG
The DNA here is from genome assembly GCA_917208275.1 of Patella pellucida. Classification (NCBI taxonomy): domain Eukaryota; kingdom Metazoa; phylum Mollusca; class Gastropoda; family Patellidae; genus Patella; species Patella pellucida. The sequence continues at coordinate 77,362,757 of OU795036.1, forward strand.
AAGCCTAATATTTCTTCTGATTAAGTGACAGACGGTCTTTCTTCACATTTAAATGGCTGTTTCTTTAGCCATGTTTACCGCAATACTTTCTACTGGCTGTGCTCATCTTTGGTACTAAAAGCTCTTGCTGAAAGTCAAACACATTCTTTATGGTATTTTCTACAATATATCAACTAAAGAAAGCTTTACTTTGACATTGTTTTTGAACAAGATTTACAATAAAGAATTTTTGAAGAAACCCCAAACCACATTTGTTGCATTTAAAGTATTACACATGTTTCATTATTCAAATTAGGAAGAGGAAGGCTACAATAAAATACATGTTTTACATGCTTTGTGGGCGTTGGCAAAAACCTGTGTCCTTTTAACCTTGCCAAATTTTGTTTCATGTTCAATCACACAGCTACATGTACCAAGCACCAGAACTTTTTTTTTCAATTGAAATTGTAAACAACTGACATTTCTTCCCTTTCTTTCCCTTTTCCTCATAACCTGTCAGACTACATACAACCATATACCTATATATTAATACCTTGACTACTACAAACCTCCCACAAAATCTGTAATATGAAGATGATTTATGATTTGAAAAATGAAATATCTAGTTAAAAAAACAACCTGTCAGAATAATACACGAAAAATATAAATCATAAACCAGTATTCAAAAAACAACAACTTGCATTTACATATTTTACTCTGTAAATTTTATTGCTACACTGATATAGTAGATAAATTAAAACATTTTATTCAGTTCACAGCCAATTAGACCTTTTGCCATATACCTAGGACACCCACCATTTTGTTTTAAAGCTTTGACTGATCATTTTTTTAAAAATTGGAAACAACCAATGTTAAATTTAAAGTAATGTTTAAACACCTTTCTGGTAGAACTTAAGATTTGATGAGTTTTCTAATTTGAATTTTCAAATATGTTTGCATACCTGCCCTGCACACGAAAGGTTTTGCATACCTTATAAATATAGGTTGATTGCTTCCAAACTTTACAAAAAGATAACTTGTCTTTTTCATGAACCTGCATTAGCTTGATACAATAATACCTAAGCCAACATTAAGATCACAGACTGGGTGCCGTAATGATGTTGACATTAGAATTAACTTATCTGCATTCTTGATATTCAAATTACCTAGGTTGATATCACAATTATCCAACCGAACTTATCTCGGCCTTTTATCACATTTTATAGTACCAATTACCTTTTATTATACTACATTACCATAGACAAAAATGTCATAAAGCTTGATCTACAAATAACTATTTAATTCAATCACAATGTATACAATTTCGTAGGCTATATAAATAGGCAAATATGTTGCTTATTTAAATGAATATTACAATGTAATTGCACATTAAGATGTATGTTCACTAATTACAAGAGTAATTAATAGAGCTGTTAATTAAAACACAGAGTAATAAACTTATGTAAACTTATATAATCTTTATTTGTAACTAATCACAATTATATATCTATCCTAGTGTTGTGAAGTTGTAAACATAATTAATAAATTACATACCATGCTTAACAATGGTGTCATTGATTAAACCCAATCAAAATCTTACAAGATATAGGATAAAATGATATATATAAACATAAACGATTTTTAACTGATTTTTATATGTCATCTATCAAAAAAAAAAGAAAGTTGAACATCAACATAAATTTCAGAGATATAAACTTTGAAATAAATAACCCCAATTAGTAAGTAAAAAAGTCGATCCCTTAAGCCAGATTTCTCTTTAATAACTCAGATCTGCGTATAATAGTTTACAGACACCAACGATGCCTTAGTGATGAGGCTATTTTAACCGTGCTTTTAGTCTTATCTCTTGTATAGTTGATGTTTATTGGGCTAATCACATCATTTTATAATATGTTTATAAAGGCTTAGACACTGGTGTGATAAAGACCTCTTTACTACCAATAACTTAAATAGAGTGATAAGAATCTATACAAATCTTATGATATACTTATATAGTAATATAGACATGTTCTTATAATCCTACCTCACAGAACCTATTATTATTAAGTAATAAATCAGTCTTCTTTAAAGGTGCACTTATCCCCACAAAATAAAATAATTGGTTATATGGAATTAAATAAAAACAGCCTCTTAATTTCTATTACCCTTAAGGCCTGAATCATTCTACCCATATCAATGTGGCTTACTGCAATATGCATGGCATTGCTATCAGACACTGACAGTACATGCAGGAGTGACACAACCAAGTTTTATTAGCTTTTGATTTAGTTTATAAGGGATTCACGTGACTTTCCTTGGGCAAAGTCAGTTCTTTAAACCAATAAGTACATTATATGACTTCAATTTGTTTCTATTAGAATTTTAACAGATTTGAGATAACAGCCCCCACTACCCTACTCATACATTAAAAGTCCATTTTGATTTTCATGATTACAGATGATAAATGCATGAACAACTGCAATACATTGTCAAGCTCCTTTATAAATCCTCTTAGACTGACTGGGGCTGGAAAAGTCCTGGAGGAATAGCGCTTAAGACTCAGAGGATTGAAAACTAGCAAAATCCCATAGAATTTCACTGAGCACCAATCTTCCTGATTGATCTAAAATCAGAGCAATCCTTCAGGACTTTAACAAAAGAAAATTCAAAAGATTACAAAGAATTTTTCACTTCTGAGAGGATTACCACTGGAGACATTTCAACCAATTCTTTTTGCAGGAACCTTTTATAATAAAAAACACCATTACAGTGCACTATGTTGATATATTGGCAATATGTAAAACATTCCTTGAAGAATTAAACACTAACAACTGAAATCTAGCAGGCTTTCTATTTATATGATCTGTAAACAAAACAAGGTGTTGCTTTCATTAGACAAAAAATATATAAGGACATTTATCATGAACAAATTTCAGCCGTTGATATCCAATTCTTTCCAAATAAATATGAGGTTGGTTCATTGTGCTAAAAACACAACTGATAAGGCTTCTAAATATTCCATTTTTTTCCCCTTTATCAATGGTGCCTGTGGGCCATGATTTATTACATGTCATAATGGCTTTACCTAATATTACATTTCTGTTTCTACAGTGCAACCTCAGTGCAATAATTTTCCTCTTTTTTTAAAGTGTCAAACTCTGTATTTATTCTAGGGTTGAAAAATAAATGGCGAAAAATGATTTATCTTAAAGGGAATGTTCCAGATTTCTCAGGGTTTCAGTTTCGTTTGCAAACCAATGCCAAAATGTAAAGAAATAGCTATTTTATCGTGTCTGAAATTTCCAAATCTAAACATTGAGCCATTCGGGTATGATTGCTACATTTATTTAACAGAGTTACATTGTAAGTAAATGTAACTCAATTAACAAATTTTACAGTTGCATGTGTGTCTGGATTGTCGAGACAATCACTTACAACTAACTCACTCCAACTTCAGTATAGCCATCCAATATGTTTTTAATGTGTAAAAGGATATATAAAGATATATAAACTACATTAAAATATAGAATTAAGCCCCACTGTTCTCCACAGACTTATCGGACCCTAGATTGGCTTGTAGGCAAGGCCAGCACCTTACACACTGAGCCACCGTGGCTCTCAAGATATTTCAAAATTGTAAATTCAATAAAGTGTACATCTAGTTAACATACAGATGATTGGTTTATATCAAATCTTTGTGTGTGCATGTTTTATTTAAAATTAATTAATAATAACATATCAGATCTGTATCTATACTAAAATAAACAGGCAGAAACGATTTCCTAGCAATGATATGGATAAAATACTGGCTTCTATATAAATTATTGAAGAAGCCATTGGCTATGTTTCTTATCTATCCATTCAATTATAAGTTATTGCATTATTTATAAGGTTCGGGAAATGGGCTTTTATGGCAAGTTTAATGGTAACTACTCTGTCTGCCTGCCTTTGTGTTGGATTAATACTAATATATCTTATTTCACCAATACTATTACTACTGTAGGGTTTTTGTTAATGAAATCTCTTTCCTTCTAATCAAGCTATCAATAAAAGGTCGGTTTACCATAAACTCCATAAATAAATCTACTACTGGACACATATCATAAAATTATATTTCTATACAGTAATTGTATATGGCTTGAAATAGAAACTTACGATTGAACATATTTTTTTTAACTTTATATCAACTCATTTTTTTATTTCATTGATAACATTTATCAAATTTCCATGTTATAAAATCCAATCAGATTTTTTATAAAAAACCTCCCAAAAAACAAATTAATTATTGATGAATTTTACATGTATTGTATTTGTAAATGTGTCACATTTTATCAAGAACGCTTTTTATAGTGTATAACAGATCACAATGTCTGGTTCTGTGCTACCTTAAGACGGCCGGAAAACAAAGAGAGTTACCATAAAACTCCTGAATTGATCGATAACAATATGTGAAATTTAACAATGCCTGGATCGAGATACTCTCAAAGTTTAAGATGATTAAAATCGACCCGTTCTAGCTTTATTCTTGTCTTCCTGCCCCCAAGCTATTATACATACCAATCATCAACAACAACAAGAGAGGCCAGTAATCTAGCTAATAAGAAGGGTCATACTACATTCATCTCTTTACCTCAACTTCATTATATTAACTATTTCATGTAAAACGGAGATAAGTGATTTCTGCTAACAGCTAGTGCTTTCCTTTTTTGCCTCAATTTTCCTCTTTTAACTGTCAATTTGTTGGAGATCGTTTTAAAAAAAATATGACAAAGTCATAAAATCGAGAACTTCAAATAGATGGTATTGCGTGTCAGTTTTCATTAATCGCCTTAAATGGTCCTATTTCATGCTAAACAATCTGACATCACGCCTGATAAACATGCCAGGGTCAACTGCTGACCTTAATTAGGATGAAGGGTAATTTTCACCTGCACTTGTTGTGGACATACGAGAAGAGTGTGAACATCATAGGGAGGAGTTGTAATCAACCCCCCAGTGTTTAGGGGTGTGTTAACCTCCATGTTAATTACTCTTCATCTCCTTAAGTCTATAAATACACCTATAATGATATAACGATTGAGGAACTGATTCTATACAAACTATTGTTCATAGATACTGTCTGTCTGACTTTATTAAAGAATATCATTAGTTACCTTCTAGACAGCACCTGGTGCAACTATAATTGTGTAAAATTATAGCTGAATAATGCAAAGAGATATACACAAACTAATGCCGCATACAGAGATAAATTCTTTTGTATATTTTGTAACACAGTTGGTCGACAACAACTCTGCCATTGAGCAATATTGATCTTATACTAGATTTGATATTTGAAACAAATCCAAGTCAACATCATTCAGTTTAATTTCAAATACAGCATTGCGAAGAGATATGTTATACATTATTACTCAAAATAGAATTCATTCATTTAATATGATCACCTAGAATTCAATTTGTGCTACCCTGGTTTTTATATAAAATAAGGACCAAAATTCTTGGTGACCAAAGCATTTACACATTCAGTAAATGTAATCTACAATTATTCAACTTTGTCCCTAGTCGTATATCAAAAACATTTTATATGCAAGCCAATCATTTGTTGTCAATTGTACAGTCCACAATAAAGCTGCATATAGACTTTGTTTGCTGAACATTTAATCTTTGCCTCGATATGTCAATCACTGTAAGGTAAGTTGTCTTTTAAAAGACTTAAACATTCAATTATTTACAACAAAACTCTTTTCATCTTCAAAGTAAAGGAGTTCGAAATGCAGAGTTTACAGTCAATAAAGCAGAAGTGTATAATGTAGTTTAGGTGAAGCTTTTATACAAGTTGGCGATAATATTGTTGTTGTTAGGCTTCCAAAGGCAGACGGCTACTGACATTCTACTCTCTAATCTGAAAGTACTTGACATCAAGTGGTGGCCTGCAGCTACTAACAACTCTCAAGCCCAACTCTAACTTACGACAGAATAAACATCAAACTACCCGGGGATGTGCACAAGTAGGAGGGCAAGAGGGATCTAAACGAATCTGGACACCTGAACATAAGTTTACTGAAAGATCTAAACCATAAAGTTAATGCGATAGTATACAATTCACTTATAAGAAGGTTTGTTCAATAAAAGTAAATTGTTACTTTGATGTTGAAGATGCTGGGCGCTATGTTTTTCTTGGATGTAAATTGTAAAAGGTATAATTCAAGATGCAGCACATCATAAAGACAGGAAGCTAGAAGCACTTCTATATATACATGTAAATACCGCCATCTTGTACTAATAATCAACGACTCGCTGCAACAGATGGACCTTCACAAAACGTGCAGTTCTCCATCTAATGAAATTTATCTGCAGATAAAATTTCTAATAAAATGTTCATTTTTCATTTCATTTTCTAATTATTGCTATGTTTTATCTCTAGGACTTTGTTTCATGAAGTCACGATATGGAAGGGAATAAGGCTGTTACTTTCTCATGAAATAGTGAATTGGTCAATTTAATCTCCCAGCAACTATATGGCTTCCTTTTTATAGTGACCACATGTTATTGATTTCTTGGCACATGTTTTGATGAAAATATTTGCTTAAGCTATTTTAAATATATGCTTTGGAATTAAAACTCCATTCTGTATATAATAGGTATTGTTTGCATGTCAAGCTGTGACAAATTGGACCAATATCAAAAGATGTACATGTACACCCATCAAATTATACTTCAATCTATACAACTAATCCCTTGACCAAGCCAATATATTTTTATTTGCAACAGTCTGTTTCTGATTAACATTTAATTAATAAAATAATTAACAAATTTATGATAAAACTAGTTGTAGAAAGTGATTTTCGGCCCTATTAAATGTAAAATGTATATATCTTCCGAAAGGTTCAAATTTTATAATGCGGAATGAAATATCTGTGTATTTTTGTTTCTGCATTAAATATCCATCTTCTCTTTGTACAAAATGGTTGCTTCCAATTTATTGAAAATGAAAACATTTGAAGTGCCTTCCTGCAATTATCATAATGCCAGTGCCAATATTAGATTTGATTGAACCTATCTTATTATTGTTTTGTGAAGTAATCTAATAATGGTTGAACAAGCTATATATGATTAAAGGCAACATAATCAGTCCAAGTTTATCTTTTCCCTGTGGCCATGGTGCTGATGGCAGCCATTACAATCACACTTTAACCTTAAGTAAAATCAACTATTGATAGCGCAGCGATCATAGAAAATCAATAGATTTCACACCTAATTTCCTTCAATCTATTTCCATAAAATGGTGTAACTTAGACAACAATCACCTAGTGGAATTATAATAAATTGAATCATTGGTTAGTGATTATTACTTGTTGTCATATAATGTGCAGGTTTCGCGTACTGTTTTATAATAACATTCGATTGCTAAAAAAAAAAGCATTGATATAATCTCCTACATTCCATCTCTTGTAAAACGCAAGCAATAAAATTCAACGTGAAATAAATAGAGAGAAAATTGAATGTTTGCTTTATTTATTTCCAGGGAATAATCACGGGAAATTTCCTGTGAGTAGTAGACTGACATAAAAATAATAGACTGCATCATTTTTATGGTGATTCATTGCCTTTTTTCCATTTTATCTTTTAATTTACTTTCATTTTGTGTTTTTTTTATTTTATTGAACACTAAAATGACTCAACAATCAAATCTTCAAAAGAATGTGTCTGGATAATCAAATAGTTAGTACAGTCTTGGCATGCCCTTGTAACCATGTTTGGATTCATATATTTATCCCTGTGGTTTTTATTTGCATTTTTGGCCGATGTGATCATGGTATATACACCTCGCTAAACGATCTGTGATATTTAGTAATTAATTCCTGGCTGTTAGGTTATGATATTACTCCCATGTTGGTTTAAACTAATAGATTCCGTTCTGGTTCTGTGAAAATTTCTTTTCCATCCGCCAGGCACCTACCTGGTATTCCCATATAAAACTTGGCTCCAACCAAATACAGGAAACCTGTGTCAAGATCTACCTAATGAACCATTTGACATATCAACTCAACCTTTTATTTTTTTAGGACATTTTTTCCGCTTTTGATTCAATAATAACTAAAATCCAATTATAAATGTGCTGTGGTGAAGGATAATTTAATCACGAATAAGAATAAGGTCAAGTCCTCATGACATGTTGATAAATTTCTTCAGATCCCTTTTTATTGTCAGGATTTAATTCAATATGTGAAACTGCTCGTTGTTTTGTTTTTATTAGTAAATTCAGTTTGAACTCAAAAACAAGAACACCCATAAAGAAATCATTATCTTATTACTGAAATAAACGTGATCAACCTTTAAAAAAAAGCAACCATATTTCCATATTTTTTCACAAATTTCTTTTTGGGTTAGATTCAATATATTTCTTCAACACAGAATTTGTCTGTTGCATGTTTCGATCAGTCCATGATTTGATTATAGACCAAGGTGCTTCCAGTCAGAAGAGAAGATGATTTGAACAGTACATGTATTTAAAGCCAACAGCTTAGCTAGATTATAGGTTGCCGGTGTTTCAGTCCTGATGGATTTTGCCATCTTTGATGCATGAAGTTTAGTTTGATGGAGAATGATAACTCAACTTCTCCAAGGAATAATTTGATTAGATCCCTACCTTCATTCAACATCTGTTCGTTTTCCCCATTTCCTGTATTCATTTCTCTGATTCATCTTCAAAATTTGCAGTCTATGGAGACTTATCTGAAGCTAGGGCAGTTGCAATAGAGGGGCAAAGGGATGACAGCGCAAAGGGGTGGAAGCAGAAGGGGGCTACATTAAAGTGTTTGTGTAAGCCTTCACCCAGCCCCACAATGCACATATTTTACAAATTTACTTTAAGGAGCTAAATCGCTAACATTTAATACCTTAATATGAATGTATATAAGCTGATTTACATTCAATGGTTCCTGTTTTTACTCTAATTTCAAATCAGTTATGTTCCGCGAAGTAAACCAGCAGTTCCAATCGAATGCAAATTTCTAGCGTCTGGTTATTCCAGTCTACATACGCTGTTTGGTTTGGTGCAACATGTGTAGCCTCGTTCCTTGAGTCTCTCGCTAGAACTAGGGCTGAAACGCATTATGGTACAAGATTCGTGTACCAATGGTAAAATGTTTATTTTGTCTTAAATATTGGATATCAGAAGCCCATGTTTTCCGGGTAAGATCACAGCATCAATGTTGATTTAAATTTACAAATAATTTGTGTTTTCAAAGTTGAAGATTTTTGATGATATTGAGTTAGAGACTTAGCTCCTTTAAAGATATAACTCCTACATGTCTGATAAAGTCATTGACATTTCAAAAAGAAAAAGAAAATTCAATACAAGTCATTGACATTTCAAAGATAAATAAAATTTAATACAATCCCTTTCTGTTTGTGATATTTTTTATTATATCATTTTGTTCAGAGTTCTGATGTGATTCCTTTTCATTTTACTGGGCTTAATAGCCCTGTCTCAGTATTGTTGTATTTGAAGCCGGTATTTATGCTAATCTTTTTGATAATTAGGCAGACATTGCAATGCTACTGTAATTGTGTTTCAGCATTGTTTAGCTTTAAAGCAAGCCAACAAATGAATTAAAGACAGGGACTATAGCTGGAAGGGATAAAGGAATAACATGGCCATATGCAGCACATTGTTGCCCTTAATTCCTGATCAGACTCTGCATTCTCCAACATTGATATTAATTCCAGTTAATTTCTGGCTATTTTTAATGAGTACTAACAGATAGCTTTCTCTTAATCAGATGTGATTGACACACATTTCATGAGTGCATTGTTATAAATTATCTTATTTTTGTCTTTGTTACACGAGTTCACTTTCCTTCATTGGTTTGTTTTTGTGTAAATGGTGAAATCTGCAGGACCCATGGCTGCTACTGAAGGCTGCAAATGATCAAATTATCATCAAATTATTTGAAAACAGTGTTAGCCCATCTGTGAACAATGCTGGTCTCTTCATACAGCGCTGTATGAGGGGCAGGGCACAATAGCTAAGTTCAGACTGTTTTATCCTCATTATTTAGGAGAGTGTTCTCTGTCAACGAGCATTTGATTCTTGTCACATGGGTCACATAAAACCTTGACTCCATTTCACCACTTCTGTCATTCATGAATCAGAGTTTTAATGAATGAAATTTCTAATTATTTTAATTAATTAAAATTAGAATTTAACAATAGGGAGAACTAAACCTACAAAACAACCAAAATATAATAGGATTAAATGATTTATCAAAGTCTAATAAGAATTATGATAAACATATTATCCAAAATTAATATTATGTAATATGACTTCATAATTCATTCCTAATGACCAATGGAACCATTTGTGTGTAACAATCTGCTAACAACATTGAACCCTGCTCGTCCTATTTACAATGCACAGTAGATTCCATGCTGGGTTCATTATTTAATATTTTAGCCAAAGTCAAGACATATCTTACGTTAAATTATGTGTGACACTTTTAAAATAAGTTTGGTACTGGTAATTTTATTTATTGAATAAACATCTCCATAACTAATATAAACAATGGTTAAGAAAGAGCTGCTGCCGCTCTTCCTACTACATGACCATTTCGCTTTTGGCATAACAGTTTCAGATTACCAGAAACCACTTCAGCTCGACTCCTTCAAATATTTGTGGCTATTATGAAAGGATTGCGTAAGGCTGCTTCTGAAGTGCCGGAAAGTAATGTATTAACACATGAAGTACTGTACAGACACAAGGTCCAAGTACACTTAAATGTGTGGGGATTTATTCCCTGATTACCAAATTTAGCCTAAGACCTCTTTCCTAATTCATTAAATGTATTAGCCTTTACGACAATTCTTTCTATGAGATTTACGATGTCATTTAATCAGACACAGGGTCAATAGGTTGTAATATGATTTTTTCTACATGACACGGACAGTTAAATCAAATGTTGTAATCAGATCTTCCCATGTTTGTATATTTGACAATCAGAAATAAATCTTATATAATGACATTTTGGCCGGTTATTCAGAAGTACTGAAATGGGGGGATAAAAGGATATTTGATTTCTAAATGATAATTTTCTACCCATTTATCAAATAATCACGGCATTTCTTCTGTCAAATAATGAATCCAGCGGAATAATACAAGTTAGTGTTTCGCTAGTAAAAGTGGGAAAACAGAGCGCAAAATGATGAATCAGTTCATTTCATTAAAAGCTTTTATAAATTTCCTCTGCTAAAACAAAGCCACATCTTCTATTGCTAAATGAAATCTTTGATGAAAAGTTAATCCATCAAGATTATTGATGTCATCAATTACAGTCGACAGGTGAGAAACAATATCGTGATTAAATTTAGTCATCGCTTTACACATTTAATTCAATATCCTTTTAATTTTCAGCAAATATCAATAAAAATACAAATATTTACTGGAACTTTGGTGCAGCGGAAGTTTAGATAAAAAGTGGACTATGTAACCTCTAAATAATGGAGCATGACTCAATAAGTCAGCCCATATTAAAGATTAGCCGCTTCTTAATCTCTTCTTTTAACATGAAACAATAGGATTCAACAGAAATGGAAAGAAACCTTCATTATTGTTTTAATAAACTAAAGAGTATTGGAGCATTTAATTCTTTGTCTGTATTTTTCTGGGTCGCTGGTTGAAATGTGAGGAATCCCATGTTGAATTGAAAACGGTCCATTCCTGATAATGCCTGCTTTTAGGATCATTAGCTTTCGTCACTTTTTTCTTTGTTACATTGCAAACAAAGACGAAGCAATTTGACGTGACTGTGTGTCATAATGCGGTTTAATTCCGTCAAACTTCCTGTAAGGGTGTCTTGTCCCTTCCTTGAGGCTACTGCTTTTATCCACCTTCACCTTGTCATTACATTTAAATGCACGTGCAATCATCCCTGAATACAGTCACAAGTACCTTTTACTAAATATGCTTCAATGAGATCTTTGAAAGATAATTTGAACGAAATACAAACATAGTTTAGTGTACTTGATAATGTACATGATTGTTTGTAATTGTTGGAAGAAGAGAAACACAGCTTTTTACCGAAAAGTCAAAACAGATAGTTTTACAAGACATATTAACAACCCAAGCTTGTGATCTAGATTAAATTGAATATGTCCGTCTGCTTATTCCTGAGTGATGAATTTCAGAAATTTGACATTATATTCACAGAAATGTATCAGTTACATTACAAAGTTAAAGTCGTTCCCTTAATGTTTAAAAAATGTTTTAGTGCCCGTTTTAAGTTTCATGGTATTTGTTGAATATATTTCTTTGTTTTCTTTTGAACAGTGAGCGAAGAGAATGAGTCATAGTTTTCTAAGATCCTACTGTGAGACAGATGGGTATAGAAACACTGTTATTTCCCCTAACTCCTCACTAGCACACATAGCTTGTTGTGTGAAGTGTGTAAGGTAATTTCCCCGTCTCCCTATAATTGTCTGCCATACCATATTCATTCAATTAACAAGTAATTCCCCCGTTTGGTTCGGCTTTTTTTCCGAAGTCCAGACATTGTGTTAGCACCATTCTTTTTTCTTTAATCAAGATGGACATGGCAACTAATCACTTTTTCACGTGCGAAGTCTTCTTAGCATGCGCGAATCCTGGTGCAGCAAGGCCTTGCTGTATCGAAGATTGTCATTAACTATAATTGTATAAAGACAGTTTTCTTGACAAATAACACACATGATGAAATTTTATCAGCTCATTAATTCAAGACAGATTTTTTAACCCGAATCATGTTGGCTCAATGGAGCTAAAATGACTAATGTTTTGACAAATTACTTTTTGAATTATTTAAAATATTTCTATTTTTATAGCAAATTTCATGCCACAGTTTACGGATTGGCTACGGTCTGTAATAGTATTACTGCCGATAATATGAATATCATCAATTATGTTATTGAGCAATTTAGTCGAAGAGGCCTGTTTTAACCATGAATATTGCACATTATCTGGAAAACAAATCATTCTGAGTTAAAGAGCAATGCAGTGCAATTGTGTATATATGTAACAAAGAATTACAGAGGAAACATGTAAAAGCTGTGGATCTGTATATCGCATTTCTTCATTTACATATTGTATTATAGACGTCTGCAATATTAAGCCCATCACTAGCCAATGATGAATGGCCAAAAACTAAGCCAGCTAACAACTAATCAACAACCCTTGAAGAGTTAATGTAGTGGCACTAATCTTCGTAATCCCATTAGAATATAAAAAACTGCTGTAAATAAAACCAATTACCTACATAAATATATTCTTATGATATATTGATAGGCTATTTAACAAAGGGGGGTCTCTTACATATTGAACAAAATCACTGACAGAGGATATCTGATTCTATAGTTAATGCCACCAATCAATTCAATTAAAAATGTTTTCAGTTTAGTGTGATTTGAATATACATGTCCTATACATGTAGGCTCACTAACCACGAGGCCTTGGGTACCATTATTGTTTCTGCCAAGAAACATTTCTTGGGTATTCCAGCCGGGTTTCTCCATGTCAGTCTAGTTGTTCGGATGTAGAGAATTAGTGATATCAAAGACCATATGTGGCACTATCAACCTTCCAACATACAACCTTGGTTCATGTTTTCTTGTTTAACTATTTCAGATCAATAACCCAAAGTCTATTTTCGGGGCAGGGGTGGAGTGGTGATCCCGAATCGAAACCTACTAACACTACCGTGTTAGATCTAATTCCACAAGCTATAGAAATTTTGAATATGGATCAACCCAAAATTTACAGATATAATTTCTTGGTGGTGGTAAAAGTGCCTCTTTAAGCTTCTTACATTAACCCAGTTCGTTATTGAATATCTCAAAACTAGCAGATATAACCCTCCATCAACAAGCACCACTTGCTACCATTTTTCTTTCTGAAATGACATGCCATGTGTAGATATGCATCTTGACTGATTATCCTCCTAAATTATACATGTATTTCAATTCACTGCTTGTCTTGTTTATTTTCAACACTGTCAAGTCAATAAAAAAATAAAACCATGCCAAAAAAATCCTCTGATAGCAATGAATAAATATAACTCTCATAAAAAAGAGTGATATGTCCAAAGAAATAAGACAAAAGATGTTCTATCTATTAGATTACGTGCAATGTGGTGGTAGATTTACAAAAACACAGCGTAGAAAAAAACAAATCTGAAGATCAAGAAAGAGTTGTGAGTTTTTGCCAATGACGCAGTTTTTCATTCTTAAAACAAATGTCTTTTATCAAACTGTTGAATTTAGCAGTAACAACTAAACAAGTGTGGGTAGCTTGTTTATTTATTCAAAAGCTCACAACTAACAGTAGTATCTACAACATGGACATAATTAGCTATATAAATCACATCAACTCTTGCTGTTAAAGCCTGCTGTCTTTTCTCTACACACTTTTAGTCTTCTTACCGTATGTATTAGCAAGCCTTACAACCATCCGCCTGCCCACCTATGACCTGGCTTTGATGTGGACCACATCAAAGCACACCTGGGTGGGTGATACAAGATGGGGAATGGTGTAACACAAACAAACTACCCATTCCATTCACATTGCTATGTCAATCATACATTTATATATCTTGACAGATAGAACAACCAGCCAGCATAAAAAGGCACAGCCACCATCTTAATTAAAATAAAAGACAGTTCATAACATCTTGTCACCCCCCAATCATGAATAAATGAACTCTCCTGGCTATCAGGTGTGCAGTTACCTGTCAGGTTAAGTTTATTATTCTGCAGAGCCAGTTGATCCTTAGCTAAACCATCCTGTCCTAACATAGCGCAATAAGATATATCGGGGCTATACAGAGAACAATGAATCTATTGACATTGATAGCCACCTCTAATTCTATTATAGCACATTGTTACAAGGAATATATTATTCCACTATAATGACTACACCCTCTTGTTACATTAAAATCTTTTAATTTGATTTCTTTATTCTGCTTGGTAAACTCTATATCGAACTCAGCCCTTTAAAGTATCAGTTTACAAATCCACATTATTCATAATATTTATTATTCTCTGCTGTAGATCTTATTTTTTTGGGGTACATAAGTAGTATTGTCCTTACTTACTTAGTATTTATGAATGTATATTTTTTGTGTACCTGAATGTGTGTGAATTATGTTTGAAGCTTAAAGGCTTTTGAATATTTATTTACTTTAATATCTATTACAGTCTTGATGGTGAGAATTTTGCCATGGGTAAATATTTTAAGGCAACCATATTGCATCAATCATAAGTCAAATGCATCAGTTTTAGTTCAGAACTTCAGGCCCGGAATTAACAGTTTCAGTTGTATCTGACAAAATGTCTTGAGAGAGATTGAGAAATGGATTTAACATCCACTAGGTCATTTCGGGACTAACACATGGTTTAATTTTATTTCAATAATTCGCTTGCGTATAGGGGTCTTTAGCAGTGGGAGGAAACCGGAGGACCCGGAGAAAACCCATGAGGATGGAAAAATGGCTGGAACTACTGAATTTGTTCCTGACAAAATAACAAACACCAAAGGGGTTTTGCCTGACAAAACATGAATTTGTGTCTTACAATGTCTGTGACAGGTTCCACATTTCCAGGCTTACAGAACTTGTTGCTTGAACTGCAAACTAGATTATAATAAAGGATGTCCCCAACTTTTCAGGAGACACCTGGCTTTCCTGAATAGATTTACAGTAGGTGTATAATTCATATACTTATACTCAAGATTGTATCTTATCATCCTTGCTTTTAAGGTAAGAAAATGTTGAAAGGAGCCTAATCAGTGTATTTGAAAGGTAATTTTACATTGATCCTTGCTATATTAACTGGATCTTGTTTATTATACAGTATATATCACTACATCATATTGACTTAGACCCTACCTGAAAAGCGCTTTCCCAAACATTGACAACAGTCAAGTGAAATGAGCACATTAACATATTTTTCAACTAAGTAAACAGCGGGTGAATAAGGGTATGGGGCCTGGGCGAACAAGTAAACATAAACCCATAGACATAATTTCACTTTACAAACACACACAGATCAAAAAAGATAAGACATGCTAAGTGTCACAAAAGTTGGGGTGAATAGTACATAAACATGGCTAACATGATGAATTGAATGGATGGGAAAAACTTGTGTGGCAGGACTCTACATGATCTTACAACTTTACTCAAAACCACTCAACAATATCAACCTTATTTCTGTCAAACTGTCTCCTCAAATCACCTCCAGTCCTCACATCTACCTCTTGTAGTATTAACGAAGGTCTTGTCCTCTAAACTATCCCCTTCATCAAACCAGTCAATGAACATAATATGACATGTTGATCATGAAATACATGCTTTCATATCTAACAAGGAACTGTTAAAGTAAATTCACCAAAATCATCTAAAAAGAACAAACATTCCTTTCCTCCTACACTTTGCAGGAGGACTGCACCACACACAAACTCCATTAAGCAACCTGCGGCAAGACACACAAACATTGCAAACAATAAAAACATTAAATCAAGACTTTGGATTTGGGAGGCCAGCCATAAGCGTCCACCAGATGACATAGAATAGAAGATTTCAAGACCATATACCTCCCACAATATACATTATCGAGTTTCAAATTTCCCAAAAAAATTCAAAATGTTAAAAATTTGTCATATTGAACATATCATGGATGAAATCACAGAACAAGGGATTTCAGATTATTTATTATGTCAATGACACATGAATTTTAATATCCCAACAACAAAAGAAAACAGAATTTAACAGGTGTCATCAATAAACATAAGTAAGATTTTATGGGAATAAAAGTTTATACAGCTCATAACAATAAATCGTGTGAACTATTGTGAAAATCTTACATCAAACGCCCTAATATATCATAATAATATCATATGGAATTTATTCCGTTACTTTTTGAAGTTGAAAATAACAAACACAGTAAAAGATTCAACTCCATTTGGTATTTTATGGAATTCAGATGTAAATGGAGAGCTGAAATACATTAACAGCATAATCCCTTATATAGGTCAGCTAATGTAATGACAATGTCTGAAGAAAGAGCAAAATGAAAAACTTGATAACAAACATATTAATGGTTTTGATGTTCCATTACTTACTACAGACAAAAATAAAAATAACCATTTTATAATGTACTTGGACATGTAAAAGATTCTTTGTACAGATCTCTTTAGGTTTTTTAACTTCAGAAAGAAAATATAAGAGTTTGTGGTAGGTTTTTTGCAATGTGTTTGTGTATTAGGGAGTTGGGAGAGCTGTTACTGGTCGAGTTACTGTTGAGGCCACCAACATCAAAGACTTGCCAATCTAAAGAGAAACCAGGTGTGAAATAAAATAATCCTCTCTCTAATCCCTCTGTGATTTATAACCAATAAGCAGAAGTGGCAGCGCAAGCTTTAATAAAATATCATATTTTCCCCTACACGTATATATTACTCACTGCTGACAACAGTTTAATATATCACTAATATCTAATTATCACAACGTCACTCCGCGATAAAATGCTCACATCTGCAATATCACAGAAGGGAATTAAAACTAAATTGAAATATATTAAACCAGGCATATGAGTACATATGTTATAAGTTTTCAGCGATATTACTTATAATATTCAGATTACCTTAAATAAATTTTCAATTAGAGGCAAGTGAATTTTAAATATAGATTGGGGATATATATCACTTTATCTCTTATGATAAAAATGGCAGGCTACTTTGTAAATGATAGCTACCCAGTTGACATATTAAAGAAAGACTGATTTATAGGCAAATTTAAGCGTTGAATCTCTTCGTTACCTTGCTGTGATAGTGGTCAGTTGCGATGTCCACACTAATGTTGACAAAGGGTGATAGCACAGGTGTGTTGTAGTAGGAATTTGAGATTGTTTAATGAGAATTTGCGGGGATTTTCAACCAAATACTCGTCAACTCACTTAACACTGAGGTTTACCATTAAACAGACATACTTTGTTCCATGCTTTACTTGATAAATAAGGGTTAATAAAAAAACCTACAAAAGTGAATGACTATGTTTCTTCCCTCCAAAACTAAAGCCTTTGCAAAACTGCTGTTAAAACCCAAATAGATAACAAATTTAATGGAATTTAATTAAGAGCTCCATGAGAAATATGTTTTGCTGATTTAAGCATTCTTTTTATTTTGACCCATAAAACCCCACACAAAGCTATCTCTGTTTAAAAGAGTGTATTTGTTAAGGTCAGAGCTGTTAAAACATTTCATATCTGAAAATGCTATAAATAACCAACACAAATTCTCAAAGTTCTTCTCTTGTTTTTTTGTTCTCAACCAATTAAAGGAAGCATTTTATCAACCTAAATACGGAAATAAGGCAGAAATAGTGAGAATAACTTCGAGCCTACATTTTATCTAATCAACATTCAAAAAAACAATGGCAGTTGTGATACTGGAGAAGAATAGCTGATTTGACTTGACAAATGAAATACATTAGAAAGATTGCAGAAATGTGCCTGCAGGCTTAAAGCAGCTTCATCTTCTCTTAATTGAGTACATGTGTAGGCCTATAATGTAGATTACAGCTTTATGATCAATAATTTAGCATGAATTTCATGCTGTCTTCTCAGGTATTGTCACTGTTCGATTGTGGAATAGACTGTAGAATACCGCGCTAACCTCTAATTATAGATATTAATATATATGATTTCTTGTCGTGTGCTGGAAATAATAAATAGATGTATGTATGTTTAGTCCTGTTGGTTGTTTGTTGTTACTAATGAGCCCTTACACCGATGTTCTATTTATCTACCTGTTCTTACAACCTAATGGACATGACATCCAGTCTGTCAGTCATTTGTTCTTCTTGTCACTGATTGACAACCCAACCTGTCACAGTATATTAATACTACGTACCTGACCTCTGGTAATAAGATTAAATAAGGAGATAAACCTTTATGTCAGCCGGTCATTATGGGATTAAATAGGGCTATACATGTATATAATATACATAATGAACAGATTGTTTATAAACGCTGAGACCCATTATTCCAGGTATTAGTCATGAAACAATGTGTTTTATGTGCTTGACACTTCAAATTTAATGGGATTTTCTGGCCTAAATCTATTGAAGGACAAGCACAGTATATTCACAATGAAAGTGAACTTAAAAGATAAGTGAAGGCCTAAGTGGGGGATATAATATGAGTGTAATAATGTATAATGTGATATTGATGTTCTCGATAAAACTATCTAGCCTATTTTATATTTCTGAGATAAATTCAATCTTAAGTTTTATAATAGTCAGGTAAATTATACAGTAGCCATGATATAACAATACAAACATGCTTGAGTCACTAAAGTAAACCTATAATTTGAGATTTCGAGTTAAGTGACGAGATATAAATGAATACAAAAAACTTGTCTCAGTCTGAATTAAAAATCAATTCAGGAAATAATGACTCTTTACATTCACCGCTTACAAATCAATATTATAAATATGTCCGTTTCACAGTGAAGGATATATAGGAATAAGCAGGTGTGAGCTAGGGCAGACGTAATTGACAAGATTTACCTTCTACAGGTGGTAAAAGAAAACAGGAATCCAGTTACAAAGTTTGTTTACAACCAACCAACCAGAATAGAAATTGTGTAGCCTTTTCATGAATGTCTTTCATGAACTATAACCTTACATATTTTAGTGACACTGCATTTGAATGAAGTATAACGATTTTTAATGAACTCTGCCCCTCCCCCCTAGATTAAAACTTGTGAGGTTGGGTGATGTGATGAGATGATTTAACAGCTTACTAGATATATAGATCATCTAAGTATGGATTTGGAAATTGTTCCTAATTTTAAAAATTTGAAATATATTATAATATACATGTACATGTAGGATGTGGGTCCAGACTCCAAAGTATCCAATTCTTTCAAAACTGTAAAAGAAATTCCATGTATATGTAGGCCTATTGTCTCTCGGTTCATATCTTATCATAATACTATTGTTTTTTTGCTCAATATAAAAAAAAAGATCAATATGCAAGAAAATCTATTTCTATGCTTGCTGTGTTTGTAGGTAATTAAGATAAAAGATATCTGTAATTATAATAGGATATGAACATCTATATCTCATGTACGGCTTTATCTGTCTTTATACAGCTTTCCATATTAATTATACTTGCCAATATACTATTGTTTTTTATCAACATTATATGTATATTTGATATAATCGTCTAGAAAAGATTTTAGTTCAGCTGGTGCTAATATCTATACCATATGTTTGTAATATAAATCTTGCTCATAAACAAAATAATATCCAATAAAAGATCTCCTCTGGCCAAATTCAACTCTCCCCATTTTTTCCTACTTAATTTGGGTGTTTAATTCTTATCAATTTTTTAAAACACACAAACAAAAAAGTTTGTAATTTGACGGTTTAAAAGATAAATACAAAATTTGTTTTTGAAATGTCAAGAATCTACAATGTTTTTTTCTCTTATCAAAAGGTTTTATCAGTGGCTGCCCTTTATGAAGTTTTATGTAAACAATTTAGAAAGTGTGTTTCACTATCTCACAAACACAAAGTAAATCATTTGTGGTGTGATAAATAATTGAAATTAAATCCAAGGCAAATTTTAGCTTTCAAATTTAAACGCAAACATGGATGAACACTGTTTTCAAATTTGGACATTACTTTAATTTCAAGCTATAAGAATCTGAAAAGCATAAAATGTTATGATGATAAAGATCTCTAATGTATGTCACCCTTGACCACATCTTTATGGATTCAGCATTGCCACGACTAAAGCCCTACATGGCACTGACATCAAATAATTCAGTCATATTTTGTCAGATTAAAATGAAATGACTGTCAAACTTTGAATACTAAGAGCTTTCTTATATTCAGATAATTATCTACCATAAAATGCCCCCTTTGTGGTTTCGTTTCATATTTGCCATTAAAACTTCAAAGATGGGAATTAAGAAGTTGCACAGGGATATTTTGTTGTTGCCTGTAGCAACAATCTCTCGCCATCTTTGCAAAATACAGTTATTGGCTTCCATATGTCATATGATAGTATTACAATTTATTCATGAGAGCTGAGATTTGTTACCCTTTTTACTGAGAGAGTGTGCAGCTGTACTGTAACATTTATCAACAAAACTTATATCAAATGTTCCAACCTAACAATAAAGGTGTGTAACCAAAGTCTTAACGATCGAAAATTTCTACCTTCCCAAATAAGTTTGCAAGTTAATGGTGTAACAAGCTAATTAAAACAAGGAAATTTGTAATACAAGCAAATTGCATCCATAACTGAGTAGTCTGTAGTAGAGTGAATCATATTCCTGATGAAAGTTCCTGTATTTAACAGCCGGTTTGAAGTGATAATGGCATTTCTCTAGTTAACAACTGCACATACTGTAGAGCCTGCAGTTTTCTTATCTTTCTTACATAATATGCAGCGGTTTGCTGTGTCTGCTATTAGAATATTTTGGTCAAGTTTTCAAGTGTGGGAACAATTCCTGATAATTTGTCTGCTGACAGGGCCAGCTGGTGTACAGAGTTCTACACTGGGTGGACTACCTAAACCGCAGGGAATTAGTACTTCTTGCTAGCCAACAATCACAATATTTATGAGGATTCTGGCCTACAGCTCCATTAGGGAAAGAGGATCAGGTTGCTGGGGTCAGGCTATAAGATGTTAAGACAATCAGAGCCATGTGGAATTTGTCCCCTGGCTAGTTATACACTTTCAGGTCACTTGATAGTCCAACCTTACAAACAATGGTTACTTGTTATATCGAATACAAAATATGGATCTAGTTAATTTAGAATTCTGTGAGAATTTGAAGCAAAATACCCTCAATCCTTTGTCTAAACAGATTAGTATTTATGAATTTATATATATTCCTGATGTAAAGTCGGAATGAAAACTTATATTTTCCACTATTTCTGCACAAAAATAGATCAAAGGTCACAGGAAGTATAGTTTCATTGATGACATCATATACGTTTGTTTACCACAACTCATGGCAAATGGTTATAACAATGAACCATGCCCATATGCTGATTTTCTCACTACTGTAGATCTAATATGTATCAAAAAATAAACGAGAGTAGAAAATTGTGAAATTTTGAAGTCAAAAAAAGATTTGTACTAATCTCAAAGCATTAATAATCGATTATCAAAGTTGCATTTGACCTGACTGTCTTTTAAAATTTTAAAAGTTAGTACTTCTTTTTTGTTAAATTAAAACATGGATTTTTTTGGACTCGACAAAACGGAGTGGGTAAACAGAAGAGTAAAGTTGTGTTGGCACAGCAGTGTTTATCTTACTCAAGCCTCTTTATTGTTACCTTTATTTAATGTCCACATAGTTCAGGTTTGAAGTTGGTAATTGTTGATGGAGAAAAGCCAACAAAAGACTAGAAAACATTCTTGCAAACTGTTTCAAATTTGAACCGCTCGTTTTGATCAATATTGGGGAACTGCTATGGGAAGGGAGAGAGACTTGTTTGCGGCAACATGGCAAACATTACCTTTTGTTTGTTGTTGCTTGTATACACATTTGGTCTGTGTTTTTGGTGCCCACCTGCAATGAAGGGCATACTTCCAGCCGCAATCTAGCCGAAGACAATGTGCTCCTTTGATGTTTGGCTTCCACTAAGCTGACAAATACCTATGGAATTGATTAACATAGCTCAAAATGGTGATACATGTACATACAGCGTGGCTGGCTTTTATTTTTGTTCTTTGTTTGAAATGGATATAAACTGCATACTCTGGGCCTTTTAAATGTTTAATCCTAGCACAAATCTCAGGAAATCATAGTGGAGTAAATAAAGACCCTTCTATCAACATATTCCAATATAAACAAACTTGGTTGCAGAATCATTTCAGAAGGAAAATGAAAAACCACAGAATATCTTTGGTTCAACTCGTCAACCTCAACCAGCATTCCACATCGTTTTCATGTAACTCTCTCTTGTGAGGCATCATGTAACTCTTTCTTCTGAAGCATCCCATATTTTTTTTCTCTATTCTATGAAGGTCACCCTGTGTGCCCTTATACCAATGCCATGATGTTACCAATGTACACACGCTAGGAGAAATGGACACCTGGGATATAGTAACACTATTATTGTATGACTTGATGAAATTAGGCCTACTTTTTCTCTCATATTGACAATATTGACCAAGATATTGTGTGGCTATTTACCTAGTCCAAGTTAGTTATTTTATGCGGCTAGTAAACCGATATCGAGCTTAAACTCAGTCAATAAACAGTCAAACACATTTTATAGGGGAAAAATAGATTTGATTACATGAGTCACAATGGCTGTGAGTCAGGTATTGTTGGTCTACCTGTATCATAAAAGACATCCTCTATTATTAATAAGCAGTCATTTAAAAAACATAGCTGACATCAAGAAATCAATAGAACAAGGAGCAGCGCTAACAGAGGCACCGTGTGGACAAAGTCTCTACCTTATTATATAACCATGACGATTACATTGTTTCCTTTTACTCGTGCTTCTCATGCCAGGTAACAACTGAGTTAATCAAAAGTAATTAAGCACTATTTAAATTCATTCATGATTTTTTTTCTATGGAACTGTCACCTTGTTTGCTTTTATCAATTCAATTCCAACTGATCAAAGGTGGATTTTTTGAAGTATGTGTTTTAGAAATTAAGCAAATAATACTGATAGAAGTGCAAAATTTTAATGAAAAAACAATCTATACAGTTTCTACTAAATATTGTACTAGAAATTTAAACCTGAAGAGAAAACGAACATATGCGTACATTGCATACACTACAATATCATTGTATCAATAGCTTCCTTGAATAAACAGTCAGATGGTACAATGTAATTAGTATTATGCAAAAAAAATTAACCGACCAACCCACCAACTAATACTGTATTACATACATTTCTGTTAAAACTAGGTATACAACTGCCTAATAGCCCAAAATACACTTTAAATAATCATGTCTACATTTGAAAATAATATTCATTACATTAGACAAGCTTTTAATATGACACAACTGCCAAACATTTTAACTGGTTTTGTATAATGTTTCTGACAGGATGTTAAGCCTGACTGCCAAAATCTTCTGGCTGGATGAAGATGGTGAAAATTATGCAAAGGGATTATTAAATAAAAGGTTAGATTAGTCTTGGACATCCAGGTGAGACAAGAGTCATGACACACTGGTCCCTGAAGGCATATTGCTAAATTAATTGATTATTGGTCCCACAATCAAACTAACACCATAAATCTGTTGTTTAAAGAGAGTCCAGAAGTCCACATAAACGGTTTAGAAACATTAACATGTCAGATCCTTTGTGAATTTAGAATTTTATACATAATAGCCCAAGAGAATGGTGTAGTTAGTTGGTCTAGGTGAGCTATAAGGTTGCCTAACATGTTTAACTGGACTTAATCCATTCCATTAGGAACTGAAGTAGTGCCATGTAAATTGGGTTGACAACCAGACAGGACTTTAATGAGATAAGTCAAGAATTAATGAGAATATTCATCCTATAAACATTGCTTCAATCATAGTTCAATTATCCAATAACTCCACTGTAGCAACTTTCACTCTACACTAGAAAAATATTTACTCAATAGAATTTCAGTCCATTCTTTGACATTAAAAACTTTGGCGGTATTCTGAAATATCCCTCCAATTCATTTCAGTAGAATAACCCAGTTGTTGTGCTTGAAAAAGTTAGAAAGAATGTTAACCTTTATCCTGATAGTTGACAGAATATTTAAATTGATTTTATTAATGCTAATACATTATTGATTCTAAAATTTGTCACAGAAATCAAGTATATAATAAAATGTTATCCGTAACCATAAAATTAATAGTTTATAAGTGAATGGCGTTTTGTATGTAATATCCATGTACATGTAGATATATTGGTATGTGATGCAGGAATAAATAATTAATCATTCATTTCATGATAGTGCTTTTATTGTCTTTCACACTTATGCGAAATAACAATAATATGACCATTAATAAGAATTCTAACTACCTATATAAATATAGAGTATTACATGTAAACTGTTCCAATACAAATACATATACATGTATATATAATCCAAGAAAGTTCCATATGGATAAATAAGTTCCAATTCCAAGAGCACAATGTGTCTAACTGAGTCCGACACCATTTTCTCAAACAATTTCACTTTTACAGATTTGTTGATTTTTCATTTTGGTTTATTTCTGTTGTATCATGTGTAAGACATAAACAATTTGAGCCATATGTAGATTTCAGTCGAAATTACTGTGACAGATATTGTCAAGACACAAGCAGGCTAGACAAAACAATTTTAAATTCTACACTAAAAGTTGTACTCATTTAATTAAATGGCATTCCATAAGATCCTAGGCTTCAAAATGTAGTAAGTAATAGTAATTCCAAAGTTCTGTGTTAACCTTCAGAAGGTCAAATGGTAAAAAAATAATAAGAGCATTGTGTTTGTTGAATAAGATTAGTAATACTACTAATAACATTAGTTAGTTGATGATTAATTAAGAGCCTATTTAAACATACATCTACAGGCTACAGAAGATAAAGTAATCAAGCAGATGCAGAAGCTCAGGTTTCAATCTGAAAATTTACCATTTCTCTCAACGACAAAATCTTTCAAGAATTGTTTTTTTCTCAAATGCATGTAACATACGTTGTACATAGAATTTTGTCTCAACCCATTTAATTATATTTAATCAATAAAAATGAACTTGTAAGTGTATGAGTTTTTCCAGAATTACAAAAGACACCTTTACCTATTCATGCAATATGAATTGAACGCACTACAATATAGTGTTGCATTTAGCACCCGGTGCAAGACCAACTAATAAAAATTGCTGTATTTCCAGTCTCTTAAGAAAAATCAAACAAAAATCACAATATTGAGTAAGGGTGCACAAAGAGTTCAATTAATTCTTTGTTGAATTTGTCGAAAATTACCCACTGAGCTTACTAAAACAGCAAAATGTACATAGTGCATGAGCCTGTGAAAACAGCCATTTTTATTTTGTGGTTTGGTGGTGTGGGTTGAATTAGCTGGGTGGAGTTTGGTTGGCAGGATAACATTTCTCCCCATCTTAATGTAGGTTCTTTAATAGATAACTGAGCAGTCAAAACATGTTCATTGTGCATTTGTGGCATGTAAAAGAAGTTTAGTGGGCTGATGAAGGAGACTGGCAATATGGAAAATACACTAGATAAACACTAGCTAACCACAACTCAATGTTGACTGAAGATATTAGACTGTATTCACTAATCCTATCTTAAACACGATGAATACAACCAAGTCAGCTGCCTGTAGCTATCACCTAAAATGTTATTTCGTGTATAGCAACATTGAATAAACAGCCAATAAACACCAAGCACCCTCACTGTCCGCCCTGTTAGTAAATTCAGATACCCGGTGTGTTTAGTTGACTTGAAACTACCAAAACAATACTGAATTTCCTCATCAACTCCTGAATACCTTTAATTAACACAAGCAAAGGTTTATCAGAACTTTTTTTATAACTTAATACAGCCCAATATAACTCTTACTTAACAAAACACAAAAAATAAATTGTATAAATTAAGTAAATTAGTTAAATAAATTGACAATTAGCTAAACAAATTTTTTATAAATTACGGTATATTAATATATCAATACATGTATGTAAAATGTACATGTAGTTACAGGCCACTTATCTGATCTACATGTATATGTATGTAATCACGACAGTAAATAAAAAAAATAATTAACGATTTCTAAAATTAAAGGCATTGGCAAATAGTTTGCAGAATTTTGAATAGGGTTTTATAAAACATACATGTGTGTGTGATGACTAATCCCAGCACCAAGAGGATGTACATTTATTGATTTCTTCATTTTGTCACCTATCATTTGTCTTTGTCGTCATTTATTCTTCCACTACTTTTTATCCATTCTCTTATGACTTTATAATTATAAAAAACACAATATGCGAACCCAGCTAAAATGGAACAAATCATGCTAATTTCAATCCTGATGAACATTTTTCAAATAAGAAATGGGCTGCCATCTCAAATATCACTAAGTCTTAATGTCATGCCAGATTTTCAAGAAACACAATTCTAATTGCAAAAAGTATCAAATTACCTGACCTGCTAAAATATTGTCTTTATGACTATCTCATTCTTCTTTTCAAATGAATTTTCTCTAATCAAATCCTTGAAAAAAATCTCACTAATTATTTTATTATCTGGCCTTTCTGTGAACCATTATGAAAAGTATCATGAAAATGAATAGTTTTGGGTGTAAGATAATGTGATTTTATTCCTGAGAGAAGGGTAGGGTTTCACAGTTCTTCATTGCCCTGTCTCTCGTCTCAACAGAAAACAGGAAAAAGATAGAATACATAATTAAAACGGCAACAGTCTCGCAGCAATTATTAGCTTAAAGTGAAATTAACGGCTTAAATGGATCTGAGAGAGTCTGTTATGAAATGGAGCAAAATGACATTTGAACCAGGAATTTTAAGCTAAAACAAAGACCAAATTAGAAATGAATTATTAACTATTCTGAATGGACTGTGATAGGAGGCGGTTTCTCTAAGGCATCAATGTCTTGAAGAAAGTAAGTGACCTGTCTGCGAACAAATGTTGATTCCTTTTGTTCTTCAAGTTAACACCATACTTGGCAAGAATACTTGAAGAAAACAAACTAACAAATCAAGTACTCTTGACAATTTCTACATCAGCTTTAACAGGATGACTTCTATTAGCACCATGGATGATCTTATCAAATATAATTAGTGTTTTAAATCATCAAACATGTAGATTCAGCAAAATATTAGACACTTAATTAGCCAGGATTATGTCATTAAAGATTCCAGTTAGATATATTATGTTCTTTTTAATTTGATACTAAACCTCACCCCTAAGCAACACATTTGGCTTTATGTTTTCATTATGCACCTAATTAGAGAATTATTCAATTACAGATTCCATAATGGTAGTTTAAATAGGGGATATACATATACGTGTATATGCAATCATGCAGGATTGAAAACTCTTCCAGTCCACACATAAATGACAAAGCTAAATCTACCATAATATCTGTTGCATACCCATTTACAGACCATTCATATATTATTTTATGACCTTTACCATCTTCCAAAAGGAAGCTACAAATTTGGAAAAACCAATGTAGATAGGCACATGTAAAAAGACACATAACATTTTAATTCCCAAGGGGTACCCCATGGACCCCAACGATTCATAGCAGGCCCTACTGTTCTTGTGAACAACAACTAACCCAAAAATTAAGACGATTTTGGTTCATTTTCATTGTGAATAGCTGAGACATTGGGTAGAAATAAAACTATTATTCGGAAGTTGGCATGTGTTAATGCTAGATTTCGTGTAGAATTAATTAATATGAAATGTGTCTGTTCATGTTCACTGTAGCATGGAATATACTGGCATCAGTTTTCACTTGCTAACACAATTATTGATTACTTGAAATGGAGTCAAAGAGAAATTATTAGACTTCTAAATTAATTACTTATTTTTAAAATAAATCTATAAAAAATAACAGGAATTTTTATCAACAAGACATGAAAAATGTTTTTAGAAAATGATCTACTTTACATATAAAAAAGATAAAATATGAAATATTATCACTTTTTTGAGCAAGTATAAAAATCTGTTTTCTTAGAGTACTGGTAGCCTACATGTATATGATTTTGAGTATATCATTGGTTTTCATCAATTTGTCACAGTCATATTTTGTTGAGTTTTTTGTCTGTACAAAATCGTCAAGATGAAGTTCGGAAAATGGAAAATAATATTTACAATGTTATCACAAATGCTTGTCTGAGTGTTTTATTATAAAAACACCCATCTTCCCTTGAGGTGATACAATTTCGATTTGATAGCAAACCATCTCGACAAACTGACAAATCGCCACAAAGTACAGCTTCTCTTCACAAGAATTGTTTAGTATCGTAATAATTAGTCCTTGTTTTGTCTTATATGACTCACGGGCATTGCACTAATTTGATTAAGAAAGGCATCCGTCTTCTTAGAAGTCGGGAAAAAACCGTTAGAATATTCGGGAGAGCTCAACATGAATGCCTATCCAGGTTTCAAAGTTTCACCCAAGGGAATCTGTGTCTGATTCTAAGAAACCCCGCTATGATCGACAAAACAGTTTTGTAACTGTTATGTTTTCCAGCATGGCGCGGACGGCGGCGCTGATGTCGGCCATGTTCCGCCAATCTTCTAAATTTCTTTCTTTGCCTCACGAACGTCTGATCAAACCATCTGAATATCTAAAACCAAACCAGGCTTTAGAAGTTCTTGCTTGCACTGATTAGATACTGAAATTGACACAATTCAAATGGTCAAAACTAACCCGTCTCTCTTCGAGTGTTTTGCGAAAGTAAATATTGGCACAGTTAATTACGGCGTCTCAAACTTCCCAATATTATTGTTAATATGTCAATGGTGGCCATTTAGTGCAAATTATTTGATCACATCTGTCATGGTTACATCTCACTGTGCCCACTTTTGATTAATCCAATTAAGGTCTAATTAGGATTAGTGTATTAAGCGGATTAGGATTAGGTGTTATACTTATAGGTTATTAGATGGAAAAAAACAAATATTGAAAGTGACTAAATATTCAGTCTTATAATTGGTGAGAAATGTCTTGCCGAGGTCAGAACTAAAAGGTTGTTTTTTTCACTTTGGTCAGTGTATTTGGCGTAATGCGCAGAAATATGGACTACCAAGCAGATTTTTCTTGGGTGCCAGAAATCAATAAAATCGTCAAGCAAGCAGCAGCATTACCATTAATTCCAATACAGCAGGTTGAAGATGTATGGTTGTGTGCCCTTGATGATGCACCACTGCAAATTGCAGATTACGTAACTGAGTTCTGGGTGGACAGGCAGCATGACCGAATGATGTGGAACCATTTCCACACTGAAGGTGCACGCACAATGAACCACGTTGAAGGATGGCATTCCAAGATCCCAAATATTTTTAAGTTGGTGGCTTTTTTTAAGAATGAACAAGCTTACTCCGAAGTAACCATTCTCCAGTTAGGTGCCAACGGAAATTTACGGCCTAAAAGAAGAAAGTACAGGCAACTAGAACCCCGACTCCAAACTCTGAAAACAGATCTTCAGAACGGTATAAAGACTGTATTCGAGTATGCCGATGGCGTAGCCCGTTTAACTACATTGTACATTTTCATTGTTTATCTTGTTTTTGTGTGATGTATAATATATCCATGTATGTTATACTTTTATTACATATTTTATATATAAAACATCGAAAATTGTTATATTTTCATTAAATTATAAAGTGCTAATGTGATGTATGATATATCCATGTATTATTATTAAATATATGTAATCATCGAAAAATAAAAAAAAAATACATAAAATATGTGGGGGGTTTTTCCATCTAATTACCTATAACACCTAATCCTAATCCGCTTAATACACTAATCCTAATTAGACCTTAATTGGATTAATCAAAAGTGGGCACAGTGAGGACACACCTCTGTCATATAATATTCATAATTACTAAAATCGCATTTTATTTGCTTTAAGAGATTTTTGTTAAGCCTTCTCCGGTTTGGTGTGCGCTGCCTGTTTGCTGTTGGAAATGAACGGTTCGGGGGTTAAATCCTGATAATGAAGCTAGAGTAGTCGACTATACATTTCTACTAAAACGTCTTTAAATAATTATAGCACTTTTTGTGGAATTTTGGGTAGGACAAGCGATCTGGCTGTAACAACGCTTAAAAAGACGTCTACCTCGAGCTCGGGTTGATCTCCAGTCATTAAGACGCTCAAGTTTTTCACTTTATAAATCTGTAGAGAATTTACCGAATCGACCGGCCTAAATTCTTTTAATTTGATGTGCTGGGAATCGGGGTGGCGTATTTCAGTATTGACTTTGATCAATAAATAATCCCGAGAAAGGAATCTTACTACTGGCAGTACTCGGTAATTCATATCGTGTTAATATCAACAACTAGACACATACTGTTTCCGTTGGCCTCCTCACGTTTTATGTGAATCAAATTTGAGCGCACAGATGAACAGTTTGAGCAAAAATACGAGAATTTCCTGTAAATGGCACCGTGAAAGCAATTTTACAGTTGGCATTATTGCTCGTACCAGACTTCAGCCATATCTCTATAATATCATAAAAATACGCTTCATGAACCCAGAATAATATTATTAAAATGGAATCGATTTCAATTTGAGCGAGCGTGTATCGTTGTCTTCATAGCTCCCTACACGACAGCTAATGCTCAAAAAGGCATCATTATACCATGAACTTTCATAATGGCACTTTTCCGTCTTAGCACTGCACATGTTAGTAAGAGGATTGTCACCGCCCACCAACGGCACACATCAAAGGGCACGCGAAACCAGGTGTTTTTACTGGAAACCCAGCCTTAGGTCTCAAATAATCCTTGGCAAGTAAATGTAATAGAAATACTATATATCGGAAAATATGAATGAATATGGAATATGTTGAAACAAGAAAGCTAATATTAGGTATATTAGTAAGTAAATGGTAGTATACATGGATTGTTATCATAAGAAGAAGCCAGAATTGACGCCTTTTTATAAAATAAAAGATGAATATGGGGTGTGTTTGCAACAATGTTATGAATATTTGGGATTGCGTGAATTACTATAGTGTGTTTTTCTTCTGGTGTGTATTGGATAGTATTCATATGTAAATGTATAGCGGTATACCGTTGAGCTGTAATAAAACACGTGCATGCATGCTTTCTATAAGATGAGTAACAGAAACTTACCTTTAGAAAACGATACCAAAAACGTCACCAGAAACAGCATTAGAAATGGTACGGGACTCCTCCCCTCCATTGTGTGTGAATTTGACATCCTTGAATATCATATAAGAATTATTTTAAACATACACCATTTGACTATCCAACTTAACACGACTATTATAAGTAATTGTCTCTTCGCTAATCACACGTTTGTCTTTAATCCACACTTAGTTTTATAGCTTTTACCCATATTACTCAGCTTATACGTGTATTTTGGGTTCATGAAATATTAACGTACATCTAATGCGTTATACACTCTCTTAGTAAAATACATTCAACAAAACATACAACAGTAGTAATCCTTGAACAGTGTTTTAAGCGGGTTGTCCTATGCAACGCACGGTATCCCAATTCTGTAACTCGGCGGCAAACACGAATGACAGTTTGCCTGGAAGTAAACCTGTAATTCTCCGTAAGAAGATCACTTGTCTATCTGTTGACTTTTGTTGTCCAAGGTTTGTTGTTCATTCATTTGCAGGCCATGCACTGATAAACCTACGGGCTATAGTGAAACGGATTGATTGGGTTTCAAGCCAAGCGGATCCGAGAGGTTAATCTAGGCGTGTGATTGGTTTAAGCAAACACCTATACCCACCCATTCCCGTCGAATGCTTTTCATTGGTCGCCTGTGAATGACTGACAGGTTTTAGTTCTAATACCTCTTTGAGAGCGATTACGGTTGACACGAGGCTAGTTAAATGAACAGTAAATAACCTGCCTTATCCAAAACATTTTTGTGTATTCAAACAGTTTATTCAACGTATAATTACAAACCCATTATCCCATAGATAAGATAAGGAGAGAGCAATGGAACAGTCAACGTAATCTCTTTAATTTACTATACCGCAACTCAAAAAGGACATTATAAGTCGCATTTTACTTGCTAGATGACAATAATTTATCAACATGGTCACATCGGAAGTTGTGATATTAGGGCATCAAATGCCTTTCACTTTCAAAGGAAAGGCCTCCTTTCACCCTAGCAACACATATATTTATTAAATTAAAGTTTTTGGTGTGAACAAAACACATGATAGATGAGAATGGATTATTTGGTTTTATTATGGTGGTGGCATTATTGTTCTATAAATACATATTTGGCATAACAACATCTTTTAACAGGAGTCTGGTTTTAAAAAAAGAGGCATTTGTAGACTATTGTCCGTAGATATTCGAGACCACTTACCTATAGGGCAACAATTTTTTCGCTTATGTTAAGTTTTATCTTCTTTCTGCGGAGGGTCGCCTGTCCAACCTCGTGGGTTTTCTCCGGGTCCTTCGGTTTCTTCCCACTGCTAAAGACCCCTACGCGCAAGCGAATGATTGAAATAAAAATACAACCATATGATCGGCCCGAAATGACCTAGTTTGTGTCGAATTGACGTTAAACCCAATTTCTTTCTCCTTCTGCGGAATATAAATGGTATTTGATTCTAAACTAAATGTTCATCGGGATTTTCCAGCGTTGTGTCCATTTTGTAGTAGCGGTGCAGGATTAAGGGCGTAATTTGAGGGCCTGGCAATGAAGTGCATCTAGTTGTTCGTGTGGGGCAAAAACCGAGGTCCGGCGTACAACTTGGCGCCTGACAATTGGAATTTGACGAGAGTAGGCAGGAACGCCGCTGACTGGGAAAATGTCCCCCAATTACACACTGTATGGCATAGGTGTATGCCCGTTTTTATGAGACCGGTTGGTCCAGAAAGTAGGACGTTAAACTCAAACTTCTTTCATTTATTATAGTGTGTGTAGAAAAATAAACTGTTAAACTCCATTTCAGATCAGCCTTTCGAGGTTTTCCAAGATCTTCATTTTGATTAGAATTCGAATCTAAGTTCCATAATCTCATTGTCCCTTCAAATTTAACATGCAAACAATTCTATCTGATATTTTCTTATTGACTAAATGCCTATTATATAATCGTCTGGATGGGACAAAACAACAGCCTCCAGCTTTCAAAGTAATACTACATGTATAATGTTAGAAAATGACAAGATACAGCAATATGACTGAATACAATTTTAATGAATACTAATTCTTAAAATAGAACTTTATTTTTGGACACACCCTCGAGGGAAGAATGCGAGGAGGAAATACAAATTATGTATATTTTCGGAATCTTTTTTGTCCCTTTATAGAAAACATCCATCTTTACTCTCTTCTGTCCTGTAGGTATATAAAGTAAGGAGACGCGGATCTGTAATTAAACCCTTTCCAATGCTAATTTTCATCTGATAAACTAATTAGAATACGCAAAGATTATGTCATTAATTTCAAAGGTTTACAAATAAGTCTTTCTTTTTGATGTGAATAATGCTGAATTGAAAGTATTCCCACGTCAATGCTTTATCTTTCTTTTAACCTTCTCGAAAAGTCATCAGTTAAGATGGTGTACTGTGATATGGCGGACTTATCAAAACTCTTAGCAACCAGACTTCCCGTGGTTCGCTTCATTACATATCCACATAAAAGAGGCAGTGCATTATCTATTAATCTGGTATAATTACTGATCACTATTCCCCCCTCCTAGTTATTATAGGTGTGACTCTTTAATAGAACTGGTCCGAAACTAAAATTTGAACAGGTTGATCGACTCCCGTCGGTTTTTTGGACTACACAGAATACAGAAACGTGATTCAGGGCATGTACACACATTGATTATAAAATTGCTATCTCACTCCTAAGTTACTTATTTATCTTACACGAAATTATTCTTGTTGACAGAAATATAGTGGACGATAGATAGGCTGTAATGTAAAATAATTATTACGAAACTGACGCCAACTCAGCAAAATTGATCAAATGGAATGAAATGATGGGGTTTAACGTCTTGGGAGACGGACATTACGTCCTGCAGTGTGTTTTGAGGTAAATATTGACTCAGCAGCTGCTCTACGGCCTGCTCTAACTTCAATTTTCAACTGTCAGGTGATCTTTAACGTGCTATCAATGGTATATTCAGGACTCGTTTATTTTATCCCATCTGAACAACTAGATGCATGTTGTTAACCCTATACCACTGACCAGGGGAAATTAGGATGAGAAATCCCGAGGAACTATACATGTACACCGAGATACATTCTTTTACGTGGATAAGAACCTTACTCGCCGGCGCGGGTCACCGTGTACTGAAACTCATGGGGTTTCATTTTAGAAATGACGCTTTTAGGATGTCTTTTTTAAAATAGAAGTTGGCCAAGGGCAAGGTTTCACTCTCTTCTACGAATTTCGGCAATGACGGTTTCAGAGATTCTTTTTTAATAGAGAAATTGACCAAGGCAAAAACCTTGCCTTCACCCTCTTGTAGGAATTCCAACTGTTATGTACAGTTTCTGGAAAGTCTATCCCAACCCCCTCGCATTCGTCGTTGGAACAATTCAAAGGATAGGAAGTTGCGTGGAATCTTTGAATCCAGTTTATTATATTACAGTATAAGAAGAAGGCGGCGTTGAAAATATCTTCAGTGTGTAATAATTGAAAGGTTCTGTTTAATATATACAACGTTCTGTTTAATATATACAACCTCTTGTAATCTTCGATTTAATTGAATTTTAAATAGAATTTCAAGTAAACAACATGTACACCACCTGTACACAATTTCTATTACTGAAAAGAGGTATATACTCGTACTTTGGAGAACGCCATTGATAGGTTTTTTTTAAAAAAAAAAACCCGCTTAACGCACACCCAACCCACACACAAACACCAAGGATGATTTTTACAATGCAGGACGTGCTTTACCTTTCTTAATAAACGGCGGTCTTATACAACAAGGAGCCTCTGGTGCTGTCAGTTGACAAACTAATCGTTTAGTAACCATCTGGCCGAGAAAGTTCCCCCAGGAGTTTCCAGTGCCCCCCTTTCGTCAGGGGTGCAAAGCGGCGGGCCCGAAAAGTAACAGTGTTTAGTTGTTCGGATGGGACGAAATACGAGATCTTGTAACAATTGGAATTAGAAAACAGTTGGGACGCATTGCAGTCTATTATAATTGGGTGAATCATTCTACCCACCACCCCCGCCGCCTCCCCAACCCCCTTTCGTAAATCCGACAGACGTCTATTCACCGTTGCAACCTTACCTGCCAATCAGTACCAAAACGACCATTTATTCTAACCAGTCTCTATGCAGATGCCTTACATTTTTGTAACCTTCATTCAGCCTAATTCCAGTTGCGCTTTTGTTGTGATGATGTCTTATAACTTATTAGCAATGTACATTTAGCTTTAATTATATTATTATCTACAAATTATACATAGATTATTGTGTATCACCAAGTGAGCGTGTTTGTGTCTTAATACAGTAAATTGAATTGACACTTCCAAAGGCTAACCCCAAGACAATAATCTGCATCTTATATCTGTATTCAATTTACGATTGGACCACAATGAAATCGATCAGTAGGGCCTATACATATATATTATTAGTAATTATCGTAGAAGAGACGAGGCAATATACACGAGGCGTGAACTTGTTATTTTCTACATCTATAGGGGAAATGTATAGGAAATATCGTGCCCTCTTGGAAAACTAATAATTATTCCGGTCTGAACAAACAGTTTTATGAGACGAAGATAATAAAACTAGTCGATCAATAACAATGTCAAGTGTGATAAATATATCAATCTAATCAAATATTCAAAAATCCATTATAACTTCTAACTCCAGTCGCTATATAGACCTTTCCACGGGAGAACCAATTTACCATGACGTCGTTGTAGGGGCTGGTAACTGCGCCCCCTGTGGTCAAACTTTCCAAGTTCGTGTGGACATCTGATGACCGATGGGCTTCAGTCATGCCAAACTGACCAAACACGTGGCCCGTCCGGTGTCAGAAGTAGAAGCCATTGTTTAAATTGTTTGTCAATTTAGGAAATATTTTCAACTTGATTATATTGATGATGGTCAGCCACGTGAGACGGATTTCCTTAATGATCTCACTGTTAAGTGAGTGTGCACAAAAATAAACAAGTTGGTATCTTAGAAACTACACACGATCATAAATCATTAAACAGAATCGCCGTGTAAATAATAACAATGTGTCGGGTTTTATAAATGACCACATCATCACGGCTTTAAATATATCAGCGGCGTTTCAATCAGACAGGAACATGCTAGAAGACTATAGTGTGATAAACTCCGAATTGTTTCACCGTCGTAAATACATCATTTGGTTATGTCTATGGAGATTAAATTACTTTAGCTCTATTATAATCGTCTTGAAATGAAAATTGACCGTTTTATGGGATCCTCTTTAGTCCTCTGCTGTCGTCGCGTGGTGTCATTATATCTTAAGCTTTCTAATTGGGGGAAAATTCTCACTCTCAAGTCGATGACACCAATACTTAGCCAACACGACTAACACCTATAAAATTCTAATTTGATCCAAGTTGACATCGTCACTAATATTTCAACAGATAGTTAAGCTACAGTAGTAAATTAATTGCTGACACAGTGTCAAAAAGCGAACTTGGTGATATCGAACTGGTGAATTGGGGTTTAAAGTCCCACTATTCCTAATCATGCCGCCTGCTATTAATCAGGGAAATAACCACAACACCTTTCATTTCCTTTCCACTTTTCATCGAATTCCAACTGTCCGGGGACCATTTCCGTTCACGCCAACGAGTGCACGGGTGGAAATCGGTTGTTCGTCCCACCAGGTCGTGTAGACACTGACATCTGGAAACCAGTCTAAAAGCGTGGACCCCGGTTGTTCGTCCCTCCAGGATGACTAGACACTAACATAGAGAAACCAGTCTCGGGGTACTTTCTCGGCTAATATGTGGATCGAATCCGGTACGTCCTGGTTAGTAACCCATCACCGTACTCACTGCGACACAGATTAAGGGGACGATATGGCGATGCGCAACGCAATGTGCAACTTCTTTATGTTCCATGTTTCGTAAGACCGTTTACAATCAAGTGGTGATAGTTTAAATGTAATCTTTCTTGGTTTAACAATTATAAATTTGTATTTCAAATGTATTGGAGATCAGTGGAATTAAAATCAATTCGTCAAGTATTATTACTAACAAATTCTAACTGATGCCGGTTCTCTCACAAACAAAAAATAAAAAGATATCTGGTCGGTGTTTCTCGGAGAGAATATTTTTATTCATGTCCAATATTCTAAATTCTTCCAAATTCAACAACGATGGAAAGCTCTGATTTAAACAATAGGTTATCTAGATACAGATTCTTTTTATATACGAAATGAAATGCGGCTTAACCTCATTCTGTGCTGCTCCGAATAAGCTATTGAAATGGAATGTTAAATCACACCTTGTCAAAAGGATTAAAAAACAATATAGAGGCTTATTTGAATTCGTTTCCTTATTAATAATTATACTACAGACTACAATGAAAAGCGTTCATCAAGTATGGCATGGTTCCAGAAGTTGATGGCATTTCAGATGTTCACATTGTAAACGCTTCTACAATTAAGTTTATTAGCGAAACACCCATGTTGTGCTATCACAGCGCGTTTTATAGATTTATATTTTTATAATTTGTCACGCATGGCCGTCCCATCTTCCGTGTGATGTGATTTAAATTAAATGTTGACTTCTGTTTAAGCAATCTACAGTTTAAAAGACCTAACAGAGGCAATCAAGCATAACATTTTACTACTTAAACTTCACCATCCCACCAGAACGCTATGTTGGCGAAGCGCAATTTTATCCATCCATCTTTCAGCGGTAAAAGGGGTGCATTGACGGTGAAAATGACCCTTCCACTGACGGCTAACTTTGGTCTGTTGATTTAGTCGATAAACATTATATAATGTTAAACCAAGGAAAACAAAATGACATAAGTGAGTTGCGGTTAAAGTGAACTAAGTGTAATTACGTTGGTCGTCTCATATGAAGCTTATCTCCCGAAGTCTTCGGCATTAAAGATGGCGGACACCCCCTATGGAATTCTCCCGGATCGCATCTTTTAAACAGACCAACAGACGACCCGTGGTTCCCAGGACAAGATGCTAATCTCGCCCCACGTGCCGATAATAAAGCGATTAGCCAGCTCTCTCCGGCCATTGTAATAGGTCGCATTAAAGAGATTAAAAGGGACGAGGTCATTCATAGATTATCGCTTAGTTAGATAAGACCATGATTTGACCATCAACACAATATATATCACAATAGGCGCACCACAGATTACAGCCAAATGAATGACTCGAACAGTTGGTCAGATAAATCGAATGAGCAACCACGACCAATCTTCAAAGAACAATGACCGGGAAGCAGATAGGACACTAATGGTTAAGAAATGAGTGTTATCTATAACATGTGATGTTGTGGTTGTGGGATATGGATATTGTTCTCGTGTGATTGGTTTTACGATAACAATACTTGTGGCGATTAGGCTACTATAACATGTTCTTTCACTCCATTAGATCAACTCTATTGATAATGCGCATTGATGCTTGGGTATGAATAAAATCCGAACGAGGAATTGTCTTGTTATATATACCACAGAAACAGAAAAATAATACATTTCATACATAAAGTACATTCATGCCTCGATACTCTTCGATCTGACTATATCAATTTAGTCCAGCCGGATTTCATACGTCAAATTAAGCAGTCGAAAAGGTGGGGGTTGTTGTAAAAAATGTTCTCTGGCCGACACATATCAAACCACAATCTCTTTTAGTCTTGATTGTTTCCTTTAATTATACAGACGCCTGTCCTGGACTAGACGATCACTCGATCAATGGTATCGTCCCGAATCATACAAGTTTTATTCATTCTTGTATAAAGGCCGAATATGACTGAAATCCACAAAACAAAGTTAACGCATCGCTAGCGTGCGACATTAAGTATAATGAGCCCTCTGCGGCAACAATATGGACCATAAACGCAGAAGCAGCCTTTCGGTGCAAACAAACAAAATTCTAATTTCAATGAAAGGAACGAACAATGGTGTTTGTAATATTTTTTCCATTTAAGTGATAATTTGAATTTGTTTTTACTCCCTTAAATAGTAAAGAAATAACGGGGATTATTGAATAATGTTCAAGTCACAGGAAGACGGCTTCAATGTGTATTCATAAATAACATTATAGTACAGCTGTCGTCGTTAGCGTCGCTAGAATTTCATTGTTATTATTGATGTTCCAGATCAACACAATATTTTGTATTCGTTTGAAGCAACGCGCATTCTTCCGGTTTATTACATAATTATATTATTATTTTGTTAAGGATAAAAAAAGCCATGTTAGGACCGTGATTTTAATTACCTTAATTGTAGGCCTAAGTGCCTGGTTTGTATGTTTTTTTAACGATAGAAAATGGGAGAGGAGAGAGAGAGAGAGAGAGAAATGGGGTTTAACGGCCATTCGACGCAAACTAGATCATTTCGGGATCAACATATGGTTTAATTTTTATTTCAATAATTCGCTTGTGCGTAGAGGTCTTTAACAGTGGGAGGAAACCGGAGAGCCCGGATAAATCCCACGAGGTTGGACAGGCGACCTACTTCTTGCCACATACAACCGTGGATTCGAAACCACACCAGTTGACTCAATGACAGGCTTTATGATACGGCGCGCGCACGCTAACCATTCAGCCATCCAAAATGGACAGATACAATCAAAGTAATTATAACACTTTAGGCTAGCCGAGTTTAACCTATATACCCCAAATAAGTGTGTATTTAAGCCCATGTTAGGCCCATATTTATATATATGCCAATGTTTATACGGTTAATGGTTAAAATTGATTTCAGATGTTAGTTAAAATCTTATCTAAACGATTATTTTGAATAAAGACCTTTATGCGATTTATATGCTAGTCTAATTGGTCTTATCACAAAATTATGACGATTATGGTTGATACAGTAATTCGTACAACGAAAGCTAAAAGCCTTTTCTTAATAGGATGTAAAGAATTAAAGGATGTAGTTGAATGGATTTGAAGAATATTTATTAAAAAATCGAAAGATACGTTAAATGTCGTGTTACAGTGTACTTTATTCTTTCATGAGGGGTTGGGTGGCCGAATGGTTAGCGAGTGCGCGTTGTATGATAAGGTCTGTCTTTGAGTCAACTGTCGTGGTTATAATTTCTAGGGTGTACGTGACAAGGAATATGATCACCTGTCCAACCTCGTTGGTTTTCTCCGGCCCCTACGCGCAAGCGAATTATTGAAATAAAATTGAACCTTATGATAAGTTCGAAATGACATAGTTTGTGTCGAGTGGACGTTACCCCCTTCTCTCTCGTGCGCTCTCTCACTCCCTCTCTCTCTCTCTCCCCTCTCTTATTCCTCCATTGTTGAACTTAGAGTAGGGATTCGGGGTTTTCTTACACTATGTGAAACCGGATTTTATAGAAATAGTTTGGAATCCAACACTTCGACCATTTTGAGTCAAACAAATGGTATAATAATGGACAGAGGTGTTGATTTTTTCGTTCTTTCCGCAAACGAAAACAAGTACCCTACCAACCAATCCCGTCTTTCATTATGCGTGGCAATTCTAAAAAAATTCCGGCAAATATTCACACGAGACTTCTTTTGTCTTTAGCCTAAAAGCCAAATAGATAGAAGTTTTACTATTGTTTTTCCTTCACAAATTTAAATCTTTCAAATAGTTTTAGCTAACTGACATAGAATTGGATTTCATTTTGCAAAAACATTCTCTCGTGAATAGTTTTATTTTTTCGTTGACATTTTGATGGATATTCAATATTTCCCTCGGCCAAATGTCATTTATAGCATTGCCCATTAAATAATCTAGTCAATGATGCGATAGTCCTTTGTGTTATTCAATTTATGTGGATATATTTCTTAAAATTGGCACTATTAGATAATCGCTATGAACATGTTCCCCACTGGCACCGACAAATGTTACAATGCACGTCACATGATAGGAAGCTAATATACCGCATGTTTCTGAATATATAATCCAATACAGATGGAATATAATATTATGTTAAACCGAATTTTTAATGAATTAGTCTATAAATCCTCTATGTAAAAATAGTATAAATTTCAATCAAATAGGCCCTACCTTACGAAAACATTGATTTCTCGCATTTGGTAATTTCCTTGGCATATAATGTGTACAGCACATTGGAACGAACAATTTTCCCATTTATTTGAAATTTAGTACGTTAAGGAAACCTACCGATTTTGGCTCCCTCTTAAACTAAAGCGTTTTCACCACAGAGTGAGTTTTATAAGTCGGAATCGTCGTGAAGACTGATTTTACCCTTGAACGTTTGATTTTATATTTTATGTTATCTTGCAAAATGATTTTCACAACCACAGAACTTGCAAAACTTGTCCAGAGGATGGCCACTTAAGTTTCTCATGATCAAGTTTTTTTTCACAAAATTTACATAGGTAGCCCTTTTCAAAGGTTTCAAAGGATTGGAGCCTTTTGCAGATCCCTATAAGACCCACTCTCGTGCATCCTTGCTGTAGATGGAATCATCTTTCCTACCGAAGTTCTTTGATCACGAATCCCCGGTTGTACGTGACAAGGAGTAGGGTCGTCTGCCCTACCTCATGGGTTTTCTCCGGGTCCTCCGGTTTCCTGCCACTGCTAAAGACTCCCACGCGCAAGCGAATTATTTAAATAGAATTAAACCATATGTCAGTCCCGAAATGTCCTAGTTTGTGTGGAATGAACGTTAAACCCCACCTCTCTCTCTCTTTCTCTCTCTCTCTCTCTCTCTCTCTCTTCCTCTCTCTCTTTTTGACCCCTACTTACATTGCATTAGCATATATATCCGAACTAACTAGTCATCAATTCCAGCTTACAACAGAACGATTTCAGCTTACAACAGAACGACAAAATAATGTTAATCCAATTCGTCTGAGACGTCACCTCCTATATACCTATTTAGCCTACTATCAACCTTCAATTTAAACTTTAACCTCAAATAATTCCGAATACCCCAAAGTTTAACCTCAAATAATTCCGAAAGACACAATACTTTTTCATTGATTTTAAAGGACCTAAGTCCGTAACTCAAAATCCTCCAATATCTTCGATTTATTGGTCAATTTAAATCCACATTGATGATGTAAACCTACTGGTTAAAGATGAGCTTCTGATATCCGATATTTAGAATGAATTATTTTTAACATTGGTATATTCGTGTAATATAATGCACTTTGCACCCAGTTGTATTGAGAGACTCGAGGGACGAGGCTAGACGCATTGCATCAAATCAAACGGAGTT
Source organism: Patella pellucida (assembly GCA_917208275.1). Taxonomy (NCBI): domain Eukaryota; kingdom Metazoa; phylum Mollusca; class Gastropoda; family Patellidae; genus Patella; species Patella pellucida. The sequence goes on from OU795036.1 coordinate 77,405,842, forward strand.
ATGTAGACTGGAATAACTAGACGACAGAAATCTGCACTGGATTGAAATTGCTGGCTTATTTCGCCGAACATAACTGATTTGAAATTGGCGTAAATCAGTTTATATACATTTATATTACAGTATTATATGCGTTGCGACTCACTTTCGTGAATTTCTAGGTCCCAAATGTTAGCGATTTAGCTCCTTTAATTTAACAAGTACGGGTGCATTCACCAGGAACCCACCATCACGTCATCGGTGCCATCTTGGAATGGCGACGTCATATCATAAATCTAAGTCCGTAAATCGATTCCAAAGAACAAGCATGGCAAGTGTCATGTCGATCGTACACCAAAAAGTGCAGCATTGGGCTTTTTGTGAAGACCAATCACCGTTTTAAAAAAATATCCGAATGATATTGCACAAATCAGAGTGGCTGCAGACTAAGTTTTTTCATCCATAGTCTTTTTAGTACAAATTCGCGGTATCCAATTAAAAAGAACAGTACAATGAGTGACATATTAGATTTCGGCCACTTCATTTTGCCAACTAGATGATATATTGATTTTATTTGCCTTATTACCCGTCTGCCCTGTGCAACAGTTAGCCCCCCCCCCATACACACATCTACTTGTTCGCCTATATATGGAAGTAATCCTATAAGCTACAGTGAGATTAGAAGGAAGAATAACTGTAGGCTTAAACTGTAAATATGAATGGAAAAAAAATACCGACATCGGTTCAACATATCAATTTCCTCTCCGATGATCTTCTTTCAAGAAACCGGAAATAACGGTCAAATTGTTAGTTGATTATTCTATTTTGATTAATATTTGAAAAAATATAATTGAACCAAACGCAAGAATATCCCCAGGCTAAAGCGTTTATGGAAAGTCACGTGTGAATTCAACACTATTTGATCAATTTTATACAATTTAGACATTTATATCCGAACGACGATCTCTCTGTTTAGACCATTTGTCAGTCCAATATTTGGATAACACCAGCATTAAATTACCGATTAGACAAGCCATTTGATATAGTCTTCGCCGTTTTCCGGTGATTTCCGTCGAAAGCCAAAACCCGGTTATTCGAATGCTGTTGTGGGGAGCTACCAATGACCCGATTGATGTAAGCTTGTCCGGCCTGGACCTATACGGATGTAGATATGGAAGACAAAGTTACGGTTTAGTTTTGGGATATAGTCAGACAAGCCAGTGAAGCAACGCCATTATGACTGTGTGTAACTTTAAACAGCGAAAGTAACGGACATCTTGAAAAGGGAAACCCGCGTGTACCGTTTGCAATATTTCTTTCGATTTGAAAGTTATTCTTTAATTTTGTAAATTATTCCAGACATTTTGTTTCCTGGTCATAAAAGGAAGAAAGTAGACCATTCTTTTGCTTTACGTTAGGGAGGATTTAGACAATACAGTCCAGAATCGACTGTAGATCAAGTGATACTATTTATAGACTAGAATCCAGACCAGAGCCGATTGTAGATCAATTAGTATCATTTATAGACTAGAGACCAGACCAGAACCGATTGTAGATCGAGTAAATGTCATTTATAGACTAGAGGCCAGACCAGAACCGATTGTAGATCAAGTAATGTCATCTATAGACTAGAGGCCAGTCCAGAACCGACTGTAGATCAAATAATTTTATCCCCATACTGCAAGCCAGTTCAGAACCGATTGTAGATCAAGTGATACCATTTATATACTAGAGACCAGACCAGAACCGACTGTAGATCAAATAATTTTATCCACATACTGCAAGCCAGTTCAGAACCGACTATAGATAAATTAACACCACAGGGGTTGGTTGCTCAAAACTAAGTTATTTTAACGATCCGTTAGACTGTTACAGACTAATCTTGGTAATGTGTTGTTTGTTAAATTTCAGTTAAATTTACTACAGAAAACACTATAAAATACTTTATTTTTTAAATTAGCATAAATCTGTAGGAAAATTGACACCACAGAATGTGTGGGGCCCTTATTTCCAGCAACAATCTTTCTCTCCGTTAAAGTTAACGGATCGTTAAAAGATAACGGAGCTTTGAGCAACCGGCCGCAGGTCACTCCAGAACCCACTGCAGATCAAGTAATTCCACCCATAGACTAGGGGTTAATCTAGAACCGACTGTACTGTTATTAACTCAAGAAGTTGAATTATTTTCATTAAATTTAAACCAATTATTTAAAACTGACTATCAGTTCGTATCTATTATATACAGTGTAGGTGTGTTTTAAGACCGAACCGTATCCAAAACCACGAAATAGAACAAACTTTTACCACATTAAAGGCTAGACGACGGTTTAAACCCTCTAAAATACCGTCTTGCATTCAAATCAATTCATAGATCACGTAAATAGCTAGGAAAGATAAACATCTGCTTGAAGCACAGTGGTAAACCATACCTGATATGAATTTCATGTTCGTATAAATAGTTACTACAATTAACACCCGTCTGTGACTTTCAAATCGTCGGCCAAGGGGATTAGGTGGCTGTCGGGCGTGTTTTCTAGTCCGAGGTCACGAGACGGAACTAGCCAACGTATACTGTGATACTATTATAGTACAGAATTGAGCTGCAACTTCTTGTCGTCTGAGAGCGTGTATGTAAACTCTCAATGTCAAAGAAAACTGGACATGAAATGAATCGGCGATCTCAGTGAAGTTTTTGTACATGTCCCTTTGTAGTTCTTCACGTTTGTGTCCCGACCTCAGAATACAGCTTTGACCTAACCAGCACGCCTGGCTACATTGCATGTACAAATGTATATTCTATAGCAACTAGTTTATAGCAGGGTTAAAGGGTTGTTTGTAAATTTTGACCGTGTATTGTTCAAGATCATTCTCTTTCTACTGTAGGAAATCGATCTTGAATCCGGAAGTCAGAAGCCCCTTCTATATATCATATTTCTATGATATTAAAATCGATGTTACACCGACCGACTCGACGTACAGAATTCACAAGAATGCAAAATTTTATTAAACTGTCTAGTTTTGAATTACGTGTATACAAATGGCGTTACGTTACATATTACACATGCCCTAAATATGGTCTATGCTAAATCACGAAATTAAACTTTTGAAAATGAAAAACAACAGTTGTTGAAATTTATTTGTCACGTGAAACTAAGGCACAGCAGTGTAGCGCAACTGACAATTATTACTGTACGAGTAGAATGGTTTGAATGACAGCATTTACTGCTTATCAATAGTAGTGCTACCAGGTAATACGGATCAAGTTACCAAGTTGTCAGTGAAAACAGGTGTAACAGCTAATTTGATGGATCTCAACACTGGCCTATTGTAAAGGCAATTAAACAAAGACTACTTGATATTTTACCACCATATTGACTGAGAGTGAATCACATAAATGTTATTTGACTAGGCTGTATATTAGCGAGAGAAAACCCCATTTTTATTCCGGTTGTACGCGGCATGGAGTAGGGTCGCCTGTCCAGCCTCGTGGGTTTTCTCCGGATGCTCCGGTTTCCTCCCACTGCTAAAGACCCCTACGCCCAAGCGAATTATTGAAATAAAATCAAACCATAAGTTAGTCAAGAAATGACCTAGTTTGTGTCGACTGGACGTTAAACCCAGTTTCTCCCTCTCTCTCTCCCATTTTCATTCTCCAGCAAATTAGACTTTCCAGTTGTCGCAAAATAATTCAAAATTTATTCACTAGCTTTAATATATTAAACGTTCTGTTGGGGCCGTTGCCATAGAGAGAATCATCGGCCATGTCATACAAGATGACTCGAAACATGATCGTAGATTATAACCTTGCATGTTAAATATGGCTGCCGGAAGTACGTAACGGTCGTATCTCTATTATAAGCGCGTGAAACAGGACATCCATTACTGTATGTATTCATCGTTATCGCTGTTGATGTGATCGGTTTTCGATTTTTCGATTAGGATCTATTATATCTAGACCATCAACAGGAAACGTATACCATACCCAGCTTTTCTCATTTGTTTGTAAATTTATCTGATTCTGTTTCGTGTGGGTTGTTAGTTACAGAGGGGACAGATGATTAAATAATACTAAAATCACGAACATTTACTAATATATGTATTGTCATTTGTCACCTTAAGTTCAAAGTTACACTTACAAAGACTAGTCACACCCAACTACGTTATACAACCAGGCAGTTCAGGTGAAAGCTCATGTCCCCTATCGTGATTATGCACAATACACTGTTGAGTAAACAGGTCATGCCAACATCTACAGTGTATCCCCTCCCACCACCCCTCTTAAGAAAAACTGTGATTTGCATAAGACTTAAAGATCACTATATTTCGACGGCCTCTACTACACGGAGATCGGACTGGTTTTGGTGGAAGATGGCTTTTTTTTTTATTAGTTTCGATGCCTCGATTACACGACGATCTGGCCGGTTGTAGCGGATGGTCGCGTCAGGGATCATGCGAGCGGCTTTTGAACAGATGTTTCTAGTGGAATACCCACAGTTCCTTGTACAGCACGCGAAGAACTCGCCGTAACAGACCGTTTCATTGGCTAATCCGTCACATCAACAAGAACGCTGGTAACATAACAACTCTTCCAGATCCTAGTGTAGTAAAGAAAAGGGAAACGAAATTTTAACTATAAAAAACCCAAAACGAAATAGGATTTGTGTTTTAATCAGATTGACAGAATCATTTACTTTAGCTATTGTGGTAGAACGTTTGCTAGACTCCTCATTTACATGTATTTGGGAAGTTCAAATAGCTATCAGCCATTGTTGTACTTTTACATGTTAGCCCAAGCAAGTTCACTTTCTTTTGATATTCTTAAAATATGGATTCGTGAAGGAAATTACTTTGTCAGTAATTAAAATACATATAGTCTACATTTATATGGTATACATTTTGTACCAAATATGTCCGAGTGAAGTTCAGACGAAACTTGACAATTCAGCCAATTTCTTTTATTTTCAGTTGTGATCAGACAAGACGATAATCCCAAGAGAAATGATGGTGGTTGGTTTCTGCCATATTTCAATGAACAGACGACTCCAATAAGAAGTCAGGGACATTGACTCTTTCTGATGTCTTTTGGTTGGTTAGCCTTGATTACCCATGTGGTCTCCTTTGTTCAACAGACGTACGCAGAATGGCGCACATACGCAGGTTGGGTTCCAAATGGACGTCTGCCGAGAATAAAGTGCTATTTTCTCTTCGTCTAAAGAATACTATCATATGGCGGTATCATTGTTGAAGAATGCTTGACATATCGCAATGTTTACCTCTGTATCATTTATACACCAGATAAGCGTTACAGTTTTAATAAATGCTAGCGGTCACAAGGACTACCATTAACAAAAACATTAAAGATAGAGAAACTGACGTATATCTGCAAAAAAAAGGCTACCTATATTTTAATCTTATTCAGTTCTTGAAATACGTTTTTATGCAATGTGTTATATCATCATGACATTCATGTCTAACCTTGTTATGCAATTGCTGTTGTTGGAAAAAATGAAACTTGCTTTTAGTAATATGATTACGCCAGAGCTGAGAAAGAGACATTGATAATCGTGAGTAATTATGTAGGATCATCAAGTCTCCCTTAACCTTGAAGATTTCGCGGGAACTTTACGCTAAAATAGCTAACTTAAAATGAAAGGTGTGATGATATGATTATTATAAACAGAACCTTGAATCAAGTACATCGCATCATGGGATGACTGTGTTGTTAGATTATTTTGCCAAATTTTTCATTATGATTTCTGCAAACAACGTGTATTATTGGTAGTAGAGAAATCTGGAGATGTCATCAACTGGTATTAAAATCCATTATAAAGGTAATATGTGGCCCACAGATGTGCTTTAATACGCCTGGCACTCAGCGTAGCGTTACTATTTTACCTGGTTAACATATTTCTATTACGACCAGTTGGTTATTTTATATTCTATAATATCAACTCATTCCTATTTATGTACCTACAATATACATATATACGTGTGTTAAAAAACAAAAAATACAAACATATATTATGTACTCATTACCTGTCGAGCGAATAGGTGTTAATCGAAGAGGCAAAAAAGCCTGCTAGATCAGATATCTGAAGACAGCTGAGAAAACATTAGTACCGTTAGTTTAAATTGATACGTGCAAAGTATATGGCGATTTTTCCCCGTGTATAAACGCCTCGAACATATGTGTGGTATATAAGTTGGGTTGTTAGCAATCTAATGATGAATGAAGGGCGCAGGGTTGAAGCAAATTTTGTAACTCTATTATTATCATAATTATGAGTGCCTGTCAAAAGAAAAGGTTCGTGTGCCATAATGACAGGTATTCACACATTGCGAACACCTTTCCTAAAGTCTACGGAGTCCACGGTGTTAAGACTGCAATAATTCCTTCACCCACCGCTATTACAAATATTTAAGGGCAGAATTTAGACAGAGTTTCTGACTTTAGAGTCCCAATTCCAGAAACAAAACAAAAAAATACTGTACCGTCGAAAAGTGGGCGTGGTAGTATTTTTTTGATAACACCATTTTAGTTTTTCGCTGTCCTTACTTTGAATGAATACACATGAATTCTTTCACACGTTTATAATGAGTTGATCCCTAATTATTGACTACTACACAGGCCATTTAGTTTTACTTGGCGCTTTATTATATTTCACGTGTAAAGGGTTTTTTTTCTTCAATGTTCCTACATTTATATTTTATGCAGTATATGACCGATTATGGCCCCACTACAGCGCTTGGGAAACAGTCCCCCTTTTCCCAATTTTAGGAGCATAACAGTAGGACGTTAAACGCCATTTCATTTCTTCCTCTTGCTTGAGTAAATGGAGCCCGTGGCCACGGGGAGGGGGGGGGGGCAGTGAACGCTTACGGATATTCCCCGGAATCACTTGATCTGATATGCGCCTAGATGTTTGTGAAATTGTGATGTCTGTATTTTATGTCTTGTTCGTAGGTTTGTCTTCAGTAATTGTTTGTGTCCCTGGCAGTCCATCCGCACTTAGCCCTACTGCATAGGTCTCTATGCACTGAGTTGTGATTTTAATTAGCCTACTCTTGGGACGACATAATTGATGGCAAATAATGCCATTTGTTATTGGTTGTAGACCATGTAGCAAGTAAAGTCTCATTGGTTATTCAGAGCCGTTACGATATTCTCATTCGCGCCATTTTAAAGAACTGACCATTTGTTTTGCTTGACGGAGATTAGGATCAATTTCATCGAAAAACAAACAATGGTGTCCAAAAGAAAGCAATTATTTTGTGGTTAGAATTTATATGATATTTGTGTTGAAATTACTTGTCATCGATACCTAGCCATTTTCATCTTTGTTTCAGCAGACCTGTAGGTGTGAATTCATGCACCACAGATGTGTTGCCTGTATATTTATAATATATATAGATATACACACAAACAAAAGGCAATGAGGTGTTCACGTGATGGAGCTTATTAAAAGTTCATTCTGTCTTGAAGGAAAGAGGAGGCCGGTGTTTTTTTATAAACACATATGAGACTAAAGGAAGCAGACAGCGTAAATAAAACCAGCGTATACTGATTAGCGAAGCGACTAATTCTAACTTCATTCTCAAGTAATATTTTCTACCAGTTAAACTTTTCTCAATGATCACATTAAACATCTACATCCCTATATATGACAGTTGATCATAATTTCCATTATATATGTTTCGTGAAGGATCCGCAGCAAGTCGACGTTTAATGAAACTGTCATCACAAGTTAGTCTCAGCGTTATGCTCCCTTTTTATACTGTCGTAAAGAAAGCTTGTGATCACTGGCATGGATGACCCTACCCGTCATTTTATCTATTATGATAGCTGTATAGCCTAAATCATTAAGATGACTGCAGCTCAACTCTTAACTCATTTGCTCTCCTCCTTTTTACTATACAGTTCAATATTGATTTTAACTATTGCCTCCGCTCTACTTGCAAACCGACAAGATTTCTCCATATAATTGTCTGATTACCCTAATATGTTGGGCGTCAGGAACTATATAGTAGAATAGAAATGAAGGCAGGAATGGAGGTTAGTTGACAATGGCAGAGATTGCCGCCATACATGGCCTACATAACCGAATCTTCTGCCTTGTTGCGTCCACTGTCAGAAACATGTCCGTCATATTACCATGTTATTGTGTGCGTATATGGAAGGAGGTGGTCCAGATGGTCGTCTGCGGGCAAGCCTCAATGTGGTTATTATTTAAGGAATGTATTACATGTCAAATCATATTTCTCATCATGGTTTCAAATTATGTTATTTGTGGATCGTTAAATTTAAAATTATCCCCAACTAATGTTTTCATTATTAAATTCTACAATACGTAACCCAATATTGTCAACATCAATGCTATAAAATATAATATATTATCAATGAGAAAGCATAAAGCCGGAGATAGCTTCCAGCTACTATTAGGAACCTAATTACATTGAGTAGACTTGTAGATATGGTCTATAGATATCATTTATCTATGTAATTAGTTTGATGGTAATAATGATATCAAAAGCCGATCAGGTAATTTGATAGTCCTTATGAATAATTGAAATACTTCGTCTACTATATAAGGACTTTTATACTTATAGAAGATTGGCTTTTGTATTTGAAAAAAAACCAATCCACCTTTAATTTGAAAGAATTTAGAATTAGATGACCGTGTTCGATTAATCTATCAGATTAATTTCACGACCGTCACCTTATTGGTGCAAAATTGATATCTGGACTTCAAAAATCATCTTGAAAATTGATATGATTGTCGGTTTTTGAAGGTTGTTCTGTTTAAAGCTTTCCATCAATGGCGGTGTTTGTCCTTGTACTGTGTTATAATTGGACGTTTATTCACGAATTAAGCCAAATTTTTTGTTCTTTAAAATAAAACAAAGCCCGTGTTATATTTTTTTTATGAAGACCAATTGATGTAAGCATTTTGAAAACTTGACATCTCAAAGGGCAAATCTCTCAGATAACAGACGAATCTACGTGTAGTCAGGGTTATAGGAGTAAGACAACACATTAAAGAAATCGATATTTAAAAGTTGCCCATTGCCATTTAAAATGCTAACAACAAGATATTGTTCTTACGTTGCCATGGATACTATACGTAGATGTTATGTTTTTAAGCAAACGGAATGATGTAATAGGTAGGCCACTTTACTGTTATCTTACCTACTTATATCTAGTTTTTGTTCTAATTCTATTTTTATTGCGGACATAGATATTCTCCATGCGGAGTCACATGTATAAACAAATGAACTGCAACAGAGTAATCGTTTGTTTATAACGTGAATAGGAAATTGCTATTTGCCTTCTGGAGCTGCGGTGTCTAATTGAATAAGACACTGACACACTGGCCTGGAGGTCGCGGATTCACTCCAGGTGTTGGCCAAAAAGTTCATCAGGATATACAATGTTAGTGGCTCAGGACGGAGGTCCTGACAAGGACAGTTGTCTAGTCGTCCAGATGGGACTAAAAACGAGGTATACATTGGTGTGCAGGTAAAACCCAACCAGAGCATAACAGTAGGACATTAATCCCATTTTATATTTGGTGGGCGTAGCTCCATCATTCTAGTTCGATCGACGTGTAACTTTGGGCAATTGCCAGTCCCGAAGCCAGAAAACAAAATTTAGCCGACATAGGGGGGGCGAGGAAGATAAATTTCCGACTACAAAAAATCAATTAACGAAGGTCATCGCCGACTGCCGTAAGCAGGAGGAGGGGAGAACACGAAAATTAGAAGCTGTGAGAGTGAATTTAGGCCTCTATGACATGCAGGTGGCGAATGTGTCGGAAAATAAAGAGTTTCCCGCCGACATTAACTATCTCTCGGCCGAATTTGAGAGGATATGTCGTACTTAAACCCTCTCCCGGCGAAAATGCGAGATAGCTAACCAGCGATTTTTTTCCGACGCAGACAGAAATATTCCGACAGAAACGGCCATGGGGAGGGGTGCGACTCACCCCCCCCCCACACACTAGCCTCGGGCCTGGCAATTACGCATGGATTGGCGACTTCGATTCCAAGATGATGGGGATGACGTCATGCCCCGACCTTGCTCCAAGAATAAAACATACATTGTCAACCAGTTGGAGAGGCCGTGGGAGATGAAAGTTCACATCTTGTTGTTAAGAGCCATAGATATTACCTTCCTGGTAATTTTTAAATATTCTAAAATCGATCGGTAAGTAATTAAAATATAGACTTCAAAGACGGATAGGGGATCACGTTGCTAAGTGGGCAAGACTCTGGCTCACTAGCCTGGAGGTCGGGTGTTCGATCCCTGCATTGGCCGAGAATGTTCTTCCAGGTTTCCGGCATGGTTTCCTCCTTGTCATCTGTCTTGTCGTTCGGATGGGACGGAAAACCGAGGTCCCGTGTACAAATTGGCTTGCACGTACAAGATCCCCTGGCAGTTGGAATTCAATAAAAGAGTATGCCGTATAGCGCCGCTGCCAGGGCAAAATTTGCCTCATAGCATACTGTATGGCCTATGCCCGAATCATTAGCTTTGTTTAGGAGCAAAACAGTAGGACTCTAAACCCCGTTATAAAAAAAATGGACTTTTGTTGCCTTGTATTATTAAGAATAAAATCTTTGAAACTTTCAACGACTTCCTGTTCGGTTGAATTATCTCCCCCATAACTTCGAACTTTAAGGCACGTATATTTTTTTAAAATGGGGAGAAAGTTTCTTGTTGCCGAGCCTGTTTGTCATTAACTTATACATTGTAACCAGAGAACCTTTGGTAATGTTGAAGAAACAAAGCTAAATGCGGCCAAGGAAACGACGAAAATGTCAGATTGTGCGCAAACTGTAGCTGTTTTTCATAGGAATGGAAAAAAAGTAAAGACCTCACCCATCTCATAATACCTACTTAAACATATTAGAATGGTATCCAGTAGATAAATATATCAAATAAAGATATAGACTGTCAGAATATACAGTCAATTGTAAGTATATAGATGGCGTTTATTAATAGCTTTACACGAAGTTACATGTTGTCTAGAAGTTTGTAGAAACACCCTTCTGTCATGGAAACTATTAATTTATTCACACGGCCCGTACAAAGGAATGCACATATATCACCGATATGCAAGAACTCGTTGAATTGGTTTGATTGTATTTAAAAAGGAATACAAGGTGCAGTCCAGCGACATGCGCGATGAGTCGGCTATAAACGCAAGTTCTGTCGGCTTCATAACGATTGTTGTGAAAGAGTCAGGGTGTGCCTTTCCCCTTTCTAAAAGATCTGAACATATATCGGTAGTAATGTACCGATTTCTCGGAGAACACTTTGCGGTGTCATTCTCAGTGGCGAAGTCTTACTGACCCCGAGTTCACAAAGCATTCTGAGACTTTAGTTGAGAATTTAATCAAAATGGTTCTCCGTATTTAACTGAAATATAGCCCTTGTCTTTTTAATATATCAAATATTGAATAAAAACTATGTACAAAGTTTTGTGTTTCTGGATCAAAGATCTCATTAACTGCGATTGAAAGTTGACCAAATTCTTAACTGAAGTCTGAGAATGCTCTATGAAATTGGGGCCCAGTCTTTATTATATTCATTTGTCATACAACAAAGTTTCGTACACAAATACGAAACTAAGATTGTGCAACATGTTAGAGAAAGTTTGGAGCCGAAATACCCACGATATAAAACAGAAAACAAGATGGTCAATAAATAATTCAGACACCTGTTTTAATCGTTGGTTACATGTGTTCGTATGATTTATATCAGTTATGAGAGCTTTAAACGCGATACCCTTCTATCTGGACGGGGTTTATGTTTTATTGTCCGCTTAAGAGTATTGTTGCTGCCTATTTTATTACTGCTGATATTTTTGGGAAGTCGACAGGGAGGAATCAGTTCAAAGAGCTCGTAGCAATCTATCTCCGGAAGACACAAGTCTGTACACAATACCTGGTTTCCGTCATGTAAATATCAACACGTTGGAACGCCATAAATTCATCCAATATGTGCAGCAAACGTCTAATTTATCCACACATACACCTTGAAAACAGAATGGATTGATGCAATTTTTGCTGGCATTTAACAAACATCATTGTTTACCCATATCCACCAGACTAAATCTAACACAGCTTACAATATTTCTAACCCGCCACTAATACTGTTTCAACCTCTTCCTGACATTTCAAAATATCTCCCTCCGATGTGATGGGTAGAATTTTCTGCTGTAAGAATGTAATTGTCAGGAGAATCGGAACACAGAAAACAAAAATCTGTGGGCGGTTTGATGGATCTCGCCCATAAAACTTCCTAATAATAATATTATACGAAACTAACAGATATCATTAGAGATATAATTATGTCATAAAAGATTAAAATTCGATTTTCAATTGAGAAGAGACAAATTCGGCAAGTTTAATCCGCAATGATGAGCATGGTTTCATTAGCCGCGTTAACTGAAAGGGCTGTATGTTTCACCAAAGTAATACTATATTATATGGTACATGGCTATTTGGTTTCCTGGGTGTCAGTGCGACTGATATTTCGGAACATAAAAGATATAAGAATCAATGTTAAATTTAATTTTTTTTAATAATTAAGATGACTAAGGCTATGGAGAAAAAAGAAGCCAAATTGTATACGAACTTATCGTGTAAACATCGGATTAAATTATATCTTTATTGTGTTCCGATTCACATATTTCGTTTGCAAAATAAAATGAAGATTTGTGGTATCCGGAGGTTTTTTTTTATGATTCACCTTGATTGGTTAAAACCTATTGTTGCACAAGAGGAAAGATGAAATGAATTATTTGTGGTGAATTCTCAAGAGGAACAATCGAGAGTTGGATGAGTATTTACGTAGACATGTACTAGTATATATATTTTAATAAAATGACGCTATATTTTAAACACTGCCTTTGCATTGCTCCGTTGAGACCGGTTGTCAAAAATTATGGCATGAGAACGAGTTTAAGTGAAGAGTTTCATATTATAGATGTAAATGTTTCAAGATGATGTTAGACAATTTGAGGTTAGGTTGTGCCAACCCGAACATTTTCTAGAATCTGGACTAATTGTTCTAATTTATTGCTGGCGACATTTAATGTTTTAGTAACTGCTACCATTATGTATCTCAATTGTTTCTTAATTCCAACCATCATATACATAGTCCTATTACAATTGTTTTAAATGCTATTTCCGGTGATTTAATGCGATTCTAATCTGAATGGTGCCATTTTGGTGGCTGCCATTTTATGGAGTTATGGACGATCCTATCAATCTAATGGGTTGATATGTATTAAATGTCGTTCTCAAGAGCTACACGGTTTGTATCGTAACCATCTGTATTGGAACAATAGGCATGGAATAAATGCATTGTTTCTAAATCTTGGAATAATTAGTAGCCTCGTTTGTTGAATTAGGAGTTGGGTTGAACAAGTGTTTCATGGCTGTCATTAGCCTTTCTTTGAACTATGATCTAGTACGGGGGTTTTGGTCCAACTATAAATGTTGATGAACTGGCTTCAGCACATGGATTACAAAACGCAATTTTACTCAGGCTCAATTGAACTTCAAAATCGGTCCATCAACAAACGTTAGTTTAACCATTCGGCTTAATAGAAACTTATATGGAATCGCACACATTACTAGAGAAAGAATTAACTCTCGTGATCTTTGATGAGAAAGAGATCAATGGGGTTTAGCGTTCATTCGACACAAATTAGTTCATTTCAAGACTAACATATTATTTAATTTTATTTCAATAATTCGCTTGCGCGTAGGGGTCTTTAGCAGTGGGAGGAAACCGGATTGTGATCATGGGTCTATTTCAACTGGATTTTGACCATACATATTCACTGATTTTATTAGAGGGAACATTTTCCATGGTTGGGAAGAGAATCTAATCAAATACAAAAATTGATAAATAAAGTTCGCAGGATTGAGATCAGTACACAAAATTATCAAATAGAAAGTTATTCTTAATCGTACATACTTATTACTTATGATAAATAAAAATGTAGAAATTTTGAAATGTTTAGGAGCTTTTATATACAATTCTTTCATGTCTATGTAAAGTATGTATGTTTATATTATTATGTGCACGTAATGCGTATGTATCCTTTGTTTGTCTCTTTTTATGTTATAATTTTATCTGTATTTGCACGTAACCTTGTAAGGTTTTTTATGCAATAAAGTTTCATATATTCATATTACCAGATCAAGTATCAACTCTTGTGATCTAGGGTCTATTTCAGTTGGATTTTGACCATGCTATATTCACAGGTAATCTTTTCGATGGATGGGAGGATAATCTATTTAAATACAAAGATTGATAAAGAAAGTTCGTAGTATTGCAGTCAGAAAACATAATTATCAAATATTTTTAGATTTATTCAAAAGAAAATGAAAGGTTACTTTATCGCTCATCTAATCGGATAATTATAATGGCGATGATACACTTTAGGTGTCGATGTGATTCATCTGGGAAAGGGGGTAGTAGTCTCGGGTAGCACCAGTTATTCTCTCGTCAACGTCTGTCACCGTAACGAAATAAAGCCTGGACATTATTCGGGACGAATGTCAGTCACTGGGCGGTACATGCAAATTAGATGCAGGGATCGGGTTTTCAAACCCAATGTCAATCAGTTTAATTTGATTACTATTAAAGCTATTATGTTTCAGTGCAAGCTGCTTTATCCGTGACAGGTCATCAATTGGTTTCAATTTCATGGCCAGGAAATATCATTTTGTATTATCAGCAGTAAACTGTAGTTAATCATCTTTTAGGGATATGTATGCGGGTATTGTAATCTGGGAATTGAACGTTATACGATTCCCACAGATAGCACATAGATATAATGCGGAAAAGGATATTTTCTTAAAACTTTGCGTATTTGTTTTAGATTCAGAATCGCACTCTAACAAATAGTATTAAAGTCGTCCGTCTACATGAAACCTGATGTGACATTAATAATACTTTCACAGTAAAAACACATTATTTTTAAATGGAATAATTATATGTAATAAAAGGTCTCTAATCTATTGCAGACGGTTTTAGAAGCGTTCGTTGTTTATATATCACACAGAAGAAGATGGACATTATTAGTGAACTACTAGTACTTATATTCGGATCGGAGTTACCAAATGTTTCAGTTGGTGCTTTTGTATTCGGGATCAACATATATAGACGTATGGGCCCGATGTTTTATTTTTGAAGGGGTGGGGGCAGAAATGAAATGACCAAAAGCAATTCGGTGAACTTGGGCACCAGTAACCGCGAAACAAGGCGTCGGGGGTAGGGAAACGTATGGTGCTGGCATTTCTGAGTACAGCAACCAGAAAGTATAGTCAAATATATAGCCTTATTTATGTAGACACCTTATTGTTATGAAAAATATGAAACAGTAATATGATATGTTAATGCGACCTTCCGAAAAAGAAATTTATACAGTTAATTCTTTTTAAAGAAATTGTTGGAAAAATTTCTTGTCATAAACGTCACTTTCCATAAAACGAAAAACAGACTGATGACATAAAATATACTTTGGTTGTGTAACGTCAGCTATAGTATCACAACAATTAAAACACCCATGTTTGTGTTGGAATTCTAGATAATATTTAATGCGGAAGTGTACGATAGTCGGGTCGGCACCCTTTATTCGGTATCTGTATATACATTTAGCGACTATTTACCATGACTGAGCACAGTACTAATATAATTAACTCAATGTACACTGTAAATGTATATAAGAGTATTTATTAGGTTTGAGGGAGGACTTCAAGGAGACGTGTCAGATGAAGGCTTATTTACGAAGACCACAACGTATAATAAAACACACGCGGTCCGTATCATGTTCATTCACGTAGAGACGACTATTTACCCATTTAATAATAAACAGCCAATATTGACCAAACGAGCTTGAGTCGAGCGACTCTATTCTAAACACTGGCCATTACAAGCTTAACAAATACCAACCACACAATGGAATTGAATAGCGTTAAACATGCACTGTTTATTTATCTGATACGTATCATAGATCTTTAATATAATAAACTGTCCACTAACTTAGTTATAAATTCACTCACGTCTTTATTTCATTAGTTCCAAGTGCCCTCTTTTCAGAATGTAACGTATAAATTGGGTTTTCTGGGTACAAGAACTTTTGTTGGTTAATTCCTCTATTGTATATTTATAGACCTACATATCTATATATACAAAATATCAATCATTCATAACTTTTTGGTGTCAAATACAAATCACTTTTTGTGAATGGGGTTCAGTATTAATGGGAAATTTCGCACAATTAATCAAAGTAACTTTGATTTTGCGCCGTAATGTTATTATCAAACCATTTAAATGTGTAGCAAAATCAAAAAAATATATATATTGCTGGGTAGACTAAAATTCTGAAACGGATTACTGGTACCTGATTCTAGGCTAGACAAAAAGTATTAAATTTGAACCAAAATCGTAATTAAAGTTTTAAAGGGACCATAACACTATTGCTGGCTTTGCAGCTCTAGAAAAAAAATAATAGCTTTATTCTAAGTATTAGACGTTATACCTGTTGTGTAAATTATCCATAACATTCTATTTTACTTGTCAAGAGGGTTCGAAAATATTTTTAAATCCAAGTGACATTTGAAAAGGTTTACGTAAGGATTTTCAAACCATTTAGTTGAATTTTTCCATTTTTTTAAAAATTAGGTGTGTTAAGATGAAATTTGTATCATCAATTAATTTGAATACTGTAAAATAGTACAATTTGTTGACCAGAATAAGATTGGGATATATTATTCAGTTACAACTAGAGTGGTATTGAGCCTTTAAAACAATGTACCGTATGATTTTTAATTATTATCTTTTTCGTTAAACTTTAAAAAATAAGAGAATTAATTTTGATCTGTTCATCAGTGGATTCATTTTCAACAGATCTTATTTTCCCTGTAGAGCCTGTTGACTGCCAATTCATAATGTAATGGACTTGAAGTCCTCACATAGAACCTTCGGGATTTTAATCAAATTCCATTCTAAGGTGTTTTTGTCTACTTTCAAATTGTTTTATGATCTATTTAATAATTGGTGCGTGCTTTCCCTCGTGTAGGACTGATGCAAATTATTTTCCTATTTCATTTTTTTGCATTCCCGATTGCCTAAAAAAAATAGAATGGTTCTTCAATTTTCGGCTGTATTCCAAATAATAAATACTCCAGAATTTCAAATTATAGCTTTAAATTTTAAGACAGGTGCAGAATAATGAAGTCTTTAATTGCATATTGTGGGGAATTATGACTATAGGAATTTCTGTGTCTTAAATATTGTAATGGAATATGTGTAGGCTGTGTTGTTGAAGATATGACTTGTTTTAATGTACATTATTGTTATTTTCACCTCGGTGACTAGGTAAAAAAAACAACAACAGAAGTCACATCAAGTGCTAAAGATGAAAATTCCATTATAAATAGTATAAATTCCCATGACATAAAGTCTTCCGCTATTAAAAGACAAAATGTTCCAACACAATAGTCGTTACTGTTGTAAGTTATTCCCCTTGGAGCTGTTGCACGTGCATGTTTATTAAAGTCAATTTAAAGACAACGCGACCATTTCTAATTAGTGGTTGCCAATTCGACATTGAACTCGCTCAATCACAAAAGAGGGGGTTATAAATGCGATTTCAGTAGGAATGGGGAAATTATGGTCTTATTTGAAATGCGAAATGGCGGTCAGCTGCACAGTAATGGTTATAACGGTATGCATGTGGTCCAGATATAAATCATAGTTTCCCTCTCGCCTTAAAATTAATTTACCATCATTCACAGTAGAGCACGTGTTATCGGGGGTCAGTTCACAATAGCTCAACAATTATACTAAAACCAACATAATTCACCCATGGCACCCATGTTAGAATTTTGTCCTTTTTGTTGTTTTCATATACAAGCATTTAATATTCATCCATGCACAGTATCGTAGCTTATCTGACAAATTCCGCACATTTCGGGTTTTTTTTAGCTTTAAAGCGAGCATTTCATATTTTCTAAGAAAGTCAAAACATAATTATTTCTGAGTCCGTCGCTCAATAGGTTATCAACTCACTATTATACGACCATGGGCATTATTTCCCACCCTTAAAATCATTGACACAAGAAATAATAACACAATTACTTCCCTTGCTTTCCAATTGCCTCGCATGTATTAGATTCCTTTTAAGGCCTTTTTTAAAATAAATTTGAAATTGTAGCTTAAATATTATTATTAAAACGATATATTTATTAATATTTATTGTTTAATTTATGAATGAACGCGTTTTAATACGAAATATACCTTTTAAAAAAATCGTGAATTTCCTATAATTTCCTTAAAACACACCCTGCCCCCCCCCCCCACACACACACAATACCCACCTCTTCATTAAGCTATGGAGCGATGGTTTAAAAACAGATTACTAATGTAATATATATATATTTCTCAAGGAAAATTTAATTCTGTTTGAAGTTCTTTAATACCATTACCCGTCTTCATTAGCTCAGCCAGTGCAGAACAACAGTAAGACGGTAAATCCCATTTTATTCTATTTCATTTAATACCGTTTACATGTTTTCACACCTTTTATCAAAATGTCTAATGTATTTACATTAATGTAAACATTTTTTATGTCACGATTTCAAATAAATCAAATAATAACTTAAATTTATCCTTTGAGGCATAGGTAACGAAAGATAAATATGGTATATATTTTGCCTGTATGTAAATATAACTTATGTTAATATTTATCTACAGCTTACAGAATTAACGCACCACGTTCTCGTCGACTATTTTTAAAACCGTAAAAAAAACTTTTAACACAATCTTTATAGTTTCTATCCGCCCACTTTTAATGTGCATTTATATATTGTTGTCACCGCTATCTGTTTTTGCACACTTAGTAGTAAGTAGGCCTATGTTTTTTTTATCCACGAGAACACGGATGTATTCGAATATGAACGAGAATAGTTAATTAATGATATAAGTCATTGCACCTAACTTATCCAAAAAATAAACACGAGGCGCTACATATTTTTCTTTTAATGCAACTTAAACTGATATGACAATGTGGTATTATAGTAGGCTCCACTATCGATATGATCTTGGGGAATACCAACGACATTAGACAATTATTTGTGGAGTTATTGTCCTTGAAAAAAGTTCGTGAAAAGGGATGGATTCTACATTAATATTCGTCAAATATTCGCAGATATATCCGGCGACTTGATAATATGTCGGAGTTTAGGACATGGGTAAAAAATAATATCACCTCATAGTAACTTGAACTTACCATCACTTGTACCTACACTATATTAATATGAATATTAATATTAGGGAAATAGTGACACATGATCGGTGTCCAAGACTTGCGTCCGTTCGAAATAAAGAGGTTTTAGTGGCATTTAGTATATCTTGGTTAAAAATGTAGTTGCATTCCCATGCCCCCCCCCCCCTCGCTCCCTCTAAATAGGTAGTTTTATATTAATGATTAGGACCTGGGGCCTGTTTCACGAAATTTTAACGAAGATAAAATTCAAATTATATAAGATTAATTTTAGTATCTACTAAAATTTGGATTTTATCTTTAGTTAAAATTTCGTGAAACAGGGCCTGGGCTAGATTCAGAATGAATATCTGGAAATGTGGAGTGTTTTACACTATGCAAACGATACTCGTAAGATTTATAGAGTTATGTATCACGAATGGGTGGGTGCTACATGACATTTAATACAGACATAGTAAAGAGCAAAGTCGAGAAAATAAAAGATTTTTCCTGAAATGTTAAGTAACAATAAACTTGGGGGGTTCGTGACGTAACTATTGCCACGGAGTGAGTATATGCAAGTGCTTATGAATGATTTAATGAGTTTTTGAGAATAGATGTATACTTGAGCGGCACCTGGCGAGGATTAGCTTTCTTCTTAAGGAGCGGTTAGAAACTAAGAAGATAGGTAGCTTGAAAAATGATAACAGCATGTAATAGAGCTAATGTATTTAGTACATAAGTGGGCTTATCTTATCTACTGTGATATTCATATCACATAAATAACAATTATAGCATTATTGTATATAATACCTCCGTTACACCTGCAGCTTATTACACCTTTATTATATACAAAATATACTATACTAATATATATACCACACGGCTAATATATAGTAATTGAAATCTAATCTATATTTGACGCTGAGGGGATATTTTACAAATCTTTTATGAAGACATTTCAAAAGGAGAGCGTTGATCCTGTTCACAAAAATTGAATTAAATATTAATCCCGGTTCCGATCCGTAGTTACCACACTTCTTCCTTAAACCTCATTTTTTTCAGATTTGGTGGGAAGCATTGGGGTCCTAAGTGGGCGAACCCTGTCAATATATATATAGCGTTCCATCCCTTTTCGATTTCGTTTTTGAGATCTAAGTTCGGTGTCGTAGCCTCGTAGGTTGATCCTTTCAAATGTTATCGCAGCTTTTATCGAAATCTTATAAACAAATCAGAATTCCGGGTTCACAATCTTGTGGTGTCGCTGAATACGCTGGAACTTTTGAAAAAATGCTACGTTTTCACGAAAAGCATACACGAGGGCTGACTAAAAAGTTCTAAGTCTAAAAGGAATAGATCAACTGGGTTAAAACAAATTTTGCCACCAACAAGTACAATCATTGAATGAATATAAGAACTGTAACTGTAGTGTTATTATTGTCTTCGTACCATACCATCTTGTAAACCTCATCATTGAAATCACCACAAATGGACAAACTGGCTATAGGGCAGTCATCAAGTATACCTGCATCTGAAAAGACTAACCCCATCAGAAATAAATGTCGACATGGTCTCCACTTTCTGGGATGATACTCCTACCTTTTCCACAGTAAAGAAGTGGACGATGACCCGCGTCCTGGAAGGCCACGATCAGCAACCATTCAAGAAAACATTACCGGTGTGCATGCCATAATGATGGCTCTTAGACGATTGACCACTTGATATTTTGCCAGTGTTGTGGGCATCTCTCGTGAGCAGGTTAAGCTCATATCTCGAACGAGTTAAGAATAACAAAAATTATGCAAGATGGGTGCCAAAGCTCTTGACTGCGAATCATAAACTTGCAGATTTGAAGCAAATCCTGACAAACTTTTGGCCAAATATGTAACCATTGGTAAGAACTGTTTCCAAAAGTGAAAAGGGACAATAGTAACGCCATGTCAGCTGTGAACGACGTTTTTAGGGTGGCAAAAGTGTGCACACCTCGAAGGAGACTTTGTAGAAAAATATATGGAAACTTTGTGCAGGTCTTACCCAGAAATGCTTAAAACTTTTCAGCTAGCTACGTTGCCAGTCGTCATTCCTCTCTCTCCCACGTTCACGTTTTGTTTCCTCAGTCTATCATTATAACATTTTGATCTATAAATAATGATGATGTTTCATAGTAAACGGTGACTTTGTTCTTCCATGGGTCACGATCAGATGATGGTTTTTGCAATCGGGTCGCACCCAACAGCCTCTCTGTCCATCTTTTGTTACCAATCAGTGTGTTTAGTGAATTTATTGTATGTTCCGTATGATTCTGACTATTTTTTACATATTCAAATTAACCGTACCTATATGGGGTTGAAGAAAGATTGCATGTATATTACTACAACTTTTGATTAGCAAAGAAATGAAATAAAATGAAGTGGGGTTTAGTTACTTATACCTTTCTGTATCGACTGGGCTAATGAAGTTCGGCATGTGCCATGCAGTTTGCGAGACGGGACCTCGGTTTGACGCCCCTTCCGAATGACTATATGTCGTTCCTTTGATTAGTCTAGACAACTGCCGGTACAATGTATTGTTGTATATAATAGAATTCGATATATCTTACAGAAACTTGTTCATTTTCAACATAATCGTTCAGCTTAAAGACAGATGCTTGTTCAGAAATACAGAACATGTTATGAAAGGTGGCGTTGCTACCAAGAGAAAGTTCTATAAATACAAACACGGAACGTTAATGGAAAAATCGAACAAAAATTAAGTTTTATTCTTTTAACGTTATTAATCCAACATGATTCATACGACACTGAATGAATAATTCATGATATTACTAAATTATTGTTTTATTGGCATAACTAAGTCTCCAGTAGAGTAATTTGGGTGTCGGATCGTACTGTCACAGAGACTAAAGGATAGTAGTTATTTAGATTTTAAAATAGACTAGACTCCTCCATTAGACCAGATCCTGTCTACGATATTTCCCACCGGTTTTTAACTCCTGTCATTCAAGATTGATATGAGAACCGAAAACTAAGTATGGTAATGACTGAAGTAAGCCGGGTTTCCGTAAATTTAATGCTGTACTCGTATCATAGTAGCATTGCGACATATTTGTATATAATATATTATTTTATCATTAAAGCCTTGGAAGAAACAAAACCTTATCCTAAGATGTTTTTTTTCTTCATATATTTGATAAATAGGTAATTCTAGGTTATTCTGAATGTGATATTAATCAAAATTAATTACATTTATTTTAAAGATGAGCGTGACAATACCTCGTTTAGGAATTACAAGACCGACATCACTTCAAGTTTCTAAAGAATATTTAAATAACTTGATATGAGAACCATTCTAGTTCCAAATGAAATCAATTTCCTTTCAGTCATTTCATTTCCCCACACTGCCATATCCGGGCCAGTTAGGTGTCCCGAACTGCTAAGACTGAATGCAGTACCCTTCGCGTAACCGTCATCATGCCTTACCACGGACAATTCTTCTTCTTTTTTCTTTTTTATTTTTAAAAAAAAAACATTTAAAAAAAGATATACCAAAACAGATTGTAAATAATGATAATTGACTTGAAAGATAAGCGTACGATATGTTGCAATTTTATATTTAGATAGATTATTCTGATAATAGTAATAAAAACAAGGTATCTCAAAGTTTATAGTCCACGCTCAGGAAGTAGTTTGCCTTTCCTAACACGATTCAACTCACAAACTTATTAACTGACTCCACGAGAAATCACGAGAAGAGAATTCTCATCTCCGGTCGATTTCCATAAAGAAAAAGTAAATGGTCGTTTATATGAAAAAGAGAAGAGAAAATGGGGTAATATATAAACTCAATTGATACTTAGTTATCAATAAAAAGAAATAAAATTATCACGTACACTATTTTTCCATTACCGAACGTACAATGGAAGTATTTTTTTTATTGAAAAGATGCTGAGTTTTAAACCAAGCCAATTAAATTCATTGATATTGTCCAGTTCAGCAGACTGAAACCTTTTAAAGAGGACAACAGGCCCAGTTATACAAGGTCATATATATACTTTATTTATTTATCAACAAATCTCTTTTTTATGTTCTGAAATCTAAATATATTTGCATGTAATTGATATTTTTATATTTATTATTTACATAATGTGTTTTGTTATTGGTATTTTTAATTTATTTTCATTGAAATGCATTTGGTTAAATGGTGGTCTAGACGTTCCCCTTGTCAGCGGTTCGGTACGGATGTGCTTGTAGCTCGCGTCGGACGAAGTAATAGTAGGTCGTATGGAAGCCTGTAACTACCATTTATAATTTCTACTTTTCGCCCATTCAAAACGCGTCAGTCGAAAGTCGAAAAATAAGAAATTAGGAAAAAATGTGAGGCGCCAAGACGGTATACAAAAATCAACTCTAAAATGGTAAATTAAGATATAACACACAGCATTTTGGCTTGTATACGCCTTATCGACTTTTGACTTAGTCTTATTTTTGTAAACACGAGAGTCGAAAATAGTGAATTAGGAAAAATATGTTGAATGTATATAGGGATTACATTTACGTATTGTTAAATATGACTATCCACAAACATTTTGTTAACGTGAATCGTGCGTATTCAAACGTAACATGGAAGGAAGGGACTACAAGAACTTCCGAGACGAAAGTCGAAAAGTAGAAAATAACTCGTTTTTTCCTAATTTTCGACTTTCGTGTTTTGAAGGGGCGAGAAGTAGAAATTATGAATGGTAGTGTAACGCCGCTGTACAGGCAAAATAAAATTTCCCTCGTTCGTAGCACACTGTATGGCGTATGTCCGCCTTAATTAGCCAAGTTGGTGCAGAAAAGTAGGACGTTAAACGGCATTTTATTCATTTTATATTTGATATATTTTAACGTGAAATAGCCCTCTTATGCGGAGTCAGATGGTAGCGAATATCACGAACAGTAAGCCAAATCATAACAGTATTGAAGGACAATGTTGGTGTCAGCCATTATTGCATATATGTGGTGGAACTGATTAAACACATTCTAAATATAGTTTTAACACAGAGTTCATTGCTTCGGTAGATGAGTAACAAGATCTGACACCACCATTAATTGTAAGTAAAAAGACAAATACACGACAAATATACTACCAAATCAATGGTTTACAGAAAGAATAAACTCTTGAGTTATTGAAGCGCCCAGTTCGTGACTGTTATACGGAAAATCAGATACTGTACGTAACCACTCAAGTCCATGAGCAAGAAACTGATCACAACCCGGAAGCGAACCAAACCGAGGCATCTTCTGGTCCAAATTTGTCGATGTGCATACAAACCATTCATAAGACATGTCAACAGGCAGGGGCGGATCTAGGAATATTAAAAGGGGGCGCCGCAAAATAAGGGCACTGACCGAGAATACAGGCGCGCCGCTGAGGGGGTAGGGGGTCTAAAAAATAATCCTGTCATTTCCTTGCATCTGTAGCCATTCATAGAGCGATTTGGCTGATATTTTAAGAGCTATTTGGCTCATATTTTCAGAGCTATTTGGCCGATATTTTCGGGCATATTTGGGTCCGAGAAAAGGCACTTCCAGCAGTACAAAAGGGCACTGTGACAGGGCAGTAAATAAAACGTATTCGGATCATTATCGATGACTTTCTTACGCAGTTACAGATGTGTTTGGTAATTCAGTAATTAAGTAGTTTTGATGCGAGGTGCTATAAAAAAAAAATGTTCCGTTCGTGACAGACTCGAGGGATAGCCAATTTGGCCACCACTTGATCATTCAACAAAAGGGAAAAAACTTAACGGAAAAAGGTTTGTTTTTATGTATTAAATCGTCTGACTTTTAACGAAAATATCATGGTAAATGGTCATAAATCCGTCAGATGACGTTGATGCCCGGCGCCTTCTGTAACATTGTCAACTAGATAGAATAGAAAGGAGCGTGTCGTTGTTTGTCGGCGGTCCAACAACTGTCAACACAGGCGCCGTCTTTCAGGTACACTACAATGATGAAAGAAGATAGAGTGAACACTTGAACGGTGTTTATGGTAATTAGCAATGACTACAAGATTAATTCGTCTCGCTTAATCAGACGACACGAGAATTGGTTGACATGACGACCAACATCTATAAACATTACAGAGTAAGAGATGTTAGTTATGAAGACACGTGTAACAGTTAAACCTGTAAGATGACTTGATTTGATGAATGTATAGACTCTCATATACGTGAAACAGGCAAAAACCCGTTTGATGTCCATCTTAATTTCATTAAAGTGATCGTTTAGTGTGTAAGACTCGTATCCGATAGTCCTTTCTCTGAACCCATTTCACCGACAATCCAAATTCCCCCCAATTTCAACCACTTGACACTTTGACAGCCAGTCACTAACGTTGGTTGCTTTTAGTTCCGACACCAACGTTATCCTTCAAACAGTAGTTTCCGTCTTCAATTATCTAGAGCATCACCGAGTTACATATTAATAGTAGTGACAAATCGAAGAGTAAAGGGAAACACCGCTGTCCTAGATGATGTTCGTTGCAGATCACAAGTAATCACAGAAATAAAGATATTCACACAAAGCTTGGAAATACTCATGAGAAAAAAAACTTGGATGTTGACGAAATTTGACAAGGATGCCCGCAAAACATCTCGTATCTATCGTAACGGAGTGACCCCAGAAGTGGCGTAAGACTGAATATCGATAGGGTTTGTCCTCTCATTCACCAGACCCCCCTCCTTTGCAGAAAACCCCGTGAACGCCGATTGTGTCATAATATTTTTTTATATCCACACTGAAATATGGGCGTATAAAAATTGCCATATTTTTTGTCTCAAAATGCCTAAAGTATTGTGTTGACGAGATATTAAAACCACTCAATTACAGTCTTCATAAAAAATTAAAAACATGTCTTCAAAACAGTATTACATCGATTCAGACATCGATCCATGGTAGATTTACTCTTTCTAGACCACCTGATACTATTTTCTATTGAGCAGAGCACCTCACCAACAAATTATGAATTTGGTCGTTGGCCAGGGTCATCTTCTATTATTCTTCGGCTCCTGTAATCACCATCGAAACAAAGCAACAGTAAAGCGGCGGACGCACTAGCCGATTCAATCGGCGTCGAAATTCGGCTAGTGTGTCCACTCATTCGGCCGAATAAAATTCGGCGCCGATTGATTCGGCCGAAAGATTCGACTAATGTGTCCACTGCTTAAGCCATACGTGGTGACGGATGTCGTGCATGATGAATTTTATGTTGTTTGTTTTAAAGACCACCCAATAGCTTTGTTCGTTTTAGTATTTCACATAGCTTACAATTTTGTGAGTTCTTTTGAATTTAGACCATTTACTGTATTGGTGGTTTTAAGTTCCGACACTATTAACTTCATCCTCAGAAATCTCGACCCAAACCATCGCCGAGCTAGCTATTGGAAGTCTTGTTTGCTGTTTTCTGCTTTCGTGAATTTAACGTTTACTATGAGAAATTAAGAGGGCCTTCGGGAGTAGCCAGAAAAGCTAGAAATTCGGCTCTAGTAGTAGAGCCTAATGGCGGCGAAAGGTTTTGGGCACGAATCAGTGATTTGCAATATATTGCCATCTATACTTACTATTCCAGTGGAATATTCAACAACAGTCGCTCCTGGTCAGAGCATTCACCGGAAATGGTGAAATGAATGAAGGTGAACTGTCCCATGCCAGGTGATGACATATCGAAGAATAAATTCAACAATAAAATTTGTGTCCATAAATATTCTGTCATGGTTGAGGTAGGCATTGGGCAATCCCGAACCACACAATCTACAAGTAATACCAGGACTGCAGATGGGAAACAATACTTGTCCAAAATAGTATTGGCAGTTACAAATTATGACAAGATGAAAGGAATTGAACAAACAAAGTGAGAATTAGATGTGGTTATATAGCGATGTTGTTACAGACCTTCCAATGTAATCAATTCTGGTCAAGCTTGAAGGCTTTATTTCCACTATTCAATGATTAATGACAATGATTAAATGAATCAACTCTTGCCATGAAGTTCAACAAATAGCTTGCCTCTGGATTCTGAGATCAGATTTACATATTGTAGAATGTTGATAATTTGAAGAGTTATAGACGAGATAAATTAATAAGTTTCTGTACATATATTGGATGTTTTGTTAGTAACTAGATGACGAAAATAGCAGAGAAAGTACGACCAACAGGTCCAACTTCAAGAATGGATCCTAATTAGAACTTTGACCTTCCAATTTTCCGCCTTCATTAGCCCGTATGGAGCAGAAAAGTAGACCGTTATATACTATTTCGTTTACTTTCTATTTTCTTACACATTATAATCTTATTCGATCTTTCAGAAAGTCTCCAAGTGTTAGAATATTTAGCCTTCAAATCAAACCATTTAAACCATTTAATTGAAATCTGTGATTTTTGTTTTACTTTAGTGTGGAGTAGCGGGGGTTGGATGGCACGTGCGCGCTGTATCATAAAGCCCTGTCATTGAGTCAACTGGCGTGGTTTCGAATCCGCGGCTGTACGTGACAAGGAGTAGGGTCGCTTGTCAAACCTCGTGGATTTTATCCGGGTCCTCCGGTTTGCCCCCACTGCTAAAGACCCCAACGCGAAATAAAATGAAACTATATGTTAGTCCCGAAATGACCTAGTTTGTGTAACACCCCCTCTCTCTCTCTCTCTCTCTCTCTCTCTCTCTCTCTCTTATTGTGAAGTAGATATATTTATATCAGGTTAAGTTGTCACGAACACTATTTACAGACTCATTTCCTCCATATCACTCTCAAAATGCATACCGCCCACCACACGTTTTCCGATTATAGAGAGAATGAGAAACCTTACAAACATAATTATTTCTCATATCAGAAATATCCAATTCTATCCTGTCTTTAACGATTTCTCTTAAAATTTCAATCTCATTGTTTTGGATATCTTTTTTGGGGGGTACATAACCAATGTTACTGTTTCTTTTCGAGTCATTAGAATTGTGTAATTTGTGTTGCGTGGGATTTATTGAATTAAACAGAAAAGTGTAAAACTAATTTGAGAAACAAGTTAAACGAGGTTGAGCTAATATCCTCACGGTCATAAATTCTACATGAATTACTACCCATACGCGAAGTGATGTAATTTCATGGTAATAGCCATTTGCTTTATGACTTACCGTCTGACCTCCCTATCAATTCTTCTTGCTAATCATATCTAATTTATATTTACATTAGTCTAATCTTTAACCCCCGTATATTTTATTATTGACTTATTCATACTATATTATAACGCTGACCATGATGAAGCAATCCGCCTGGATAATCCGTTAATTGCTCTCAAGTTGTTTTATTGTATCATTCTCGTATTGGCGTTATGCACGATTTCTCAAAATAAAATTAAAGTCCCAGTCTGTATAGAAGTCGACAAGTGCCCCTTCTTGCTTTCCCGACTTCCACAGATCTCCCATAAGCGCCATTTTAAAATCTTATTAAAATCTTAATGTTAATTTCATTATATTTTTTCGTATGGAAGAGAGAGAGGGGTGCCTTTAGCAGTGGGAGGAAACCGGAGGACCCGGAGAAAAACCACGACGTTTGACAGGCGATCCTACTCTTTGCCAAGTACAACCGGGGATTCGAAACCACGCCAGTTGACCCAATGACAGGCTTTATGTTACAGCGCGCGCACTATCCATTCAGCCATCCAACCCCAGTCTCTATAGAAGTCGACAACTACTCCTTCGGCCCTTCTTGCTTTCCCGACTTCCATAGATCTCTCATACGCGCCATTTTTTTAATATAAAAACTAAATGCTAACCATTCGGCCATCCAACGCCCCTTTATTCATTATGGTCACTCAATTAGTATAACCAAAGACATGTTTTAAAAAAACGCGTCTTTGGCCTTTGGCGATTATTAAACTAACATTTCAGATCAATTTTGGTTAATATTAATCATTAATATTATTCTAGGTCAATCCCAGAATGGTCCATTAGGCTGTAAAACGGTGGACCGCTCTTATCTGGTGCCATGACTGGGATATTCTTTCCATCACTACAGATGTAATTGTGAATTATTCAATTTTGGGGTGATTTAAGACTATACACAGCTTACAATCCAGCCAGGGAGATGGGTTTAATATATGCCTGTTCCCAAATCCCTATTCAGATACAAATCTGAATAAAATATTGCTTATAAAACACTCCAGCCAGACTCTATACGTCATGAAATTAGTGTGATTCGTAACAGCAATAGCACCCTAAAGGTGCTTAAAGATGTGTTGGGCAGTCTTGCGAACAATTCATTCACCAAACGTATATTTATGTAGGCAAAGGCAGACGACACAAAATGTCTTATTGATTTGTGTAAGACATGCGTATAAATAACTTAAGGCGTAAATATACACCTCGCTTTGAAGACTCTATGAATCAAACCTTTCAAGGTTTTCAGAGAATTACAATTACCAAAGTGTTGATTTGATTATAGTTATTTGTATTGATATAGTAAGTGGGACATGGGGATATATCCAGATTACAAAGTTTGCACCTCTAGATCCAGCCAATATTGTGGGAGAAACATATTTCAATAGTATAGCCCAAAAACAGAAAAAATGCCAAGGACCAACTTCTGTCACGTAAACAACGTCTATTAAACAGTAAGTATGGTGTCTTATCACATTTTGAAATGACACCAACACCCGTTCTAACATGTACCAGAAACTTTCTGTTCCTTTAAGGTTAAAAAGTCACATTTGAAGGTATCCATTATGCCTATTGCTGCCATATTATATTCTTAGAATAAAGTACATACGCTAGACATTTGACAGATTTTTAAGTAAAAGAGGAAAAGATCGGAGAGGGAGGGAATGTTATTGGCGATGTTCACACTTCTGTCAGTTGTGATTTAAGTGGTGTATAAAATATCGGAATTAATCACAGTGACTCAGAACATGTCGGTATTAAATAAACTTGTATAACACATCACCTAATGGTGCATAATAAATGGAATCCATATACACACTTTTAACATGCCAAAATCACCAAATGTCGAACAGACATAATTTGGAAGCAGACAACAACAGAGTATGTTATATTTTGTCTGAAAACATGGCTCATTCTCCCTCAATTACCAGTTGATAAAGAAGTTGGTAAGTTAGATGTTGAATTTGTGTTGATAATTTAACGGAGTTTTTTGTTATTAAGTTGATTTGTGTTGTAAGCTGTATAAGTTACACCTGGTAAAATTGCTCTTCCTTCCTTCTCCCACCTGGTCATTTTACTTGCCAACAGGTTAAGTAAAGACAGAAGGAAAATAAGTCTGTTTTTGTGAAAACTCGACAACTCTGACATGATTACAATTTATACAGCTGGCTTCACGCTGAAATAAATCTCATGCATATTCTAGTGTTGTAATACAAGTTAGTTAACAGATAGAAATAGGTGAAAATACGAATTCTAGCGAGTATGGTATTTTTATCACGAGTTTACTTTCTAAACTTTTCATTTGCCGTTAAGGTAACATATCCATGAAAATAGGTTAAAACTGCAAACATCATCTGAAATTTAGATTTACACTGTAAAAACGTACCTGTAATAGCAGTATTTCAGCAATTTTCACCAAGATGTTTTCGTTAGAATATATTATATCTTTAATTTGTCTATTTCAGGAAGATAGGACTATGGTGTGCAACAAGGGTCTGTATTAGGGTCTTATAAATTAACATAATATAAAATAAAAGTAGGTCTTCTTTTTGAAAAAGGAAAACGCAATGAAGTAAAATGGTGTTTAACGTCGTACTGTTCTGCCCCGACTGCGTAGAGAAAACGCAAATGGGCTTAATCTGCATCGATTGGTTAGGTTAGACTGTCACTATATTTTTAAAAAAAATTCTACGAGTAAACGACTGCATTTATCTGTTCTTGAGGAAAGTCAACATTCCCCCAAATCTCCATACACAAAATTGCCAAGATACCGTCCCCGAGGGGCTGACAGGTCTGACCATGTGGCATTCAAAAGCAACGTATCTATGAAATTTGGTGGGAAGTATATTCAGACAAATATGATTACGCATCGTTCAAAGATGTCGGTCAATTTTTTAAAAGACAAATTATAAAATGTGTAAAAATGACTATTTTCACGGGCCACACACTGGGGCCAATACACATAATTTGAACACTTCTGAATAAGCACCATCCAACCAAGATTTCTACCAAATAAAATGGTTTAGGAGATGAAAACGAAACTGGGTCTATCAGCTTAATTTGAACAAGTCCCAAAAAGTAGTACCAGGTTGAATTCCATCAATTGATTCAAATGATAGAAGAAGTAAAAAATGTAAAAGAGATAAAGGACATATGGACAGATAAGGAACACTATGAATGTTTATTGGACCGTTGGCCCCATTGTCTATAAATAGTAATAATTGTTGCCAGTTTCCATGCAGATTTACATATTATAGTACTCGCCTGGGAATAACTACCATAGCCAACTAAACAACAGTATAATTTACATAATGGAGCAGTAAGACGTGTACAATAGATACACACTAAAATTTAAAATGGACAAGTTGTCAGGTAAATGAACCAACCAAAACACAAAATCCAGAGGAAGCATAGTACGTCTCATCAAGGTCAAACAATATAATGCAAATGAAAAATAAAATAAATATGACATATATTAAAGGGATAGAGAGAGAGGTATGGGGTTTAACGTCCACTCGACACAAACTATGTCATTTCGGAACTAAATATACCTTAAAGGAGCTAAATCCCTATTCTTTGGCATCTAGAAATGGGTAGCAAAGCATAATAATGTAATATGAATGTATATCAACCGTTTCTGTTTTTACTGTAATTTCTAATCAGTTATGTTCGACGAAATACGCGAAGAGTCCAAATTGAATGGCTGTCTTTGGGGTCTGGTTATTCCAGTCTACACGGGTAGTATAACACTCTGGAGTATGTTTAACCTGGTTCACGGAGTCGCTTCATTACAAATGGCAATCGAAAAAGTTCTGGCACGCGATTCGTGTGTTAATTTTAAAATTATTTCACGGTAATGTTGATTTAAATTGACCAATCAGGCGCGTTTGCGATAACCAAGACTGTGGATGATATTGAGGTAAAGATTTGCCTTCTTTAATACTGCTTTACAATTACAATACATGAAACTACGAAGTCTACATTCTTATATACCACCAGGACATCATATTAATACAATTCTTAAAACAAAACAAGCTTAATAAATCATTTTATACACGGCTATTGATAGATAATCGCATATAAGACGCACCACTGTTAGTCAAAACACAGAAACAGCTTCATTTTATTGCCGTCTGATGCCAATAAAGTGGCGGGAAATTTCTCGCCCCTGGGCCAACTTTCTTATCATTGTCGCTCGATTTGCGCGCTTATTTTCCTTATTGATTTATTCCAGTTACGAGACCGGTACTTGTGGAGCTTTCAAAGAAAAGTTAGTCAAGGAGATCACTTATTACAAATTTCATTGCCCTCTTGCTCCTTTGGTAAATCATTTTAGCCAAGATCTAAGCGAGACTTATTCGATTTATTCTCCGACAATTTTTGTTAATTCTGTTTCCTCCCGTAGACATTTTGAAAAGCTCACGAGGTTATTGAATAACAGGCTAGATCTATTTATGTCGCCTCTCACATCTATTAGATTAAAATGGTAGTATAGATGAATTCCACAGAAATAACCCGCAGGAAATCTCGTCGATACTTGAAATATTAAACTTCTCTATTGGATGTACTTCTCCAATATAACGGCATAAAAATCGTGGTTAAGAGACGAGATATTTTTATAAGTAAACCAGATAGTCCTATTCATGTTGTTTGAATAAAATATGTTTATACAAAAAAAAAAATACGTGATGCTCTATATAGAGAATAACTTAGTTAATGCATGCACATCCGGTAATCGGATTTTTTTATTTAAAAGAAATGACCAAATTGTATCAATTTTGATTTGAAAGTGATTATAACGGACTAGATCCTACTAAAAGAGTAACTGACTGTAAAATTTTGCACTCGAGGCAATGACGTCATGGTAGGAGTTCTCCGCAGTCTTTTGAGCCTCCGCGCCCCCCTACAAGTAGTCATATTTATTATAATTTCGGACTATTATACTAAACTTTTGTTAAATTGTAGAATAAAGGAAGAAAAATGTAAAATATATTTATTAAATATACCGAATAAATGTCATAACCATCATATTTTGTTTTGCTGTCACTATATCTGTTAGCAGAAAAATGAAATTGATAAAAAAGTGTCCCTACTGCACATATCTCTCCCAATGCGAACCTCTTTTACACTGCATATCCCTCTCACACGCTCTAGATTTTTTAACCTCGTGCAGGACGGAGGGCCCGACAAGGACAGCTGTCTAGTCGTTCGGATGGGACGAAAAGCCGAGGCCCCTTGTACACACTGAAGTGCACGTAAATATCCCTTGCCGCTGCCCGGGCAAAATTTCCCTAATAGCACACTTTATGGCATATGCCCGTCTTCCATTAGCCCAGGTTAGGTGCAGAAGAGTAGGACGTTAAACCCATTTCATTTCATTTCATTTCAACCTCACTCACATGACACATGCCTCACTTACACTGCACATCTTCCTCACATTGCACACACCTTTAATCTATGTCGGCAAAGGAGATATTATGCCCATAATATATAGAAATACCAAGACCCAATCGGGAGATGTTATTTGCTACTTTCGTTTATTTTTAGCCCTAATACCCTTCACAGTGCACATTTTCATATGTGTGTTGGAAGGGTGTCTGTCCCCGACACCCGCATTGACATATTGCAGCAGCATCTGCATTTCTTTGACCCTCTCTCCAAAATACATACGCTTACTTTACAGCTGCTTGTTACAACACGAGGCACCATGGCATCATTCCTTATTTACGTCAAGTTTCTCAAGTAGCTTTGAAGTAAGTAAGCTATAATTTATATTGAAAAAAGTCTGTCTAATCTCAGACGAAAGAGAAGGAACAATTTTGAAAATAATTACATTTTAGTCGTGAAAACTCTTCAGTCCCGCATCCTGATCTCATATCAAATAGATTCTTTTGTTATTTTTACAGTTCTAAATGGACTAAACGGGGTTCACATGGGTACTCTAACATAGAATCCTGTTCTAGATGGAATATAGGTCTATAATCAAATAATCGAGAATGGAAAGAACCCAATACTATAATATCATGTCTAACGTAATATAAGCTAGACAACTATTAAATAACTTCAACAAAACAAATTTAAATTCTTGTTGACGTAGACGAAAATCGTCTTAAGAAATACGATAATTTTAATGGTGGTGATCTTCCTTGTTGGTAGAAGGATCAATTCCGGGTTTGGTATACGATATTTGATACGATTTTAACAGTGTTACATCTAGTTATCTGTTGTCTTAGATATATTTTTAATGACAACTGAATCTGACCAAATAACAACCCATCTAGTGGGATTACTGTCGTGTCAGAATACCCTCAAAGAGTCTTATAATCTAGTGAGATTTTTGTTGCGTCAGAGTAACCTCAAAGGATCTTAAAAGACAATGACATACCATATATTTCGAGGAACACTTTACTGAATTGAAAAGTAATGAATTGAGTTTAATGTCCTACTTTTTTGCTCCATCCATGCAGTACTGTGCTATGAGAGAAATCTTGCTACGGTCTACTCTTATATCGAATTTCGAAGGGGACTTTTACGTGCATGCTAATCAGTACACGGCTTTCGTTCCATCAGACCCTGCATCCTACACCACTGACAAGGGGCAACTACGCCGGAACTTTCTCTCCCTCAGGTTAGCCTACTCACTGAGCGACTAACATTTATGCTACTATACCTTCTCAAGTTGTACTAGCATTGCCCTTGATTAGACAGATAAAAATTGAACTTAACGTCCACTCTACCCAAACCAGGCCATTTCGTGACTAACATACGCTACAATTTTATTTCAATAATTCGCTTGCGCCTAGATGTCTTTAGCAGTGGCAGTAAATTAGATGACTCGGAGAAAAACCCCGAGGATGGCCATGTCACGTATAAGCCTTGGATTTAGATCACTCAATACCCACCCTTCCCATCCTCTCATCCTGGGTTAATTTAATTATATTTATTGGTGAATCTAAAACTAACCAAATTAATTCACGGGCCAACATATTATCAATACTATCATAGTGCGCAGATTCAAATAACCAATATATTGGGTGTAAGATCATTCCATACAATAGTGGCTGAAAGTGTTGCTTATGTAATATCTAGCTATAAAATATATAAGGGAGCGAGATGGTGTAAAAAATATATAAAAAGTTCACGTCATAAACAGACATGGTTGTGAAATTGGACGTAGCTTATGACGTGAGTAAAAACATCACGTATTATTACTGACTTGTCTACTCGACAAAAGATCCAATTACTATCCAACTAATATAAAGTAATTGGTTCTAATAAAGTTTAACAGTAAAGATATACATATCAAAGAAAGTCTTGGCGCTGCGTTTAGTTCCATCGATCGACTTTTATTGACATTGATAAAATCTATAGCAATCTTCTAGGTCCGGGATTAAATGACGACTCATTCACCAAAATATTTCCAATACGACAACATCTTTTTCTCTACCCCAATGTTTGATTTAATCCTTCAAATCTGCTACAAAATAAATTCTAGTCATCTTTGAAGAAGGGTGATTTCCAGGATAAGTCTTTTTATACATTCTTATGATGAGAGTAGCAAGTCAAACGATAGTTTACTTTACAGTATCGAACGCTGCTCGAGAAACTGTAGGAGGCACACACACTCGATGACGGCGCGACCAGAAACTGTTGATACAGCAGTGGTGATGTAGAAGCAACAATTGGTTTCGTGACTAACGGTAAGACAGCTATAGCATACATGCAACCTGAATTAAGACTTTTATTGAACGCCACAAGTTAACTAGATCAGAGCAATATTTGCTCGAGTTGGAAACTTTTCGACCTAATCGTGAGAATTACTAACATGAGCCAGATGTCAATCTACGACATGATGAACAATTATTGAACACTACGTAGGTCTTGATAACATATAAAACAAAATATACCTTCAGTAATAGAGTTTGGTCATTCAAACTTAACCTGTAGTATAAACCCCAATCATCTGCAATTGCATCTGACCATCTGTAATTATCCTTACACATCAGCTGGTATCCTTGATTTGTCCCTTATTAACCATCGTCACCAGTTGTCTTTTTTGTCTTTCATTACCATCTGTTCATATTGATAATCTGATATCCCTCCTTGACCAGCATCTGTTAATCTCCAATGGTCGTCTGTACACTTCATTAGTAGAAAATCATCATCAGACGTTGGTCATCTTTAATCTTCATCATCAGACGTTTGTTGACCTTCATTGTACGATTTTAACCTTGACCATCAGTTACCCATTTACCTTTGATCATCAGATATATTCACTTGATCATCAAATTTAATTGATTGTCAGTTTTGGACACATCACTGCGTGGGCCCGTTTTCATCTGCAACCTCATCCGCAACAGCTAACCTTGATCGTTAGCACTCGACCCATTGCGAGCATTTTGACAGGAATGTTGATTTCTATAAAACCACCGATCTTAGACGTGATCATTTGAAGGCTATTCTCGTCAATAAGTTTGTGAGTTTCTTTGTGAATATCCAAATTGAATTGCATGCCATTGTAAGATTATAAGTTTTTAATAATGTCTGAATGACAGTTGCGTATATTAATGTGTGTTATCCTATGCGATTTTAAAATACGAAATAAGAGAGAGAGAGAGAGAGAGAGAGAAATGGAGTTTAACGTCCACTCGACACAAACTAGGTCATTTCGGACGACCCTACTCCTTGTCACGTACCACCGGGGATTCGAAACCACTCCACGAAATAAATGTATCATAAACGTTGTATTTATGATATATTTCAAGATGTTTTTGTTGGGTTGTATTCAACTCAATTCCATAGAAAACCAATCTATAAAGACAGCAGTGATTTTTTGCTCAATTTTATGATTTAATTGATACAATACGAATTGCCCTTGAGAAATGTTTTATCAAATGTTTGAATAACTTAATAGCCGATCAAGAAATTGTAAAAAATATTAGAGCTGAAATATCAAAATACCATGGTAAAAAAATAGCCATGTTTCTACTCTAGCTCTTGCGGCAATCTTCAAAATATCATAATAATTATATCATTTTATTTTTTCCCGGACAATAAATAGCTATTTTTTATGTTTTGAGGGGGTGTTTTTAGCATTTAAAGATAATTTACAAGACGAAGACCTGTTAGAATGAACAACTTGACAATTCATTCAATACCATCAACAAACCATCTACTTGAATAGCTAATTAAATTCCCTACAGGCAAGGGAGATAATCGATATTCTTCTATTGACACTTTTATTCACCAGTGTGTACACATAACCGTGATTTTCCGGCATTTCTCCTTCAAACCATTGATCTGCTCTAGACTGTAGTGGTCAGTCTTCACATAATTTGTATCTCCCGGTTGGTAGTAGATGTCCAATTATGTCATGTGTTCAACGTAGACCAAACTGACCACTGAATATATTATTGTGTCTACATTCATCTTTACCTCCTAAAGATATCTGACCATGATGCCGTTAGCTTATGTAAATATCATACGGTGGAGATGCTCTTTAATAGAAGCAGCTGATTTAATGCCCGATTTCCACGGTGAAATTATATCGTTATTGTATATTTTATTGCTATGGGATGAATGTTCAATTTCATAGGACTGCTTGTGGTTGTCTTTTGGCGGAACTCGTCTTTTCTCTCTTAGGAATGTCGCTCTGTTTTACTAAGG
Organism: Patella pellucida; assembly: GCA_917208275.1. Classification (NCBI taxonomy): domain Eukaryota; kingdom Metazoa; phylum Mollusca; class Gastropoda; family Patellidae; genus Patella; species Patella pellucida. Next base: position 77,443,956 of record OU795036.1, read on the forward strand.
AGCTAAGAATGCAAATTATGCTATCTTTTCAATAATGGAACTTTTTGACTAGAACACTTAATCAGTTGGCAGTACAGAGTAAAGATGAACGGGGAATACCCTCTTTATCACTTGGGTGTACTTTAATAGTATGTGCAGGAGGACCGCACCACGTGCTAACCATTCGACCATCCACCCCCTTCAGAATCTCTAAATTTCTTCATAGAATAACTATGCACAAGAAATTAAAACGAGGCATGAATTGAACCAAGCAATCTCAAGATAAGTGGCCATAGTTCCGAGTCCCGACGGGCATAAACGAGACAATTCAATATTCACACACCACTTACAAGGACCCGGACGTGAATATTTCACACCCTTCCGGTGATAGCAAGAGGCGCCTGTGGGTAAAATGACGAGAGGGTGACTGATAACGGCGTATACTTCAAAGAACACTATCAATCCGGCCGATATCCTAAATATTGATAATTCATTCATCATTTGTTCAATTAAAGTCAGATTATATGGAGCAATTACGAACAGTAATAACTTACTGAAAGACAAGAAAAAATAGAAGCGAATGGATAAATATTTACATTCCTGTGGCACTCATATCAAACAACGAATATTGTATTAAAAAAATATATCCTTAGGAACTATGTTCAAAATGGTTTTTATTTGATAATATATCAAGTAAGACAAGTTACAAAGCTAATTTATCAAAAATGTCAATTCTTGGAGAAAACTGCTAAATTATTGACAAGTTTCATGCTAATGTGTTTTGCTCTTGTCTATTGTAGTACTGCCAAAAAAGAAGTTATGATAAATTAACTTATTGATTGGAATGGCTAATCGAGTTATGGACGGTCTTGGTCATATGCTTAAAGGTTCACAGATATTGTTGATAGTGACAGCAAGTAGGTGTCATCTAGGTTGTTTTCTGACGTGACCCTTCCACGGAAGTAAACTTCTGACACCCCCCCCCCCATCACATCATCGAGTTCAAGACCACTCTGATTGCTTGAACAAAATTACAACTAACCACAAATAGCAGCCTTAAAATAGCAACAAATATATTATTTATACACCAAGGGCTAAATGTATCTAAGAATCGCAAAGATTAATTACTTAAAAAAAAATTGGAGAGAAAAAATCAAATCAAATTCGTCTCGAAATCTTAATCAGAAATGTGATTCCTGTATGAGGATTAAACTCGAATCTAGAAAGAAAAAACCAAAATCGGATTCAAAAGGAAAAACTGGACAGCAGAATTACATTTTGTCATGAGTTCTGTTGATTTATTTATAGTTTGTTGTTTAAGTTGTAATCTGGAATCAAAAAACCAAATCGGATTCAAAGGGAAAAACCGGACAGAAGAATTACATTTTGTCATGCAAGCTTGGTGTTCTTGTGCCCCCTTCTGGATACGAAATAGATTAGATAAACCGATGATATCCGACTGCCCGAGAAAGTGTCTATAGTTTATCAGGAGGCTACTTTTCTTTAATTTCAAAATGATGAACGATTGTCTGATGATCGGTTATACCTCGGTCGTTTTACATGTTAAAGTGTGAAATTAGGTAAACGAGTGTGTATTGATTAAGACTGGCTGTAGCTGTACACGACTAACGACCAAGCTGTAATCTATATATTTTTTCTCATCGATTTTTTTAAATCTGATTTATGAGATCACTGGGTTAGGACTAGGAAAGTTGGATGAAAATCCACCGTTGTCACGGAATTGACCATAAATATGGAAGTAATTCCAAAGCTTGAAGGCAGATGTCGTGGCCCAATGGCATAAATTTTCTGGCATTAACTTCAGTGGAAAAATATATCGAAAGACTATCACGGTACCGCTGATTGCGTATAATATATTGTTGATTAAAAAAAACCCGATCGTGTACATGTACCGAGAGGGGAATTCGCGATGCTGACCTAGTGCCAATGTCGAAGGGTCCCGTAAGATGCTATTTGATTGGTCTATAGTTGTATGAATACCCATAAGATTAAACGATACTTTGGTTACTTATGTACCATGCACGTTTAGATTCATGCCAACCGACGATTGATTCTGCCGTGTCTGAATTTGCCGTCAATGTTTCAAAAACATACGATAGTTCGATTGTTTGATGTTTGGTTTTACAGACTGGTGGAACCTGGACTAAAATAAAATTCTGACAGCGGATACTGGACGCGTCTTCTCCGTTACAGCCACACATAGATCCGTATAAAGGTCAAACCCTAATTGTCTGGCTCAATAGGCAAACATATCCACAATAGGCAAACATATAACAAAATAGTCAATGGTATCCGGTCTGACTGGATGTCTTTAGATGAATCAGAACATCACATTTTGATCCTCAAATCAATGGATGGTAAAATTCCGTGTTTCCACATACACACTAGAATCGAAATCCAATGAGTCAATTAGTGTGTGCCGAGTGTGACGAAATAACCTATATTCCTCAAAACAAAGGTACCACATTATTATCTAAATTGTATTTAATTTTAAGACATGCTACATGGTATGGTTATCTACTGTGCAGGATATGCTTATATTATTTCTAAAATTTTCGATACCATTTCTAATATATTTTAGAAGCAGTTCGAATTGCTAACGGGAAAGTGTTCTGGTAAACTGTCGATGCAGCGTTTCTCAACTCTGTTCAATCTGGCAGTGTTGCGTTTATCTTAATGTCGTTAGCCCCTGTCGTTTGTTCCCCCACAGGTTACAGATACATTCATCAGACCGACACCATGACCGCAAGGCGTCGCAGAAACCCATGACGTCAACGCAATGACCAATTTATGACCTTATTATCTTGTGCAAAAAATAAATGTCGAGATGTGTTGGATTTTTTTCTCTGTTTGTACAATGGTGCAAAGGCAATTTAAAGAAGAACTGTCATTCTAGTAACAATAGATGTACGCAATCTGGTCTTTCTATTGAATTACAGGTTCTATTGTTAGTTTGTGTTGAAGCCACTAGCGCTAGCTTCTAGAAGCCAGTTTACACAGTGGTTCGCCATTCTTATAGATTGAATTCAGGAAACCAATCTCATAAGAAAATCTTATTCAATTAGCCGTCCTCATCAGAGAGGCAGACGAACTGCGATTCACTTTTTATAATGGCGGCGAAGACAAGCCAACTCTAATGACGTATGCATCCTTCTTGGTATCTGTACACCTAATTTCCGAGATATTTATTTTTGTCAGGATATACAGTCGCCCACAATGGATTACGTATCGTTTTACTTATGTTCGTGTTTACACATGTTTTCAATATAAGACCATAACAAAATCATACATTGTATATTGTAGAATGCTGGGGATTACCAAAAAAATATGTTTTCTGTTAAGTCAAATGATGTGCTTTTTTACTTGTCTTGTATATATGCTACAAGAGATGTGATCAAATCCAGACTACCAGAGGTAGTACATGTAATTAACATCAACGTCATTCATCTACCAATGCGTTGAACAACAAACGTGGATATCTCCTTCATCCTTGTCTGTCCTTTCTTGTAACTGGTAATATAGACCAAACTCTTCAATCATATAATACTTCAGTTTTATGCATGAAATATGATTTAAGTTGTCGATTATTCTGAGACTAACATAATATATGGTAAATTTTACCCCGTGCATGGGAATCCGAAGGGGTGCGTGAATTCTATTACTGCCAAAGGTTATTTTACGTGTACGCTAATGAATACACGATTGGACCCCGGTAGACCAGCTTCACTTCAACAACGGTGGAGTGGGTAGTTTTCTAGGGTAGCTGAACGTTACAAATATAATGTCATGGTTTGGATTGTTGAGATCCTAATTGCAGTTTGAGAATTGTCAATATATATTGAATTCTCCCGACTTGAAAACCCAACCATTAGAGAGAAAAAAATAAAGCACCACATAATTGTAAACTACGAAAGGCAACAAAATAAAGGGGGTTATAAATTTATTGAAATGAACGGTCAGAATCTGACCATGGCGTTGGCCAAACCCATAAATCAAGTGCATCTCGTGTGTTCATCGGATTTCTAGATTTAACTGGCATGTTATCGCGTTACACCATGCGATCAGCGATTCTCTATTTATGTGATTGTCTGAAATACAAGTCTCGGTTCAAAGCCACATTTCTATCAGTGTAATTTTCTCGAGGGGTTTTATGGGCGCTTCGTCTTTGTATTAAATTGTATAAACCACTGAGCTCCCATTCCAATAATTCTTTCTATGTTATTGAGTAAAATGCATGATTGAAACTATACTCGGTGCTTTGTTTGATAAAGATGGGGGAAGGGTTTTTTTATTTGATATAATATAGTATATCTAGCGTTATATTGTTAAGACGTTAGGATTTATTTATGTCAATAAAACAGTTGCTTTTAAAGAGAGAACATTATTAAGACCACCAACACGGGTTGGCTTTACAATTTGCTGCTCAAATATACTGGAGCTGAATGACATCGGGTTTTTGGATCTGCAACTTCACCATCGTATACGCCTACCCTGAAGCGTGGAGCTGTTCAAATCGATGTCTATATATATTTTGAGTTAACCGGAAATGTTAATTGTAAAACAGGGCCCCGTTTCTCAAAATCTTAACTAAAGATAAAAATCAAGTTGTAGTAGATACTTCAATTTTGATTGACTGAGCACTAAAATCAATCTGATATCATCCAATCAAATCACTAAAATTTGGATTTTATCTTAGTTAAAATTTCGTGAAACAGGACACAGATTCGTAGGATATCATTTTTAAGTGTCAGTTGAAGAGAAGAATTAATATCCTGTAACCGACTTTAAGACTTTCGGATTAAAACGTGCTTAATTATGACATATAGTCTACTTTTCACCATGAGCTTCTGGCAAAACCTCCATACAAGCAATCAAAAAAATTCAGTACAACATTAATCCTATTAGAAAACGATTTGGTGAAAAACATTTTTATTTCGCTCTTGTCTACTGTCTGTATACAGTTTGGCTGTTTTATACTTTCACATAGACAGTTTTTAAAAAAAAAAAAAAAAGATAACCTATTCATATTGCATTTAAAATGGTCGCCATAATGCAATAATATATAGCTAAAGAAAGGGTGGTTTTATTTAAACATACATTATGCAAGAGCTGAATCTGCCTATTGTAGGTCATTCTTTAGGCCTGAAATCTTATCAAAATTATCAATTAGACATTATTTAACGTATCCAGACCATAATCAACTCTCGATGTCAACGCTACCCTGTGATATTTTTTGGATTATGACCCGATCTGCTGCATAAATTTCTTCTCGATTTAACAATTAAATGGATAATCGAGACTTTGATTTTGTCCTACTGACTTTAGTAATGATGATCGGGGGTATGCGGAACTTTCGATCGCTTATTTCTCGGTTCATAGTGGACTAAAATTTTCAGCGAATTGCATTTACATTATCTAGTTTTTAACTATTATGATGTATGTATCCTATATGTTCTATATTTATGTAATTATGTATATATGTATATATATTTATTTTTATAAGGTGTACATGTATCTAAATCAGAGAGAGGCGTTACACATATGCATAGCCTGTTCCCCAATCCAAATTTAATTAATTAAAATGTTGTTTAGAAAAAAAAGCTATTATGATGAGAACTGCCAACTCGTTATCTGCTAGTTATCTCCCATAATGTACCTTTGATATGTTAATCGATTCACTACCGATATTAATTTGGCATGTAATAGTGCAATTTCTAGCTAGCGCGTAGGCGAAACGCAGGCTTAATAAACAGGAAACTACAAATATACATTTCCAAGTTACCACGAGATAGATTTGGTAAAATAGATATGTTGTCGTTGATTACAAAAGACAAAATGAATTATGTAGGAAGTTAATTTAGTCTCAAAATATAATATATTAATATATCAAAATATTTGACATTTCGGTAATTAATATATCTATCGCTAAAAATCACGAAGAAGGACATCCCAACCAAAACTCATGGGGCCGGTAGCTCAAAGCTCCGGTATCTTTTAACGATCCGTTAACTTTAACGGAGAGAAAGATTGTTGCTGGAAATAAGGGCCCCGAACATTTTGTGGTGCAAATTTTTCCTACAGATTTAGGCTAATATTAGCTGGCTTGGATCCAGGATTTTTGAGCACAAACGGTAATCATCATGCCGCATGCATTGGTGGTTTGGTGTAGTCCCCAGAGTTTTTGTCGCATTGCTTGGACGGATACAATGCGAAAATCATGTTTATATCATCTATTAAAGACCAAATGTGAACTACGCCCACGCCCCCCCCCCCTGGATCCCCGCCTGATTAGTACTAGTAAAACGAAATACGATAAATCAGTTTGTCTTTAATCTGAAAAGTTACAATATTAATAAACCTGACAATGATTATGAAATTGTTCATAAAAGTGACAATGACAATAAAGGCGTATAATTAAATTATCAAAATCAGTTATTGTTTTTGACGAAACGTCAAAAAGAGGTTAAGTTTTAATTTCAGATCAATTTACGGAAAACAGATCCTGTTAAAATATGCGGGTTCCTCGACTAGTGTGGTAGTATCAAAAATTAATAAATTCAATTATAAGTGTCCCTATTATAGTACAACATTACCAATTACTGGGGAAATATGGAGCTCTTTGTCTCGTGAATGACGCCAAGATATTTTTGAAATATGGAAATCATGGGGTCTCTTAGGAATTGTTTCGGTTCGATTATCATAAAAGTTTGAGGTCGAATATGAGAGGAAAATGGGCGGACGGCTTGTAACGGTTCATATAATTTGCCGTGATTTGATTTTAACATTTGACATATCGACAACTTGTTGCACCAACGCTTGGGGGCAGCATGACGTAATTTATCTGGATAACAGTGTCCATTATATAGTACGGTACTTAAGTTAAAGTTAATATAAATATTTGATGATATGTGATTAGGATATGGCGGTGATACGTCGTCTGTCAGATTCATCACTGTCAATAAATAAAGTATTATGAAGTAATCTGTACGGTCAATTTCTGTAACATCATGACATGACACAAACAATGTCTGCTGTAATGACACGTTTCAGTTTAATCTTAACAAACAATACACACGTCAAATAATATAGCCCCTTTAGTCTACAATTAAATCAAATTTACTAATCTTTCAAAATATCCAAGTAGATTACACTGATGAATGATGGGGTGACGCATGGCTCATGGCGCATGTCGGGCCAAAGGAGCTCTTTTGCTGAACTCGAGAACCCCGTCAGGTTCGGCGTTTTGTTTTAGTTTCATTTTTGTTGGACTGCAGCTACAATTTGTAGCCGATTTTAATTTGTATCTACGGCTATAAGTAGAATTAGGCTCAATTACAAAATTACCAAGACATATCATCACCGTTTGCATGGAAATAAGTAATTGTGTTACAAATAGTGAAGAGAGAAACACTGGAATAATAATCTTATCTTACCGAACAATTTTTCTGTATTTTAGAAAAAAAACCCACGTAATTCTGGCTCGGTGGCCATTTTAAAATAAACAGAAATTTCGCATAGCAGTTGGGTTTAATAAAATCATATAATTATAGGATAAGGCTTCACCTGAAATTTCAATGGGAATTGGTTTCATAATATGGTAAGCGGTCAGTGTAATTGGAAATTAAGGGAGTTATAGGCCAGTAACTTTTTTTGTAGTCAATGACTACACAACTTGCTCAAAGGAAGGCCTTTACCTTAGGACGGTCTACTACTGTGGCTGGAACAAGAGGGGAGACATCAGTAATGGAACCATTCCCAGTAGACTGCAGTTGGAGAAACATTACTGAATTTATCTGCAACGTAAATTTTGAATAGGAATGATCTTTACACACATAATAAAAGGAAATTATGTTTCGAATTTGATGTTTTCATTACTTTTAACATACATAATTTGATTTCTCACTATTTCAAAATAATTACATTTTAATAATTTATTTGATTTGTATGTTATAAATTAATATTATCAAGATAAATGTGTTGTTTGATGTTCAGAGAATCGGCGAATGTCGTGTCATCATACTGTAGTACTTAACATATAGCATCACTAAATGATATAACTTATCACAAAATACACCCTGATGATATAATAAACAATATGAATGCTTGCCCCCGGGGCTCACGTGGAGAACATATGCAAATCAGTTGCCATGTAAAAAGAGGCCAGGGGCTATCTTACAACTGTGATTTGTATATTTATGTTTATATTGCCCTCGCATCTGTTTGCCGTTGCTTTCAGATCAAGGGCTCTTGGCTTTACTCTAAATATTTTCTTAGAGTTCACTTCTGCTACGACACGGGTATGGAAGTCATTATTCTATGATATCCCGTCGGCAATAAAATATTCAAATATACAAAAAAAAACCACCAAAAACCAGTACCATTATTACAGAACATATAAAATGCACATTTTGTTCCGTGCCAATCCTTGATGCGTTTGAGTTTATAATATCAGGCATATAACATAAAACAGATTTTGAAGGAGAATAAAAACAAAGTTGAGAAACATGATATAAGAATGCGTTAGAAACAAAATAAAATTCAGAACACACATGGTACATTCAAAACAATACAATACATACGTTTAGTTTTTTTTAAATTTTTTGGAAAAAAATGTACGACATTTTAGATGATTTTTTTCGTAGTTTTAGTTTAATCCATTGAGTGTTGATTTCATCTTGAGAAAGGAGGGTGGATGGCTAAATGGTTAGCGTGTGCGCGCTGTATCATAAAGTCTGTCATTGAGTCAACTGGCGTGGTTTCGATTCCCCGGTTGTACGTGACAATGAGTAGGATCGCCTGTCCAACCTCGGGGTTTTTCCCCGGGTTCTCCGGTTCCTCCCCCTTGCTACAGACCCCTACGCACAGGCGAACCATTGAAATAAAATTGAACCATGTGTTAGTCCCGAAATCAGCTAGTTTGTGTCGAGTGGTCGTTAAACCCAATTTCTCTCTCTCTCTCTCACATGTTAAGAAACCCCACAGTTTAGATACTAAATGCCACTCAAACAATTTCACTAGATACTGGTTTACAAAACTCTTTAAGAACCACTATAAAATGTGCAGCTAAAACATCTGTATCTCGGCAAGATATTGACAGGTTTGTCCAAAATTGTCTACATAATCTAATTAGACTTTGTTCAATTGAATGGTATAGTCAAAACGGATATTCATTTTTTACTGATCAGTGACAATAGCCAGACAAATTGACACTGACAGTATGTATGTATGGGGTTATTTTCAAAATTGGAGTTAAAATTAAATTGACAATTTTCTATGAAAATGCTGTTGGCAAAAGTATCAAATGGTAGGTATAAATGTATTTACAATATCCATCTGTTCTTGTGCTGTGCTTTGTTTTGTTTTGTTTTTATCTAAACTAATGTATGAAACCATTTCACGTTTGTGAAATGTCATGAGCGCATAATACTATATACATATCATAAATTAGAGCTGGATCTTCGTGTCACCTGACAACTTAATTCAATCACCGCGTACAAATATTTAGCTGTTAATCATTTGTTTTTAATCTGTTTTTGTTTTAAATAAGCCAGGTCCGATCTAGGTGCAGGCCCCGGGGTTAAAGTGTGGGTCAACGTCTTTAGGGAATTAATAATATAATGATGTTGGCAAACATTGAGTAATAAGTTGATGTAACATGGTGCCATGATTTGATCTGGTTGACTTGTTGAGGATATACCCGAGGTTATTATAATGAACAAACAACCGTTATTTAATCTAGATAAAGTCTGATATTAATTAGATAAAATTTAAAGCCTCGTTTAACCATAACGCGTTAATAAACGTCACTTATTTAATACTATAACCTAATTGTGGTGTTTACTAAGTTTTAATGAATATGACGTCATCTATATAGGATGATTTTGATCTATTATGATTTTAATAAACATAACGATAACGTAATCAATTTTAGAGGGGGCGGGTTTTCGAGGTTGCAAACACGACATGTAGATTGCAATAATCAGACTGTCATTCAATTAAATATTTGGACTCTTCGCGTATTTCGTCAGACATAACTGATAAGAAATTAGAGTAAAACAGAAGCGATTAAATGTAAATCAGTTAATATACATTCATGTTACATTACTTTATGCGTTACGACAACAAAGAGATTTAGCTCCTTTAAATAAAACTATTTTGTTATAATAAAATCAAGCCAAGAATGTAGGCTACCCACCTTTATTTAAATATGATTAAAAGTGGAATAAATTTTAACAGTTGTATTTCCATTAATATTCTGTAAAAATATTGCTGATATTTAACCCAAATAAGAGCCAAATTATTGTTCAGAATAGACCCTTGTTCATGACGTTACCTGTTTTTCAAAGTTTTCTAGTTCATAATTATATGGAATGTGATCTTTCTGCTTTACAATTCAATAAAACCCTTGTTTAGACCTATAATTTAGCTGAATTTTTAAAATAATGGCAGCTATATTGCTCTCCTTTCATTTATGTGAAGGCGTAATTTACTATTCCTTTAGCTGATTTGTACCATGGCTATAAGTTCAAACGAATTTTAATAGAATAATAATTTTTAAACATTGGTACACGAATCGTGTACCATAATGCGCTCCAGCCCCAGTTTTAATAAGAGACTTGAGGAGCGAGGCTAGGCATATTGCACCATACCATACGGCGTGTGTTGACTGGAATAACCAGACGCTATAGAAATTTGCAGTAGATTGAGACTGTATGGCTTATTTCGCCGAACGTAACTGATTTGAAATTGGGGAAAAACGGAAATCATTGCATGTAAATCAGTTTATATACATTCATATTATCGTATTATATGCGTTGCGACCCACTTTTGACAATTTCTAGGTCCCAAATGTTAGCGATTTAGCTCCTTTAAAGTATTATTTTTCTCTAGTTTGTAGACGCTGCAGTACCACGGTCACCCCCTAACGATAACGAATCATCTTATATTTAGTATTGCTGTGGGACAAGGGTTTCCAGTTGCGCATTATCGGAAGACGCCCCTAGGCTATACAATCTTCCAGAGGCGCATTATCTCCGACGAATTATCAAGGTATCCTCGAGTAAGGACGATTAGATAATCAGAGATACCCCCCCCCCCCCGTCCCCAGGACGAAAGACCGAGGTGCCGTTTATATATTGGATGTTAAATTTGCATTCTTCCTAGAACTCAACAGTTTAACAGGACTGGGATAAATGTTTTGAAGAGTCTTTCACTCGATATTATCATTTTTATTCAGTATTCAGTAAAATGTGTGAGTCCTCCCTTAAACGCTGTTTCATTTAAAGATGCATTACTAAAGAGCCAAATCTGACCATTGCAGATCTTTAAACAATTGACCCGAAATCTTAAAAGGGTTACGTGTCCGGATAAGCAGTTTTGACGTTCACGTCCAAACGACTCAATATTTTGAGTTGGCTTCAAATGTTATAAAGTATTATTTAGGCATTTATTAACATGCTTAGCCCATAATCAACCCTCTAGAATATTGAATGGCAGAGATTAAAATGGATTAGAACGCCAGCTAGATTGCTACGATAATAAACAATATATTCTACATCTTCCTACACCCATAACTTCACTCAGATTAAAGTAATTTAAATGAATATTCAATATATACATTGTTCATTATCTACTTCAGCAAGAATGGTCAGCTTTTTATCTAACTTTTACGTAACCAATCTTCAAAAGAAAAGAAGTTATATTTTCGATAAAAGCTGATGAGAACGACAACAACTCTCGTACAAAAGGTCCGTAGTAGCTGGAAGCTAGTAACAGGAGGACATCTTATCCGAGGAAGGACACTTGAGTCCGAAACGTTTAATTAATAAATTCAACTTAAAAACTACAAAGGATTTCATCTATCTTTACTGGTTTGAGGGGCTACTATTGAACAGATTTTCTATAATAAGTGAGCTGTTAGATAATACGTTGGTTGTACACGTACCTTACATTTCCAATCGATAAATCAATAACAACAATTAATTAATCAAATACCACAACTGCTATATTTTGAAATTTGATCAAGTTAATTCAATCTTCGGTTGACTCTGCCTTATAAGGTTACAGAGTTTCTTGTAGGCTGCCAGCTAACATAACTTTATAAGAATCGACCAAAGAAGTAAAACAAAACGTGTCTGTTTTTACTGTATACAAAATCACCGATCGACATGACGTTGGCTAAATTGCTTTTAACTACGAAAATTTTACCATATTAGCTTTTTCTCAATTGCTTTAGCCTGTGGGGTGAACTCTTCATAACTAAAATTGTACTTGACACGCAAGAAACACTTCTTGTTCTTTGATACAGTAACTGTTGTGTACTCGAGGTTAATTTGCCTGCAGATAGGCCCTATGTTAAGATTTTATAATAAACGTAACTTAAACCCACAGTATTCTATACATTATTGAAAATACATGTATTATCTTCTGAGCACCCACACAATATAAATTGAATGTTACCGTTGTAAGGGATCAGTCCTGTGCTAGTCTGTTTCGTGCAGTGTGTTTTCTCCGGGTCTTCTGGTTTCCCCCCACTGCTAAAGACCCTTACGCGCAAGCGAAGTGTTGAAATATAATTAAATCGTATGTTAGTCCCGAAATGGCCTAGTTTGTGTCGAGTGGACATTAACCGGCTGGGATTCTTGCCAAGGCATTTTTAAGCATAAACCATGGGTTGTAAATGATTGAAGGATGAGACACTTGACACTGAGTTAGAATTCTCGCGTAAGGCACACGGCATGACGCATGCCTGTCTTCGTTATCCCGGCTGGTGCCGAAAAATAGGGCGTTAGAGTCTTTGGTTTTGTTTCTTTTTAGACGTCAGTGAATGTTATTTGTTCTCACGAAAGGTCTTTACCAGTGGGGCGATACCAAAGGACCAAAAGAAATTCCACAATGGCGAATAGTTACGGTTGCATTGCATTTTACGGTAGATAAATACCCTATAATTATTAAAGTACAAAATACATAGAAAATAGTACACGACGTATGCACAATCTGAATTCTTTATAGTAGCCTATCAATAATGTCAAATGCAGAGACTAAGTATCTGCATATTTTCCAGTAGATTTGTGCTATTCCAATAAAGGCAAATATGTAGACGACCACCTTCCCCGCTAGCATTCAGCTTAGCATGGGGAATATGGATAGCTGTAATATACTGATATTATGCATTGAAAATGCAACATTTTTTTACTGGAAGTTATGGCAAATCATAAACCAGCTGAAATGTGAATTTTGGAACGATTATCGTGTACTGACAATTTGCTGACACAAGAAAATCGACAACAAACCACGGAGGCCATAAGAATTTTACAATGAAACGTAGGCATGTTATAATAACCTGTTTGTCCATCTCTAGCAGCTCCACACATCATGCAAATGAGAAAGGTTTAACGTCTTACCCTTCTGTCCCGACTGGGCTAATGAAGACGTATATATGCCATGCAGTATGCCATGAGAGGAATTTTGCCCGGACAGCGGTGCTACGGCCTACTCTTATATCGAATTCTAAAGTCAAGAGTCCTTTTACCTGCACTCGGAGTCGGGACCTCGGTCCTGCACGGCTAGCTAGGGATAAGAACGCCGGAAAATCCCAATTAACTTACTCGGCAAAGACCGGAATCGAACAGGGACCTGCAGGTTAGCAAGACAACGTCTTACTTTCTGACCCACTGTGGCTCCCTAACACACGCCATGCACCCCAAGGAGATAATTTTCTTGATAAACGCCTGCTGCTTCCAATGCCTTTGGTGCTCAAGCTCTCTTGCATTAAAGGGATAATCCCTATATTTGTTTTGGGAATAAAACTGCTTAATTTTGTGTTAAAATCCCTTAAAGTATTCGAGTCAAGGGCCGAGCAACTACTTCAGTATTTATGCTACGTTTAAACGACATAGATCCGACAGTCTTCATCTGGAATTTGAGACCGGTGCCCCAAGGTGTATTTTGAGGTATCTGGATAAAACCAAACATTTTTTTTATAAAAATAATGTGTAGTTGAAATTTGCATATCAAGTACGGCACATGGGTTATTCACTGCATAACCCTCTCAAGTAACCGTAATCGGTTATAAGGTCACCGAACTAAACAACTGACCCGAAATCTTAAAAGGGTTACGTGTCCGGATAAGCAGTTTTGACGTTCACGTCCAAACGACTCAATATTTTGAGTTGAAATTTTGAGATAAGGTAAATACACCATTCCCCTATATTCTGGCGTTTTATTTTCATACATTCTCCGACTATTATTTTTGAGCCTCTGTTTAATTCTGGATTGTCCCTTTAACGCATGGCGCTTACTGTAGAAGTTCTATTAACTCTAGCCTTGTATAAACCCTCTCCTATACCCTAAATATTCAGAATAAAATCGTAATTCTCAACGTTTCTATTCTGTTGAATTTAATTGATCCGTGGTGCGTTAGCCGATCGTGAAAAAGTCATACCCACGTGTTATCGCCGGGATCCGATGTTTTAATCAGAATAGAAGGATTATAATAGCCTGTCTCTTAAACCAGATTTACAATCATCCATTTGTAAAAATGGTGGGTATAATATAAAGAGATACACAAACAAATGTGTCGACTTGAATAGTTTATTGGTACAAAACATACATCATGTTATACATTCCTGATATCTATTAATATAATGCTGATATATTTAAAGCTGACGAAAAACGAAAGACAAGAAGTAAAGCTAAATATCTTGCCAGTAACATTCTTGTATGATAAAAGATGTACAATAACTGATCAAAACAAAACAAAAAAATCAAACCATCTCAGCAGAATGGGGGTGGTTACTTTGATAAAGTGGAAGCTTGTATCACCTGTTTTATGTAGTGCCAAAAGATAACATTTATCTGGTCAAGATGGAGATATCTCCACTAAACTACACATGACTCATGCCAAATATTTTCCGTTTTTGTGAGAGTTTCAATTTCTGATTTTATAATTTTCATAATATTATGTATTATGAACAGTGTTATATTAAATCAGTGAATCATACTCAATCAACTGTTCAAATTTTTTCAATTTGAAAAAGGTCATTTTAAACCCTTTTTTTCTGTTCAAACCAAATCTATGTTAATGTATACACTTTTTATTCTGACATTTTTAAAGTGCTGGTTTATATTACCGGTTGCATATAATGAAATATATTCATTGAATATGTGCATTTTATGTTGTAGAAATAATTCCAAATTCGCAAATATGCTGCCATTATAAACATTTCTTTTGTTTATCACAAAAACCGACCAGACAGTATTTAATCTTTTCTTTATTAATACTCTCTTCCTGTATTTTTCTTGAAATGAATCAGGACATTAGCTTATCAATACAGACTATAATACACAGCTTAATGTGTTTGAAATAAACCAGTCCTATAATAATTCAAATTAGCCTAATAATATTCCGTCCCGCCATATTTTACCATTCAAGTTGAAATTTTAGACTTTTTATCTCAACATATTAATAGCTCCACTTTCCTTTTGAATCAACAATCTTAAATCTCATGTCTTAGATAATTTCTCATTTTTTCAATACTTTCATGTAATTATAATATCAAGTACCATATATAACCAAAAGAATGAGCATGCAGTCAGAGAGAGAGATAAAGAGAGAGGGAGATAGAGAGAGTGGGAGGGTTTAATGTCCACTCCACACAAACTAGGTCATTTCAGAACTACCATAAGGTTTAATTTCATTTCAATAATTCGCTTGTGCGTTTGTGTTTCTAGCAGTGGGAGGAAACCGGAGGACCTGTAGAATACCCACGAGGTTGGACTGGCAACCCAACTCCGGAGATTCGAAACCACGCCAGTTGACTCAATGACAAGCTATATGATAGAGCGCGCACACGCTAACCATTCATTCAGCCATCCACCCCCCCCCCTGATATTCAATAAATGTGTTTCAGAACCTGACTACAGTAAGCACAATAAATTTAACAAGTGGCTCGGACCCCTACCCCAAATATAATTCCATACCTTTCGATTTCGATTGCATTTTTGGGGAGAATACGGTATGTATATACTCATATCATATAACAATATTATCTTCTAGTTCTATACACAAAATACCAGCCCCAAAATAAAAGCTAATAAATTTTCTATAAAATAAATATCACAGTTTACTAATAATAAAAAAGTCAAATATTCAGACAATAGTTCTTTGTACAATATGTAAAAAATATATAGGTAAAACACCTCAAACAAAACAATCAGCAGTAAGTATATTATTACAGTCAATTTCATGAAAGCTACGATAGTTCTAATACTGCTGAAACGCCTTTTCCAAGATTCATAAAAGAAAACAAAAACATTGTGAGCATAACATCAATGTGGATCTTGGAGTTATTTCGCTATCAAAAAGACATTACATGATATTCTAAATAATTTTCTTTTTCCAAGAAAACAAAAACATTTTGAACATAATAACATCAATGTGGAGCTTGGAGTAATTCCGCTATCAAAATAGACATTATTATGATATTCTAAAAAAATTTCTTGTGCTAAATATCAGTTCTATCATAATCATAATAAACTGTCTTTTATATTATAATTGTTTATTCCTAAAAAAAGCTAATAAAGTAAGCTTAGATTAACTACTTCTCCAATGAGTTGAAGTTAGCATGTGAAAACAATCATATACATGTAATGTTATTTTCATGACTGCATGTCGTATACCATCTGAATATAAATCAAATAGTGAGTAATCATATCTTGATGTAATATTTGGTTTTCCGTTTATTTATCCCGTAGGTGGCCCCTACTTACAACCATTACTACATATTACATTATTACAAAACAATCCTAATTCTTCTTGTAAAAAAAAACGTTTTCTGACTAATTTTCTCTCATGATATATCGAAAATGACAAAATACTTCATGGTAAATATACATGTAATAGGAACAGTATTCCATGATATATAATGTAAGTATAAATATATATACAAGTATAGTAATACTATATTATATTTAATATACTCTTTAGTTTATTTACAAACGTGAAGCAGAGTCAATTCATAGAGTTTAATAAAACATCATGAACCTCAGATCAATTCACAATTTTAATTGTTAATTTATTTATTAGGTGAAAATCAGTTCTATCTTAATAACTGAGGTATTCAATTCTTTCTAATAGCAAATAAGATAAACTTTTCTTATAATTATTACATTCCCAAAAGGAAGGTATGTTTAGCTGCAGTTCCTGGGTTGATTGACTCCATCTTTTGTGCCATAGGGTTTCCGAGTGTGGAATTAAAAGTTCCTTTGAGTACTGTGTCTTGTATTAAAGGTGAAAACTGAAACAAGAATGTATAAGATACAATTATTACAAGATAATATAATCCATGAATATACTAAGATTATTACACCAATACACCACACACAATATAGGTTATTACAACATAAACCATGAATATACTAAGATTATTACACTAATACACCACAAGTAATATCTAGGTTAAAGGGACCATCTCGATTTGAACAGAGTCTCAAAATTAAAGTCTGAGTACGTATGAAATTTAAGCGCCAAAATATAGAGGAATGGTGTATTTACCATGTTCCCAAATTTCACATCAAAATATTAAGTCGTTTGGATATGAACGTCAAAACTGCGAATCTGAACAGTAACCCTTTTAAGATTTCAGGTGATCTGATAATCAATTGCCATTCCTTTAGAGGTATATAAGTATGACTCATGTGCTGTACTTGATAACCAAAGGTAAATTTTACCTACACGTTATTTTTATAAATTAAAAGTCTGGTTTTATAAAAACACTGTATAATACAGCTTGGGACCCCGGTCTCTATTTCCAGTTGAAGACTGACAGGTTTAAATTGTTTGAAAACGTATCACATATATTGAGTTATAGCCCGTTCAGACGATTAAGTTGAACTAGCTTAAAAACGCCAGTGATCGTTAAACCAGTTTAACTTAAGCGTCTGAACGCACATGTGCGGCAAATAAACCAGTTTAAAAACCCCAGTTCGCGACCTGTCTTCGAGAAGGCTTTTTATTTTAAACTGGTTCATCTTGGCCGTCTGAACGGGTTGGCTTAAAAACCCCAGCTCCAGCTTACTTTGAGCATGCGCAGTAAGCAGTAAGTTACATTCCTGCGAAAATATCGGGGTCAGACAGTGCTAATGTTATCGAAACCATGTGAGAACCGAATAAAGAATACGATACTACACATGCGCAATTAACTCTAACCTCCAACCGAAGAGGTCAGAATAGTTATATAGTACGTGTGAACGCAACACAATGCTGGCTTAAAAAACCCAGGGATTTTTTGCTCGGCCCTAAGGTAGAGGATTTTAAGGGCTTTTAACACAAAATTGAGCAATTTTATTCTCCAAAATATAATCAGGATTGACCCTTTAATACAATTAATGGTCCATGTGCAGAACAGAACAGGTGGACGGAGATAACAACAGTACAAGTAGAGACATAAATAAACTTAGTGGGCTTCAATTTTTCTGAAAAAGTGTTCTTTCTACTACTTCATCTCAGATCAATTCTAAAGATACATTTTCCTGAATTTTGGACAACATAAATGAGCCATACAGCTACATCCATATTTCCCTCTCCATTTCCCCATACACAACTTCTATAGGGCTAGTCAGCTCACTCCTTGTAAGGCTAAATTCATGGCATCCATTACGGAGACATAACAGCGATTGTTACAGATGTGCATGTTTGGGGCAGACTAATAAAATATTTCTCATGTTTTTCTTTATTGACCTAACCGGCATGGTTCCCCTTGTCAGTCATGCAGAACGGAGGGCCTGACGAGGACAGCTGTCCCGTGTACACATTGGCGTGGAAGTTAAAGTTCCCATGGCAGTTTGAATTCGTTATAAGAGTAGGCCGTAGCACCGCTGCCCGTGCAAAATTTCCCCCATAGCACACTGTATGTTGTCTTCCATTAGCCCAGGTTAGGTGCATAAAAGTAGGACGTTAAACCCATTTCATTTCATTTCATTTATTGACCTAAATGTGGTTCGATTCAACTACACCAATATATTTTATTAAATAATCAAAATGAAAGACGGTCTGCTTGGAAGATAATTTGACAGAATAGTATGTTGAGAATGTAACAAAAAAACCCCATAAAAAATTAGTTTAGGATTGATTATAAGGATGGCTATAGAAGTTTACTTCACAATTCTGTTTAAATAAAGACTGATATGTCTGAAAGGTGATAGAAAACACTTGTTGAGAATTAACTTCTTTTTTATCTAGGACCATCATTCAAGATTTTACTCAATGCACCTTTTGTGTGCTAATTCTATTGGGAATTACTGATATGAATTGTATAGCAAGGAGAGATGCGATAAATGGTTGGATTCGTATTAAAAGGTTGTTAAGTATGATGTATAGGTTGGAATAGGTTGTATTAAATCCTATACTTTACAGTGACCTAAGGGCATCAAGCACATTATCCTCCCATGTAAGACTATATCAGTAACTAAATTACTCGTATCTTAGTGATGGATTCATCTTGTACAATTGATGCACTAGTTATGTATTTGACCTATCTGACCTCTTTGGGGAAATTTCAGAACATAAATTGAATACTATTATACATAAGAAGTCAATAATTATAAACCACATTTTGTATTGCCAAATTTACCCACTTAAAATATGAGTGTTTTGGTGTGTATTGAGGGAGATATGACCAGGTAGTATTTAAGGCAGCCATTCACCCACTAGACTAATACCTTAACTTGGCTCCCAAGATGGATTATCTCATTACTTCTATAGTGTCTAATCCCTTTCATAGCTGACATTGATAACTTCATTACTATAGATAATCCATCTTGGGAGCCAAGTTAAGGTATTAGTCTAGTGGGCGAATGGCTGCCTTAAATACTACCTGGTCATAGAGATATATCCGCCAATGCTTTTTGATTTACATCAAAAAAAGATATTGAAATTGTGTTAATCTGATGGGATATTTTGTTTAGTGATGAGAAAAGCTCTATATGATTATTTTGTTTTCAAAAACTTAAGAAAAAGCTGGCTTATTTACTAATTTAGTTTCATATTTGGCCGACAAAATGAAATAGGGTTTAATGTCCTAACTCCTAATGTTCTTCTCCTACTGGGCTAATGAAGACAGGCATATGCAAAGCAGTGTGCTTTGAGAGAAATTATGACTGCGGCACTGTGGCCTACTATTATCTCGATTTCCAACTGACAAGGTTCTTTTACATCAATGTGTACACCGAACCTCGTTTTTTTGTCCCACCCAAATGACTATACATTCATTTGGCTGACATCTACAAAAACAGATTGTCATTCAAAAAAGCAAATCAAAAATAAAATCACAACTTTGTTCATAACCCAACTAAAAGAAGTTTTACGAAGTTAAAAATTAGTGACGTTAAAGTTATGTAATGTTGAAGTTTTGAACAGATGTCATATAAAAACTATCTAAAAAAATATGGGTAATTTAAATATCACTGTGTAACTAATTATAACGATGGAATATTTTTGATCCACAAGATTCTACGAAGCTTCAAATTTTTTTGAATAATTGCAAAACTAAACATTAACTATTGATAGATGAATTAAGAATCTTGTAAATTATGTTGCTGATATTTGTGTCTTGTTAGAATGTAAATGTTGTACAAACAGTTAGCAGCATACGGCTTCATCAGTATATACCGATATACTGGTAAGTATGTCTATAATTCACATACTGTGTAGTTTGTTTAGTCTGAGTAATAAATTACTTAACAAATATACACATAGTTATATATTATTACCTTGTGCTGACATTACCTATATAGTCTGACAGTTAATGTTTAGTCTTATATTTAACCTGATGCAATATGTCTATCAACAATCTTAGTTTATCAATACCATTATTATACCAGACATAATTTACTACTGGTTAATTATATGTGTACTAATATACTAGACTGAGTATATAAATACAAGGGAAACAACTCTACTAATAACTCTTAATGATTGTTGGTGCACACTAACAAGAAATTTGTGCAAAAAATCAATTAAAGAGAGAGAGAGAAATGGAGTTTAACCTCTACTCAACACAAACTCGGTCATTTCGGGACTAACAGAATATAGTTTAATTTTATTTCCAAAACTCGCTTGTGCATATTTGTCTTTAACACTGGGAGGAAACCCGGAGGACCCGGAGAAAACCCACGAGGTTGGACAGGTGACCCTACTCCTTGTCACATACAACTGGGGATTCAAAACCATGTTGACTCATTGACAGGCTTTATGATACAGCACGGCACATGCTAACCATTCGGCCATTCCCCCCCCCCCCAATAATTGTTGGTGCACTCTTACTAGGTATTTGTGCAAAAAATCAATTAAAGAAGTGTGTGTAATTCTGAAAAATACGCATTATTAATCATCTGTTTATCATGATGAATATTGAATGTGCATTTTAAACTAGAAATTCTAAAAGTTTATGTTCCAAGACTTGCACCCTTGTTTATGTCTGGAGTCTAGATAATGTCACATACTGTAAACAAAGGTTTGTTTAACAAGTCTTCATTTGGCCAGTTGATGCAGAAAGGTATACAACTCCATTTCATTTCATAAATAAATATCAGTATTGTTGATTTAATGTGCATCTATGATTTTATAGTTTCATTTACTATTCTATCAAATTTGTAATTTCAATTTATACTCCCAGATAGATCATAATGAATTTTTTTTATAAAGTTTTCCTTTTGAATGAAATGAAATTTTATTTTGTAATTTTGACTCAATATGAAACAATGTTTTCTCAAGAACAAAAGTGACAAATCCCCTCCTCACAAATTTGATAAAAAAAAAAATGACAGCTAGATCTGATCAGAAATCTTGAAAGATGTGAGACTTCACAGCATGTTGGTGAATCACAGAAAATTAATTCATTAGAGAGTATTTATGAATAATATATTTTATTATTAGTGGATATGTTAAAGGATCATTGAATAAATCAAGGTACAGATTTGGGGTTTAAAGTCTTCAAAGAATTTGAGCTACGATACATATCTTTGGGGAAAAAGAATTGCCAGGCAATGACACATGCATTGACTTATGTAAATTTGTCACTATTGGGTTGTTTTGAAGTTGAGAACATTATTTTTCCACAGTTTATACATCTTGTGTGATTCTGAATTTCAACAGCATTTCTCATCATGACTAGTTTGAACAATCACATCAAGTTTGAAAGAGAGAGAGAGAGAGAGAGAAATGGGGTTTAAGTCTACTGACACAAACTAGGTCATTTTGGGACGAATTTATTTAGCACTGAGAGAAAATGGGAGGACCCAGAGAAAACCCACAAGGTTGGACTGGCGACCCCACTCCTTGTCACGTACAACCGGAGATTCGAAACCAGGCCAGTTGACTCAATGACAGGCCTTATGATACAGCATGCACATGCTTCCCCCCCGCATACAAAGAAATATAGAAGAAGAGAAAGACCTGATGTTTGAAATTGATGTGCAACTGACTGCATGTTAACTTAATCTTTGCTTAAGTTATCAGTCATGAAATTCTGTGAGTACTGCATCATAATTAATGATTAAGTAATTAACAAATTTCAGAAACATTACTCAATATTATCAATTTATTTGATAATTACATTTGTCATCTGTAATGTTAATATGCAATGACAATTTAAAGCACCAAATTAAAACCCCATTTCTTTTTTTTGTTGTCAGAAATAATTAAATTATACATAGCTTGAGTGGCTATTTAAATTGTATCATATTATCCGATCAAATTTCATGAATTTTTGACCTCTGGTGTTAAAAGGGTGCTGGTGGTATAGGGTGGGGTAGTGAATTTAGATTACCCTGTCAATCAATTGTGAGTTTTAACGGAAATGAATGGTTGAAATCAAGTAATTGATACTTTGATGAACTCAAAAATTGTGCTTGAACAAAACTACTCAAAAAACCAATGTCATCACCCTTCACCTTTAATACAATATCTGAATCTGACTGTCTCAAGATGAACGTTATGAATATTCAAACATCAAATGACTCATACATACAGATTTAAAATCAGAATTGGTATATAATGAATATTATAAGCTTATAATATACTCATCAAGTTGACATGGACCTACTGTAGGATAATCTCTTGATGTTTTCACCCAAATGAACAATAAATACAAAATGGGGATCACGTGGCTAAGTGGGTAAGGCTCTGGCTCGCTAGCCTGGAGGTCTAGTGTTCGATCCCTGCATTGGCCAAGAAAGTTTATCTCAATTTTCCGATGCTGGCTAGTCGTTTGAATCGGACGAAAAACCGAGGTCCAGTGTAAACATTTGCGTGCACGTAAAAGATCCCTTGCAGTTGGAATTTGATATCAGAGTAGCCATAGCGGCGCTGTCCGGGCAAAATTTTCCTCATACCACACTGTATGGCGTATGCCCATCTTTCATTAGCCAAGGTAAGGTCCATAACAGTAGGACTTAAACCCCATTTCATTTCATTTCCAATGAGAGATATGTTCAATATGGGTGAATAATCCCTATTTAAGACATACTCCATGCTGATTCTTGGTGACCTATTTTTCCACACTGTTATACTGATTATATGAAAAACCAGGGCCCTGTTTCTCAAAATCTTAGCTTAAGATAAAAATCCAAATTTAAGTAGAAACTTCAACTTTGATTGGCTTAACACTAAAATCAATCTAATAAGCTTACTATCCAATCAAATTACTAAAATTTGGATTTTATCATAGTAAAATTTTTCGTGAAACAGGCCCCAGGCTTTTAGTTTTCCATAAGGATGAAAATAATTCAAATATTTTGCTGTTATGTCATAAAACTTACCTCGTATGTTCCTGGACCCGGAGCTTCATTTTTGAAATTCTGGAATCTTTTATTTCTCGACACCATTAAACCTCCTTTCTTTGTTAACGTGTCTGTATTATTATCGTAGGCACCAGGACCTGAAAAAATATATTTATCATTATTATTATAAAATATTTATATGGAACAGTCTTCATCAATTAAGGTGCTTCTGTGTCTTCACATACAAGTGTAACCAATTTTAAAAGATAAACAAAAACACATACAATACAATATATAGTAGTAAGAAGTAAATGAAGAGAGAGAAATGGAGATTAAGATCCACTCGACACAAACTAGGTCTAACATATGGTTTAATTCCAATTCAATAATTCGATTGCACGTAGGGATCTTCAGTAGTGAAAGGAAACCGGAGCACCCAGAGAAAAACCCCAGGTTGGATGATCGACCCTACTCTTGGTCACGTAAAACCTGAGAAACGAAACCACACCAGTTGACTCAAAGACAGAGGTGCACGTGCTAACCATTCGTCCATTCAACCTCCGAAGTAAATAAATATCAAGAAAAGATTACTATAGTATATGATGCAGGTTTATTTTTCAATTTACTCAAAAATGCACAAAATGGAAGTAATGATGATTTGTGTGATAAAAAACCCACAAAATTTCTTGTGCATGATAGGACGAGAAATAAAAATAAATTAACAAATCTGTTATTACACACTACTGCACAGTGATTATAAAGTAATTAAGTATTTAACGATCTTTTATATGAAACTAAATTACAGAGTTAGCATTTGTGTCGTAAATATCATTTCCAAAACTGCACAGTCAAAATGTTTTCTAGATTTATTTGTGCCATCTGTTTGGGGCAAGTGATTAACATAATTGGAACTAGTTAATTGACAAATGGCACAAGTCATAATTCACGGCCATATCACTCAACAATACATAAAACCTCCACCATTGTAGCAATTACTACAAATACTTCTCTCTAGAACTAATTACTAAAACCTAAGGTATTTATATTATTACAAATAAAACCTTCTTTGAATATTTCTGCGTAATTATGTAGAAAGTTCTTTATTTCAAGGTTTTCTACTCATTTACATACTAAAATATATCTGTGTAAAACTAAATCATAAATGAAGAGATAATTTGGTGGTGCATTATGCACAGAGTTGATTAGTATACCTGTCACTTTCATTATAATGGAGTTGATTCTCTCGATAATTATATGTATGTGCTTGAGTCTGAACCAATTGTTCTGTTTGTGTTTTGTTAATTGTTTAAAGGAATGTACTGAAGTCTTAACCAATTGTTCTGTTTGTGTTAAATTGTTGTTTTTAAGGAATGTGCCGAAGTCTGAACCAATTGTTCTGTTTGTGGTGTTTTGTTGTTTCAAAGGAATGTGCTGAAGTCTGAACCAATTTTTCTGTTTGTGTTTTGTTGTTCTTAAGGGAACTGGAAAACTGATTGCTATGCTATGATAGTATGACTGCATTCGATGTTGGTAGTTTAGAGGTTTTTGTTACAAGTTCCAACTCAATGTTGGTCTTTAATTGGGGATTTTCAACATTTACCAGTAATTGGTAGAATCTGTACAAGACAAGACGATTTATTCACTCCGGTATAAATGACAATATGATTTACTGACTCCTGTGACTTCATATACACATATAATACCCTTCACGGGGCTCCGGTAGATTAAAAATTGGTCATCACGGCAAGCAAGTTTATTTAGCTGATTTGAAGCTTTGATTCAGGCTTTTATTAGCAAATACAACCACTCTCTAAAGATTGCTTCAATAAATCAAGTCGGCTCATGTTCATTCTCGGTTATTTCTTATTTTTCTTTTTCCGAGAGGGGAATCAATTTTTAGACGAGTGATTTCCAGATGTATATTAAGAGACATAGATTGCTTTCTCTTATTCAGTTTATTTAACGCAACAAAAGTCGTTAAAAAGATCAATGCATGTCAAATCATACCACTTAGATACACAGTTCTCAATAATCATTCACTCGAGAAACAAATTCACAAGATTGCCTTTCAAAATGATGATTTTGTAGAGGATAAAGAAATCTAAGAAGGAAACCAAACAACACTCTTACTCACAATAGCAAGGATGATTTTCTAAAATTTTATATTTTTCTACTGAAAAAAGGGTAAAAGGTTATAAGACCATAAATAGGGGAAAAATTCTTCATCAAATAAAGTCAGTAAAATTTGTCCCATTATTCAACATTAAAGTACTTCATATGTTCTGTCAAGTATGCAATACATCAAGTTATGATAGTCATATATGACTCACATGACTTACAATTCTTGTAAAACACAATCCATGTTTCACAAAGTTAATCCCATTTGTATAAATTCTTCATTCAAATTCACGTTTTAAGGCCAATATCCACCAGACTACTGCTCAGTGGTCAACAATTCGTGATTCTATGGATAAAGTGTGAAAAGCAAGGTTCACAAACGCAACAATCAGTTTCTACTTGTAATTTCATACAACAAATACAAAAAAAAAATCCAAGTTTTGTAAGGCAATATGTAAAAAAGCATGCACTAATTATTTTGTAAGTCAATTATTATAGAAGACATCAGCCAATTATGTTATAACTTAACTATAAGACATTATTCAATTATGTTACAGGACAATAATAGTCAATTATGTTATTAACTATAACTTATAAGACATTAGTCAATTATGTTATAAGACATTAGTCAATTATGTTATAAGACATTAGTCAATTATATTATAAGACAATAATGGTCAATAATTTAACATATATAAGTTAATTATGTTATAACTATAGGACATGAGTTAATTATGTTATACCTAAGACATTAGACAATTATTATGTTATAAGAAGACCTAAATACTTAGTCAATTATCTTAAGGTACTGATCAGAAGACACTAGTTAATCAGTTGACAAAAGCAGGTAAGTTTAAAGCAGTAAATTTCAGTAGTCAAACTGATTGTAACCATTTATTTTGACAGTTATGAAATGGACTTGGCTAATGTACAAACATTAAACTTATAGATTTTTTTTCAGTTTTAAAAAAATAGGCCTATTATCAATTTGTGACTTATACTTATCCTTTTATCTCTTACAATATTATTAGCAAACAAACTTTTCACTAAATTTAATTTAGAATAAATTCACTTAGTAAATCAAAACTATGTTTGGCGACATTCATCAAAGTCTACATAAATTTACTGGCTGGGGTACATAATATCTCTTTTTAAAAGGACATAAATAACTGTAAACCTATTATGTAAGGTTAAAAGGTCAGGTGAAACATAATAAAGGAGTCTTTTAAGTTTGTAAACATAAGTAAATATATAAGAAAAGTAAGATTAAGTGATGTAATTGTGTAGGTAACTAAGATTAACTCCAAAGCTGTTCAACAGATTCTAGGTAACTGAGATCTGGCAGTTCCATATCTTAACTGATTTTAAATATTTGTTTAGTAATATTAAGATATAGTAAAGTGGCTTAGAATTAGAATGATAATAACCAAAATATGTCTTAAGATAAAAAAAGACACCCAGAAGATTAACGTAAAGGGCTGATTAAAATCTCAGCCAGATATCAATTTTACTTAATTTTATCGAAAACAAACTCAATCCTAAAACCTCCATTAAGCTTTTTAAAATGACAGTTCATCTAAGACAATTTCTAGTTATTTGATAGGACTAAGAGACAATTCTTTATCAACTAAACCATTGCTGTAATGACATAAGTCTACTGGAATTAAAATCTTATTAGATACCATGTATAGATCAATGATCTGTGTGCATCTGATCTTTGAATATTGTTTCAAAATACCAGAATCGAATGTGGCAAATTTTAACAAAATATAAAGATCCATCACAGCAAAGAGAGTAAATTGAATATCTATAAAAATAATTGAACAAACCTGGTACATCTGGATCTGGCTGTTCAACTACAACATTACGTGCCGGAGCAAATCTTGATGCAGCAGACATAAAGGAGCCATGTTTCTTCTTCGCTGTTTCATTCCTTGGCTTAGCTCTATGGGGCTTTATTTGAGAGTTTATGTAAGATTTGTGAACTTCATAAGAACCTGGAGGGGGAATTTCCTGTAAAATAATCAGTTTAAATTAAAACTAAAACAAAATGCCAGAAAAATACAATTTAGAATAAATAGTCTGCTAGATGTTATGATTTTGCATTGCATATTAATCGTACAAGTTCTTGTATGTGTTATTAGATTTTTGAAAAATTCTAAATATTCTCTCTCTGTTTGTGAAAAAGTAAACAAGAAATTAAATCTCTAAAAGGTGTCACTCTCCTGTAATTAAATGTGGATTGCCAGGCAACTAAAAATTCATTCACCCACTGTTTATAACTTAATTGATTGTAACTCATTTAAAGATGCATTATGGGAGATTAGATAAAGAGTTGGCAGTTCTCACTATAAAAGTTAAACACTAGATAATGTAAATGTAATTTGCTAAAAATTTCAGTCAAATTGATCCACTACGAATTGAGATATTAGCTTTGGAAATTTCTGACTAGCCTCGACCATCATCACTAAAGTCAGTACTTTTTTTAAAATTATCAATGAGCGTTAAGCAGCATATAGGATCAAGTCAAATTCGAAGGCTAGCGTTGACATCGAGAGTTCATTATGGTCTGGATACGTTATTAATGTTTAATTAATAATTTAGATAAGATTTCAGACCTAAAGAAAGACCTGTAATAGTACCGGTAATAGGCAGATTTAGCTCTTGCATAATGCATGTTTAATGTATTGCAGTTTTGAAAAAAATTTATCCAGAAACCCGGCATTAGCCTGCAAGCTTGGATGTTATGGACATTTTAAAACCGATACATATAGTAAGAAGAATATGTCTCGAATGGGTTTAAGGTTTAGAGTATAATGGCAAGGGCATCAAATCTGAATTTTGGTTGGGGTGCAATTCTATGAGTAAAGGAATAAGCCCAACAAGGCATTTTTTAAAACCATCAGATCTGTAGAGTAAATATGAAGAACTGAATGGGAAGACTGGCAAATATTAACATGGACAGGTAGATCTCAGTGAATTTTTTCAACAATAAATACCAGTTAAGTATTACAGGCTCATTAATCTCAACTACTTTGCAATTGTTAATGGCTTTACAAAAAGTTGCTGTTAATTTCAATCTTGGAACAAGACAGAAATAACTTCAAGAAACTTGTGGTACATTGCATAAAAATTTCCAACTTAAAGTATAAGTTAATTGTGTTATCTATTTTTATAGGCATATTGTATTACAGCAGTACACTTTGGTAACAAGCATAAGTCTGTTTATTATTAATGGAAAATTCTGCGGTCTCAAACACACACATTGAGATAAGAATATCTAATTTATACTGGAACTTGATTGAGTTAACAAATATTGACAGATATAGATGAGTCCCAGTAGACAACTGACATTACACTGTAAGACAGTCTCGACAACACATATCTTTCATTACTCACTTCTTACAATTGTTGTTATAAATGTAAGGTCATTCTGTCGACATCTAAGTGGATTACCTTACCCCTCAAAAATGATTTAGTTTTCTACCTGGGAACAAGTATAGGCTCTCTAAAGCTCTCCATATTAACCAAATTCTATAAATCAAAATGGGTGCTACCCATGAGGAAGTGTCAGCTTACTTTTCTATTCCCACAGTCCCTCACCTCTCAAAATTAATATTAAAGAGCTTTTTCTCACCAATTTTTAAGAGTTAATTCCCCAGAATTATTTTGAATAATACTAATAGTTATTAGGCATGTCCATAAAACAAATTTTAACAAATTCTTGTTTATGTTCACATTGGTGTGGATTCCAAACAATTTACCTAAAATACTTTACACCCAACTTTAATGGAGCTAAATCTCTATTCTTTCGGACCTAAAAATGAACACATGGGTCTCAACGCATACAATAATGTATTATGAATGTATATAATTTGATTTACATTCAATTGTTTCTCTTTTTACCGTAAATTCTAATAAGTTACGTTCGACGAAATATGCGAAGAGTTCAAATTGAATGGCATCTAGTTATTCCAGTCTACACTGGTACTATTCTCTTGTGGGATATGTTTAGCCTCATTTATTGAGTCACTTCATCACAAATGGCACTTAAAAGCATGCTAGAACATTTTGTGTGCCAATATTGAAATTTTCATTTTGTCTTAAATATTGGATATTAGAAGCCCATCTTTTCATGGAAAGATAACAACATCAATGTTGATTTAAATTGATCAACAAATCCCATTTGCAATGTCGAAGACTGTGGATGATACTGAATTAAGAGACTTGTCTCCTATAAGAAAAAGTATTATGGTCTAAATGAAAACAACCTTAACTTATAGTAATTGTACATCTTCTTCAATGTATAAGGATTTCTTGGACATAATATAAAGACTTATCACCATGACTTCTGGAGTAGTTTAACTATAAAATGTCATTATAATTTTTTTTACAATATCTATACAGCATGTGAGACAAGATATAAAAATAGACATTATGTTGACCGCTATGATTTGATCCAATCAGCACAGAAAGAAATGGTAAATATGAACAAGACAATTGTCGAAATAGCCTCATTCACTTGGGCTAATTTTCTGTGGTCTACGGTGAAACGATCAACATGTAAATTACGGACATTGATGAAGCATCGCTTGTTATAAACGTTCTGGTACTCTTGTAGGCGAGTTGACTCCTAATGAATAGAATTATGGTGGTGTATCGAGTTTTATTGACGAAGCAATAGAATCTAGATATAATGAGGTATAGAGAAAGACGGAAATGCTTGTTGGTCTTGATAACAGTTATTTAGTCATCTTCCTTCCAGCCATGCCATATAATATAATATGACATATCATCAAACATGTGTAATAGACTTGATAGAGAGCTTATATAATAGCTCCTTAAATGTCACTACAGTATCGTACTATTATTAAACACGCGTAATGGCCATGAAATACTAGATCCCAACAAGTTACATGTCTCTACAAGAAAAACTACTAGCTATTTGAAACCTGGTTCTATTAATTCCCTGTTTAAACTATCACCTTCTACTCAGCGGCTATAGGCTTCTGACATTCTGGCTTAAATCATTGTTTGTGACAGGCTAGGTTTTGTTCACCTGGCAGGTTATGCTTACTCTTAGTCTTAATTGGACAGTCATGATTGCTAATTAATGCCTGCTGCATTTTTCTAGCAGATTTTGTTTGAGTAGATTCTTAGCATTTTTGAAAACTTTACCAAATTTTGTAACATCGTTTTTCAAATTGGGCTTTCAAAAGAAATGATATATTGTAATACAGGTTTTCTGCAATAAATGTTGCATTGATACTTTCACTTTGTTTTTATTAATTGTACTGAAACAATTGTTACGAAATGAAATGGGGTTTAATCTCCTACTTTTCTACATAGACCAGGCTAATGAAGACAGGCATTTACCATACAGTGTTATAAAGGATATGCCATGGATATGACATACAGTGTGCTATAAGGGATATGCCATAGCATCAGGGATATGCCATACAGTGTTCTATAACTATAAGGGATATTTTGCTTGGACAGCAGCGTTTCCACCTAATTTATTCAAATTCCAACTGTCAAAGAGTTTTTTAAATCCTGCACCACTGACAAGGAGAAACCAGGTTGGAAAACCTGGTATCATATTGAAATTTAGTTTCGTATTTTATGGTATCATTCACGATTCTAATTCCATAATTTAAAAAGAAATGTACATATATCATAAGTGTTCACAATATGTTGCAATATATATTACAACACATCTGGCTGTCTCGCAACTCACATTACGATCTAGAACTGCAATACACAGTGCTTATTTCAAATGTTGAGCTTGCCAAACATTTTAACAATGTGATTGGAACAAACTAACTTATTTACTTATGCATCAATTGGTAATCAAAGTGTCCATATTTCAGATTTCAGCCACAGTGTTAGATATTAGTCAGTGATTTTGTCAGTAATTTTTTTCATTTTTATGACTGACTTGTTTAAAACAAAGAAGTGTTTATAAATATTTAACATTGTGCATGTATGTGTCATATCAGTGACAAAGAACTACACAGAACAAAGATTTCATGTTGCATATAATCAAGGCATAATTTCACCTCTTCATTTACAATCCCCAAAGTATCAATTGAAACAGCCAAAAGAATTACTTCTGGAACAATTACAAATACCTCCTGACACTGATTTACATTAATATTTATAATCTTTGTGTCACATATCATGTCAAAAAATAGGCAACTTGCAAACAAAATTCAATTACTGTGTAACTTAATATGTTTACTGAGACTCTGTAAAACACACTTGTCAAATTAACTGCCTGTAATAACCATACCAGAATATCATCAGTCGCATTATTACCCTGGGTCCCTGGCAGTTAAACTCAGTTAGCCATCTTTTATAAGTTAGAAAAACACATTATTTTAATTTTGCGAAGCAGCCATTATGCAATTATCTTTAATTTATTTAATATTTATATTTATTGTAGTGTGATAATGTTTTTTGATAATGTATTTTGAATCATTTAAGAGTTTGTGTAACAATACTTAATACAAAATCCTTTAAATTTCCAGCTGTTTAAACAGATATTAAAAATTATTTCTGTTACAGAAGATAATAAAAAATTTATTAACACAATTTATTGCATCCACTACCATCCCATTTGTGTAACTATTTTATAAAATCAAGTATTTCTCATAAACTGCTAATAAATGTATATTTAAGACTTAATGATATTTTCAACAGAAAGGAGCTTCTTGTTTTTGTGATTATTGTGATATAGTCATTTTGTAAATAGATTCCATAGTCATGAAACAGGAAACTATTTGATTCAAACTGTCAAGTTAAAATCCATCATTAGAGTGAAATCTAAGAATACCTCATAAATTTAGAGTTAAGTAATAAAATACATATATCCTTGTTAAAGATACATTCTGTCAGAGCTAATTCTTCCTAATTTTTTGTACAAACTTCAAATGTTAAATTAATTATTATTTTGAAATATATTCACATGACAAGGACACAATCAGCTCTCTAGATCATCTAGATGGCTGATATATTGAATGGATATGAACAATGGTACCATATAATCAGTTGAAATTAAAATGGATATCATTCAATTAAAAGGACTAAAAATCAAGACTGTTTATTATCATGACAATGGTACTTGAAAATCTGATATTTATTGTCAAAACTTCGCTCAGAATAAAGTAATTTAAGTAAAGTATATTCGTTTTTCATTGTCTTTTATTGAACTGTAACAGTATGAACGACCAAATTATACATAATGCATCTTTAAGGTTTTCAAAATTAACTTTATGTTTATGCAATAAAGAAGGGAAATCTGATGATTTTTATCCTACCAATTAATCACATAGAATTTTTAGCTGATCTTAATCTATACACAAAAGGAGATGAGGTTGAAACACGCCACAGATCTGAGGGGGGGGGGGGAAACGGCTTGAGTGATCCAAGAAGGCGATCCAAGAGTTGCATGCAGATCATGAGTCTCTCATTCACTCATGCAAGCCATATGATTGATCCACCTTTATGTGTTATACTGCTGTCTTTGACCTCATACCACATTCCAATAAATGAACCTATAATAGTCCTGAAATGATCTATTTGTAGTTTACTCCAGTGGCTCTGGTTTTGCCCCAAATTACAAGTTTCAACCTCAAGATTATTTCTGTGAAGCCAAAAGCTAAATTACCTACCTTTATTACAGATGGTGGCTCAGTTAATCTGTTGGTTAGAGATGAAAAGTTTGATGTCATTTGTTGAAGGCGGGTCTGATATGGTTTATCTTTTACTTGATAATGTGCTGGTCCGGGGATTTCCAATTCTTCTTTCTTATTCAAGACTTGAATACGAGCAGATGTAGTACCAAATACCCCCCTTCTTGTACTCTGTAGATATGCTTTTCTCATGCTTTCTGATCCCATACCTGCTATATTATAACTTCCTGGACCTAAAATATCAACATTATACATAAAAAAAATTTATAATGATAAGCTCCAAAAATTATTTCTTGCTTGGTTTACATATTTTAGAAAAAAATAATATTTAAGATAAAAAAAATTTTGTTATCAGAAAAGATTTCTGAAGGTCTTAAAATATTTAGCCATATCTGAATAAACATTAAAAACCAATTTAACACTCTACCTAGCATGAATAAAATCACCAAAGTTTACCAGACTTCTGTAATGATGTTTATAAATTGCAAACTATGTTTGAGTAACAACTTATTGCTCACATTTGAATTAGACGAAATTAAAGTTATATTTTGAAGCACACTATTGTTAACATTTAAATTTAGATAAAGTTAAACCAAAAGAAATGTTTAAAGATGCATTATGTAAGATTTAGATAAAGAGCTTGATGTTCTTGTATTGAAAATTAAAGTCAAATTGCTTTATTCTGAGCTAAATTATAACTGTTGAAGATTTAAGCAACATAGTACTTGACAACCTAGCCGAAGCCTCAAACTAAGCCTCAATTGTCCATTATATCATTAAATTTGTAATAATCTCCTAGGTGTGCAAATCCATTTCAATTTCGGCCATCCGATTTTCTAGAGAAATGATTATCGGCTTGTCACATGATTCTGAATAAATGTTTAAAAAATAATATTTTTTAAAAATTACCATAATATATAAAGTCGAAATAAAGAAATGCAATGGGCAGATGCTCTTACATAATGCATCTTTATTGTATAGGATGAAATGAATGGGGTTTTGATGTCCTACTGTTTGTATAGGATGATACAAGCTCATTAAAAGAATTTACCTGGTATTTTTCGTATGTGATGTTCATTATTAAAGCGAACTGATGTCTGTGAAAATGGACTTCTTTTTAACCCTGTGACTCGACGCAAACTCTCTAAAGCAGTTCTTGGATCATTGTAAGTTCCTGGTGCTGGAACTGCTTTTTTTACAGGTTGAAATCTCTACAGAAAAAACAGAATATGTGCAAAACATTTCTAAATATGAATCATTATGATTTGAAAAATAGATTCTTGAAATATGTTGTAGAGAATATTTAAATTACTCTGATAGTCATGGAGTCAACTGGCGTGGTCTCGAATCCACAGTTGTACGTGACAAGGAGTAGGGTCGCCTGTCCAACCTCATGTTTCCTCCAACGGCTAAAGAACCCTACGCGCAAGCTAATTATAGAAATAAAATTAAATTATTGAATAAAATATAATTCAAAAAAAAAATACTGGTATGAATGAAAACTGATGGCTCACCTTGGATTGAGATAAAAATGGTGGATGTTCAACTTCTATACCTTCAGTATTAACTTTGGCTGGCAATGGATCAAACTGCCCTTTAATATCATATTTACCAGGACCAGGAACAGACTGAATAAAAAATAGAAGAAGTCTTAATTTGAGTTGTAAAGTAATTGAAGCTTGAATGCAGATATATACAACATAACAATTAAAAAAAAAATAGGCCAGCAGCTGCAGGGCAGGATACGCCCACATTTTCGAGAGATGGATAGAGAACAAGCAAAAGAGAAAGTGATTTTTCTTACAATAATTCAGATAAAGTTAAACTAAAAGAAGGAAAAAAGTTTATAACTAGTCTGCTGTCACATTCTTACCCTTTTCTCTTCTTCTAAAGTTACAACTTCATGATATCTTGGTATTCGTGCATCGTAGCGTTTGGTTTCTTCTTCATGTATATTTGTGTTTTCGGCTTTTACTAAGGGTTCAATATAAGGGTCATAATCTCCAGGTCCAGGTCCATACTTCCCATGAAAATCACTTCGTTTGGATGACATTTTCCCAAAATGAACACCTTTATATTGCTTCACAGTTCTGGTGTCAGACTGAAAAGGTAAAAATTCTTTTACATTACGTTTATTTTGGTAACATCACAATGGCAAAACTTTAATAAGGTTACAAAATTGTTTCAAATGTTAATTTAACACTATCAATTTTTTTTTCAAAAAATGAGAAATTGGTTTGAAGAGAAAAATGGAAAAACTTGTACTTCAACCCAAAAAATTGTAATTTGTTTTCCCCTATTCAAATGGGGTGGGGTGGGGTGATTCAATTCGTCACTTTAGATCATAAGGTATTGTCATTGAGTCAAGTAGTGGGATTTCAATAACAAGTTAGTATGCAATAAAGAGTAGGCTAGGGTTGTCTACCCAACATCTGGTAGTCTGGTGTCTTCACTCTAATTATCTAACATTGGAAATAAAGTGTACCAAATGTTAAAGCTAGTTCCATAGTTTGTGCCGAATGGAAGTAAACCCCCCATTTTTCTCTCGCTCACTCCCTATTCAAATGAGGACAATAGCAAAAAAAAAAGTTAGTTAAAAAAAAAAATCTCACAATAGTCATTAAAACCTTGTCACCAAAATAAACAAATTAAAAAATTTATTGAGTCATAGTATCATTACCATGCCACCATATATCTTAACATAATATCATCAAGACAATATGATTGAAAATATTAAATCAATTTTTGATAAAAATCCATCCCTGCATCATTTATCATGATTATTATCATATTACTGGCACTTGTAAACAATGGTAATTACTCTAGGGATGCTCAAGACAAAACAAGTCCACATGATATATTAGAGCTGTGGTAATCCTTTTAGATCTTAGAAAGGCAATTTCAATTCCGCAAAATGACCAAAGCTAGCCAGCAGAAGTATAAATCATAAAAAACAACAAAGGATTTCAACTAACTAGAAATATTAAAACAGAAGATTAGGAGCATTGGCATTAATTGTTACTTTACAAAGTGTGTTGAGGTTGTGTTATGTTTCTTCAATTTCATTTCTTTGTTCTGTGTCTTGCTACTCTATCGGTCATAATATCTACCCAATCAAAGCCATTTTTACTTGTAAAACCTGTTCATCATGTCTCTTATAGGCTTTTTTATTCCACTTGAATAACCGCTCCTAATTATTTCAAGATAAGATGAGCGACCAGCATGCCCTGTCAAATGTGCCGTGACTAAAACATTGTTCCAATTACACAGAGCACTTAATATTTCTTTTGTTCGTTTGCTGGTGTTAGGATTGTCTCTCAAATAAATTCACTCATTTTTACTTCTGCACAAAAAAATCTTTTAAAGTAGTACTAGAAATAATCAAGTCTAATGAAGCACTTAAAGACCAAAATGCTAATTATTTTAGAATGATGAGAGACAGAGATAGAGAATTTATACAAACCTTATACTACTCATGATACCTTTAAAGTGATCCTATTATAATTACATGTAATTATCAAATTAGTTCAAAGATCTCATGTCAAATCCATAATATTTAGTCTAATTTACGAAGGAATCCAGGTAAATATATCTATTGCTTATTGAATTATATAATAAATACACAGAATTTGATCAGTATTTGAATTAAAATTCAATATATCTTATGTAACTTAATGTAAGGTCACAATTATATGGAAAACAATTACTGAGCGACATTTCGACTGAGTGTCTCTGTCAATCAATCAGTAATAAACATTAATTTTATTACACAGAATTGTGACTTGTGTTTTATGGTTCATTGTTCTTTTTAACTTGTGGATATGCACACATTTTGTTTTTCAAATTCTGGAACTTTGAAAGTAAATTCAATATCAGTAATTTGTATTATTAAATAACGTCACATAACAAATCTTTTTATGACTATAAAAATATACTGATTCATTGATGAACAAAACGAAAATTTCGATATCTATCTTGGGAGACTTCAAATGTTCTAGATATGAAGGTGAAGTTTTGTTCTATCAACCTAATCCATTGAAAAGAAATGGTTCAGGCACTTACATGGTCTAATTTATAAAATGCTGGTCCTATTGAAGCATCTCTTTCTGGCGCATTCTGCTTTTTTAAGCTACCATCATCACAATCTTCATAACCATAAGCTTGCCCAGGACATGGTATTGATGGTGCCTCAGGTTTACGATGGTATTTTATTCTACATGTATTCTGCATAATAATAAAGCATCCTTAATAACAGGTCAACATTTTAATAATAAATGCCAAATTATTTTTTATACATATATGAACAAAACTATAGTAACGTAAAATTGTGAAAATTAAAACATACTTTGTATTTTTGTTTCAAAATCTCGGTAAAAATGAACGAAAAATTTGTTGATTTCCTACATTACCACAGCTGACAGATGGTCGAATCGCCCCCTCCCCCCTGCCACCCATTGACTCTAAATTATAACAGTCTTGCGCTTAATAGGTGCTATGCAGTGCTCACTCTGGGTTCCATTTTTTTTACGCCAATTTAAAATTTTTTAGCCATATATTTCTTGCGCCAAAAAAAATTAAAATTTTCAGCAATTTTTATAACATTTTTATTTACATTTATACTGTACATAGTCTATTACAAATTACAATATCCTTTTCTGCTTTGCAGAAGCACATTTTTTGAAGGATTTTTTTAAAATCCGGGAAAACCACCTTTCGAATACTGCTGAGTAGCCAACCATGATATTACAGGTCGTATTGGTTTTTAATGAATTGCGGTATTTGTTTTTTTATATATATAATGTGTCTACTAAATCCTCTTTCACGTTCTGCAGTTGTAACAGGAATTGTGAGCAAACGCTTACTAATATCACAAACAGTTTTGGAAATATGTCGTCTTAGGTTAAAGGCAAATTTACAAATGGCAGTAATAGATACATCACATAAATCAGATAATTGAACATAATTGTGAAATGCCATCACTTCTTCGGACAAGTTAAGGTATCTAATATTAACAAATTCACATACTGGTAACTTCAGTAAGAAATATATCAAACAGTCGTCATAATTTCAAAAATCCCAAACGAATCGACCGAGGATTTTTCACCGACACTGTGTCCGCCATTTTGAATATATACAAACCATAAAAAAGCCACCGATTGGTATTGAAAACAAATAATTAAATCTTTTGTCTCTTAATTAGTTTATTACTACTCTTACCGTATATACTTATCAACACTTATCCGAGATTGATCAAGAGACAAAAGATAGGTCTATTGACTGTTAATTGACTGTTAATTGACTCACTGTCATTCAACCGAGCGCAATGGACCGTAACGCGTCTATACCGTGTGGAAATCAACGCTTTGTCATTATGACTAGAAAAAATTATTGCCAAAGGTAAAAAAGAATCGCCATGTAGGAAAAAGTTATTGCCAAAAAATCCGCCAGATTGAATATTTTATCGCCAAGATTATATTTTTATCGCAAATGGCGGAAACGGCGATCAACAGCGTGAGCGCTGGTGCTATGAATTTCTGTCACAAGGATGTTAGCTTGTTAACACCAAAGTAAAAGGAAAGGTGTTATCTGGTGTTCCAAAAGAGTAAATAACCAAATGGTTAGAATACTTACAGGATCTCTACTATCTGCTGGAGCTGATTTTGCTTGTACAGTAAAGTCAGATGAAGCATGTACATTGTAACTTCCTGGACCAGGTGTTTCCTTTAAACTATCATCAAATCTTTTACCTTTATTAGCTACAGTTGATCCACCCTAGATTAATGAAAAATGAAATTTTTAGATAATATATCATGAATTAAAGATCAATTCAGAGCAGATATTGTACATGCATTAAAGGGAGATAATGCTGAAACACTGCGATTGATGGATAACCTTTATTTATATTTATACAGATAATTGCTACATTATTTATTTCTTGGTAGTGATTAGTAACACACTTAAACATTCTGATGTCCAGGTGACCAATAATTTATTCCAAAATGGCAATGAAGCTAATCAAAGATTGTTCTATATTCGTTTATACTTTTAATAGATACATTATAACCTACTTTCCAATTAAAGCCACGATGCGGCAGAACAGAAATTGAACATATTAAAGGGAAATAATGTATCACATTCATGTGACAGAAAATTTATTCCAAAATGGCAATAAAGATAATCAGAGATTTTTATATCTTTGTTTATACTTTGAAAAAATACATTATAACATTATTTCTAATTAACGCCATGATGCGTCAGAACTCTTACCCTTTTTAAATATTTAAGAGAGTACATAATTAGGTAATTCAGACAATTGAAAAAATACACCTAGGTTAGATGCCATGTTGAAATTTAGATTAGGATTAATCGATTTTAATCATTTTTAACCATATACTTTTTTTCATTTTAACCAATACGGTATATTTTTTGGCAGAATTACCTTGACAATAATTTGCGAAGCCTGTAGGTCATAATGACCTGGACCAGGTGCTGCTACCACTTGATCATTGACATTTAAAAATGTTTCTCTTGATGTCATAGACAAAAACGGTGCATACCCATCTGAAGAATACAATTATAATGATTATCACAATGCTCTATAAAAGTAAAAGATTGTCCTTTACTTATATCATTGGGGTTTTCTGTAAAATATTGCCGAACATGACAAATAATCAGCCAAAGTCATGATTATGACCATATAAAGATTTCTGTGAATGATTTTTTGATGCAAATAATGTTTTATGATACAAATGTTATAAAAACAGGGTAGGATTCTTCTGGACATATTGCAATTATTTAGCAGACGTCACTCCCTCATTTTCAAAGAGCGATGATTACTGCCAAATAAATTTCAGGATGTCATTTTTTAAACTTCTGTATTTAACTCGAAATGGAGTATTGACAAATACCTTGGAAAATACAGTAATTTGGGAGGAATATGAAAAAGGTACGGGTTGGCACGCTTTCAATTTATCCTACTACAACAACACATAATTTAGTAGGGATATTACGTACATAAATTTAAATAGCGTACGGGAATTAAATATAAAACATCCCAGGTGCACCTATTTTCAATTGTGGTCTGAAAATGACTGCTTAAATAACGATAAGAGTTATGCCCTTGATATTCAGGAAAAAATGTCTAACAAGAAAACTTTTGAAATCCCATCACTGTCTTAGACAGTAATTAATGACCCCACACGGCCTCAGATCATAAAATGTGGTAGCATTTTATAACCTTTCAAGTTTCAACTATGGATAAATAAAGATAAAGACTTATAATTTTCTCCTTCACAGAATTTGTTTAGGTCAATAACTTCTTTTTGTTTTTTCAATCTAACCACAAGATGCGAAATGTTGAAAATTATCTGATAAAATTTTTTAAGTGAATTGATCATCTCAACTTTTTTTTTTACACAAGGTAAAGATATCCAGACTGTGACTTTTCATTCTGTCTTGGCAGAAAATGTAAACTATAGAAAAGGTGAAATATTGGAAAGGCCGTGGAAAGTA
This sequence comes from Patella pellucida, assembly GCA_917208275.1. Taxonomy (NCBI): domain Eukaryota; kingdom Metazoa; phylum Mollusca; class Gastropoda; family Patellidae; genus Patella; species Patella pellucida. The sequence goes on from OU795036.1 coordinate 77,485,058, forward strand.
AATTATAAGAAAAAAAGAAATCTGCTATGAAAAGACAAACCAGTCATAATCCACAACACACATTTATACAAAGATTGCTTATAAAATGGGAACAAGAATTTGTGTGGTCTTATGAATTTGTTTCCTTATAATACTAATAGTGGTAAAAAGAAAAAAAACCAGGTATGCCAAATGTTCGGAATCCACTTGTGTCTATTTTTAGATCACAAGAGACAATGTGAAGGAGAAAAGTTTTGTGTTTAAAAATTTAAAACCAACTACAAAATGTAGTTTGAAAGGTGGCACAAGGGAGATAACCCCATTCTATGAACGTTCTCTTTAAGGGTAATTCTGTCTGCCGGGTTATAACTGTTCCAAAATTCTCATTGCCATTGGGCTAAAGGCTTGCCACTTGAGTAACATATTATGGAATCTTGCTCCAAAGAGTAGACCATTAAGGAACACAAATTTGAATTCGCATTATATACTAACAAACATGTAACCATTCACCATGGCAGTGTATCTCAATTTTTCAATAAATTACCTGCTTTTAATTTTGTGTGTGGTAGTCTGTTAGAATCATATGTTCCTGGTCCTACAACTGCTGGAGTACTTCCACAGAGGCTACCAATAACTCTCTCTGCTCTATCATACATTTTCTCATCAATGTAATAGAACTCTAGGGCCTATCTGCTAATCTTGAAATAAAAAAAATGAAAAACACACTGAAAGGTAATAATTCCACAATCCCAGGAAACATATTGCATGCAGCATTATGGCATTTATATAACAAATTAGACAAATCTTTGCAGTTTTGTGTATGCAGCATTGTCCAAACACTAAGTCTTAATCTTGTTGATTATTGTGTGATCTGTGTACTTATACACAACATAGCTTTTGAGACGATCCAGCGATATGGTACAGATTGGTAGGCTAGTGTATAAGGCTAACCCAGGTAGGCTTACATGTACTTGTTTGTAATACTGTCAGTATTTTTCTTCCTGCTCATTGTATCTGTAAGAATTGGGTATTATATGAAAAAAGCAATTCTCCTGCAACCCAACAATACCTTAATCATTTAAATATGTTGATATCAGACAGAGAAATAATGTTTTTTAGTGTCACCAACAACAACTACTCCAGCAAGAGTATATGTATGTAATCGTTGTAAATTAACCTTTTAAGAAGCTTACTTATTCAGTTATATATAGCGAGATAGTTCCTTTCGTAAGATTCCGAATGGAGGAAGATGCAATACCAAGCTATAAAATGAAAATACTGGCAAGGTAGCCCACTTTGTCTGTTCAGAGACCTTTCCTAAAGCAAATAAAAGTGAGACTGATCTAGTACACTGTTTTCTATCTAGTTTGGTAGAGGAAATTGTTTTGAGTATAAATTAGCCTAATTCCAATTCCTGGAAGACATTCCTGGCACAGACATGTGATTTGTGTAGTCTACTGTCTGTTTCAGTGTTTGTTACCTGTTACGTAGTGTTAGATATTGGAAGTGTGCTAATCATCAGAACAGCACACCGAGTTCCGAATGTAATACTGACATTACTTATTAAAGGCCCAATACAACTCTTGTTGTAACTGAATCATATGTCCCAATCATTATTCTGGTCAACAACTTATACTATTAATTACAATATTCCAATTAAAGGATGATACAAATTTCATCTTCACACCTAATTTAAAAAATTGGAAAAATTCAACTGTATGATTTGAAAAGCCTTATGTAAACCTTTTCACTGTGACTTGGATTGAAACATATTTTCGAACTCTGTGAACAAGGATGTAATGGATAATTTACACAACAGGTAGGACACTTTACTTACTAAGAATAAAGCTATTATTATTTTTTATTTTCTGGAGCTGTTGATAGTGTCAAGCCAGCAAGTAAGCAAGAGTGTTATATTATTATATTGTCCCTTGAAAGGACCTAAGTCCGTAACTCAAAATCCTCCAAAATCGTCGACATTGAAAACAAGAGTTATTGGTCAATTTAAATCAACATTGATGATGTAAACTTACCGGGGAAAAGGTGAGCTTCTGATATCTGACATTTAAGATAAAATATTTTTTTTAACATTGGTACACAAATCGTCTCCCATAATGGGCTTCAGCCCCAGTTGTAATAAGAGACTTGAGGGGCTAGACATATTACACCAATCTTGTTCACAGAGTCAGCCGCTGGGGCCATATACCGTCCATTTTATCCAAATTTGTTCAGACCTAAGCCCCACCCATTCTGACCTCTGATTGGTCAATCTTTTTTGGGTCAATTTGTCGAAAACTTATTGTAAAATGATTCTTGAGTCAAAGTCAACTCCCTGACATAACAAAATTGGATCCTAAATGTACAAATTCAAGTTTTTGTAAAGATCTATTTTTCTACGCGTGTGTATATTTTTAAGTGATTCTGTCATCCAGACATATGTCACGTGACAGTCGTGTGATTTGTCCCTTCCGGGAAAATGGCTACCCAGTGTCGCTAGAGAAATTCCTTTTTCCACAATTTTTCTGGTTTGGAGATTGATATTACACCAAACCAGACGGCACAATAACTGGAATAATCAGACGCTAAAAATGTGAACTAGGTTGAGACTGCATAGCTTTTTTCATCGAACATAACTGATTTAAAATTGAAGTAAACCAATTGAATGTAAATCAGTATATATTTCCACCATATTAAAATTACAGTATTATTCGTTGCGACCCACCTTTGTCAATTTATTATAATTATAGTATAGATAGGTACCAATTTTAGCGATTGAGCTCCTTAATATTTGACCAGATCCGGTTTCACATTTTTATGACTATTTTACCGTGAATTCCAATGACGTATATACGTCATTGGTGAATTCCGTTTGACATGCGCAGTTCTCTGATCCGTGGACATGCGCAGTTGATATATTCCACAAGAACGGTAACTTCGTCTTTCAAGTTTGGCGCAGAAGCACGGTTTTACGGAAAAAAACGTAAACCACTGACAGTCTTAGTACTTAAATTAAAAACCAAAATCCACAGAAATGAGCCCTTGACCGAAATAGAATAATATTCTAAATGCTTTTCTACAATTTACATTTATTATTTTATTTTATTTTCAAACTAATTCTCTTGGTTCTACCGTAGAAATCCAAGTATGGCTATTTCGTCCTATATAAGAAACGGAGAAAGTAGTAACGTTAGACAAAGAACGAATGGTGGTGAGGGTTAGGGTTTGGGTTTTGGTTAGGGTTAGGTTTTGGGGTAGGGTTAGGGGTTAGGGTTAGGCATCATTGCCAAAGCGAAAACTGCTGAAAACTGCTAAGTCCACGGATCAGAGAACTGCGCATGTCAAACGGAATTCACGGTAAAATAGTCATAAATATGTGAAACCGGATCCGGTCAAATATCCACTGCGTAATAAAATAACTACTTATAAGTTATAAGCTAGAGCCTAGTATTACCTATAAGCTTTGCCTGTTGTTCAATCCTTTTCAAACGAAAACAATATTGTTTAAGCTACACTTAGCTAGTAGGGCCTAGACTGAGAGAACAGTATTGACATTGATTATTTATTGATATTGATCAATAACTGATCATATGATTATGATTATGATATGCAGATATTGATATTCCAATCATGATATTTCAATTTCATTTGTAAACAAGCTGGTGGAGACAGTTTCGACTGTTACTCCTATATTTTTATATAATATAGCTACTTACGTACTGTACCAAAGCTTTAAGAAGTTGAAAAACAACGAATTTTCAATTTATTTACATTATTATCAGTAATAATATAGCGACATCAAACTAGTTTAGAATAAGGGCTTCCTAGTTACCATGGTAAACATGGAGGACACTCAAACGCAACTCTAAAATTATTTGGCCTCTGTTACTCAGACGCTAAATTTAGCCTCTGTTACCCAGACCAAAAATTGTGTTGGCCAATCTCCCATCGCGCAATATTCGATTATTTCAGCAAATAGAGACAGTATAATTATGATTTTTCCAAGATATATTATAGGGCCGGGAAATAAATTGATAAAATAGTTATTGAGATAAAGTATTGAAACTATGATCTATTATCTATTCTCAAATTAATATAGTTTTAATAAATGTGTGCGGGACAGTTCGCAGCGCCTCATTAATTGTCACGTGACAAACAGTAATGGCGGCGCCCATGAAAACCAAAATCCGTACTTTCTGTAAGATTTTTCAAATCCTTGTTTACTGCTCGTGCATTCGCCCTCAGGTAGATATAGGCGCAGCAAACAGAGAGACATTTTTCGACCACGACAAAGACTGTAATAATATTTATTGTCAAGTCGACTTTTTTTTTGTTATTAAATTTTTGGCTATTTCCCGCAGCAGGAGAATTTTTTACAAGTTCACTATTATAAGCAAGTGATCACCTCATGCTCAAGACTGTCAAGAGGTACATGACACTAAATAGATTTTCATCTTATGATACATGTAAGCACAGTGACTTATCAGTAGTCAGTTAGTGCAGCTCAACTCTTAACCCTAGAGCTGTTAGTGTTAATGTATCTCGAAAGGGTTGCCTGTCAAACTTTGTGGCGTCGTCTGGCTCTGGCAATAGTAGGCTCTGGTATCCTGATTACATGTCATTTCGGGCCTGCGTCTTTTCGGTTAAAGAAAATCCATTGTACAACTAAATATCCTAGCGAATAAAAAAAGTTCTCTCTTGTAAAGTTGAACTCCTCACAAACTTGGACGTCGAAAAATACAAAAATGGAAGCTAATTACTTCACTTCTCAGGACCGATCATTTTGTATAAGGGGGTTTCTGCAAACCTCTAGTCTATCGTAACGGTGTTTGGCTCTTAAAACAATTAAAATTTTGTGTATGAATAAGATATTGATCTCTGACCCAGTAATGAGTTTGCAGTCCTCGAAATTAACCACGGCAAACGGCAAAGCCGTGGTAAAAGCTGACGAAACCCCCGTCTGCCACGGAATAATTTTTATTTTGCCGTGGTAGATCTTATGATCCTAATAATGACTAAATGTACTGGTTATAGAATAACACCAGGAGGATGTCGTCTGACCGTGTACTTACATCATATATTTGTTGATCAGTTTGTATACGAAAGTCTGACAAATATATTGCAATTATCGAATACCGACCGGTAGCCTACACTTATTGCTTATCCCATGTGCTGGTGGCATATCCATGCTTTACCATGTGGTGTTATTTTTAATGATTATAACCTAGTTTGTGTCAAGTTGATGTTAAACCCCATTTCTCTCTCCCTCTCTCTCTCTCTCCCTTTACAACTACATATTGTCAGTCCTTTAGAGGCTTTAATTATGATCTAATTTAGCTTATAACTGCTTGAATGGTTAGCTACAAACAGACATATATTTCATTGGCTGACAACGGGCTGTAAACTACAAACTCATGTTTTCTACTTTTTTTCAGTCAAGTAGAGCTATCCTCATAAATTCAGGATATTAAAGTGTGGAAGTGCGGGTCTAGAATGGCAACAGAATCAAAATATAAAGAACTGCATGTTATAACTGGAGGAGGCGGGTATCCAGGTTTTTGTCTTGGTAAAGAGTTAATCAAAAGAGGACATAGAGTTAGATTGATTGATATTCGTGTACCTGTCTGGGATATTTTAGATGGAATGGAATTTGTAAAGGTAATCAATATGTTCTAACTTACCTTATTGAAGAGAATGCAAAGCACATTTAACCATATAAAATCATTATGTGGTTCTATTTTAATGTCTAATAAATGCACATTTTAATTGAAAATTGTCTGGCATTAGAATTAGATACGGTTTTACACTCAACTAATATGCAAAATGTTTTTGTCATTTTGTGTTGTCAAATACTATTGGTTTGAATGTATTAATAAAAGCATTTAATCTCTTGTAGGGTGATATACGACAGATGACAGATATCAACACAGCATTTATTGGAGGTGATATTGTTTATCACTTGGCATCATTTGGTATGTCAGGTAGAGATCAGGTTAGAACTACATGAAATTAAATTGACACCAAATTCTCATTTATTATTATATTATGAAAATGAAATGAAATGGGGTTTAATGTCGTACTGTACTGCTCCTAAACTGGGCTAATGAAGACGGGCATACGCCACACAGTGTACTATGACTAGGGAAATTTCGCCACAAATTCAAACTGCCAAGGGATCTTTTACATGCACGCCAATGTGTACATGGGATCTCGGTTTACCGTGCCATCTGAACAACTAGACAGCTGTCCTTGTCAGACCCTCCGTTCTGCATCTCTGACAAGGGGAAACCACGTCAGAATATTTGGATGAACTTTCTTGGCCAATGCAGGGATCGAACACCCTTCCTCCAAGCTAGTGAGCCAGCGTCTTACCCACTTAGCCACGTGATCCCCCTTATTATTGTAAATATAATGTATTGCAGTATTGGTTTCTTAGGTCTTGGATAACATAGTTATATGTAGTTGTACTTTCTCCAAGAAATCGGGTTGCAAATAATAACTGATTTAGGTTTATTTTTTATGCTGATTAATTTTCTATTTTCCCATATTTTATAGCTCAATAAAAAGCTTATCGAAGAAATCAACATTGGTGGAACAACAAATGTTATTAAAGGTAATACATTTTTTATGTCAATTGACAACCTGTATTCATTTTCAGAAATGATTTGTTTGTGGGTCCCCACTACCCCTCCCTGCATCATAAATGTTTAGTTCAAGACAAACAATATATCCACTCTATGAATATATCTACATCTAATTGTACTTTCTAGACTGTATTGTTTTGGAGGTTGAGTCGCCAAATTAGTTAGCGTATACACTTTAGATATAAAGGTCTGTCATTGAGTTAAATGGTGTGGTTTTGATGCCACGTCTGTGCATTCCCAGGAGTAGGGTTGCTTTCTCCAGTCCTCCAGTTCCCTCCCCCCCCCCCCCAGGTAACAGCAGATGCATAAGTGAATTATGGTAATAAAATTGAAACATATAGCCCGAAATGACTTAGTTTATGTCAAATGGACATTAAACCCCATTTGTTTTGTTGTGAAGGTATCCTGCATGGTCTGTAACTGTAATAAGATAAATATATTTATATACTTGTTTTATAGGATGTTATGATAACAATATAAAACGTCTAGTATTTACCAGTACCTATAATGTAGTGTATGGTGGCACAGAAATTATAAACGGGGATGAAAGTTTACCCTATTTACAAGATGATAAGGTATAGATTTTAAGTTTACAATAACTAAAAGGAAATAGGGAGAGAAATGGGGTTTAAAATCCACTTGACACAAACTAGATCATTTCAGGACTAACATATGGTTTTATTTTATTTCAATAATTTGCTCTCGCTTAGGGGTCTTTAGTAGTGGGAGGAAACAGGATACCCCAGAGAAAACGCATGAGGTTGGACAAGTGAAAATTTGTCATATTGTAATTGTGAAATGTTATTGTGGAGTGGACACTATTTATCCAACTAAATATTAAGATTTATTTTAGTTTACAGATCATTACTCTAAAACCAAAAGATTAGCAGAAGAGAAGATAATATCTGTGAATGATACAGAAACTAAAGATGGTAAGAAGTTATATTGTTGTGCATTAAGATTAGCTGGTGTATATGGTCCAGGAGAACAAAGACATATACCTAGAATTGTGGTAATTATAGTTTAATAAATCAATGGATCAAGTAGTATTACATCAAAATTTATTAGTTCAGTTATTGCCATTGTTTGAAAACACCCTATAAGATATGAATTGTATTGGTGATACAAGAAAAAGACTATATATAGAACAGAACATATGGTCATTCTAAAATTTAACTTTCATCCACAAGAAGTATGTTGTTAGTAGAGATTATTTGTAAGAGCTAAAAAAAATTATTTATAATTAAGAAGATAATTTCTTGTTATTCATGTAAGTCGATTAAATTTAACCCACTGCAGACTATTGAATAGGATATATTTAATTTCTGTTTGTCACTTTAAGACTTACTTTACCATTTTCAGTCTTTATTAGAACAAGGTATAGTCAAGTTTATTTATGGAGCAGCAGATTCAAGAGTTGATTTTTTACATGTTGATAATTTAGCACAATGTCATGCTTTAGCTGGAGAGGCTTTAACACAATCTAAACATTTTAAAGCGGTAAGTTTTTTTCTGTATTTGTTTCTGGTTTATTGTAAAAATTCTTACCTCGGATGTAAGCAGCTTTATGCAAGAGTTATTCCTCTTGACACATTTTTTTGAAAATAATTTTAGGAAAGAATTTGCATTAGAGCATGTTAACTTGGTACCATTGTAGACTTATTAATATTTTTATTAAACAGGCAGGTCAGGTTTATTTTGTATCAGATGGAAAACCAATCAACAATTTTGAATTTTTCAGACCTTTGGTAAGTAGAAATATTTACAGTTCAGATCAGGGGATGGGAAATTTCTGTGTTTTAGTTGGTTTAACACCTGAACAAAACAACATTTACTATCCCCTGAACGCACAAGTCTGAACTAATTCTTACAGGTGACGATATTGAAAGTTTGAACACTGGACTCACTGCCAGGATCTTATAGGATTGAATCCTGGCGTAGGCCACTAAGAATCTTCAGGCAGATTTCACTTTTAATGGGTGACCCCTGCAAAGCTGATAAAGAAGGAATATTGGGGGTCCAATTTACAAATTGGTAGTGATTGCAAAAGTCCATAAGTCCATAAAATTTCTGGGCAAAATCTCCCCATCCGATTGCACAAATATCCATAATCTTAAAAATAAAATCATGTTAGTTAGTTATAAAAGGTCAGCCAGATGTTTAAACTCATTCTGGATTTTTATTTGTATCTATACTCAATTACGGTATATAAGTTTTATATACTTTCAACTATAAAAAGCTGTCTGTGTAAAATGTTAATATTAGTACAGATATGATGAGTACTGTGACCTGCAATTACTGGGATAAACCCTGTATATATATTATATTTACAGTTTGAAGATTTAGGATATTCATATCCATCTATACGTCTACCATTTGTTCTTATATTCTATTGTGGTAAGTTGACTTGATATTTACTTTGAATTTAATTTTTTGTTATTTATTGCAACAGATAAATTTAGTTTGTTAAAATGTATGTAATAGATTAATTCAGTTAATTATAATGTACTGAATTGATAAACTTAGTTTATTATAATGTACTAAACCCATAAATTTAGTTAATTCCAATGAACCGGAAAATTTAGTTAATTCCAATGAACCGGAAAATTTAATTAATTACAATGAACTGAAAAATTTAGTTAACTACAGTGAACCGGAAAATTTAGTTAATTACAATGAACTGAAAAATTTAGTTAATTACAATGAACTGAAAAATTTAGTTAATTACAATGAACCGAAAAATTTAGTTAATAACAATGAATCGAAAAATTTAGTTAATTACAATGAACCATAAATTTAGTTAATTACAAAGAACCAAAAAATTTAGTAAATTACAATGAACCGAAAAATTTAGTTAATTACAATGAACTGAAAAATTTAGTTATTATAATGTACCGAATAGATGAATTATGAAAATATTGCTCTTTGTCAAAGTAAAATACGGTTATATTTTGTACTGGGACACCGTCAACACTCATCTATAAGGACAATGTCCACTTTAGAGATGTATAGAAGCACAAAGAACAAACAAGCTAACTAATTGTCTATAATTACTATCTAAATGTGGCAAAATAAGTTAAAGTGCAAAGCTCTTAACTCAAAATTATTTGACATTAAAGGCACAAATAAGAATTCAGTATTGGTCCATTTTAATCAATAGTTATGTTGTTATCTTGCACTTGATATCCAATATTTAAGACACAAACATTTTAAAATCATTTCCCAGACTCAATTTTCTTATGGACCCGAGTGCAATTTATAATGAGAAGACTTGATGAACAAAGCAAACATATCTTATGAGAAGACCTGATGAACAAAGCAAAACATATCTCATTGCTTATAAATCAGTTTTTATACATTCAAGTTACTTTAATGTGTGCTTTTTGATCCATTAACGTCTATTTTATGGTTCTGAAAAATAAAGCTTTGATCTTTGATAAGCTGGTAATGTTTTGGCATTTTTTGAACTCCCAAATGAAAATGCTTGTATGAGCTGAAGAAATGGGCTAATCTATGTATCGTGATTCGCCAGCTATGAATCAATTATTAACCAGATCAATAATGAATTTATTATATTCTGTTTGGTGTATTTTAGCTTTTGTGATTGAAATTATTCATTCAGTGATCGGGAATATATATAATTTCCAGCCCTTGTTAACAAGAACAGAGGTATGATGAAACTGCATGTCCGTTAAAATATAATAGATGGTGATCAGAAAAACAAAGTAATATTTGGTATTTGAAAAAAAAAAACAGTTTGAACTGCATGACCTTTCAATTATTTCACTGATAGTATATTACCGGTTAAAATACTTTTCATTTTCATGGATTAAATAAATTTAAGATAAACGCTTTGCCATAATTCACTACAATACACAGATCACAGTCGCATATAACAATACTTTCAATTTGATTACTGAAATGGGGTTTAACGTCCTACTGTTCTGCTATGAGGGCAATTTTGTCTGTCATCGGAACTATGGCCTACTCTTATATCGAATTCCAACTGTCAAGGGTTCTTTTATGTACACACCAATAGGTACACTCATTGCAGTACAATATCAATATAAAACGAAATGTAAGATCTGTTTTTAATGAAATGGCTTATGTTGCAACTGGAATATTAAATTTTTGATTTTTTTTTTCTCTTTAGGTGTATAAAACTGGTGTAACACATTATTTTAGTATCAAAAAAGCCCAAGAAGAACTAGGTTACTCTCCAACTAAACAAAATGATCTGTCTGAAGTGGTCCAACTTTATTGTCAAATGGGACGTGTAAAATCAAAACGCAAAAGTTATTTTTCTGTTAGTGGTATAATTTTGAATGTTGTGTTATTTATTGTGATATTTTCAATGATAATGTCTTATTTACCATATGTTAAATGATTAAAGTATATTTTTAGATAAATTATTGTTTTATTGCAATTTAATTACAAAGGAAAGGAAATGGAATAAAAACAATAGAAATGTTTTTTAAAAAGATAGGTTGCCAGGCAACAGAAGCTAAATTGTTCATGTAGTCACATATCAAGTTCATATTTTTCGACAAAATGAAACAAGGACCATAACTGTAGTTGTTATTAACAGAAATTGCTTAAGTTCAATAACTTCTTTGTCTACTAATCTCAATAAAGCATACAAATTTCATACAGATCATACAATAGCTTTTGTCAGGGCTATAACTCTAGATGGCTGAAATTTAATAGGATTCTTCCTTTTACTAATCTAAATTTCATACAGATCGGATAATAATATTTGTAGTTAGACTCACATGGTTCAATAAAGTAAAACAAAGGCCCGAACTCCCAAGCTTATTGAATTTCAACAATTTAGTTTTTGTTTTTCTGATCGGATATTTTATTAAATTTAACAAAGTCTGATGGTTATATTTTTGAAGAAAAACTTTATTCTGAAAGTAATATGGTAACTACTTACATCACAATAATTAATATAACCAATTTGTTTGTATTAATGATATATTATATACATGAACACGTTGATTACTGTAACATGTTACAGATATAAGTAAAACAAACAGTCTTCAATCCCCTAAAAACAATGATAAATCTGTTGTTCTAATACTAAATAACAAATTGTTAGTATTGTTCTATCCTTTGTAGCAATCATTTACCCATTTATTACAACTCTCACATATATAAGATACATTATATACTATATGTTGAAGTTTCTATCAATTCGTGTGATTTATATTTGTTCCTTCCAACTTACAGTGACATATATCCAGAATATGATGAATATAACTATATTGTTTTCACTATACATAACATCATTCTTTGTAGAAATTTGTACACTATTAAAACCAACTTGTACATTTGAACCTGATCTGGTATGCGTACTTATTTTCAAACTTTCATCTGAAATGAGTAACGCATTATGCAAGTTGGATATGTATACACATACAGTAAGTCAATAATTTATCGCTAACATTTTATTGTCTGTAGCAGAGGGTTATTCTGTTTTCATTTACAATATCTCACAGGTTAATAATGCTTTTATAAGCAATATTGTGACTTAGTTTAAACTCCAAGAGATCTGAACATTTTATTACTTACAGTAGCAGAGGGTTATTCAATTTTCACTAAGGACATCTCGCAAGTAAATCATGCCTTAATAAGCAATGTTGTGACTCAGTTTAAACTTATAAGAGACCCGGGCCCTGTTTCTCGAAACCTTAACTAAAGATAAAATCAATTCCAAATTTTAGGCGATACTTCAATTTCGATTGGATAATATTAGATTGATTTTAGTGATTAGCAAATCAAATGACTAAAATTGGAATTTTGTCTTAGTTAGAATTTCGTGAGACAGACCCCTGTACATTTTCATCATCACAAGGTCAAGATATTGTGACATATTTCTGATCCCTTGACCTAGATTACTCTAATAGTGTTATATGTCAAACTACCTTGAAAATACAAAGACAGTGCATTCTATAAAAATATAGATTTGTTGTGTTATCTAGGTAATAAAACTAACAATATACGACCACCTGAATATTCATGTATTTGTACAGAGATGGCATCCATACTACTCAAAATAACAATCTTCATGAGATTATACAAACATTATAATTTAATGACAATTGTTTTTTTTATAAAAGACAAGTACTCTTATAATTATAATATTTTATGAAAGATAATCAATATAATATTATTACTACTAGGTTTATCTACATGCTTTTAAATTTTCCACCTTTACATACAGTTAATACATTATTAAAAAAAAACCAAAATCAATATTTTAACAAGAACAATGTTGTGTTTCTTAATATGTAAACTATTACCACATTGTATCATTTATGGAGGTATCAAACTGTTTTCATTTCACAAAAAAGTAATTGAAATCCAGAGAATTATATATTCGATGCAAATTAAACTTGCTAAATCTTTGTTTTTGACTTCTAAAAAATACCAAATGCATGTTGTATATAATTATATTTGAAGATTTTTAATTTCTTAGATATGTTTGTTTGTTTTTTAGCAAAAAAGACAAAACAACATTAACAAGATCAATCGAATTTGGAAGAAGCTTCAACAACACTCATATTATTTTCTCTCAACATACTGTTTTCATCATATTATAATATATGTTTTTATACAGTTCCTCAAGGTTTGATAGAACTGTTGAAGACTCAAGTTGAAGATATGAGAATGTTTATTTTAATATACTGTAGAGCAAGAAAATTTGACATTCAGGTTAAAATATCAGAATAAATTTTCAACTTCGAGTTACAACCCCATGTGAGCATGTCAAAATGACCACCTTATTTGGAGACAATAAAATGACTTTCACATTCAAATAAAATGCTGATACAACTAGACTTAGAACAAGAATCAACTTGACTTATCGCCACAATTATCTTGCTTTACAGTACATTGTCTCGTCGTAAACAGTACTCAAATATTTCACATATATCACAAAAAAAAACAATGTGCTAAAATATGTTCAGTGGTGACATATGTTGGTCATCTTGTCATATTATAAACAAGCCTGGAAATAACGGTTTTAGATGTACCTGACAAAATGCAGAGCACTAATGAAATAGTACCTGACATTTTCAACTTAGTGCCGGACATGTGTTAATAATATCATTAGAAAAGACAAATCAGTGCCCAACAAGATGACAGGCACCAGAGGTTTTGTGCCTGACAAAGCCTGAATCTATGCCTGACATTGTCATTGACAGGTGCCTTTTTTCCAGGCTTGAATATAAATCATGTAGAAGTTATTATTAGGGTATCGAAGTGTGAATAATAAAACATCACCATACATGTATATAAAACATAGCATTATAATATATAAACTTTGGCAATTTTCTTTGAGTAGTAATAACAATTTGTTGACAAAAGACGAAATTTATTGAAGTAGCTTGAACTTAAATAATTAAATAATCTAATTGAATTACATGCATGACACTGGAATTTACATTTTGCAACCCTAGTCCACTACATGTAAAATTAGAATATTACACTGTTTAAATTATTCTATATGTATGGATTGTCATTATATTCAATGCTATTTTAAAGGGACAGTCCCGTATTATACAGAGGCTCAAAAATAAAAGTCTGAGAATGTATGAAAATAAAACGCCAAAATATAGGGGAATGGTGTATATACCTTGTCTCAAAATTTCAACTCAAAATATGGAGTCATTTGGACGTGAACGCCAAAATTGCTTATCCGGACACGTAACCCTTTTAATATTGATGGTCATTTTTTTTTCATTTGGTGACCTTATAATCGATTTACGTTTCTTGAGAGGTCTATACAGTGAATGACCCATGAACTGTACTTGATAACAAAAGGTAAATTTTACCTACATATTATTTTTATAGAAAAAAGTCTGGTTTTATCCAGATACTGTATGATACAAAGGTCTCCATTTCCAGATGCAGACTGTCAGGTTTAAGTTATTTACAAGCGTATCACAAATCGGGTTAGTTGATCGGCCTTAGTTAATAGGTTTTAAATGATTTTGACACAAAATTAAGCAGTTTTATTCCCCAAAAAGTTACCGGGATTGGCCCTTTAAATATGACTTGAGAAACCTTAATTGACTGCAATAAATAATGATATTGCGGATTATGGCCTATTATATATTAAGGATGTGGACAATATGGCACACATCTAATAGAAGATACAGTTATACACAAATACACTACTGTGGACATCAAATCCAATATGGAGGAAAGTTTGGAAAAGTAGTCTTTAAATGTGATAAAATCGAGATTCATACTGGATATTGTCTGTGAATAAATAGTAAATAATGAAATCCTATTATAATTCCATACTCTATCACTGTGTAGTTTTTACCTTGTCAAGTTGTTATTATTCTGATGTAAATTTAACTGTACAATCACAATGGAGAATGTTGACAATATGGCAGCAGTGGGTTCAATGTGTTCCGTTACATGTACAAAATTCAGGACATTGTAATTTAATAGGCCTACCCAAAAGGGTATGCCAGTTTAAAAAATTACTCTTCCTCTTGTCGTTTTTAATAATTTATTTTATAAAATCAACCATATATAATTAAACTACTTGTAAATATATCCATCAACAAATAATAATAATCAACACTGCCCGTCTGTTCAATAATTAACAACAACAACAAATATTCGTCTCTGTCTGTTCTTCCTTGATTTGTAAGCTGTTTATTGGGGGGTAGATTATTATTTTGAAACAAGCCCTGTGTCGTGTATGAGAGACATTTACATTTATACAAGATAATAAATTGTAAACTCAAAGAGATTACTGAGGCAGTCATTTAGATAAGAGTTCAACTAATGGGCACCCAATTTGTTAATATTGCAGCTGATAGTTAAAAAACAAAGTTTGAGCTGAAACACTTTCACACTGACAACGATACATAGCTATTATACTGAGAAATATTCCTCTTTAAAATATCTCCACATGGACCTAAAACTCTTTCAAAGCGGGCTCGATCTAATTTAACACATTTTAATTGACTTCTGGCAACAACTGTAGCAGCTCGAGGTCTATCTAATAATAGGGCAATTTCACCTACAAAATAAAACATATTTAATGTTTAATACATGTGTGTAAATTATAGGGCATTTTGATTGAGAGAGAGAGAGATAAATGGGGTTTAACATCCCCTCGACACAAACTAGATCATTTTGGGACTAACATATGGTTTAATTTTATTTCAATAATTCGCTTGCGCATAGGTCTTTAGCAGTGAGAGGAAACCGAAGGACCGGAGAAAACTCATGAGGTTAGACAGACGACCCTACTCCTTGTCATGTACAACCGGGATTTGAAACCATGCCAGTTGACTCAATGACATGCTAACCATTCGATCATCCCCCCCCCCCCTTTAGCGAATAATGAATTCCATACTGCTTAAAGTATCAATCCTTGTCACTTACCAAAATAGTCTGATGTTCCTAATCTACCAACTTCTACTGGTTCTTCATTTTCAGATCTTCTTTGTAACACAGCAGCACTTCCCTATAAATATTATAATAATTATATATATGTGTTAAAATAAAACTTCAGCTATTTATACTAGTGGAAAACTGCAGTATACTACCACTCAGGTTTTAAGTTATGAACTTTTTTTATTTGTGTCTATCATTAACTCTAAAACAAGTCAGTTCATATATGGTAATGAATCCAAGCCAGAATATCTTTTATACAGTTGGTATTTTGATTTTGTTTTATTAATCAAATGTTAAATAATGAATTAGAGTATATTTTAACTGATTACAACAAACATATAACGCATTATTGGCATTAGGCTACGGCGCAGCTACGGGTAATATAATCTAAGTAACAAAATCTGAAAAAATCTTGTTGATATGCAAGTAATTGACAAAGTATTAAAATACCACACTGAAAATTTATTTATATATACTGAGGAATAATGGCAAGACAGTGCAGCAGGAAAATAGCTGAACATTTACAAAGCTGCACCATCAAATTGTGATTTAAAAATTTCCCATTCTATCGAATTATTGTGAAAATGTTCAGAATTGCAAGATAAAAGTACATCTCTCAAATGAGTATATAAACCATATTTGAGTTTTGTTTCATAATCTGTCTTCTGATACAGTGATCACATCAAGAATGTGTAGCTATATCGTCCTTGCTATAGTAATGTTTTAAGAAATTACACTTCAAAAAGAACGGGCCAAAGAATTCATGCTTTCTTTGTAAAGCGTAAATATATAAATCATTACCTCTAAAATAATAAAAAAGTCTTCTCCTGGTTCACCCTGTTGTACTATGACTTGTCCTTCTTCAAACTGGACTGGTTCTAAAGCATCTGATACTGTAAGTCTTTCCCATTTATCAAGATTTTCTACAAGTTAAACAAAAGTAGAAATCCAAGTCAATAAGATGACACATTCAAAAAAAGATATTACACCCTAATTGATGGCAAAGGATTATGATTAAAAAAAAAGGTCTACCACATGCTTATCTTATATACTTCAATCATTATTTTTTATAAGTATGCTAGAATATATCATGTCAATAAGATGACACATCAAAAAAAAAAATTACATGCTAATTGATGGCAAAAAAAATGTCCATCACATGCTTACAATATACTTCAATCATTATTTTTTATATAAGCATGCTAGAATATATCCTGGTAAAATGTTTTTAGAGTGTTTTAAAGAGCGAGATTATATATTTTGATTTCATTATGCTTTACATTTATTAATCATACGTAATACTCACCCAAAATAGATACTTTTGTGAGGAATTCTTCATACATCTTTCGTTTTCGTATTGTGCTGCCCTGTAAAAAAATATAATTGTATATTACTTTTGTACAATGGTAAAGTATTTTACCAAGGCAGCAGTACTTCAAACGTCGCGTTGTATTTCAGTACAGTGTATAGAAGTGCTGAGGGACAAAAATGGTTAATTTCTGAAAAACAGACACTTAATGTCTCTAGATTCATGTCCCAAAGACACAAAATAAGTCTTTGTCCGACAGCAATTTTATACACTGTACAATACGATAGGGTGTGACATGCAGATCTTTAAACCAGAGTAGGTCCCACACAGTCAATGCTTGTGTCATTAACACATTCCTTGTAAATCCTTGTAGAATTTTTTTTTTCTAAACAATATTTATTCAAAGCAAATGGATTGGAGAACAGGCAGAAGCCTATAGACCCCCTCTCCATGTAGATTGATAAAAGGACATTGAAAGAAGTTTGACCATTTATTCTTTTTTATCACCCAATAATTCATTCTACAGTAGATATCGCTTGTGTTATAAATTTCGTAACCTTAAGAGATATAGCTTTGCATGAATTATAGGGCATTTTGATTGATGTTGAATTAAAAAAAAAGAGAGATAAAAATGGGGTTTAACGTCCATTCAACACAACTAGGTCATTTCGGGAATAACATGGTTTAAATTTATTTCAATAATTCTCTTGTGCGTAGGGGTCTTTAGCAGTGGGAGGAAACCGGAGTGCCGGGAGGAAACCCGCGAGGTTGAGAAGGTGCCCCTATCTCCATGCCACATACGCTCACATCAGGGCTCGAAAACACAGCCGTAAGCCAGAGGTGGCCTGCCAGCTAGAGGTTGAAGCGCGGCACTCTAGACCACTAGGCCATCCCAATCCCCCAGTTGAAAAGGAACTACTTTTTTTTATTTTCAAAGAACAGCTCATTTTTTTTTTATAAACAATGAACCATTTTTAAATATTGATCTTAGTAGAAATACTGGATCAATATAAAGGACTTTTCTATGGTTTAAAAAATTATGTATCACTACGCGGTAATGTAATCCAGTTCAGTAAAAGTGAAATCTATAGCAGAGAATTATATTTATTTATTTGTGCATGTAAGAAAGGATTGGGTGATAAAAAAAAAAAATCTATTATTTTTTTTTTATATGAAAAAATATCAACACTCGTCGATAAAGTAAAAAAAACCTCAGCAGTGCCTCGTTTTTGATATAAAAAAAAAATGAGTAGGATATTCTCTATTTAACTCTTTAGCACTTGGTGCATGTAAATATTGACTATCCCCGTTCCTTGAAGAAAATTAGAGTAAAGTGATATATTAATAACAGTACATCCTCAGACAGACTGAAACTCTTATAGTACAGCTGTTTGTAGACTTTATAATAATCATACAAACCATATCCTTTATTACAAAAGTTATATAGACTAAGACTACAACCAGACAACATGATAAGCAAGCTATTAGGTTAATTACCATAAGAATTCTTCTGTAACTATCACGATCAATACCCCATAATTTAACATCATTTTTGGCCTGCAATAAATAAATATAATTACTACATGTATTTAAAGGTTTTAATTTAACAATTATTATTATATAGTTTAGAATATCAAAGGTTACTCACTATAAACTATAAGTAACAGAAGTTATTATATTTTTTTTTATCTCGATAACTGAGAAAAATTTAGTTTTATGTATTTTATTTACACGTAGTCGATCAGTTTAGCACAAATAGCATAGCTCCAGGCAATGTGAGTGGCAGAATGAGTGAAAATGTGACACTAATTAACTAACTTTCTGTAAATAAATTTTACACAAGAGTTACTTCACATAGAGACAGAAACCAATAGAGAAATAACTAACAAATATCAGACAATTTAAATTCTCTTAAAGATTCAGGATCATTTCTGTCATCTTATTGTCATCTTCAACCACAGGCACTTAAAGGGATTAAAATAAAACTTCTTACTACTGCCTGCGTCTTCAACATATTATTGACACCATATGTTATCCACAATAGCAATTGAGTTATTACCGTTTAGAGCAGTGATGGGAATTCACACATATATTCCGGACATGTCTGACGCTTTTTTTCCAAACGTCCTAAACTGTCTAACCAGGAATATGCCCAATCGGACATCAAGACATGGTGAATAATATTCAAAATTCCAAAATAAATATAGTGGCTGGGTTGATTAGGTAATAAAGTGATCAACGTATTTATTGTGTTATACCATCTATAAACCTACCTTGATTAACTACTTAACCTACCTTGATTGGCTGACTAAACTTTAGAGCATGAACCTTGAATGGATTAAGTGCTCTACACAAATGCACATTATTATTACTATTACCATGTATATCTTTTTCATTGATTCCAGTACTCAATATTCTTTTGAAACCAGTATTTACATGATTTTATAGTTGTAGCTGGTAGCACATGGAGTTTAGAGTATGCTTACTCTTCCCAACACTCCTGATACTGCTACATTATTGGATACCATAATTCAATAGCAAGTGAAGTTCCCAATTCAGAGCCATCCACTACTATTATCTGGATTTTTGTCTTTGATTACTCAAAACAGGAAAGAGAGAGAAATGGGGTTTAACCTTCACTCGACACAAGCTAGGTCATTTCGGGACTAACATATGGTTAAATTTCATTTCAATAATTCGCTTGCGTGTAGGGGTCTTTAGCAGTGGGAGGAAATCGGAGAAACCGGCAAAAACCCAAGAGATTGGACAGGCAACCCTACTCCTTGCCATGTATTAATATTAGAGTTTAAAGGAAGGTGACTTACGTTTACTGTGGCTGCTCTAGGTGTACCATAAATTAAAGCTAATTCACCAAAACTTGCTCCTTCTCCTATTGTTGATACATGTTCACCATTTACATATATCTAGTGAATATAAATAAAATTATAAATCCATTATATATGTAAGAGCTAAATCTGCCTATTACAGGTTTTTCTTGTGGATTCATATATATATGTATTATATTAATTATGATTTTAGACATTTATTCACATGACAAGCCTATGGGATGGATAAGATATTGAGTGGATTAGGCCATGTCTGCCCTATCTCTGCTAAATGTTAACATACTCTGATGACATTTGAAGGAGTGAAATTCTAGACTTAAGTTATTATGGTGACAATGGTAAGCCTTTACCTACTTCACAATCGAATTGGGACTATTTCTTTTCAAAACTTCAAACATTCTTAACTTTGCTCAGAATAAAGTAATTTGACTGAAATTTTTAATATATCCATTTTTCATTATCTACAGTAGAACTTGCTACGGCGTGCACTCATAATCAGCGAACACTCGCTTCAACGAACACCAAAAAATCCCCCGAGCGATTTTTAAGTAATTTAACCTCTACTAAACACGCACCTGTTCAACGCGTGCAGCGGGCACTTATATTAGCTCCCGATCATGCTATTTCATCCATTAAACGAGCACATCTCGGAGAATCCCGTTCTCGCTTGAGCGAACGAGGGTGAACTGGCACGGACAATCGCGTTCTCGCTTAAGCGAACGATACTGAACTGTCTTGACATGACTTACTCACTTGGCTTGAAATAACTACTATCACTAATTAACACTAAGAAAGAGTGTGAATTGATAACGCGTGCAACGGGCATCATGATTAATTCCCCCCCGTCACAATTCTCTTGTTTCAACGGTCACGATTTTACTAATAAAATCAACAAAACATTGGCTATTCAACGGCCATTGTCGTTCGTTCTTTGTAACACTCCCGCTAATCCCGTGAGTAGTAGTTAATTAACTGGAACCCCACTGATCAGGTAAAAAGAAATGTAAAAATAACAATCAACCCGGGATTATCTGTTTATTAATCTTTTGTTTTATTAAACGACTAACCTGATCATTGTTTTCACGCGTAACGACACTGATTGATACTGATTGAATAGAATGAAAGGATACCGAGTTATTAAACATACATTTTTAGCGCCCCCTATAATATTACATACAGAGTTACATCCCCTGTAAAATCAGGGATAAAATCCGCTAATGTTTTTTGTCCATGATGAAATAATATCAATTCATCGATTTTCTTCACAAAAATGGATAAATATTATCGAATGCATCACAATGGTAGACAGTAGTATCTAAGGTTGGTACAGAATGACAAGTTTACCGAAGTTATGTTCGAGATTTTTTTAGTAAAGAATCTTCGTTCGGCGCAAGATTCAGCGACGGTAAAATTTATCGATGCAAGTATTGATGTTCGTTCCCTATTTTATTAAGTGGTCGCATAATAGCTAAAATAGTTGGGGTTTGAAATACTCAAATTCACGGCATTTTGAAACGCTTTTAGACGCTATGATGAAAGTAAAAGAAATATTGGGGGGCATGAGTTCCAGTATTACTAACATGTTTAGGGCCTACGAGATTCCTTTGAATTCACAACTAGATAAAAAGTACATGTTTTGTTATTGTAATACTACATGAATAAAAAATATATGCAGTCTATATACGAGACTCCTCTGAATTCACAACTAGATAAAAAGTACATGTATTGTTATTGTAATACTACATGAATAAAAATTATATGCAGTCTATATCTTTAATTTTTTGTGGTAGGGGTTGGGGCAATTTATGCAGTGTATATCTTTATTTTTTTGTGGTAGGGGTTTGGGCAATATTGTACACCTTTATTCAAAGAGCACCTCCATTAAGCAGGCATTTTGAAATTTCCCTTGGGTGCCTGCTGAATACAAGTTCTACTGTATTTTTAAACTATTATAGCAAGAATAGCCAGCTCTTTATTTAAATCTCAGATAATGTATCTTTAAATTGTCTGCTAACAAAACGAATTTAAACTTGCTTAGGGGGACTAAACAAACATTCAATGTTTTCATTTTAATGTAATATAATTCAAAACGATGATCTAATTATTTTAAAACAAACGTTAAATCCCATGATCTAAAACAGAGTTAATCAATAAAATAGCATGCTAATGGTAAATCTATAAACCTGAGCTATTCATTATGGATAAGATGGCATATTACACGGAAAATAATCATTATATACTTACATCTACTTCACCTTGATCAATCACATAAAAATTATCACCTTCATCACCTGAAAATAATAATTTAAAATAAAATACAGAAATGATGAAAAAACACTGTTTAATATGTCAATGCTCCATCTAAACATGGAAAATGTCAACTGTATGTTGTTTAGAAATACTTTCCTTGGTACCAGTGTATGATATGAATATAGCGATATAGCATAGTATTTAGTTTCTTAAACAGGCATTATGCAAGAGCTAAATCTGCCTATTGCGGGTCTTTCTTCAGGCCTGAAATGTTACATAAATTATTAATTAGACATTAATTAACTTATCAACGCCATACTTGCCACTCTATGCCATCGAATGACTGCGATATAAGTAGCTATAAATACATTTTGTGGTCGATGCGTTTTTTTTATAAAACTGGATGATCAAGACTGTTTATTCTTGTGACAAAGTTAGTAATGACAATCAAGATTAGACTATAATTGGATCACCGACATCTAGGCTCAGTGTGAGGTAATTTTCAGCATGTTATCTTTTCATTATCTATCTTTTAAGTATTATTGCAAGAACTGTCAGCCCTTTACATACTTATCTAATCTTAGCTAATTGCTGCTTTAATATCAAAATATATATAATATAAGTCTTTGAAATGTCCAAACTTTGATATCACTATGAACTGATTCAATACCTTGCTGAATAATAACTTCTCCAGCATGTCTATGGACAGGAAACATGGCATCAAATATATCACTGTTGGAAGACAAAATATACATTAGACTAGAACAAACTATGTGATTCCACTTATTCCACAGGATTCTTATCACAAAGAAAATCAATATCTTAATATTCTTAAGTGAAAATATGAGTACAATTTAAGTTTCTGTTAAAAAAGATGGGTTTATTTTCTACTCATCAGCACTACCCAGGCCTGAATACAGGATTTTGTCGAAGGGGGAGGGGGGCATACATTGGAGCAAAGGATAACCATCAGAGTGCTGCATGCATTAGTGGTTTGGTGTAGTCCCCAGAGTCTTTGTCGCATTGCTTAGACGGAAACAATTCGAAAATCATGTTTATATTATCTATTACAGAGCAGATATGTGAACTACAACACCAGTCACACTGGGGCTGAGTAGAGGGGGGGGGGGGCTTCTGGATCCGTGCCTGCTATGTAGAATGTGGTAATATTGTAGGCTATTTCGGGACTAGCAGCCATGTATGTTGTATTTTTTTAAAATATAATTCGTAGGAGTTTATTGATGTTGGAGGAACTCAGAGTAGGTATAGAAAAAACATAATGACAGGCACGTTATCCTCCTCTTTGAAACGTAACTACAAGTGGGGGATTGAACCCATTGCACTTGCATAGATAGCAGACCTTACAATCTACAGCAATTGGTGAAATACGAAGGGGTGTTCACAGACATAAACAGGTACTCACATGAAGATTAATATACCTGAACATCAAGCATGATTTCCCAGCCGCATAAGTTACAATTTACAGTATAGACTTGCCAGACATCACTTTTTTTATTAGCTAAGGCATGATTTCCCCTTGTCAGTGGTGCAGGACGGAGGGCCATGGCAAGGACAGCTCTCTAGTTGTTTGAAAGCGACGATAAACCAAGATCCCTACATTGGCATGCACCTAAAAGATCCATTGGCATTGGCAGTTGGAGTTCGATATAGTGTAGTCCTCATGTCCGTCTTCTGTAGCCTAGTCGGAGCAGAACAGTAGGACTTTTTTAAAATTAACACTATATCTTAGTAAATAAAAATCAATTTTTTTCCTCAATACCAATTAAATTTTAATAACTTTGATCTTACCTCCTTTCATTATCATCTAAATGAGCAAATAAAACATTCTTAGATATAGCCTTGGATAGAGCTGCCATTGTCTTGTAATCTTTAGGCACAACCTACAAATCAAATAAACAAGTACATGTACATGAGGCCATAATTAAAAGATTGTTTGTTTGCCCAAACACTACCTACCCAAAAATAAAAGCTGCCAACTCAAATCCTTTTATTGCCTTTTTTGAAGGATTTTTTTTTTAACAGCATTATTGAACAGCCACTATCATGTCCATACATAGTAACACCAAACTCGACAAGTGGTTTCGTAAAATGTCGTTATTTAATGTCAAAGTCTGGTCCTCCCCATACCTAATCATCATGAGTTGGGTTTGGGCAAACTGAAATATTTTTAACCCTGGCCTGATTTCTAACATAACAATGCTTGATGGATCAATTCTTCTAATATGGCTCAAACTCAAAACGTAATGTCCCACTGTTATACAGTGAACAAAATGTGTTATATCATGGACCTTATAATAATAGCTATAAGACCTATGGTTATATATCTATAATATTAACAGGTGACGGTCCAAGGTATAAGCTTATAGCAAATCTGTCGTCTTGGAAGAGCTGGACAGTTGCCTGTCAAAATAACTGGTGGTAGTCTGAAGAAGTATGTCTGTGTTATGTTCAAAATGAAGTTAATGTTACTAATAGGATGAAGTTAATGTTACTAATAGGGTTAAAGGTTCAGATACTATTCAGTTACAAAAACTGGACAACTCATGGTGGAAGATGCTTTAGAAACGTTTATTCTAATATTCTATTCCTGAAACTCAGATAATTTCCTTGCAATTTTTAAGCAAACTTGGTTGGACTATTCTGTGGGACCTAAGGAAATCTCTACTGAAATTTTTAAAGAGACTGTCCCGAATAGAACAGAGCCTCAAAAATAAAAATCCGAGTATGTATGAAATTTATACGCCAAAATATAGAAGACTGGTGTATATACTTTCAGCCCAAAGTATTGAGTCGTTTGGACGTGAGCGTTAAAACAGCTTATCCGGACCCTTTTAAGATTTCGGGTTAATTCTTTCATTGGGTGACCAGATAATCAATTGCCGTTCCTTTCGAGGTCTACACGGTGAATGGCCCATGTGCTGTACTTGATAACATTTCACCGACACATTATCTTTATAAAATAAAACTCTGGTTTTATCAAATAACTGCATAATACAGTTTGGGACACCGGACTCCATTTAAAGATGCAGACTGGGTTTAAGTTGTTTGAAAATGTATCACATATATTGAGTTAGTTGCTCGGCCCTTATAGAGTTTTATTCTCAAAAACATTATTGGGATTGACCCTTTAAATATTGACTATAAAATTTCTAACAGAAATCAATGGAGTCTAGTAGTCACATGGTCATTAAGCTCTTTTCCAGACAATGATCCATGATTTGTTGAAATGATTAGTAGTTGCATTCTACAAAAAACAAATTAACTGTATTATTTGCCAGCTGCTGCTATTTACATTTTGTTTTTCTACCTGAGCACGGCTGTTTAACCTGCTAGCAATAGTGGCATCATGTTGCCCTCAGTTATAACATAATCTCAGAGAGAGAGAGAAATGGGGTTTAACATCCACTCAACACAAACTAGGACTTTGGGACTAACATATGTTTATTTTTCTTTCAATAATTGGCTTGCATGGAGGGGTCTTTAGCAGTGGGAGGAAACCGGAGGACCCGGAGAAAACCAACAAGGTTGGAGCATAATCTGAGACCAGCATTATAATTGGTAACTTTGTTAATAACAACAGTATGATCATTAAATATAACAATGTCAATGGCAGCACACAGTTTGACTTATTAATCATTTCTTAAGCCACAACTTTCTGTTACACACACAAAATCTTTAAATTATAAATATTGATCGGTAACAGCTTAGAGATGTTGACTGTCCCAGTGAGTAATATAATAATCAATACCTTTTTGACATACTGGGCTGCATCTTCTTCTTTATAAACTTCTGCACTGACAGCCCCTCGTCTGGGACGAGCTTTCATTGGCGGATGGGGAGGTGTTATTGATATATCATCTTCTCTTTCATCACTAGGTGGCGTAGCAGATTTATGTTTTTCTTTAACTTGATCCTGGAATATACAATGTAATACAACCATTAATTGATATATATATAATACTGACTCTTTAAATAAAATTTCTGTGCATTTAGTTCCCAAGACACATACCCACATACTCCTGAAATATAATCCGGATTTATTTTATTCTCAGACAAATTTTCAAGAAACTGAAAACAACAGCTTGTCTACAAACTGTAGTAAAAGAACAATAAAATGTATATGTAGATAGTCTAAGCTACCTGGATTGAGTTATAGCCCTGTCTCTCTAAGGAACAGATACAGATGCTACCCGGAAGGAGTTATAGCCATGTCTCTGAGGAACAGATACAGATGACAGTTTTAGATTACAATGGTGGACAATTTATGGTAATGATAAACATGAAATATGATAATGCCAATAGATACCTTATTACAGAGAATATATAGTATCGTAGTTTGTTAGTGATTCATTTGAGCTTTTGGATGGCCGAATGGTTAGCACATGTGCGCTGTATCATAAGGTCTGTCAAGTCTAGTCAAGAGTCTACTGCCGTGGTTTCAATTCCCCAGTTGAACATGGAATAGGGTTGTCTTTGCAACCTCGTGGGTTGTCTCAAGGTCCTCCGGTTTCCTCCCACTGCTAAAGACCCCTACGCGCAAGCGAATTTATAAAATAAAATTGAACCATGTGTTAGTGCTAAAATGACCTAGTTTGTTTTGAGTGGATGTTAAACAACATTTCTAACATTATGTTACAATCCATTACTGAATATATTTTATTCCCCCCCAAAAAAAGAGGATGTTAAGATTAAATGTCTTTATAAAAATAGCAACATATCGTCGCTGGGGAGTCAAAGGGTCGTATCTGGCATATTTTGCGAAATTCACTTTTTTGCTTTCGGAATGAGAGTTTCTGTGCGCATCTTTTCATCTGGTAGTCGTATTTCTAAGCCAATAAAAAGAGGTTTATAGTCTTTATAGATACTGTTTCAAAAAGTCGTATATGAGGTGTTCAAATTATTTTTTTTTAATAAAAAGTGAAAATGTCGTATTTTCTTGACAAAAATCAACTTTGTGTCCAATAAAAGCATTGCAATCAAAGGAAATATAGCCAGTATTGTTTTATGGTTGAATACATATTATTAAAATTATTGTCGAGGCTCTACTGTGTAAAATCTATAAAATTGAAGCAGGTAAATGTGAATATTTTCCGGAGATATGTCTTTGCTGTATAAAATTGCAAATAACTAGCTTTCACTACTTATTTCTGCAATAGATGTTGAGCTTGATCTGTTCGGCTTGTTATATACTGTTTAACTGGCTACACATACGTTTTGTAAATAAATTTTTGAGAAAAGCTTCAGAAATACGTCATTTAACATACAACATTTTGACGTGACAGTTTTATTAGACATTTTGATTCTTAACGTCTGTGTGTTTTTTCGCAAAATCCAGATACAACCTTTTGACTCCCCACTAACGATATGCTCTGTGTCAAGTTGATCTGAAAAGGGAGAAGGATCATTCAGGGAACAATTCTTCTACACTTTGTTGAAATTGTGGATGACAGAACAAGGGAAAGACAGCTAGACAAGAGGGGATAATAACAATCTGCAATCACATGTCAATGCAAGCAGATATAAACTGAATTCTCAATAAGCATGGCCATCTAAGCAACATTCTGACAGATATTTGTGGAACCCATTGGTCTTTAAGAAAAAAGTCCAATTAGTCAACAGAAGAAGTGATAAGCACAGAAGAAGAACCAAAACAAAATCTTGTTTCACCAATTTAATGAATGCATTTCAGCCTTCTTCATTTCACTCATCTAGACAATGTATATATTGAAAATTTCATACAGATTAGTTAATTTTGGTCATTATATCGTTCAAAGGCGAAATAACCATGGGCCATAAATAGAAGTAATAAACTGAAGTTGTAGATTTAAATAAGCTTCGTTATTTCCCTAATCTGAATAATGCATGCATATAAATTTAAATCAGATCGGAAGATAAATTTTGCGTTTACAAGAGTCTACAAAATGATCTTGGCATTATTTTTAGAAATCGATGAAATTCAATCATTCGTATCGCTAATATTAAAGGGTCAATCCCGATAACGTTTTTGAGAAAAAAACTGCTTAATTTGTGTTAAAATCCACTAAGATCCCCTACCTTAGGGCCGAGCAACTAACTCAATATATGTGATACGTTTTCAAACAACTTAAACCCACCAGTCTTCATCTTGAAATGGAGTCCGGTGTCCCAAACTGTATTATGCTGTGATTTGATAAAACCAGATTTTAAGGGTTACGTGTCCGGATGAGCTGTTTTAACGCTCACGTCCAAACAACTCAATATTTTCAGCTGAAATTTTGAGTCAGGGTATATACACCATTCCTCTATATTTTGGCGTTTAAATTTCATACGTACTCGGACTTTTATTTTTGAGGATCTGTTCTATTCGGGACTGTCCCTTTAACAAAATGTGAATTCTAAAAAACATTTTTTCCATAGAGTCTGCACAGGGAATGAATGATGCACGACAACCATAAAACATCTCATTTTAATGTGGGCATATAATAGATGTGATAATAACTATTTTTGGTAAAGTGTTGACAGGTTTCTGTGTCTCAATGATAAAGTAAATGTCAAAAACCTTATAAGACATATAAATAGATTTCACTAAATTTAAACACATTTGTATGGATATACTACTTCTGAATTTTATTAACATGTTACGTTTCAATACACACAGGTATCGTTATCAAGTTAATAATGATTAATTAACAAAAAGGTTGTGCAATATATAGATGAACACTTTGGAAGCCATTTTGCAGATAAAACAATTACAACAAACTGATTAGTATTATTATTACATCTTTCATCTTGTTAATCAGTTTGTTGTTATTGCTTTTTGATACAGCGCGCTCACGCTAACCATTCGGCAATTAAGAAGATTAACCCATACATGTAGTTAGTTCTCAGTATTTCAGTCTCCTCCTATCCTGTCTCTCTCGTCATTAATTAGTAAACATACATTTTGATATTTAGTTCAATAGATGTTTATAACTATAAAAATAAACAACAGTAACATTCACCAAAAATCAAAATAGTGAGGCCTGTACCACAACAGGCTCAGGACTGTACAGCGCAGTGGACGCTTATAGCTGGCCCCAGGATCCATTCACTTGATTTGATAATTGTTTAGAGTTTGCAATGTCTATTTTCTGTCTTATCTTGTAGATTTTTTGGGTTTTTTTTGTTTGTTTTGCGTGTAGTGCAGTCCTCCTGCATTTACTATTATTGGCAGTTAGCCACATTGGCTCAGTGAGTAAAACATTGGCTTGCCAACCTGTAGGTCTTGTATTCAATCGCGGTGTTGGCAAAGAAAGTTCATTGGGTTTTTTCCTGGTGTGGTTCCCCTTGTCAAGGGACGTTAAACCTCATTTCATTTATTTATTGACAAGAACATTTGATAACATTAGACTATTTCAACTTTAATATTATCCAATATTTAGTCACTAGTCTGAACTTTCATCTGTACTAGGTTACACCTTGTTAATGGTCAAATTTATATTTAAAGCAGCTCTTGAAAATGAAGGTTGAAGATTACTGGCTGTAAATTGTGTCTAATTATACTACCCATATAACTGTTGAATAGCGCTGATATAGGCTATTCAACAATAATCAATACTGCTAGTAATAACTTATAGTGAGTGTATCCCCAGAGAGTTAAATAGATACAATTTTCTTCCAGGGCAATGGTTTGTTGTTTTTTTAAAATTCCAGGTGATGTTTTATTCATAATAATTTGTTCCTGAGATTACAAATAAATTACTATAAACCACATGTTTGATGTACATGTTAGTCGCATACTGACATTGCAGCTGTGTTTAACATATAGAATTTGATTTGTTCCTTAAACTGAGAAATGTTTGAATTCTCCAGGGCATTTTCACCATTAAAACTGGGGAAATACACCCACACAGCAACTATGTCTCTATTGATAAGGATCCCCCAATGCTTCACACATTATTTGAATATCAATGGGGTTCATCCTCTCACAGTCCTAATGAATTATGATTCACAATCAATAGCCATTCAAGTATAGTACATCAAAACATGGTATTAGAAACATGATATTAGGATATTAGCCTTGAGTGGCATTGATCACAACACATACGGTATATGGAATACAATCCATGGCTGTTTTGACAAGTGTTCTCTTGTGTTCTCAAGCACAAATGATATTTTTTAACTGCCTCATCTCCATATCTTCATCATGCTATATGTGAAACAACCAGAGCTTGTATTCCATATAAATTGTGTTGTGTTTCATGGTATTCAATGTTTCCTGTCCTTATTCAGATCAAAGCCTAATCTCCAACATGTGTTTAAAGAGAGACAGAGAAAACACACGAGGTTGGACAGTTGACCCTACTCCTTGTCACGTACTACCGAGGAATCATTGACACGCTAACTATTTAGCCATCTAACCCACCCAACATGTGTTTAAGGCCCAGTGTCTGGCACACTGAGGCATTTTTTACCAATTATATGTAGATAGGTAATATAGTCTGAAATATCCAGGTAGGCATATATTATTCAAATGTTGCTGACGAAACTGGTGCCAATTTATACTATTTAATTTTTGGGCTGATAACTTTAGAAATATGTAACAATTGAAATCACAATTTATATAGGTAGGGATATAAACATATTTGTTTTGTTGTTGTATTGAGATCAATCTATAACCGTCTAACAGTTTCCAAGTATCGCCAATACGCTGTCTTGAACGAAAAATGTAAACAATTCGCCGTGAACATAAACATTGAAGCTGGTCAATTTTTATGGGTTCGTCTTAATCAACAAAGTGGCAAGTAAAATGATCAATGTTGTGTATAATGGTATACATCATTCGATAACAGCAGGATATTTACTTCCACTTAAATCCATCGAGATTGATCATCAACCATATCAACACTTCCAATTACATTACAAAACCTCACTTTGATTGCAGTACTGGTTGATAATCGTAATTTAATCAAATGTTCTCTCTACACAGAGTTAACATTTAATCAAGTTAAGTCAAGGTTCACATACATATGAAACACAAGACAGATTCATCTTGATACATATATTACTGTTAGTGATACAGGGACAGTTCTGGGGCCTGTTTCACAAAATTTTAACTAAGATAACATCCAAATTTTAGTGATTTGATTGGACAATATAAGATAGATTTTAGTTCTTAGCCAATGAAAATTGAAGTATCTACTAAAATTTGGATTTTATCTTCAGTTAAAACTTCCTGAAACAGGGCTCATATCATGGAAATATCATTAAAAAATAACTAAATTATTTAATATTGGATATCTTTTTAAATTTATATTCCCATTGCAAATTACTATTAAATCAAAGGAGATTGAGATATAGTGGGTTAGGATACAATACCTGAAATGTTATGGATTTGAAATTCTGATAAATTCGAAAATAAACAGTACAACAGATTGATCTAATGTGCAGTTTGAATCAGTGATGGAGCAAGCATTATGACTAAAATTTTCGACCATTAAACGCAAATTAAGTCATATCCCAACAATGACTCCATTTTTTACTGTAGACCGATCATAATAATATGTTTATTACCACTCAGTAAGATTACACAGGTGATATTTAGTATTATCTACCGCTTGATCTTCTATCATGTATCAACTGACATTTCACATTCACTGATATCTTGTTTTTCTCTTATTCATTATAAAATCACATTATCATCTCTTTCACAAATCTTTATAAACCTATCAGGTAAATCTCTTTGATCTTTGAGGTATATTCTATGCCCGGAATATCCTGCTGTCTGAATTTAAACCTGTATCAGGTTATTCTTCCAAAGTTTTTCTTATGTGAATTCTGAAATATTCTCATTTTACGTACATCTAAACACCGACGGTTTATAAGCAAGATAAAGTACTTGACTTCGGGTATGCTGGGGAAGAAAGACTTCAGAAAAACCCTCCTTATTTTTTTTTCTCAGGTTATTTTCTTCAGCCTTTCTTTCACAAGCATAACCTCAGTCTCGTGCTTTTTTCTACACAGAAAGACTTGTACAGGATTATCTATTTAGATCTGTAGAAATCATGATTAGGTATTAATAAACTGGTTTATTGAATACTGTATAGTATTATAAGTTAATCAGGGACTGTAGTAGTTTATGAAATAAAGGGACAAAGACTGACCACCATGGCAAGTTTATATATACCCTCCAGGTATACTTTAGCTATGATCAGAGAGAGAGAGAGAAATGGGGTTTAACGTTCACAACAAGGTCATTTCGGGACTAACATATGGTTTCATTTTATTACAATATCTCGCTTGCGCGTAGGGGTCTTTAGCAGTGGGAGGAAACCAGAGTGCCCGGAGGCGCCCCTATCTCCATGCCACATACGCTCACACCAGGGATTGAAACCACAGCCGCAAGCCAGAGGTGACCGGCCAGGTAGAGGTCGAAGCGCAGCACTCTAGACCACTATGCCATCTTTCTTGAGAAATTTAAGACTTCAGTTTAATAGGAAATGAAAATGAGATGACTTCAATATTTTATCTATTTAGGTGTATTTTGATATTGGTGTGTTTGGATCAATATTCAATTACCGGAATTGTCATAGACGAGATCATCTTTTCAAAGACACGGTAATTCAATTCAAGGCACGTTTTACCATGACAAGCAGGGTATGAAATAAGCCCCTTTTATGGTAACCTCAAAATAGGTTACGCTAATCTGCCTGAAATTTGATATGGTAACCTATAGGTTACGATGCATCAGTTTGCAGCCATATCAATTTTACACCACTATTTAAAGATTAGTCAGCTCCTAAACTAATCACAGGGCCACATATATCCCTAAGCCAATTAGTGGATTATTATTAATTCGAATACCCTTCACAAAATTGCAAATAATTAAAACAAATTTATTTGTTATTCAAAGAAAGACTCTTGTTACAAAAATCATAGAATGTTGTGTTTTGTTGTATATAAAATTCAATTGTACAAAGTAACAATGATATTACTATGAATAATATTGCAAAGTCAGTTCAACTAAAATTATAACTTGCTTCTGTCATAATGGTAAAATAACCTGAACAAGTATCCTAAGAATTTTTAAAATAGAACAGACGTTTAAAGTAAATATAAATATAACTTTTAAAAAGGAATATCGCCTCAAATCAACGGCCGTCATTTCATCGATATATCAGCATTTTACATTTCTGGCAGGAATTGTGTTTCTTTGCTTCATGGTGTGGAAAATAAAAAATGTATAGTTGTCATCTTTGACAATGTAATATTCCTCTATGTAGCTTGTATTTAATCCTAAAAGTTTTGATTCAATTTAGTTTCCCAAAGTCTAGAATTAATAGCCATCCATATCGCTTGATATCGCTCGTCTGATGGCGTATCCAAAATAGGCCGCCGACACGCTTGATCTCGGCTGGAGCATACGTTTTCTTCGAATCACAACTTAAAAAGAAATGAAAATAAACAGCTGATTTCTACAACATTTCATATTCCACGATATGCCTGGCAGTAAATCATAAAATATCTGATTCCATTTCGCTCTTCATATAATAAAATTATAAGCCGTAAAAGTGACAACGGAAAATTATGAAATAATGCCGAAGTCATAAATTGTGATACGGTGTGAATTTTCACCTCTGACTAGTCTGACCAAATACGTAAATACCGGAAGTTGATTCGTTCGCTAATGCCGTTGCCCGGTAGGATGGATTCGTGAGTCGATTCACTACTGTTAAATGACAGGTGCTTAACTATCTTTCAGGCATCTATTTATAATAATTGTAATATTTTTGTAACGTAAGAGTGGAGAAATATTTTAACTGAATCCTTCAGTTTACAAATTATAGCTTGGACGTGGTTCGAGAACGGAGGTCCGTTCGTGTGTTTCCGGGTCATGGTAACCAATGCGTAACCTGAACGACCGTTCGCGACTTATTTCGTACCCTGACAAGAGATAATGCGCCGTCGTAAACAACTATAGTTTAAATT
Organism: Patella pellucida; assembly: GCA_917208275.1. Lineage (NCBI taxonomy): Eukaryota > Metazoa > Mollusca > Gastropoda > Patellidae > Patella > Patella pellucida. Next base: position 77,519,476 of record OU795036.1, read on the forward strand.
GGCCCAGGATGTCACAGCCTATTTAAATTATTCAATGAAGAGTATAATTTCATTGCACCATACCGGAATATTAACTAGGACCGCCATTTGTTTTAGAACATGGTGTAAAATTGCCAATTTCAAATAAACCAATGATGAAAACTAGATCGACAGGAAATATTGGCATTGCATCTTCTCCAAAGATATTAGTCGAAAATTTGTTGTTAAATTGACAGTATAAATTTAGCACTTTGGCAGGGTAGTATTAAATATCTTGGCATAACAAAGTATTTAGAAACCTGCCACTTGAAGATGAGGTCAATCCAATGTTTTTTTTCCATAATGTCCATTTCACTTCAGAGGATTCAGGAACATTTCACTTTAGAGAATGGTGTTTCGTGACACTTAGATCATCAACTACATAGGGACCTAATTAAATTAATTCCCTGAACATGAAAATGAAGTGAGGGATCATACTTAACTTCATGGACGTACAATGTAATGACACTTCCCTGTCAGTCTTCTAGCCTTATTTTCTCCTATTTCTCAATATTTGTTTTATAAATGTTTGAAATATTATAAAATATCTCCTCAAGGGAATTTTTTTTATTGAATTTGGAATTATTCTGGCAGATCTTGTTATTGAGTAGGAAAAACCGAGGGGATATGACACAATTAATACTGACAGGTTATTGATCGATCCATTATTGTACATCGTACAGGGACTGGTAGAGATATATCCACATTATACACTGCTAAAATATACACAAGTTATTTACATAGACAATTTGAAAAACAAACCAATAAAATAAAGTTGAAATATGATTTAGTTACATGAAAAGTAAATATTATATATACCGGTATGCACCTTAAAAGGTATGTTTGAATTATGATACCAGTACAATGTATTTGACATATATGCTCCCCTCAGCACAAAGCAAATCAATAATTCATTTTGACATATGCATATATTTGTTCATTTTCTCTTCAATCTTAGGTCCCCTATGACATAATAAATATGTCAACTGTCTTTCTTTTTTTTTTTTGATGAATTGCCATGATTGGTACATCTTTCAAATAGATAAAAATAATAAGGTTTGATACAAATCACTATTATGACACATAAAAAGCGTTTATTTTTTTTAAAGCAGGATTTATTTCAGAGAAGAAAATCTTGTACCATCTGACAATTCCCTGATTTAAATAAAGCCTACATATCCCAAGCACAGAAGTCTTCCGTGAAGAACTATTTCTAAAAAGAAAAGATTCCCCACAACATAATGCAATCATCAAGATTCTAAAGTAAATGATGTGATTACTCCCAAGTGACGTTTGTACTGGGATCCATCTCCCACAACTTTTTTATAATCAATTCTTATTAGACTGAAGTCTTAGTTCATTAATTGCTTCAGATCGCCGTGGGTCAACCTAGAATCGAGTTATGTTATAATAAGCTCTAAATAACTACATAGATCATACTGGCTTATATATCTTCTCCATATAATAAGCTTCCAAGATCAAAATGCTTCAGACTGAGAGCTTAAATGATTTTACAAGTCTGCTAATTATAAAACATGAGGGGATAATGATAAAATGATAAAGAGAACAGAGATATGTGTTCAAAACCAATATATATAGTTACTCCTACCTCAAACCTATTACAGTATTAGTCTGTAGCCAGATAAAAAAAAATCAGAAACCAATAGCATTTCTGACAATGTTATTATAGAATAATGTATGGTAATGTGTTTCATAAATTGGACAAAGATTTGTTTATTTTTACGACACCATTTGCATATAGATAGAGAAGTCATATGCAGATAAACAAAACATAAAGATGATTATACCTTTAGCTCTTGGCATCTAGTTTGTGGAACTTGGTCTTCATTGTTAGCTTCTTTCTTAGTATCAGTATTATCCATGGGTTGTGTTTCGCTCTGTTTTGCAGTTTCTGTATTTTTTGTAGAACTGGAATCTATTTTTTCCGTATTTTCATCAACCTGAGCAATTTTTTCTTGGGGTTCAATCTTAGTTTTTGTTTCGATGTTTTCACTAGAATTACCACTTTGTCCCTGACCTGTTGTACTTTCTACAACTGCATTTTTTAGTTTTTGTAAATTATTCCCCATATTTATAATTGCTATCTGCTAACAAATTGTTGCTTACACCAGCGGGTAGCATAAACCAAGCTTGATATGTCAATAATATGTAATTTCTGATGAAAATGTCCAAAACGCATTGAAAACACTCTTGACAGCCTGAAACAATGAATTTACTGCATATTTAAACTTATAAAATCTTTAACAGCGCTTAAAAAACTGAACCGATTTGCTAATGCGTTAACCAAATCTAGACCAAATAACTTATAATTAGTATAGCAGAAATGCAACCATCTTTGTTTGTATACAGAAATACGACTAGACAAGCAGAAAGAAAACCTGACCTACAAATTCACAACAATGATATAGGTACGCTTATAAATAACTGTTGGCTCAAGGTGAAAGAAAACTGTTTCTTAATTATCACTGTATAGCTCCTATCTCATTATAACATCTCTCTCAACTTCTTCAGATCGAATCAGTCGGTCCACATTAAAGCAATGGCGGCTTGTATCTAAGATGTTTTTCAACAAATATTGATCACTTAAAAGATTGCCACACTTTATTTGATCAAGTATTCCTTGAACTTGCGTCAGTCTGCATAAATAAAATAAAGCTTTACGATCCAAGACATTCTCAAGCAATCTGCGTTACATCTGTACCCAGTGCAGCCGTTTATCATCTTGTCCCAAAATCAACACAAAACTCTTGTACAATACCTGTCAGGAATAGATGTTAAAACTGCTCATATAACATTCTTGGCGAAAATCTAAAACATTCTTTCTTAATGAAATAGAATGCTATCACACTTGAGCTGTTACAAGAAAAAGTCTAGTGCTACAAAGTACAATCCGAGCTGTACAAATAAATCAACCTTTAATTCAATTAATAATAGCCACAAGTGTGTCTGTCTACAGATACTATCGCCTTTTTTAATTATTAATAACAACGTATTATGGTCTATTCAAACAGCCTTAATAAACATTGATATGTCCATCTGTGCCAGATTCACAAAATACCAGTATATCTTCATTTACACATTATATGATAAGTGAAAAGCTGTGCTAGATATCTCACCTTGAGAAAATCAGATCCTCATTATTGGTCACAACTATAATATAGAGGCTAAACTATAGTGACTATAGCTCATTAGGAATATGTGATCCTTTAAGTTTAATAATGGCAATATCATGCCCACTATGTCGAAAGCCATCGGCATAACTCTATAATTACTCTTCTTACGACTTAATAATAAGATCAGACACAGCTGCCCCCAGATATACGACACCTACATTATAAATAATTAGAATTAATATTCGTAATCTTCTCGGTCATCGAATGCACAGAAAGCGAACTACCTGTCAAAAACATGTCTATGCATTTTATTTTAGTTTTAATAAAATTATTTCTTCTTATTAAATATTTTTAGAACAAGAACTGAATGTTTGTAATTGTCAGAGATAATCTGTAACATATTATTGCTGTTGGTGTTCTTAAATTGACCCTGGCAGACCCTGGAAAAGCTATGTTTGACCTAAGGCTAAATTGTCTGATACTGTGAAAAACATTTGTCAATGTCACATCTTTTCTTCAGTCTACATGAGTACATGCATACTTGTACTGCAACCATTTAAAACTTAAAGCAAGTTCAACCTTTTTATATATTTTTTAAATTTAACAAATTTTATTGAAGTAAAGTGAAACAAATTTAAATCAACCCTATGCATATTTAAATTAAACAACTACCCTTTCCAAGAAATATACATGGTCGGAACATTCTAATTAGGCTTATCATAGCCACAATTTACCTTTACTTGGAAATCAATAAATACACTAAATTTCTATTCAACAACCCAATAATGGTTAAACGATCGTATGGTATTTAACCAGGTTTCATTTATTACTACAAACAGCAGTAAAACATATGTCAGGTCACAGGGCAGATTGAGTTCAATAAACTAGGACCACTATCATTAAGGGTAATTGTATATCAAATAACACACTTTTATGGAATAACAATTACTATGGTTTATTTGTGTATATGCTTGATAACGACTTGTGAAATCTTGTTGAAACGTTGCAGTGAAATAAACCATAGTAATTGTTATTCCATAAGTGTGTAATTTGATCATGTTCCAATTACTAAATGCCATTCAAAGAGTAATTGTATATCACAAATAAGTTTTACAAAGTAGATCCGATTAACCATTTCTCCAATTTCTAGTCCAAACCATATACAATATTACATTATTGATTTCATTTTTTATTCAATTTCTACTCCAAACCATATGCAATATTAATTACACAACAATTTCCATTTTTATCCAATTTCTACTCCAAACCATATGCAGTATTACATTAATGATTTCAATTTTTATCCAATTTCTACTCCAAACCATATGCAATATTACACAACAATTTCCATTTTTATCCAATTTCTACTCCAAACTCGATGCAGTATTACATTCACGATTTCAATTTTTATCCATTTTTTAACCTGGCATTACGCCACAACCTCAAGTTATTTATTTTTTTTGAAATTAAGTTATATCATATTGACAACCAGTCATATTTGTAACAGAATCTTTAAAATAACTCATGTCTGCTTTTGCTGTAAAAATCTATTTTCTACTGCTGTCTACATTTTAAGATCAAGTGAAGTAAACATGTTTTATTGAATAGAACGGAAAAGGTGCTCTGCAAACATGGCTAACACTAGAAACAGACCAATAAATCTATTCTATTTAACCATTTAACGATCAGACTTCTCAAACCTTCATAGACAAACATTATTCTTATAAAATAGCAGTCGACAATAATATTATAATTTACATACAAACTCATACCTTCTAATAATTGAATTAACAATTTTGCCCTCAAAAATACAAAAATAAACTAAACCTTCATCAGCAACCTACTAAAGTGAACTGTTTAACACGCTCATTGTCAATGAAACACACTTATTCAATAACAAGTCTTCAAACACACTTATTCAATAACAAATCTTACTGTCAGTTGATAAGATGTTTATTGCAGGTGGCACCACTTCAGTACATATATATATATATAATATATGTGAATACACAGCACACACAACGAAATGTCACAGTAAACTACAAGCACACGATTGATAATTCACCAACAACCATCAACTGTATAATATATATATGTACGGCTCAACATTCTATACCGTACTATAGATCCATCCAAATAGCAAGAAAACAACTTAATTTCAGCAATGGCTGACACATTCAACTGTTGCAAGCTCCTGGCTGTTCAGTAAGCAAGACAGTGATTCTGCAAAAAAATCAATAGCCATCCCAGAATAATTGTGAATACTATAATTCAGTGATGTTTATTACCAGTGACTGTTTTCTTATACATGAATTGCTAATCAGACATGCAGATGATCACCATGGTATTATTGATGTCCATCGATAATCTTCAGGTACAAAAAAAAATTGATTGCAAAAATAGCATATGATTTCTACTCCCTTAAACTCGATTTATAGGAAAACACTAGCCGAACAAGTACATACACGGGTACCTCTGAGTACAAACAATGTTTCTCCTTAAAGCATAATGCCATTTGGGTTAAGGACTCAATCAAACTCAATTGCCTGTCATAAGGCTTAAAAGTACAGATCTAGAACTGTCAATACAAGAGACACACTAGAGAGAGAGAGGAAAATCAATTAATACACGTATAACTTACTTATTGATTTTATTGACTTCAATTTTATATCTATGATAAAACATAATGCTACTGGAAAATCTAGACTATAGTGTACATATTGATATAAAATATTAGTCCAGATTACCATGCCTAAACCTATAGAATAAGAGCAAATTACTGGAAAACGATTTGAATTCAATTACTGTTGCAAAGATAACATATTATTCTATTTACTTTGAAGCTGAGGTATGAAAGAATAACAAAAGACAATATGACCGATATATGAACTCTTTTAATACTTATCTGATCTATTAACTAGGACAAATAAGAAATAATTGAAAGGATTCAAAGGGTTAATAATACATTTAGCTACTGAATTCTTTGAAGTGAGTGCTCAAGACATCATTATTCCATTAAAGGTAGATTTTGGAGTCTTGAGGATAGGGACCCAAGAGGGTTAGCTCTACCCTGGCCTAAAAAAAAATACTTTATGCACACTTTTTTCTATAAAAGTAAATATAATTGGATGAAAAAAGAACAAAGTATTTACCAAACATGTGATCATCAAAGGGCAAATTGTCGGTTTTCCAGCAAGTTGTTGTTAGTCTAGACCAAAATTTGGAGCAAAGGTTCCTCTATCCAATTTTCCCTGCATCCAACTTGCCAACAGTTATGATTTCAGGGTGATACAAACGGACAATATTTATGTCCTCTGGGTGACCAAGCTTTGCATTACAATTCAATTTACCTAGTGGATAAAAGCAAATAAAGTCCAAAAAGATAGCACATCGAAACAAGGATTTTCTTTATTCTATTGAAGCTCATTTGCAATGACTAATGCAGGGCTTCCACTTCAAAATTTTCACTGCCATTCATTTTTGATAATGCACGGAAACTTTTCAAAGTAAATTCATATTTCATGTTCTCCTTCATGGTAGGGTAAAGATATTGTGAATGCACATGACTATACCACTTTGTCACCATAGGGTACCAAAAAAAAAAATATTTGACTTAAAAATAGGCTTATGATAATTATTTATTACTGTTAATTAATTTAATATTCCTTTTTGGCTACTTAAATAACAAATAGTTGAATTGGCTGTAAGAAAACTGATTCAGAAGATCACACGTAATTACCACATGCTACATAGAAAACACACTGACCTCGATAATTTTGAAATGAAGGTAAATATATAATTATCCCCACATAATATATTATTATCTCACATTTATTGGTTTTACAAAATTACGGGCCGCAGATTTGTGACGTAAATCCTAATAATGTTTAACATAAATGGCTAACGGATAACTAACTTCACAACAATACTAGTTCTCCCTAGAATATCGTCGTGTGTAAGAGTAACTGTATACACACAACATTTTTTCTACACAAAGGAAAAATGAAATGGGGTTTAACGTCCTACTGTTCTGCACCTAAACTGGGCTAATGAAGACACGTTTTCTACACATGGAATTATCCATATTGCTGCACAATAGAACTGGAATACCTAATTTTCTTAATTTTTCAATAAGCAAGTTAACTAATCTCTAGTTAACTAAGTTCCACAGGGCCGTAATACCGCTATAAAAATTTATAAATGCATTTTTCTCCCAACACGTACATTGTTGAGGACTTACGTAATTTCTACTGCTATGCTGTTTTTATTTTATATGACAGTTGGTTGGATTCGAAGATCATAATAACCTCATTAAAATCGTGTCTGACCGCTTCACGCCATTAGTTAGATTCCCACATATCAATTAACTTTTATTGTTCTACTACCAGACACTCATCATTAATTATGAACACAACACTCAGTATAATCTGTTGACGACTATATACAAGTCTATTACACCAATCAAGAGATTGGCTTCTATACGTGTGCATTATTGTATATTTACATCTGTGGTTCTCAACGTTTTTTGCCAACGGCACACCTTGAAACCCATGAACAAATAGCGGCACACCTGGCTAAATATATATGAACAATATTTGAATTGTGCAAATTACAAACATGCCAAGTCAGACGGCATACAACATTAGACAGAGACTAGTCATAGAAACATAGAATGACCCAAAATACATGTAAATAGAGAAAAACAGAGCTATGGATTTATCAGTAGACACCAGTGAATGCTCAATTTTGTTAGTGTGCCGCGGCACATTGGTTGAGAATCACTGAGTTACATAGTGGAGGTCGATCGTAGCCAAAATTGGGTTTTTGAAAAAAAAGACTCTCTTTCCGGCGTGCAAAATGACAGTTAGGTCATTTTTCATAGTTGTAGGTCTTGACCGGCATATACGGCCGACGTGGAACCCATGGACTAATGAGTCAAGTTAATTTATTAAGATCTGTAGACCACTTCATCAAGACTATTTATTTAATACATATAGTGGAATTAATGTCTGAGCCTTGCTAAAAAAAGAAAAATGTATTTTTGCCCTGTATGAACAAAATACGTCATTGTGGTTATTTAAAAAATCTTATAATCCCATTAAGACTGACACAGATGCTATTTCGGTTTTTTTATATTGTATTTGGTACAATAGGGTCTGGAAGAGTTGTTATATAACCTGTTATCTGGATAATAAAATTGTCTGTTGCGGTGAATTTTCGGCGTGAGGTGCACAGAACTGTGGGTAACCAACTGGAAACATCAACGCTGGTGTGTTATCGATTGTCTTGACGTCATAGGGTCAGAAGCTGCTCATATGACCTCTGATGCGTCCTTCCAAAACAACCAGTCAGACCTTCATGTAGTGTAGGCCATCGAAAGTATAAAAAACAAAACGAAATATAGATTTGTATGGTAATCAGATTAATAGGTATGAAATCACCACATGACAAATTGACATTATATTTATACAGTGTTTAATGTCATGCGATGAAGAGGCTTAGAATTACTCTTGAAGTTATTGCCCTTGATAACTTTTTAAACTCTTGTGGACCCTCTAGCGGCAAACTCAAATTTTAAAAATTCCAGATAATTACTTAATAGGTTGTAAATCATGTATCAGTATGTTCATACTAAATGCTTCTTTATTTGTCCTCATTCTATTGTCATAATTATTTTAATCTCTCTCTTTTGTGTTAATGTATAAACTCTGCATTGGCTCGTTTAAAGATACATTATTGTCCATAAAGTATTTATATGGTGTTTTTTTTCAATAAAAGTATGGCAAATTTGGTATAAGTGGGAAGTATATATAGACACCCAATCTTATACTAGAAAAATACTGGATTACATGACAAACACCCATGGGGAAAGCACTGAGCTAAAAAGGTCAAGGTATAACTAACAGGCAATCCGACTTGTCTGCCTGCTTTTTGTATGCTAGCTTGACCGAGGGAGCAGTTGTTATTTCTTGATCAAATGGTTAGAAGTTTGGGGGAACATGTCCTTTCATGGATAAAACGTTTGTTTGTATGATTATATAAGACAACACTGAATATATAAAATATATAAAAGTCATATTTAATCAAATACATGATGGCTTATTTCCTACAATAGTTTCTCAGCATGCTTTTATTTTCTACGGACGCTTCTCAGCGTGTTTTTATCTTCAATGTAACAGTTTCCACAGTTTATATTTAATACTTGATTGGTAAAATACAAAAGTCATAAATAATTCATAACCTAGTTATATAGTCTAATTCTTCCGCGAAAAAGAGTCTTCGTCTCGACTGATAATGGGTCATTTTCCTCATGATTGCTTTTTCTTCATTACCGAAGTGAAAGTGAAGTGAAGAGTGATAGACTAGATAATCTCATCAAATTTTCACCGATAAAATTCTTACAATTGACTGTATACCATTGAATAATTTCAAGTTCCTTACGATCGATTGATTTGTTGAGGACAAAATAGTGATACATAAAAATATCTAATTTGTGAGAATGACAAATCGTCAGAAAAGTTTATGGAAAGAAAATGCTATTATACATTTATTTTTATATTTACTTTTGCAGGTCTAGTGTCCTGCAAAATATTTATATAATTTCTTTAATCAAACTTGAATTATCCTCTTCGGAATCGTTCAGTGCAACTAAGTACATTAAACAACATTCATATCTACAAGCAATCATGATAAAAGACAGTTAATTACGGTAATAAACAGAAAGTTTCTGCAATCCTATTAAAGCGCTAACAAGATTATTCATACAAGTACTGAAAAGAAATGTCTGATAATGTAATACTAATAGACGCAACAGGAAATGGATAAAAGCGCTACATTACACCACTTCTTTTTAAATTAAACTCAAATTTGTAGCACTTCTAAGAAGTGAAAAACATTTTTTTTTCTCAAAATGATTTAGATAACTTTTAGGTCAAACTAAGCTGTGTGGTTATCTAAATGGCCGAAGGATCAAATTTTGTTTTTTTGAAAACCCTAATTATTGCCAAACCAATTAGAAGAAAAGAAAACCCTCAAATTTCAAATCAGATTGGTATAAGAACAATGACGTAATATGCAGCCTCAATAACACTGTTTGTTGAGCATGAACTTCAAACATGCTAACTGTAAAGCATACAAATACTTTTTATTGGATATAAACGAATGAAAATGCAAATCTCAGGCGACTCAGACGAGTACTGGCTAGTGGAAAATCTGTATGGCAGGGTCTGGTGGAGGGTATGTAATGATAGTTTCGCTGAAAATTTGTTGGACAGTAATTTCTTGACTGGACAGTCATTGATGTGCTGTATAGTTTTAGTTTAGACAACATTGTTGAGTTGGCATACAGCGACAATGATGATATTATTATAGTACCCCAAAACCTGTTTAAAATGGATTTGCCAACAGCCAATTTATAGCCATAAATATTTCACAGGAAGATCAATATATCACTCAAATTGTGTCAAATTTATTGAAGTCAAAATCAAAGATATAAACTCAGATGTGTGATTCTTTTTTTTAAGTCTTTCATTAATTGTAGCTGTTTGCATGCAAAATACTCAAGTGTATATCATATGGATAAGAAAGCATACCAAATTTAGAGTGGATTAAGGCCTTGCAAAAGTTAATGCTTAAAATTATAGGTTGTATTGTGTTTACCGCACACCCTGTAAGGAATACCCACAGCACGGGGAGAAGAAACAAGGTATCAATTTTACACAGCCTTATGGCCAATCTTATATACAATCTGAAAAACAGTTGTATTTCTAAAAAAAAAGTATCAAAGCTCTGGTACTAACATGTATTATACGCAGGCCGAAAATAAAGGTTTGCATGAACTATTGACTTCTCCTTTAATTTAAATCTGCATATAAAAATATTTATGGCCATCATCATCATCACCATACTGTTGATGGCTAAGAATATATGAGTTTTATCGTGCTGGGATCATTCATTTAATAACACAGCAGTGGAAATGTCAAGTGTGACGCACAGAAGTTTTAAACAGTTGATGTAAAACGTTTTCCTGTCTTCCATGTCATCCAGAAATGATGATTATTAAATCTCTAGTACCATCCATACGTACTATCCATGCCATCCTTGGTATCCCCAGTGGTCTCATTCCATTCCACTCCACTATACCCTGGGTGCATCCATGGGGGAGACCTGTATTCAAATTATCTGCCCTTAATGATTGTGTTATTTTTATCGTACAATATGCTTGGTAGCATAACGACTTGCCACTGTCTGTTTTGACTGAAATAAAAACATCCACATCTTTACCATTAAACAGATGTTTAAGGACATCTTTTTGTGTACATGTCACCTCTTTTATGATAAATTTCTTGCAACTTTTCTGATAATCGAGCGAACAAGCCGCCATATTGTTGTGAACATAAACAATGAGACTAAGACTGGTTTGTAAACTGTTTTTTGATTGGTTCATAGAATCAAGCTATGATCAAGGGCAGATAATTTGAATATGTGAATAACTCATGGATGAACCCTGGGTTTAGTTGAGAGGAGTGGAATGAGCTACATACAGCATTTAATTATAGCTGGCATTATTATTATCCCCATAATAGACACTGTTTAATCAACTTAACAAACATGAAGAGTTGGGAGTTGGGACTACAGTATCATACCTCTTTGAAGAAGGACAAACACATGTAAGCAGTTAATAAATAACAAAACCTTCAAATTTGAGCTAATAGGACTAATACAAATTTCATGCCAGTTTGTCAGAAAATGTTGGGCCTGAAAAAAAAACTGTTTCCATAGGAGCATCACTTTTCTGAGTCAAGTCAAACATTTAATCCCTGTCTTCTTGTAATGTTCCGTATTAAAATAGACATTGATGATCAGTTACCCTTTTGAAAATCCACCATCATTCAGGTTTTGTTTAATGAGTTTAATGTTTCCAAAAGCAGCAATATCAGGTCGAGATGAATTTGTGTGTAAAAAATCTCCTGAGCTGTAATCAATTGTGATTTGGGGCGTTATTGCCAGAAGGCTAGCATTTAATTAATAACCAATAATTCAATAGTCCTAATTCAATAGCTAACATTTACAAAAGACCCGAGTGGGCGTATGTCAAGCTTACCTGTCAACAACATGTTGCAAACATTAAAAAGTTTCCTATTTCCATTAGCCAGGCATTTTACATTATTATAGATTTTTATACTTTGTAAATGCCAGTATTACCGGTATTTGTCTTTAGTTCCATGCTGTCTAAAACTATCTAATTTATATATAGTTACTTTATGTAAACCATATCTTATATCAGGGAAAGATCTATACAAAGCGCTGTGAACTCTAGCAAACAAAATATGCCCATACAATTAATAATCCTTACATAAATAATCCTTAATTTGTCTTAGACAATGTGAATTATTGAAAAGGCAAGAGACTATAGCTTCTTTTTCAATACATATTTTTGTTTCAGTAATCAATTTCATAATTTGCTTAATTCACTTTTGGGAAGTAAACAAAAATATTTCAAAGCAACATTGTAGCATCGAATATTCCAGCAATATTTCTTCTTTAAAGCCTACACTGAATGTTCCACCAACAGTTTGTTCATTTACCAATTGAAACAAGTGATTTAGGAGAAAACAGCAGTACTTTTTAAGAGAAAAGTCATGCCGTCGAACCAGTGTTTGACTGTGTAGGTTTTCTCCAGGTCCTCCGGTTTCCCTCTATGCGCAAGCTATTTATTGAAATAAAACCATATGTTAGTCCTGAAATGACCTATTTTGTGTTAGTGAACCGTAAACCTCATTTCTCTCTCTCACATAGGCCAAAAGGTTGTTGTTAGCTTGATACCACTGCCTAGGATCAGTCCAAACCCAGAATCCATCTGGTGTATTGAAAATAAAACTGTACGTAATAATTATAATAATAATACACAGCAGACTTCGCATGTAGCGGACATCTTGGGACCTGAAGAAATCGTCTAATATACAAAAAATATGCTATTGACCCTGAATTAGAGACCAGAAGGTAACACTATCCAAAGAACAAGAGGTCGCCGTATGCCCATTCACAGTGTTGTATGCTTCAGTGTGCTGCAGGGTTTCCACACGTTGATTTCCAATTTTCTGTGGATTTTAACAAAGAGCTGAACACACTTATTGTTAGCAAAAGCTGAACGAATATACATATTGAGAAGATTTTTGATAATTGACTTGAGGAAGAAGAAGACTAAAATTTACTTTTGAACAAATTGAAATCTCAAAAATGTTGTTTTTATTCGATATTTCCATGTGTGTGGAATCGCTGTTGTGTCTGGGCTGAATTTTAACGCAAAAATGTTACTCATAAAATGAGAATGGATATTTTGTAGGAAATTTTTTTCGGTCACTAATATCATCATTTTGTTCTGCTTATTCAAGAGTCTGTTATAAAAATGGGCTTTTACATTGAATTTTGGATTAGGGACCGATGAAAATCGTTCGTTATAAATGATTGTCTGTATAAATGATTGTCCGGTATACAGTCAGCTATAAATGACTTTGAAAAAAAGAAATTTCTTTTACAAAAATCGGGACTAAACCGTTATAAGCGACAGTCTATTGTATGTGCATCGGTTATATGCGGAATCTACTGTATTTCCAAATTCAGCATGTGTCACAATTCACAACTTTCAACTTCCACAACCTTGTAATGTAAACATTTGACAGGGAGGTAGAATATATAACACATTCCCTCAGTTTCAGATGTGATATGTCAACTTCAGAGAGCGTTAACTAAGGGAAATGGACATAGAACATTTTCTATAATTGCTTCAATAACTATGAAGAAAAGCAATGACAATGCTGTCATTTATCGGTAATTGACTTACACAGTCTACCTTCCGGTTCAATGCAATACTGTGTACATGTATATGACAATTACCAACTATTCTCAGTTGACCAAAGAAGAAAAATTTAACATGCTGGTACTATTTAGGAATGTTTTAAATACATTTTATGAAATGTGTGTGATGATACATAAATACTACATACAAGTAAGAGAGAGAGAGAGAGAGAGAGAGAGAAATTGGGTTTAACATAAACTCAACACAAACTAGGTCATTTAGGGACTAACATGGCTGAATTTAATTCCATTAATTTGCTTGCACGTAGGGGTCTCTAGCAGTTGGAGGAAACAGAGGACCCGTAGAAAACCGACGATTGGACAAACGACCCTACTCCTTGTCACATAAAAGCTGGGGAATCGTTAACCATTTGGCCACCAAACCAATCTGATTAAAACACAGATCCTATTTCGTTTTTCATAGTTCAAATTTTGTTTACTTGTTTTTACTACACTAGAATCTGGAAGAGTTGTTTTCATGGACATGTTCTGGATGATGTGAGGGATTAGCCAATGAAAGAGTCTGTTAAAGCAAGCTTTTGGCGTGAGGTGCACGGAACTGTAGGTCATCCATTTGGTTAATCAAAAGTCTGTGTCATAGGTTCAAAATTTGCTCGTATGACCTCTGACCTGACATCCCAAAACAACTGGTCAGATCTTCACGTAGTGTAGGCCATCAAATGTATTAAGAAACGGTAAGAAAACTAGATCTATACTTTAATCAGATTGGTCCAACCCTACCTACATGCAAGTAACTAAACCATTGCGTTAAAATGAATTTGGTGTCTGTTCAGTTTTTTTTTAAAGCCATGTTGAAGTCCTGCACTGACCAATCAATGTTTAAAAATGAATTCAGTGTCCGTTTATTTGTATTTTTAAAGCCATGTTGAAGTCCTGCACTGACCAAATCAATGTGGATTCTTGTGATCTAAGGCTAATGTACATTGGTGCTAAAAACTGCTTCTAACAATGATTTAATGCTTTTATGTGGAGGCTCAGATGTTACAGAGTTTTCTTCTCAGGTTTGATAATGGCTTAATAGTTTACTTAGTTCAATATTTCCTGATATAGAAAGACAGGAATGGATCATCATAAACAGGAAACAAGGAAGTGTTGCTCTGTTTTGAACTTTCAATACATTAGATTTGTACCATGCCATTGCAATCATAATCTCTTGAATCTCTAACATTAAAGATAATGTAAGATAAATAGTAACGGAAAGGCAATCAGAACCTCCATATAAAAATCAAGTGTATTGAGGAACAGGTTAGTTCTGTATTAGTTCATATTGTAGGCCAAGTATACCCCATCTGTCCAGTTCATTATGGCCCTCAATGAAACTGATAACCTATACAGAGGTCAATATCATTTAGTTTATAGGTGGTTTTTTTTTACTCCATTTTTGAAGAATAAGTAAATTTACCTATAAACAGGTACATTTAAACTTACCATTATTAATTAGATATATGTAATCCTTATTCCTTACAGATACAGAATCAACACAAGAGTTCGAACTGGTGCTAATTAACTCCAAAACGTTCACTATTTAGGTTAAGGTACTAACATAAACTGTACAACAGGCCAATTTCAAGGTGAAAATAGCTGCCCACTTTCTGAAGTATGGTACTGATTTCTATCTGTATATGTTTACACATTCACACTGATGTACTAGAACTTAATACAGGTACTTAAACAGTTTGGCCAGTAAATTCAATTAATGATTTAGGCTACGAATATCTAAAATTATGATGATAACATATGATCAAACAATATTTTTAGGGAAATGAAAGTGTTTATAATAGCTTCAAGCAACACTTAAGTTAACTAAGTGCAACAGATTCTAAATATTTTCTTTTCTACCAAAAAAAACGTTATCTGCTCATGATGCACTGTCATTAACAAGTTATAGTATACTATGAAAGTTGCCCGTTTCACCTACCATTTCGATCAACCCAAAAAAATATGGACTCTCCGATGTTGAAAAATTGGGAGTTAAATGTGGCAGTTCTATTAAGATATCATTGTTTCAGATGTACTATCAAGATGATCAATCAACTTAGCATATATTAAACTATCAGAAATGATCTACAGCTGTCACGCATTAGACTACATACCATAACAACTCTCTTCAAAGTTCAACATTTGTGGAAAAATTTCTGTTTAAAACATAATGGCTATGGCAGGAGTGTAAGCTGAACAATTGTATTTTTTGCAGCGAACATCAGCTTTGTAAGAGCATGTAATTCTCACAAGCATTAAATGGCTTCAGTTTTGAAACTAATGTTTGTTTAAAAGAGAGAAGTATTTAAATCTAACTATTGCCTGTCATCCTGGTCAAAGAGGACATTAAATAAAGCTATTTCACACAATCCTTCCTTGTAAAAATCAATCGCAATCAGATGAACAGAATGCAGAACCTCAATATTGAAGTGATACAATTTATAGTTAACGTCTATAAGGTTTATAAGTGAGTTAAGAGTTGGGACATCAATATAAATCAAGAATTATGAACAGCTCATATCATCTTTGAGAGCTATCTGCAGTGGTGCACAGAGAGGGCGGGTGGGTGAGAACAACTTAAAATGATCGCTGTTTACAAGCTGCCCTATTTAATTTGAATAACAATAGCCACACAACGTGTGAAATACACCCACACAGCAACTCTGTCTTGAAAGATAAGACAGCAAATGGCCATAACTTTGGAAAAGAAGGGGCCCGAATACTGAATATTGTAAGGGGTAGTACTATCATTACCTCAATGCTTCATGCCAACTTTGAAACCAAAAGCTGTTATGTTCACAAGGGTTTTGGAAAAAAAAGTCTTACTCTTGGAAAGAAGGGGGTGAAATGTTAGGGTTCGACCTCTCATGACCCCTTATTCAGGGCTAGAAATTCGTCATTTATTGCGAGAATCTAAGAGGATTCTCATATATGCAATCTGCGCGAATCCTTCGAATATTAATTAATAATAATGTCTAAAAATAAAATTGTTTATTTTGTGTTAATCTAAATCAAAATACAACAACAAAGATAAAAATAAAACAATCAGATAAAATTTTTGGTAAAGTTTCTTTTAAATATCAATTAAGAAGGATTAAAATAAATAATTAGGAAACAGATAAATTTTTAATGTAATTGAAATATGAATAAATACTCTACTTCTAAAAGATGCCGCTGTGACTTGATCGTGGAATTTTCCAAATAATTTATTACATAACAAAGACAACCGCCAGCCAGAAAGTTGACAAAATTATAAGTTAGAAGTAAAGAGTAAAACACAAACACAACAATTATTTTATTTTATTATACATGTAGTATGCTATAAAGTAAGTCATACATTCGATTCAAAACACCCTGACTGACATTCATTAGTCGGAATCAACAATTCTCCAAGATTTGTTTCAAGTTTTACAAATTTTTTACGCGAATCCTTATAAATTTGTGCTGTAAGCTCTTACAAGAATCCTTGTGCAAATTAGACTCGGAGATTCTCATGAATTTCTAGCCCTGCTTATTATATGCTTCAATTTGAAAGAAACAGCCATACAATGAGTGGAAATATGCCCACACACCTGCAATGTCTCCTCCACAATTTACGAGCAAGAAAAACTGTGATTTTGACCAAATTTGACAAGGATAAGAACTCGGACATCAAGGGATCTCAGTAACCTAAATATTGATAGGGTTCTTCCTCTCATGGTCCTGATTGCCTCACACCAAATTTGAAACAAATCTATAATGTCTATCACGTTCACATGGTTTTCATGAAGCAATTGCTAACAAGTAGTTTACCCGGTAGATAGTTTGGGGCAAAAAGGGGCACAACTCTACAAATACATGTATCTGATTTTGCCTAAAATAAGTTATAATCAGAGATCTAATAATCAACAAATCACCTGGTTGATGGATATTTTGTGCGAGGAATTTGTGATTGATTAGTTTATGAACTGATGCTCCTGCTTTGTTGGGTCATATAACAAAGAGCTTTTAATGGCTGTTTTTTTTACACTACGGTCTTGAAACAAATGAGTGATGGGGATGTGGTCTTAATTTAGTGATCAATGTCTGTGTCACAGATCTCAGTACACAAATGAAGGCATAAACTTGATGGATTTTAAACCTGGTAATAACAAATTTTCTCAGAAATAATATCTGAAATAAATACAATGTAGGTAATGTAATCAATTTCAAATTATTTCTATGCAACCTGATAAGTATAAATATTTCTCAATATATTTCTTCTGGTTCCTGAATCAAATGTCAAATTTACATCTCAAATATTCCAGACATCACATTCAAAGAATCTTAATAGTGTTAAGATTTTTTTTTACTAAACCTGAACTTGTGAAAATAATTGGTTAAAATCCTTTGAGACTAAATTAAAGACACAACACAACACAACACCAAACAAGAGACACAATGACAGACTTAAAGTGTACATAATTTGATTCATAATGTAGTCGCTCTCGTATTTAACGACAGTGATTTTAATAGGCCTACCCTCTACCATTATGTGCAGTCCGAACGATTCGAGATACATTTTCGTCAGAAGAGTATTGTGGTTCTAATTTCCCGCAATGACAGACTTAAAGTTACATTATTCAAGAGCTAAATCTGATTACTGCAAGTCTTAATTTAGGCTTCAGATGTTATAGAAATTATAAATTAGACATTAACTAACTTATTCAGACCATAATCAGCTATCGATGGTTAAGGCTAGACTGCGATATTTGTAGGATTGTTGTTCGATTTGCAAGAAAACTTTCCTTCATGATTAAACAAATAAATGGATAATCGAGACTATTAGTTTTGTCTTGGTTTGGATTGTTTGTACTTGGTTTTTATTTTATTTCAGTTATGATGATCGAGGCTAAGCGGAACTTTCATTCGACTGGTTCACGGTTCACAGTGGATCAATTTGACTGAAATTTTCAGCAAATTGCCTTTACATCATCTAGTTTTTAACTATTATAGTAAGAACTGCAAACTCGTTATCTCATCTTCCATAATGTATCTTTAAGGGAGGAAAATTATACAACATTAAAAGGTTAGAGGGAACAAAATGAAAGTGTATTAATTTCTTTAAAAAACATACCATTTCGTAATGTGCAGACTTCAGAGCATGTTATAACAAATAGCAATCTATCTCCAAGAACTTTCACAATGCATTGTCTCTTTCTGTCCATCTATTTCCAAGTACATAAGCTTGCCTTTAGCCAATGTTAAACTGTACATTGACACATGCTGATAAATAAATAATGATCTTTTGGTATCAAAGTACTAAACAGGTATCAACTAGAACTAAGATGTACCCTATAATAAACCATCTCCAAGTTACTAAGAGTGAAGAACTACAAGTCAACCCCAGTAAAGCCTCAAATCTACATAGTATAAATAGCGTGTGATTAGTACATGGTATGGAGGTGTAACTTACTGTATAATGAGTATGATCAAATCAATTCTGACCTATTATTCTCATTCAATTCTTCTTAATCCAATAAGAATAATTAAAGACAAGAGTCTTTCTTTCTGTCGACAATGAACACAATGTTCTTGTCAGATAGCCTTGTGTAACACATCATGAATTAACAATGAGCGAATAATTTTGGTTGTCTGGTCGATTGGCAATAAAGAAAGTACGGAATACATGTTACATTTATGCCAATTCCACACAGACTCGAACTCTACTCAAAATTGATGAACAAATTGCCAGTTATATCCTTCCATTTCGTTTATCCATTAAATTTGAATGTGCAACGAACATGAAGCAGTCACTGGCGTTGTTAAAGTACAGAGCGGAAAACTAGTTCAATATGACTGAGATACCTGCTGAACATTTATTATAAAAGTAATGTTAAACAGCATCAATAAATCAAATGTAAATAATTGTGGACCAAGCTTGTATGATCAATATTCTTGTCATTAACACTGAAATTACAAGATATTTGAAACCCGATAAACAGGAAGCCAGATGTCAAAAGTATCTGATACTGGTATTGGCAGACTAAGGCCTATCAAGATGTAAGGGGGGCTTTCTGTCAAGGTCTATAATATTTGATATATTCATAATCCTTTCTTACACGCACTGTGCAGTCTTAAACATATGCCATCATCCTCAGTTTTGCTGAATTGTGTTTCAAACACATTTACACCTTCCTCTAATCCTGGGGGTTGGGATTGGGAGGAGCCACAGGGGTGTCTTAGGTGGAATAGCCTAGGGCCTCTCTTCATCTACGTCTGGTACTGTACGAGCTGTTGTACTTATCATTTTATATAAGATTTTGAACATTTATACAGAACATCCAGTAATATATATGTGGTCCTTCAGGAGAAAATATAAAAAATAATTTACTAACAAAATTAATCAAAGATATGAAACATATTTAGCCAATCAATGTAACATTTCTCTTCTTTGTAGTTTTCTCCATTCCTAGTAGTAGATAGGAAATTCACAACAATCACAGCACCTTCCTTAGCTTCTCTTCCGATAGCCTTCAAATCTGAGCCTTCGGCCCAGTTCCTAGAAAATTCTTAAAGTAAGCACGAAGTCATACTTCTCCTTTTCTTACGTAAGAAACTTCTAAAAATACCGTCCCTTGAAAATTCTTAAGACCATTCTTACGTAAGCACAAATAAAGAATAAATTAAAGCACATTGTGACTGGTAAAGTTTACCATAAACTGAGACTATGATGCTCTTAACGTCATAAAAACAACTTTGTTGTCTGCTTCATTGACGTCATAGGCCTATATATATGGTAGATTTAGATGCATTTGACATGCCCTCTATACAAATATAAAATGTGCCACAAGATTAAAAGCAGCCTGTGTGTTTGTAATCTATTGTTTACTAATCGGCAAATAAATAATGGTTTCAGGGTAGAAGCTAAATTTTCTATAGCATTCTTCATTTCGTTTGGAGAAGGATTTTCTGTCTTGTAATTGTCGCTTAGGTATCAAAAGGTTTTGAAAATCCCGTCAAATAACTCAGTCAGCTATCTTTTTGAAGCAGAAACAGACTTAAGGGTGGGAAGCAAGCCGTATACCTTGCTTGGGACTTGTGCTTAGATTGACTATGTTTAAGAACGAAGTTGTGCTTAAGTTTTTTCTTGGAACGCATAATAACGTTCTTGTGCTTACAATGAAGTCTACTTAAAATCTAAGCACAAGAACGTTCATAAGAATTTTCTGGGAACACAAAATAAGTTAAGTTTACTTAAATGCAAAGTCAACTTGAAATCCAAGCACAAGAACGTGCTCAAGAATTTTCGAGGAATCGGGCCAAGATTTCTTCTTCCTTGTTGAATCGCTAGTAAAGCATTATCAGATGGATTGACCTCTGGTTTTATCATTCTAAACGTTCTTGGTTTAAGATGTGATCAAGCAAAGTGTTGATGAATACCTGTAGTTTGCACTCAATGCTCTTGGTTAGCTTCCATGTATCTAAGCTTGAATTTTGATTTTGAAATGAAACTCATTGAAACTTTGATAAAATTTAATTTCTTCAGACTCTGCTGGAATCTACTTCAGTCGACCATATTACCGGTATGTTATTATAGCCTACTTCTTTGTTAGAATATTTGCCTCTTGTGGTATGTTGTCTTGATCAGATGCTTTCCATTTTCTGGATGACAGAGTAAGGTACTACATGTATCAAAGCTTTACAAAACATAAGGCAAGTAAGTAAATCTGACAGCTCTTTTAAAAAAATCAGCAGGCTACAATGAAAACAAAATTTCCAAAGAAAATCTTGGTCCTTGAAGAGTTTTGTAAATGTTAAAATTCCAATCTTCTTCAATTTAAAAAGGCAAAATACCCTCATTAAATTTTTGGAAATAAAACGGGTATCACCCTTGAAAAAGTTTCGTAAATTAAAGATGTATAAAAAACAGACAAAAGATGGTATTGATACTGTGGAGACACGAGGACATACATCAAACTGATATTTTTTTTATTTCAACAAATATATATAATGCATGTATAGTATATCTAATTATCTATGTAAAAGCATTTCCTTTGTGTTCTATTTGTCTGTGGCTTGTATAGAAAATAGTCTAAAGGCAATTGCCATTAAAAAAAACAAATCACATTTACGCACTAATCAATTAATATTTCAAGACTGAGTATAACCAGATCCCCTCTATATTGTTTATCTGTGGAATTATATAGATTAAGATAGACTTTTAAAGGCAATTGCCATTAACAAAAACTGTCATAATTAATTAATGGAGATTCACAATCACTGAGCAATTCCCAATTGTTTTATTAATAGAGTTATCTCCCTTAGACTACATAAGAGAGGTATTGAACTTTTCAATCTAATTTGATATATCGCAAACCAATGTTGCAATGCTAGATACCATGGGCTTCACACAAAGGGGGGGGGGGCTGATATTCCTATTCAAGATTTAACTTCCACAATATTGTGAAGATTCCCCCCAACCCCTCTTTTCTAACAAATCATGTTGCTGGTAAGACACATGTTGCATGTATGATCATATTGTAACAAGCTGCTCTATAGGTGGTATATAAGAAGATTGATGATAGCCTAGTTTACTATGACTCCTGTATCTCTGATTCTCTATGGTCATAATGACTTGTCATCATTTCACTTGAGTTTAATAGAGCACACCTACTGTTTAATCTTTAGACTCTTAAATTTATTTTATGATCTAAGCTTACAATATATCTCATCAAATATTTACAATATTCATAAATTATGATTACAGGTCAATCAATATTTAACATTTCCCTACTGTAGTTCCAACTAGGGGTTATTTGTATATAAACATCAAAACCCTTATGTAATCAAAAATCATACTAGATACAATAAATTTACACATTAGCTTACTCATAACTTAAATAGAAGGCCAGGGGATGGCATGTGGCCCCACCTGCCAGCTTTTTAAACCAAGGTTTCTATTTGGTGTATTGTACAAACCACTGCAGTCACGATACGTATTGCGAATCAGGTTCAGGTGCTAGAATATGATTCATAACCAGGTCAATATTTACCAAGAAAACAACAGGATAAATGATTAATTGATATTTTTTTTGTCTCGCCGATGTTGAAGAAATAAAACTGTTTTATATCACAATATTGATGTGGAATAAAATACATGTAATGACCAAAACATCAATACAGTTTCTCGCGATATTATACACGAATCGTGAGATGATGAATCACAATACCGATACGTCGATTCAACAATATATCTTGCAAGCACTAATGAGCTGTGAACAATTTTAACAGAAATCAAATTCAAAATTAGTTCACATAAAGTGGTTTACTCGCAACCTTTCAACTACGGTTGTTTGGATTGACGCTTCCTGTTCTAACTACTAAACACTAGGGTGCTGGAACCAAATTACCAATCCTTTGTTGTTACCACCCCACCATGCCACTGTTTGCAGCTAAATTATGTAAGCCTACTCTTAAAACTCAATTTTCAAAATTTGTGGCTTCCTAAATAGAAATCCCTAAAAAAAACACTGATTTAAAAGGTCATTGCAAAGCTTACCTTGTCTGTATTCATTTATTTTAAGTAACAATTATCCAACTACCGCCTCCAGCAAACTCCTAATTACACTTATCAAGTACAGTATTATTAGAAATACATTAGATCTATGGACAACTACTGGCAATGTAGCCACTCTTTGAACATGACACCTATAATATGTTTATAATTGCTTCTGTTGTTAAGAGACAATGTCATGGCTATTGAAGGCTTCTATTTACTGTTTTTCAGTCCATGTACATCTACAGCTTCTTGTTCATTTATCAATAATTTCATCTCTTATAGAGGATTCCATTTTCTTGTCACTCAGTCAACATTAATCACTTCAAAACCTTTACATTACTGTCAAGGTACATCTACACCATATTGTCTTTATAAATATATTTAGTATTTAGGAATAATTATTTTGATAAATATACATGGTTGTTATGGAGATTTTGTCATTTCACAGTTAGTCAGGTTGCATTATCTTGCAAACTTTACTCAAAATATTACAATATTTTATACTCAGACACAATAAAGTGCTAGCTAAACATAATGTGACTTTTAGCATTGATTGTAAGCAGGACATGCACAAGGAAATCAACAGTAATAGACCGGAGGCTCAGTGCTGGAGGGTGTCCATCAAATGGGCACAAAACCAGACCCAACTTTTCTAGAGTAAAATTTTGCGTAGAATCCTATACTGAGTGGTAATCAGTTCGCCTTTGGGGCGTTTTCCAGTTATTCAGTTTGAAAGGTTAAATGAGTTCATTTGCACTGAAAGTGAATGCGCAGCTATCCTTGTATCATGAAAAAAAAGAGCGGAAAATGATTGAAAGTAATCACCCTTTCAATAAAAATGTAAACTTGCTAAATTCACCTTTGTTCTTTGCAACGCCAGAGGTCAAAAGGTGAAATGTTTCAATTTTGCACTAGGAAGATTTAAAGCAATAAAATATTAGCGTAAAATATAAAAACTAAAGCAAAACCTGTTTTAATTAATAATAGGGTCATTTAAAATTTATCTTCAGGTGGTCTTAGCACCGAACTTTTACTTTGGAACATCGAAAAAGATCTGGTATAACAGAACCAAAACACTTCAAAACCTGTTTCAAAAATACTTAAAAACTGTCAAATCAAAATCTCTGTCAAATCAAAATGGTTGCGCATTCACTTTCAGTGCAAATGACCTTATTTGACCTTTGACCCCGAATATCTCGAAAAAGCCCCAACGACGGACTGATTACCACTCGGCAACGTATTCTACGCAAAATTTTACTCTGGTTTTGTGCCCATTTGATGGACACCCTCCTGCACTGAGCCCTCCAGACTATAACCCATTACAGTAAAATACAACTTACAACAGTAACAGTGTCCGAGTGTCAAGTGAAAATTGGTTCAATGAAAATTTGTCTGGTACACAGTCTGCAAGAGTGTATGTAGTCAGCGACAACCAGTGCCAGCACTGATGAATCCATGTGGATTCCTCATAATACCAGCAGTACGTGAAGCTGGTAGCATCAATCTTATGTGTTATCTCCTGATGTTCTAATATTCAGAATTGTAAAATTAAAGCTTATATCCTTCAAAAGAGATTTATTGAGGTTAGGAATATTACACTACATGTGTACCTACAGATGTATATGTTTCAAGCAGTACAAAACATATTTTTGTATTATTCACAAGCTCTACCACCTGTCAAAATGTGAATGGTAAGACAACTCCAAAAATGAAATTACTGAAACTGGACACAGATCACCAAATATTCTATGCCGTCACCCATGAAACAAGGGCCAAAGTTATTTTTAGTCTCTCCCTTTCCCTTTTTCCCCCCTTTTGCATGGCGATTTTTGTTGACTTTTGGTGTAGAATTGAATAAAAGGGTTTGAAAATACATTTTCTGCCAGGTTTTGGTGAATATCAAGGATTTTCAGGCGGAAGGATACAAGAGTTGTGAGGTTGGTTACGTTGAAATGTAGGACCGGGAACTGCATGTTTACTTGTCTCTACTTCCAGCTTGAGTATCTCAAATTTTTCACGAAGAACCTCACGCGTCCTTTTGAGCAAGAGTTTGTCACATGTTGCTCCATCTGTGGCAGAAAGCGTTCTGTCAAACGAAAATTTGGGAAAAATTTACAGCCAGGCTTAGTAACGAGAATTAACATTAAAGTCAATGGGGCAATCTTTAGTGTTCTGTGTCCCCACCAAAAAATTCTAAAGCCCCCCCTCCCAATTTTATAAGCTGGTTATGGGTTCGGTATGACTAGCATAGCTGATATCAAGTCCTAATGACTTTCCTATTGATGTACATTAGCCTTTTTATTTTTTAACTATTAATAATAATGGATAAGCTCAAGTGTTGAAATCAGAACATATACTATACAGGATTATCACTAGAGACAGTAACCTACATAAACAATAATGGATTAAATTACCTTCTACCCTGATTGATATTAACCATGACACATTAAATACTATCTAAAACAGACTGTTCATTATGTCTGTCCATACTTTTAGTTTTAACTCTAAATAACTAATATTCACCAAAACCTGGCAAGTTTCATTTTCCAGACCAAGAGAGAACTTCATTTGTTGGTAACTAGATAGGGGAAGTTATTAGTTGGCTGTCTCAAATTGCTGAAATTCAATTATTCCACATTGAGCAATCTTACTGAGTTTCAAAATATTATAACAAGAATGCTTGCTTGTGTCATGTTCACTTGATTTCATTAATTTGAATTTAACAATACCCCAAATTCACAAGTTTTGAAAGTTAAAATATGACCAAAAGAACACCCAGGACATCTGTAGTATGATGAAAATGTAGTTATTACTTTAAGAAAATTGTTCAGTTTTCTCCAATTGAATGCATCTATATCATGCAATGCATCTATATCATGCTTCAACTTCAAGGACGTTGAATTATCCTTGAGGATAAAAGAAATATGCCGTTTTCAACCACTGTGTGGCAATCCTGTTCATTAAATGATATTAAACCTCAGAATTTACAATCGCATTTGTATTACCAAGCCTTGAAGAGTTAGAAGAAATCACTGGCCCAAAACTGTTTAGTATCACCATATCCTACAAGATTTAGCACCCGTACCCTTCACAAATGGTGTATTTGACCCTTCAAACAATAACTAAAATAACAAATGTTAAAAGGGGATCCAGTTTGTAATATTCTAACATTTATATTTAAAGAAAACATAAAAACAATAATCATTCATTCTTGTGAAATGTCACTAAAACAAGCTGTTCCACACAAAGTGAATTCGTCCACTTGGAATGATCAATGTAATTCATCCTTGACAACCCAACACATTTATTCTATTTGATTAAGCACATAATTTGCTTGTGAAAATACTTGTAACAAGTATGGTTAATGCTTGTGAAAATACTTGTAACAAGTATCCTTAATCTATGAAATGTTAACATGCTACTTGACAGATAGAGGAGATGCAAACCTAGAAAAAAGGCAGCTGTCAGTCACAAACAATGACAGGCATCAATTCAGGGTACATTTGTATGTCTGGCACAATCTCTCTTATATATTTGTAATATGTCTCTTTCACAAAGTTCCAAATGTCAGGTACCGGGGTACTGGTTCTTCAGTGACAGAGATTTTGTCAGGTATTTCTAAAACTATTATTATTCAAAGACTGCCTAAGATGGATATTTAGAAATCCAAACTACTGAATCTATGACAAATCGGATTACAAAAAAGTTACAAACAGTGAACTCCCTCAATCTCTAATTAATCTGGTGCCAAAAGGTACTACAAATAGCAAAAGGTCCTTTTCACTAAAATTAAAATATAAAATTTCTCACAGATTAATAGGAAGTAAATATGTGCTCAGATGATTATGTAAAGTTTGATTATCGTCTAAATATTAAGGCCACTTGCAGATTTCGTCAAGGTCAAGGGACAATTCTCGGCAACAATCTTGTGACCTTGACGAAATCTGAAGATGGCTTTTATATTCAGAACTGACCCACATTTTGTAACAAGCACACAAAGAAAATTAATGAGTGCACAAAATTTTGGCCATAAAAAAAGTCATTCAGGTTCTCAGTGCCATACTTGACAATGGTCATATGTTCAATTTTTTCTTCACAAATAAAAATATCCAGATTTAAAATTTTAAAGGGAAGTAATTCAATTGATTTATTGTTGAAACGGAAAGTGTCGACAGTCTCAATTATCAAGTAGGTCTACACATAATATGTTGATCTTCTTCTGAAGGGGCCTGTAGCAAGCTTATAAATTTTTTTGGGGGGGGGGCTACAGAAATTTTGGGC
This sequence comes from Patella pellucida, assembly GCA_917208275.1. Classification (NCBI taxonomy): domain Eukaryota; kingdom Metazoa; phylum Mollusca; class Gastropoda; family Patellidae; genus Patella; species Patella pellucida. Next base: position 77,547,286 of record OU795036.1, read on the forward strand.
AGGACTGAGGATGTGGCCAGCTAAGGACACTCCTAAGAAATAATTATTGTTGGCGAAATATTGGGGGGGGGGGGGGGTAACCACCCCATAGCCCCCCCCCCCCCTGTGACTACGGGCCCGCTTCTGATGAGCAGATATATTGGATATATGGAGGGGGGGGGGGGGGGGGTAACCACCGCATGCCCCCCCCCTGTGACTACGGGCCCGCTTCTGAGCAGATATATTGTAAATACCAAAGACAGTGATCCGAGGTGAGAAAATCAATAACTCATGAGTGACCTAAATGTTTATGTTATTTTGATGATCCAGTTAAACTTTTTAAAATGAATGTTTGTTGGCTCGAAAACTTCATAACCTGTTTGTTACAAGACATTAAATAGTGCTATTGAATTTGTATTTATTTGGTTCAGTATTTTATAATGAAGGTGACAATTAATGATTTATTTATAGGGATGTTAAAGAAACATTCAGCAAGATTAAGTAACAACAAAACACTCATATTGAGTGTCAAAATATGGATCTACATGTAGTGTTGCACCCCCCATGCAACTCTGGTTACTTTGCTGGTGTCCAATATCTGGTAACTGTACATGTAAACCAACATATACTGTGCTATGCCTGAAGGTAAAGGATTTTTCATCAGTTTAAGAATTTGGAAAGGTTGTCAATTAGACGTGTAATTGAATGGGTTTCATTTTTTACCATTATTTTGTGCACATCTTACTGTAACAGGAAAATCTTGGTCGCAGATTTTAAATGAATCCTAATTAGATACTAAATTTAAAACATCAATGGGTGTATTTAATGTAATTAGAACTTAAAGGACCAATAAAAGAAAAGATAGGTTGCCAGGTAACAAAACATACGCCCACAGCAGCTAAGTCATCCAGACAGTCGACAAGTGTTGTTGCATACTTTTTCTCTTGTCAGTAATGGGAACATTTACAACACATGGAAATCTGATCACAAGTAATAACCCATAAAGTAAATATCAGAAAACATTAAAATTTCTTTCCATCGTTTGTCTCATGACAGTAAACAATTTATATTAACTTTAGCCTCAACAGAGACCAAAAGATTTTTCATTGTGATCAAGGGCCTTAACTCTAGCAGAAATTATCGAAAATCGCTAAAAAAACAATAGGCTTCTTTGTCTCATGACCTTAAATAATATGTATAAACTAAAAGTCAATCAGATATTAATTTAGCCTCTAGTGTGTCCACAAGATACTTCAATTGGAAATTGCTGAAAATCTATAGGCTTCCTCGTTTCGTGACCTTAAACACTGTGTATAAATTTGAAGTCAATCGGATATTAACTTTAGCCTTAATAGAACATCCACGAGCTAATGTCGACAATGGATGGGGGCGGCGAAAACATACAACCACATTTCAATGTGGGCGTATAAAAGTATTGAATTAGGTTTATTTACAGTGTTATTTCCATTAATGATAGGGTCCCTTCAGAGGATTCAATGAACAAACTTCCTCTATAAAAGATAGAATTTTGACTACAGGCTAATTAGACCATTCAGCTCTAGCCCACACATGTATGTGTAATGTATAAATGACTCTTAAACTGAAAGTTCCCCTAGAAAGTTAAAACTATCATTCAATTTACCACAATAAACAAGCCAACAGTGAGGCTGATGTCCCCCACCAAAATCCCAAAATAAATAGATGACACATATTAATTAATCGCACATTTATGTTTTTCAAAAGCATGGAATAATCAAACTATACACAAAGTTTCATCACTCTCTATCAGTTTGAAAATCCTACCTCAATAAAAAGGAGAGTTTTTGTGCTCAAAAGTCTTGACTAATCAAATTGCTTATCGCTTAGCTTACCCTGAGCAGAACATGCTCATTATCGAACTTAATGAAGGTATTGATGGAATGAAACTATACACCAAGTTTCATAACTCTTACTTATTTAGAACTAAAGTTATCGTGTCTCAAAGCATTAACCAATCAATTTGCTTATCTCTGCCTACCTTAATCAGAAAATGTTCATCTTCGAACTCCATCAAGGCATTCACCTAATAAACACCTACACCAAGTTTGAACATTCTAGCTCAATTAGGAAGGGAGTTATTGTGTACTAAAGAGTGTGACAGACAGACGGACAGAAAGACGGACAAACCCATTTTAAAAGTCCCCTGCTTTCTTCAAAAGGCGGGGGACAATTGTAGTGAAACCAGTAAGGAATAAAGACTACATTTCCAAAAGATGAGTGAAGCGCGTCAGTGTTTATCATCTGAAATATTTACAAAAGGTAACCAGTGTTATGAAAAATGAATGTACACAATAAGAACAGCATGTCTTGCATTTAGAGGTATACTCCTGCACGCACTATTTACTGTTCAACAGCGATTTTATACTTATTCATGTAATTATAGATACAATTTGCAGATTTAGTTAAAGGGTCAATCCCGATAATGTTTTTGAGAATAAAACTTTTAATTTTGTGTTAAAATCCATTAAGATCCCCTACCTTAGGGCCGAGCAACTAACTCAATATATGTGATACGTTTTCAAACAACTTAAACCCACAGTCTTCATCTTGAAATGGAGTCCGGTGTCCAAAACTGTATTATGCAGTGATTTGATAAAACCAGACTTTTATTTTATAAAATTAATGTGTGTCAGTAAAATTTACCTTTTGTTATCAAGTACAGTACATGGACCATTCACCGTGTAGACCTCTTAAGGAACAGGATTTGATTATCGGGTCACCCAACTAAAGAATCGACCCGAAATCTTAAAAGGGTTATGTGTCCGGATAAGCTGTTTTAACGCTCACGTCCAAACGACTCAATATTTTGAGGTGAAATTTTGAGTCAGAGTAGGCCTATATACACTATTCTTCTATATTTTGGCGTTTAAATTTCATACAGACTCAGACTTTTATTTTTGAGGCTCTGTTCTATTCAAAACTACCCCTTTCAAAATAAGTAATGATCTAACAGTTAAATCTGTCCATTGCATGTCTTTATTTTGGCTTCAAATGTTCAATAAACTAATATTTAGTATATGAAAATGACACGCTCATATAAGCAACTCTCTAGACCGTCAGGTGGAAGATATTTAAATGGATTAGAATGAGATATAAAAAATTTATGCTAAAATGGATAACCAAGACACAGCCTCGTTTGTCCGGTATTGTTGCTATGATAATAAACAATCTAGATCACATCTTTTAACACTCATAACTTTGCTCAGAATAAAGTCATTTGAATGAATATTTAATATATTCTTTTTTAAGTATCTGATTATGAACTTTTATAGCAAGAATGACCAGCTCTAGCTCCACTCTACATCTTTTAACACTCAAAACTTTGCTCAAGTCAGAATAATGTAATTTGAATGAATATCTAATACATTAATTTTTAATTATCTAATTTTGAACTATTATATATAGCAAGAATGGCCAGCTCTGTATCTAAATTCAAACTTCATGTGCAACCTATTTCAAATAAAATTTAAATGATGATTTCCCTCACATGAAGTCTGGATGAAGTACATGTATGGTATGTGTATAGTCAAATGTACTTGTTATCGTACTTGCATTGTGCAACCATTGTTCTCAACATATTTATCTCTGAAAATACGAGGTTGTGAAACAGAAAAATGATTTTAAATACATTTATTTTGAAATATTCTGAGCTGCCTGAAACTTGCCATAACAGTGTTGACCCATTTCATTGAAGACTTTTGCACATTCACAGGTTTATAAAGCCATTTATGAGCTTAACATTACAATTAACTATAGTGCGCATCGCATAAAAAAGTCCATTCAGGACTGTGTCTCAATTATTCGACTTTTACGTCTGGTTTTGAGTAGATTGCTCGCTATAAAGTGAAATCAAAACTAAATACATTTGGCGTAAACAGCATCTTATTGATTTTGATCAAGTTTAACCAAATTTTCATTAAAATGAAGTCCGTTATTTACCGAAATACTTCAACACTAGTCATATTTCACTGTTTACAAACTAATCATGAGGGTGACGCCAATAAGAAAATCTGACTTCTTAGCATTTAAACTACATTAAAGGCACAAAGATACAGTAATTAAATCACATAAATCATTGTAAAAAATGTATTCTTATTGTAAATAAAAAAATATTGTCATTTTCTTGTATAAAACGATAAAAATCTCAAACTGATTTTGAAAATTTATAGATGATTTTGATCCCCGATTTTTTGCTTGTTTTCACATTGTGATGGGTTTTGTCACATTGCCACACAATTACTAATTCTAAATGAATGATTTCTAAACAGATTTGTAGTTAGAGTGGTGTGACACAAGAATAAGGAAGTATCCCACCATACCGGTTTGAAATAATCTAGGCTAATATCATCTGCTGTCACTGAGTCAAATCTAATTATATTTAGTTTAGCCCTAACATCTAACCATTTTCTGCTATAGGAAACAGATCGTAACTTATCGTAAAGATACCTTATAGGAGATAAGATAAAGAGCTGCCAGTTCTCACTATAATAGTTCAAAAACAGATATAGTAAAGGGAATATGCTGAAAATAACAGTCAAATTGATCCACTCTGAACCAAGAATTTAGCAATTGAATTTTTGGCCTAACCTCGATCGAATTAATATTACTAAAGTCGGAAGATCTACATTAAAAACATAAGTCTTGATTATCCATGAAGTTGAAATCGGATCTTATCCCAATAAACATGCAGACTGGCAAGAAGATCAGAGTTGATTATGGTCTGTATAAGTTAACTTTTAATATCTAAATAATAATTTAGATAACATAATGGAAGATTTAGCTCTTGCATAATGTATGTTTACTTAAAGTTAAAGGAGCTAAATCACTAATATTTGAGACCTAGAAATTGTCACAAATGGGTCATAACACACATAATATTAATAATGTAGTATATATGAATGTATATATATAAACTGATTTATACATTCAATAGTTTCTTTTTTACAACAATTTAAAAGCAGTTATGAATGGCAAAATACGCCATAAGTCTCAATTGAATAGCAATTTTTAGCGTCTGGTTATTCCAGTCTAAATCGATAGTGTTTATTGCACATGCTCTCCAGATAAGAATATGCTGTCACCGTTTGACATGACTTGTGGAATATGTCTATAGCTTTCTTCTTCGAGTCCCTTGATACAAGTAACGCTGAAGAAATGCATTATGGTACACGATTCGTGTAGCCTACCAATGGTAAACAACATGTTTTTTTATCTTAAACTTAAATATTGGAATGGATATCACTAATATCAGACGCCCATCGTTTCCGATAACATCTACTTTAACTAATTCTAATTCTAAACTTGACTTAATAATAAACCCTGTATAATATAAATAAGCATTAAAAATAAAAGATTAAAAGTTAAAAACCTAGATTAAGATTTGTTATTATGAATACCGGTATATGTTTTTTGGTTTATGAACCATCGATGTGTGACTCAGATAGAGGTTGTAGTTTTATTATTAATATTACCCTATAATTAGTGTACATTCAACGAATAGTTGATATTATCCTCTAGTCATTTATAAGTCCTGAGAAGTTATTGGCAAGTACCGGGTAGTATTATATCGTTCATTGACTTACACAGTTACAGTCTGCAAAATTTGTAAACAGAAATGTTAAGACGAATACATACCTTTTCTATACGCTCGAAGTGCTCTTTTAGAAATATAATTGGATTTTCAGGTTTGTTAACACATAGCTGAACTATGCAATCTTTCAGAATTTGTTGTATATTGTGATTTTGAACGTAGGATTCGCATTCTTTCAGATTCTGCTCTTCTTCTGACATCGCGGCCATGTTGATATCGATATTACTTCAAGCTTCTATCATCCAGGCGGGACCTGGCCAGCTGTCATTACGAATAAATTTCCCTTCGTCTGGTGAAGTCGAGACTATCATACAGGAGCCCGATAGAGAAATATATAAGTGAGCATTTCATTGGATAGATGACGTTTTTTGTCGGCGATAAATGTAATATGATCACACAAACACTATTATAACGATTCGTGCAGACCATACCGTGATATGAAAAGTATCAATTTTACATGTTATGAGACGGTCTACAACAATGTTAAATTGTTCTAATTAATAATTCAAGCAGCCGTTTTAATCTAACGTATTTTTCCACGGGTCGGTAGTGATATGAACGACATTGTAATTGTAAGCCGTTCGTAATCATAGAGATTAACAGTAACACCCGCTTATTCCACCCAGAGGGATATCACAGACAAAGGGGAGAGTTGGGTTTCACTGTAAGACATGATGGAAATAATTATTTTCGGGCTTTCGGGCATACGGGAGTAGTGAGAAAAACAAAATGAAATAGTATTTTTGAACTTTTGTTTCACCTTCTTTCTAGTCAGCAAAATTAAACGTTGGAAGGACAGGCCATGTATACTTATAATATATCTTTGATATGTTTATTATAGTGCGATATGGACAATTTACGTGATAGGCCTATAAGATAAGATAAAGTTTATTGTACATCTCCTATATGAAAACTTTTACTTGAATAGAGCGAATTTTGTTCTGCACTGACGTTGGGTTAAAACACTCCTGGTACGTACTTTGCTTGTGCTATATAATGTTCTGGCATTGATCATAACAAATTTTATATCAATTTTTCGGGGATGGAAATTCCTTTAACTTAAATTATCATTATAACATTTAAAATCTGTGTAATAAATAGAGTCTGGAATAGAGTATTCACTTTACTACACGTGCGACATTCGAATTTTTTCAGGCGTCATCACTATTTGTTAAATCAATTTTCGGGGAGAGAAATTTCCCGTTTCTGATTGATGGTCGTTGGTATCGGTTGCAGAATATAAACTATGTATATCGCACCACATTCTAATATCTGTAGTTACAGGCTGGAAAACGCGTTTTCGTCCGGTTCATTTTCAAACTTTTGGTCGTTTCATTGCACTCCACTAAAAATTAAAAATCTAGATAGACACAGTAGTATGAGTTAGAAGATTTTGATTTCGGTTTCAAAACCACAAAAAACTACCCTACATTGGTCTATATACACACACTGTAAATAAATTCCTCATCTACCGAGTCAGAATAGCAGCATAAGGCCTTTTAGGACATTTACTTTTTTTTATAATGTTCGGAAATGCAGGAAAATCTGTATGCGGCAGTCTAAATTTCATAAATATTTGGGGCATTTTTTTTTCTGCCCTAAGACCCAACTTCATAATAGTGCCAGCAAATACACAAATTGTATATAATGTTCATAGAGAGAGGGGAGGGGGTGACGTCAACATGATACAAACTAGGTCATTTCGGGGCTAATAGGCCTATATTGTTCAATTTTATTTCAATAATTCGCTTGGGCGTAGGGGACTTTAGCAGTGGGAGGAGAGATGGGAGACCCGAAAAAAATTCCCACGAGGTTGGACAGACAACCTCACTCCTTGCCATGTACAAGCGGGGAATAGAAAGTTCGAAACCACGCCACTTGACTCAATGGCAGACCTTACGTTAACAATTCCCTCACCCGCCATAGAAGTTGACTCAGTTGGCTCGATTCCTGCTTGACATTGGTGCAGGACCGAGATGCCTCGAATTATTGAACAATGTCTCGTTTGGATTAAAACAAACCCGAGATCCCATGTACACCTTTGCGTGCATATGAAAGTCCCCTTGACAGGCGGAATTATATTCCTGTCAGAGCAAAATTTACCGCATAACACATGGCATGGCGTACCCGTCGATATTAGCCCTGCTGGAACAGGACGGTGAACCACATTTCAGATTGAACGGGACTTTTGAACACAATAACTCTGCTTCTACCTGGGGTAGAATGAACAAACTTTATGTAAATGTTCATTACTTGATAGAGTTTGATGATGAGAATTTCCTGCTAGACTAAGCAGTTGCATAATAAGAAACCCATAGAATTCTAAAATTTGGAATGCTCTTTCAGTGGGCTGCGGGCTTGTCCACTTTGACAATTCATACTATTTCGAACATAGTTTTATGTAGATTTGTTTGTTTTGACATCAGATAAAAAAGTATTGAACTTCCAACGTTTGAAAGTTATGTTAAAATACAACAAAATGTTCAAGTTCTTTTTTACTTTAAGGGGTGTTATTCGCCAAAAAAATATATTTCAGAATACACCAAACCGTATCCATTTTTCAAATTTTCGGAGGGCGTTGCCCCAAATTTCATGAATCTAAGGCATTTTTTCTTAATCAGCCTCCACCTATTGCCCCTCCCCGAAGCAAAGGAGAGAGAGAGAGAGAGAGAGAGAGAGAGAGAGAATGGGGTTTAACATCCACTCGACATAAACTAGGTCATTTCGGGACTAACATACATTTATGATTGTGCCAACTTTTACTAATAATATTTAGAAAGCTTATTTAATTACCTTTTAGAATATATATAGCCAGATGCTCAGAATTTTGTACGATGGATCGAATTTGGTCTCGGAACATTACCGTTCTTTACATTTAGAATATTGAAAAATTGGCAATGTTTAGGACGAGAGCGCACCCCTTTAATATGATTGTACCTACTTTTACTAATACTTTTTGAAAAGCTCATTTAATTACCTTTCAGAATATATATAGCTGGATGCTTAGAATTTTGTACGATGACCCGAACTATGACTCGGAATATTACCGTTCTTTCACTTTAAAATATCAATATATTCTACTTTCGTTTGATAGACGTTACGATGGATTTTATTGGTTGATAAAAAATAGATGAGTTTGGGCGACCGTTGAATTTATTCTGAATAGGTTGCCAGCGAATAGGCTGCCAGCTGGATTGGTCGAATAGCTCGCCAGCCCAATAGCTCGCCAAATTGTGTTCGGTGTTTGCACGTATATGGGTCTTTAGCAGTGGGAGGAAACCAGGGAAAACCTACGAGGTTGGCCGAACCAAAGGCTTTACCCAGCGCTGTTGTAGGCGCCATACAAGGTCAGAAATCCGGCGCCACTGTCTATAAACCCGAAATATTGGGGCTAATCTAGTTTTGCTTCCCTAACTGTGATCGAGCCCTAATAAAACACCAATTGTACTTTTCATGTAATTGAATATCACAAACTTGTACTGAGTTGACTTTTGTTAAAAACATTTTGTTTGGAGCGGAGTGGAGCCACTCTACTTTGGGCGACATTTTTCGGGCATCGATTATTATTTGTGAATGCAGATGCAACAGTCTGATTAGATGGTCGGAATTCAGAGTGGGAATTAGGTTACAAAACCATTGGATACTTTTGGAGTTGCTAACACGGGCTAGAATAGCAGAAAACGCAATTGCGGTGGTTTTCCCCGGGGAAGGGGGGAGGCCACCATACCGCGCGACGATTGATTGGTTGTTTGGAATTCGGGTCAGCCAGGTAGGCTATATTAGACTAAATTGAAATTGCTGTATACCCAAGCTGGAATAACAGGAAAACACGTTTGCGGCAGTTAAATTTTCAAAATTTTCTCCCAATGGTCCCGTCTTCGTGGACTGTAAACGACTGATTCGAATTCGAGTCAAACACCTTAATTAGCCTTTGAAGTTGCTTTGTTCACCGGTTCACAGGAAAACGCGTTTGCAACCGTCAAATATTCCAAAATCGTCTTTGGAGGTAAGGGGGGCCATACAAGGTAAGCTCCGCTTCATCGCCACTCGAGGAAGACCGGCGCTGCTGTCTGTTAACCAGACTTTTCTTTCGGGCATTTTGGGTTATGTCCCCCCCCCCCTTACTGTCATCGAGCCCGTACGCCTATGGATGAGGGGTACACCGACACCCAAAATACTATACGAGACCGGTGTATTTAACATCTTAACTAAGCACGCGGTTGCCATTCAAGATACGCCCACATTTTACAAGAGATATACAGAGAACAGGCTCAAATAAAAGAAGAAGCAGTTTTTCGTACAATCAGGGGTCATAATCTAGGAAGTTAAGGTCCTAGGTGCGCAAAGATAGACAGGAACCAAGATCCTTGAGTTATAAACATCCGTTTCAAGCTTCATCTAAATTGGCCAAAAACGTGATATTTCGCACAATGAGGGCCCAGAATCAATAAAATTTCGATCTGATACATGCCAATATCGAAAGGAACCGAGATCTTTTGGAGATAAACCTATATTTGAAGTTTCGTCAAAATGGATAAGAATTGTGACCTGTAGAGTGTCCACAAACAAATTGTATGTGGGCGTATAGCAACATTGTTCTGTTTGATGATGTACTTATCTCAGATTCAGTTTACTGTTGATCGATTGAGATAATGTTTTGCTGCGTCGTATTTCGCGATCGAGGGTCTAGTGGTTGTGTACGTATGTTTACTGTTACTGAAATACAAACAGCTGAATGTCAGTTATTATGCTAGATTTCCATTCCAAAGTCTGTTACACTGATCATTTGCCACATTTTCCAATATATTAGAATCTGTGGTACTGTATTCTATAGCCATGGGGAATATTTTTAAAAGTGCATGGACAGATAAGGAGAGAGAGAGAGAGAGAAATTGGGTTTAACGTCCACTCGACACAAACTAGGTCATTTCGGGACTAACATATGGGTTAATTTTATTTCAATAATTCGCTTTCGCGTAGGGGGCTTTAACAGTGGGAGGAAACCGGCAACCTGGAGAAAACCCACGAGGTTGGACAGACGACCCGACTCCTTGTCACGTACAACCGGGGATTTGAAACCACGCCAGTTGACCCAATGACAGGCTTTATGCTACAGCGCGCACGTGCTTTACCATTCGGCCATCCAACCCCCCTAAATAAATAAAAGACCCAGACATGTTAATACAAATAATATTTAACCTTTGTATCAGCATCTTTCCACTCCATATCAAAACTATTTTTTTTAATGAGTCATTTTATTTTAGTAGATTGTTAACAAATACAATACAAATACACCATAGCAATAGCTTTTACCAAAACAATATACAAAAAAGAAAACAATTTAATCAAATACAAATGAATAGCTAGCAGGCAAAACAATATGGTGGACAAATCATAAATCATCAACCAAGTGTTAACAGTGAAAGTTAAACAAATTTTAGAAATAAAAATCAGTAAGGCCGCCTCGATTTTCATTGCTATCATTGTTATGATAATAAACAGTCCAGTTTAAATTGAATTATTAAATCACAACCATCCGATGCCCTAGAGAGTTGACAATGTGCTTGTCGTGTGAATAAGTGTCTAATTAGTAATCTGTATATCATTTGAGACCAAAATAAAGATCTACAATAGGCAGATTAAACTCATACATGATGCCTATTTAATCATACATTATAATGTTACACAAAGAATTAATACCAAAAGAATTGTGTTAGTCAATGATGTTGTTATTGATGACGATGATGATGGTGATGATGATAAACAAGAATTTTGGTCATTTGTCACAAACGTGATTCTATCCTCTAAACCAGCAGCGACAGGTGAAACTGATTTTATATACTCAATCAAAACCTCTGTATCCAGATCGCCTGTAATATATATTTTAAAAATATAAATGAAATGAATCGAAATGGGTTTTAACACCCCACTGTTCTGCTTTAATATAAAATGTCCATGTGTCAATTTTGAAGTTTGAAAGAAAAGATTTATAAAAAGAGTGGGCTGCGTAAATTATTTTTAGCATTTTGATCCTCCTTATAGACCAAGATAAATTGAAAACGTGCATTCAATCTAGTACCTCTCAATTCGCCCAGTGGTTTAAAGTCAACTTCAACATTTCATCATGGTTCTGTATCTAGTTTGATCTTTAATCAATAATTTTGAGCTCATCACGTTTGTTTCGAAATCAGATTAAAGCTAATTGAATTGTGTTAAGGCAATATATGAACACATAATAACGAATTTCATTCAAATCTCCACGAAATATTGTTTTGGTAAATTTTGAGGATGAGGCCCCCCGGGGTGACCCTATTATTAGTTTCTTATCGGTTTATTTGGGAATCATCGAGCATTATTCAGGAATGACAAGAAATCGATAGTTTTCGTTTAAAAACGTTTTATGTACATTGTGCTATTCTGGAATGATCAAGGTCTCTGGTAATCATTTGTGCGAATATTCACTGAAAACTACAACATTGTGGAAACTTAGTGTTTAAAAGGAACACCCGCCCGAAAGGTTCAACTTAGTCCCATATTTACAAAGATATGATACACTTGAAACCTTGTCAGGATATGGAGTAAAAATATTCTCCGCTAAAATATTTTGATGGAACTTTTTTTTGAAATCCGATTGAATACTAGCCGAGGAATTATCAACGGTTGATAATTTGATTTTATTTAATTACATGCGAAATAATTCATTTTAGTTTGGATCAAGCTCTACAATGGAAATCAAAAACCAGCAAGTGGCTGCCAGGCATAATACGCCCATGTACGAGAGATGGATAGAGAACAAGCTAAACAGAAAGTGATTATTCCTAGAATCAAAGGCTGTGACCTCATGAGGGACCACAAGCTAATCAGGGTCTACAATTCAGAAAGTTACGATCCGATATGCGCAAATATCGCAAGGGACCAAGATCTTTGGGTTATAAACATGCGCTCGTTTGCGGGGGCCTTTATGGTGATAAACCTATATTTTAAGTTTCATTGAAACCGGATAAAAAATTTGACATGTAGAGTGTTCACAAACAATTGTGGACGGACGGACAGGGGCGACGAAAATATATGTCCACATGAAAATGTAAGCCTATAAAAATTGTTTCACGAAGATTTGATATTTATGCGACCACATTTTCTACGTCCGTTTGTCAGTCAACAATTAAAGTTGTCGTGAAGCATTGGAGTTATGAGTGGACGAACCCTAGAGATTTCCCGCGCTCCGTGACCAGGCCCGAGGCTAGTGGGGGGGGGGCCGGGGGGCGAGCCGCCCCCCCCCCCCATGACCGTTCCTGTCGGAATTTTTCTGTCTGCATCGGAAAAAAAATCGCCGGTTAGCTATGCTCGCATTTTCGCCGGGAGAGAGTTTTAGTACGACATATCCTTTCAATTCCGCCGAGATATAGTTAATGTCGGACAGAAACTCTTCATTTTCCAACACATTCGCCACCTGCATGTCATTTCTTGGTAAACAAGAAACTCGCTATTCAACCTAGGCTATACAGAGGCCTAAATTCACTCTCAGAGCTTCTAATTTTCGTGCTCTCCCCTCCTCCTGCTTACGGCAGTCGGCGATGACCTTCGTTCATTGATTTTTTGTTGTCGGAAATTTATCTTCCTCGCCCCCCTATGTCGGCTAAATTTTGGTTTCTGGCTTTGGGCCTGTCCGTGACCCATGTAACAGTGTCATTCACTAAACCTATCCAGTAATAATTATTGATAGAAAACTTTTAATCAGATAAGGAATATCAGTAAGTAGTGTATTACCTATTATATGATGACGTATTATGTTGTTTTTAATATGCGTGTGTCCATCGCCGCCGTGAGCTACGTAATTAGGAACCACCACCTTGTAGATTTCTTCCATTTCTAGATCAACAAATCTAGGGATAGGACATTTAGTACATTTAACTTGAACACTGACCACCCTATTATTTTCTGTATTGTTGATGTTGAACACCACCCTTAAACCTGTAAAATAAAAACAATATTATAAACTAGAATATTATTATTGCTCGATATAGCGCGTCATTACCCTCTGTTCCAATATTATTACCGCCTACGCAGGGCCGGATTAACCATGGGGCACAGGCCCAAGGGCCCCCACATTAGAGCCCCCCCCCCCCACAAAATCTCCGTTGCGTCGCATGGATTAGTCCATCGAAATAACGCCAGAATTTGCTAATTTTGTGGCAGAATTTTATCTTTTTTTCTGGGGGAGGTACTTCTAAATGACTCCCCACAAGTGCCTGAAATACCAGGAAATCACGTTTCCGGCCCCCAATTTCTGAAAACGTCCAGGGGGGAAGGGGACAGCCGTGTAAGAACTCCCTATATACATGTAGTGGCAATAACCCTGGGCAAGTTTTTATTAAACTTCATTTCAAATTGTAATCTACAATTATTATTCTACACTTGTTAAACATACATTCATCTTCAATAGAAGGTTTGATTTCGCTTTAACTATGTACATCTTATCAAGCCCTTCACGTCATACTCTGCATATTTCGGCACTAAGTTTGATTGGGACAGCCGTGTAAGAACTCCCTATATACATGTAGTGGCAATAACCCTGGGCAAGTTTTTATTAAACTTCATTTCAAATTGTAATCTACAATTATTATTCTACACTTGTTAAACATACATTCATCTTCAATAGAAGGCTTGATTTCGCTTTAACTATGTACATCTTATCAAGCCCTTCACGTCATACTCTGCATATTTCGGCACTAAGTTTGATTGGGTACAAGCCCAGCTTGTGATCCAATCAGATTCCTTGGTCGTCGCGATTACCAAGTCTCGTGCTTTCAAGCTAAAATGTCTACATGTGATAATCGAGTAGCAAAGTTCAAGGTTCGTCCAATGTCAAGGTTTCCGTGGGGTTCGCTATGTCACAATCTCTGATTGGATGCTACTGTTCACGTGACTGCAGATAACGTAGATGTCGGGAATTGTGAAGTAAACCAGCTACGGCAAGGTGTTGTAAAACTCACAGTCGTTGCTTCAGGAATATGACATACATTATGCAAGAGCTAATCTTCCTATTGCATGTATTTATTTAGGCCTTAAGTGTTATAATATAAACTTAGACAATTTATTACCACGACAAGACCACCATGATCAACTCTCGATCCCATCTGATGATTACGATTTAAAACAGATTTGAATCCGATACGGGGTTGAACGGCTGTTGATGATTAATCGTAAAAGTGGATAATCGGGACCTTGTTTAAAACAACGGTAATAATGGCAATCGAGGCTACAGTGTTATTGAAATGGGGTTTTCTCGGCTCAGAGTGAAGTAATTTGACTGCCCACTCTTTATCTAAACTTCTATTATGCTACTTTAAACAAGATAATGTTTTTATTTATTCATTTACTTACCAGAAAACTGGAAAAACCCACCAAAATAATCAACATAAGATAGTCTTGAAGCAGTATATTCCAAACTCTGTCTAATGTCTTTACCTTTTATCTCTATAATATCTATAGTATTGCGAAATGGTAGGACAGTCAGAATCATTTCAATTGTTATATCACCTATGTAGGATAAAAAAAAATAATCAATTTATCGTATTTCCTGATTTTGAAGACATAATATAAAACTCATGTAAAAAAAATAATTATTGTTCATTTTAAAAGCAACCCTGTTAACGAATGGAAATTACAAATCCTGACCTAAAGTACATAGAGTAAAATATTATTTACGACTAGCATTTTTAAACTTTCCTTAAAGATAAACTAAAAATAGGCCGGCGTCTGCCAGGCAGGATACGCCCATATTTTCGAAAGATGGATAGAGAACAAGCAAAACAGAAAGTGATTTTTCCTATAATCAAAGTCCATAATTCGTTAAATTCAGTTAAGTAATTAAACGTATTTTTAAATCGGATAGTGACCTCCAGAGAGACCACAAGCTAAAACTGGCAATTTTTCGTATAATCAGGGTCCTTGGGGTGTAACGATAATATAATCAAACGGTGTTTTAAATAAGATAATAATCTTGACCTCCAGAGGGACCACAAGCTACAAAAAAATGCGATTTTTCGGACATTCTGGGGCCACAATTCAGGAAGTTATGTTCCGATGTGGGCAATTATCGAAATGAACCAAGTTTCATCAAACTCGGTTAAAAATTGTGACCTCTATAGGGTTCAAAAGCTAAAAAAGTGATTTTTCGTACAACCAGGGGCCATAATCTACGAGAGTCGACCCGATACATACCAATATCGAAAGCAGCCGAGATCTTTTGGGGATAAACCTATATTTCAAGTTTCGTCAAAATCGAGTAAAAATTGTGACCTGTAGAGTGTACACAAACAATTGTGGACGGACGGACGGATTGGTGGACGACAGTATTACAACGCCGCAAAGACGCCGAAATCTCTCGGGTCCTTTTAACTTGCTATATAAAGGAATTAAATTTGAGAAGAACAATAGAGCTACACCCTTACTGAACACTAGAGCCTTATTGAAATCACATACAAGAAATGGCAGTACCCACCTTTTGAAATAGGCGCTCGTATTCCACCACTGTTCATCATGGCAATAGAGACGTCACTCCATTCGAGAGAATCTGAATGCTTGAGATTTTGATGAACCATGCTGTCAGCTATTAAATTACCTGTCAACATATTGATAACCATCGTATAATAGAGAATCGAGAACCATTAGCTTCTCATGACCCAATGTTGACCTTATGGCTAAAGCTACAGCCTGTCGTCATTAGCCTAGGCAATAAGGTAGGGCGTTAAACCCCATTTCATTTCTAAAGCTAAAGAGTACGTGTCTTATATTTTTTTAAATGACACAATGAAATCAATAATATTTAATTGTTTCGTTATACCAATTCATTTTTTGCGACCATGGCTTGCCCCGCAACAGGTTCGGCTATAAACTAGGGTATTGTCAATGAATTTGGAACCACGCATTGCATACGTCATGTTGGTAATTTTCTTGTTTTTCATGTTCGCTCTTTAAAAGTTAGGTTGCCAGTAAATGAAACATTTGCCCACAACATATCTTTACTTTTTTCGGTAACGAAACATATAATACACTAAAATCTGATTAAAAGTAATTATCAGGAAATCATTAGAATTTGTTTGGCTTTAATAAAGTTCTCCTTCATGCCAATGTTTAGTATACGAAACATTTAATATCATAGATTTAGCTGTTCAAGTTATATCAAAATTCATTGAAAATCAATATTCTTGTTCGTCTCAAGACTTTAACTCTGGGTATCAATCTTACGTCAATTGAATATTAACTTTAGATTCTAGAGCGTCCACAAATCATACTCTGGCAGTAATTATCGGAAATCGCTGGAAATCAATAGGGGTCTTCGTTTTATGATGTAAGTACGATCGCATGAAACTGGGTATACTTGTCTATCGAACAGCCGAGTTTTATTTCCATTGCTGCATATATCATAACTGCAACGTACATCTCACAGACACTTGAAGGGGTTAAAATACAACTTCTTTCTAATCTTTGACTATGTATTACAGTTATAACTGTAATATATAGTCACTGTAATATATAGCCAAAGAGTAGTAAGAAGTTTTATTTTAATCCCTTCAAGTGCCTGAGGTACATCTGTAAATTACAAATTGTAACAAATGTACATGTATTTCATTTTATGATATTACCAATACCTTTATGCTCACCTAAGTTACATTCTCCTACCCGACATACCTTGGAGTCACTTTCTAAGTAAACCTGAGATCGACCTACTACTTCATATGCTGAGGATTCTACTCCAGCTTTATAAACCACCATTTCAGCCAAAATATCAGCATCTGAAACATCGACCACGATAACAACATTTTAAATTCAAGTGTTATAACAATACCATTGTAAGACTTTCGTATTGGGTTTAGTTCTCAAACGTGGCATTCTAATTCAGATTTGAAATATGAAGGTCACCCTCAAATCGAGACGAAAGCGTTCGAAATGATATTGATACGATTGACCGGGGTTGGTAACTCGATCGCCCTTTGTCAGTGACTGTTGTCTGGCTGGGATTCGTACCTTAATTGAGGTCTAAAATTTATGTTCTAATACATTTTTTTATTTCAATACATGAATTTATATTTTATCTATCTAACTTGAGTTACTCGCTCAGAACATACAACAGAATGTACCAAATCGAATCTATTTTTCGAAATTGTCTGGACGTTTTTTTTCTGAATTCATCCCTAACCCCATCTCAAGGACTTGTCCCGACCCCAACTTGTAAAACCATTGTGTGTTTAACAGTAAGGTTTACTCGACCTTGCATCGTAGAATTATCAAGTAGTATTGGATTTCCTGACCACGATGTAGCTTCTCCATTATCATCAAAAGTTACTTGCAAGAAACCAAGATATTTTCCATAAGCATAGTCTTGTACAACCAAAACCTTCCTTCCAGATTCCTGAGTTATAACTGCTGGATATTCTCCCTCGGGTTCATCATTGGAAGGTGCTTCTCCTGAAATAAATATAGTTTATCATGCACCGTAACGTACTTCCATCAGCAGCTATATATATAGTCGGGTCACTGCCCCCAGATCCGTGACCATTTTTCGGAGAACAAGGTTTGACGATGGTTTCGGATAAAAGGGACCCTAGTGAAGATATTTGTAGTTTGCTACCTCTAAAAACTACGGGCTTAATCGAGGAGAGCCGAAAATCCAAGATGACGGCCATAAATGGTCTAAAATTGACCTTGACAAACATTGTTGGCGAAATGACCTGTGTAATATATCAATTTATAGGTTTTGTTAGGCAGTTTCCAATTCATTTCACAAAGGTTGGTCGAGTATGGCCGCCAAAATCCAAACTGGCGACAGAAATTGGCTCGAAAATTATTCTGATCATTACTCTTCAAAACCATACCTTTACCCGTTTCATCCAGGGATTTTAAAATTTCATTGACTGAGAGTTAAAATTCTCGTACAGATTTGAGATTTTAAAAAGTTGCCTTCTAAAAAGTTTTTGGGAATGAGTTCCCTGTACTGTAAATATCACAAATCCAACTTTTGTCAGTACAATAAATCAAATAATGTAATCAACAACTGTAAGTCAATAGCAATTATTCTAGAAATGGTTCACTTTCATGAATCTGGATTGAGTTTTATCAACAACATGAGTACCAGGCAATAACTCTAACTCTAAAACTTCTTCTAGAAAAAACTCTCCAAATATAAGACATTTTCGTGTCAAGAATTTAAACATAGTCGTGTGATAAACACATATAATCTTTTTTTATTTCCAAACTCAACATTTAATCATCGAATTTTAGTATAGATTATCTTTTTTTTTAAATTATAAAAAAAAAAGTTTCAACGAAACCATAAAACCACATAGTTAAAGTCCCATGGCGTCATTTTTTTTTTTAGCGCAATTGGAATATCGTATTTCCTCGAATACAACCCCGGCCTCGAATAGAACCCGGGGGTAAGGGGGTGTTGAGATAAATACAACCCGGGTCTCAAATAGAACCCGGGTCTCTAATATAACCCAGGTCTAAATGTTAAATAATAAATCTAAGTAGGCCTACATATTAGCGAGGATTAAGCGGTGAGAAATTTGATGTTCCAGTAATAAATTCAAATGATGCATTGTTACTTTAAAGGATCTAAATCGCTATTTTTGGACCTATAAATTGACACAAAAGGGTCGCAACGCATATAACAATGTAATATGAATGTATATAAACTGATTTACATTTAATCGTTTTCATTTTTACATTAATTTCAAATCAGTTTTCGGCGAAATATGACAGAAGTCTCAATAGAATGGTGCGACAAAGTAATTTATACATAGAATTTTGCTAGATTTGACATTATATCATATTGGACGTTTCCAACTATATACAACTTCTGCTTATGTGTTCAATATGTTATTTACGGGCAAAACACGAATGACCTCTGCTCGTTTTGACAAAACGCACGATCTCATTAAATATCTTATTTATTCATATGTTATTTATAATCTACACATGTTCTATGTGTTTAACACTCAGCAGAACTTCGCGACTTTAAAGGAAAGATGCGGTGCAGTTAAAGAAACTATAATCTCAATTCCAAATAAGTTAATCTGTCATGTATCATTATTCTTAATGACTGTATGCTTAATAAAGCCATAAATAACTGACAGTAAGTCAGACTTGAATAGAGCTCCTTCCGATCTATGTCTATTCTATGTTCTCAATAAAGATCTACCAACTATGCTGATCGTCTGTTATCTGTAGTGTTACAATGGCTATTTCTAGTGCCTGGTTATTCCAGTCCACATAGTATTTATTGTACATGCTGTCCAGATGAGAATATGTCTAGTCTCGTTCTTCGAGTCCCTTATTAATATCGGGCCTGAAAAACATTATTGTACATGACTCGTGTACTAATGGTAAAATGTTTATTTAGTCTTAGATATTGGATATCAAAAGCCCATCTTTTCCCGGTAGGGTCAAAACATCCATGTTGATTTAAATTGACAAATAATTCGTGTTTTCAAGATCAAGATTTCGGATGATATTGAGTTAGAGACGTAGCTACTTTAAAGACGACACTTAATATTTCAGGATCCATTACCCTTCTTTATATATATAGATCAATGTTGACAATGTAAATAGACCGCGCCTTTATAACGACAAAAACTAGTAGAATAGGTTATATTGACTGTCTTTACCTGTGTATAAGAAAGTGTTTGTATGGCCGCCAATAACCACATCCACTCCATCAATTTCTTCTGCTATACGTTTATCTGTAGTAATGCCAGCGTGACCTAGAGCTATGATGATGTCTACACCATCATTAATCAATTGATTAACTTGTTCTTTTACCGACGATACTTCATCATTGAACACTAAATTTCCTGAAATAAATATACTTTTTTTTTAAAAAAAATAAGGCAAATAATATCGACCACTCAACAATTTCCAACAAAGCAAATAATGGCATATGTGTTCTTTAGTTATAAAACTTTCTCACGTAAACCCTGGTAAAGACTATTACAATTAATAAAATAAACATACCTGGGGAAGATATTTCCCCGGTTGTTGTAGTGGTGTATCCAACAACACCAATTCTTTTTCCGTTGATGGTTAGTGTAGTTCTATTTTTAAATTTTCCCTGGAGTCCTGGTTCCAACGCGGGATCGATGTTACAGGACAATATGGGGACATCTGTGTTATTTACCAGTAACAAAGCACCCTTCACGCCATTGTCAAATTCATGATTACCAAAACTCTGCAAGAGCAAGAATAGAAGAAGACTCAGAAGAGAAAACCCTTTGTGCCAATTTAATATACATGTAGATGAAAATTAAGATATTCTTTAAAATGTCTAATCAGATGTATTTAAAAAAAAAACTGGATTATTTACTTTCTGCATACAATTGATGAAATTTATAAAAATTTAAAAAATACAATCTCCTGGTCGTGTATTGACTGAACTCTATGTATTGGGTTTGTTTATTCCAAAATATTAGATAAAAGGAAGGTGTGGCACGGACCAAAGTCAATTTGCTGTCCTTGTTGGTATAAGGAATAAAGTATACCAAGTGGCAAGAGATTCCATTCAGAATTGAGCCCTTCAGTCGCTAAACACAAAACATCGGGCGAGACTCTGTCCCTGTGGGTCGCGACATGCACCATAATCAATACTTGTCATCCTTAGGTTCTAACGAATACATATATGCCAAAATCCTAGATGACCCATTAAGAATTGCGCCCTGTATACAATTGTCGGGGTCGGAGCAATAGTGACTAGAAATGGGTGTGGCTCTGTCTGTTGGGGTTGGGGCTTCATACAAAACCATAGGGATCATCCTAAGAAACCATAGGGATCATCCTTATGGTATAAGGAATAGAGAAGCAGAGTTCCAAGAGGATCTGTTTAGAATTGCGAACTCTCGGCGACACACGTGCGAAAATTAGGCCTGGCTCTGTTCCTGGGAGTCGGGCATACACCACAAATATAGGTCATCATAAGGGTATGGAGAGAAAGAACATGGGTTTAACGTCCATTCGGCATCAACTAAGTCATTTCGGGACTAACACATCGTTCAATTCTATGTCAATAATTAGCATTTGCGTATGGGTTAGCAGTGGAAAGACCCGGAGAAAACCCACGAGGTTAGACATGTGACCCTACTTCTTGTCAAGTACAACCGGGGAAATCGAAACCACACCACTTGACTTGATGCCAGACTTTATGATGCAGCGCTGACGCGCTAAACATTCGGCTATCCAACCCCCATGTTAAAGGAATAAGTATGGGCAGTTTTCCAGACGATTCATAACAAATTACGGCCTGTAGGCGACATACGGACACGCAAAGAGAAAATAGGCATGACTCTGTCCTTGGGGTTTAGGCAGTCACCAAAAACAATAGAAATGGTTGTTATGATATAAGAAAGAAGTATGCAAAGCTTCAAGATGATCTGTACGACAAGCAAAAACAAAAATGGGCCTTTATTTGCTCTGTTGTATAAAACACACATCTGCCATGTGTGAACCCATATATGGCTTGAGGAAAAGATTTGAAGAAACGATATTCTTTGTGTGGAATTAATCAAATATTACACATACTTACCATAGCATCGTATTTCAAGAGATCTAAGAATTTGCCAACAATTGTCCCACCATAATTATAGTACCACAGGGTGCCCTGGGATTGGTCTCCTGCATCCAAAAGTACCGTGTTAGCGTACTTCTCCCTCAGTTCCTTGATTTTAGTCTGTCTTCTAGCAATACCGCCGAAGCAATCACCCTCATCTCTCTTTTCAATACTACAAACTCCACTGTATTTGTCTGTCTGTTCAAATCTATCATGGATATCATTAGTATGTAAGATGGTTAACTCGTAATTACACGACACATATCCAAGAAGTACTAGAAACCATAATAGATGATACATTGTCTTGTCTTGTTTTAACAAGAGGAACTCAGATTTATGTATCTGTCAGTATTTATAGGACCACTTGTTTCGTGTTGCGTCAGTTCATTAATTTAACATATATACATCAACCCCGTTTCTTTAAAACGTGAAACTACTGAAACTAAGCTCTCGTGGGTCTACTTCATATGTCTCGAATACAAATATCAGTAAATTGCTTGATTCAGATCGAATATAAGCAGCTGGATAAAATGGCTGAAGATACTGAAAGTGAATTAAGACAATATTTATATAAGATGAAGAAACATATTTCATCAATAAAAGATCTTAATATTTAACTCATGGTCATTTACCTTTCTGTTATAAAAAATTATATGCTGAAATGTGGTAACATTCCCTCCTCCGATAGATTAGTAGCCTATAGAGCGGGGGCTATTATTAAACCCTGGATTACACAATCTGAAACATTTAAACACGTCTCCGCCACTGAAATATAATGTTGTACACTGACAAACACATGTACTACAACGACAGTCAATGTAAATTAATACAAAGGCTATAATGGGGCTATATAAGTTATAAGGCCTAAAAAGAAAAATGTCCGTGTTCACGGTTATCTGATGACCTATCCTATTGTATTGGGCCAAAATGGCTGACCCGTAACTTTTCCCAGGTCCTAAGAAATACAATGTAGACATACCAGTAATTCAACAGACCGAATCAACACAATTTTTTCCTGAGCCGTACTGGGCAATTATACCGAAAGGTCCCCAACGTACCTATCCAGATACCTTTCCAGGATAAACACTTTACCGTATTGATCACACCTTTAATTACCAACGCATCGCCATGTTTCAACGTATAATCCACTTAGTTGACTAACTCACTGAACTGAACGCAACATGCATTGCGAAATTGTTCTTACCTTCCCGTTTCGCTTCAGTGACTACGAGATGATCCCATCAGGGTCCGCATTCAAAGGATATCTTAAATCTAGGATTGTCAAACTTAAAATATACGTAGCTTCCTGTAAGTTAAGGGTAAGTGGTATTCAAAGGCACTGTTAAAGTACAAGATTTTCCCTTAAGTTAACCTGTCTTAACTGTTAAAGGACCTAAGTCCGTAACTCAAAATCCTCCAAAATCTTCGACATCGAAAACACGAATTATTGGTCAATTTAAATCAACATTGATGATGTAAACTTACCAGGAAAAGATGAGCTTCTGATATCCGATATTTAAGATAAAATAATTTTTCTAACATTGGTACACGAATCGTGTACCATATATCGCTCCGGTCCTAGTTTTATTGAGAGACTCGAGGGACGAGGCTAGACACATTGCACTGTATCACACTGCATATGTGGACTGGAATAACCAGGCGCTAAAAAAAATGCACTGGGTTGAGACTGAATGGCTTGTTTCGCCGAACATAACTGATTTGAAATTGGAGTAAAACGGAAAGCATTTAATGTAAATCAGTTTATATACATTCATATTACAGTATTATATGAGTTTCGACCCACTTTTGTCAATTTCTGGATCCCAAATGTTAGCGATTTAGCTCCTTTAAGAGTGTAGTCTATTAGCGGTATTCAAGGGCCAGTTTAAGTGAGAAATATTCACTTAACTTTAGGTGACCTATAAGTGAGTTTATAATGACTTCTTTCAACCGGAGTACAAATAGCAGGCCAGTAGGGGATTGAGATTGAAATAAAGCCAATGTGGCCGAGTATGGAAGCCTGTAACTAACATTCATAATTTCTACTTTTCGCCCCTTCAAAACACGAAAGTCGTAAAGCAGAAGTTACGGCAAAATGCGAGGTTCCAAGACGGTATACAAGCCAAAATCAACTCGAAAATAGGAAATTAAGAAATAACACACAGCAATAACAGCGCCCCTCGTTTTTTCCTAGTTTCTTATTTTCGACTTGCATTTTGGATTCTAAAGTGTATGAACTGACACAGGTTCTACTTATATAGGCCTTTGCCTGTTGTTCAATCCATTTCAGTTTATTGAATAAAATATTGTTTAAACTAAGTTCTATAAATTTCTCAAAATAGATTGATAAACAACACCGGATGATTTGTTCAGTCTATCTTTAAAGCTAAAGGCCCTGCATATTGCTAATTATGCTGTTTTTTATTCGTTATACATTGTTAAAATAATAAAGTTTACAATATCCATCAGTATACTACTACTTTTCAATAACTGCTTTTGAAATCTATTGGGTTTTTTTAAAAACATCCAAGGAAACATCTGTTCCGGCAAAGGATGTGTACTATCATAATTTATCATAAATTATAGTAATGCCGTTTTTGTGAGTTACAATATAAAATGTCTACAAAAATTTTCCTATAATGACAACTACGATTTTAATAGTGTACAGTGGTGCCCCTAGGGGCATAACTATGGAAGCCTATAACAACCATTCATAATTTCTACTTTTCGCCCCTCATTAAAACACGAAAGTCGAAAAGTAGAAAGTCGAAAGTCGCCAAATCGAAAAGTAAAAAGTCGAAAGTCGCGAAAATAGGAAATTAAGAAATATATTTTGTTTCCTAATTTCTTATTTTCGACTTGCATTTTGGCTTGTTTACCGTCTTGTCGACTTTCGACTTAGTCATATTTTGTATTTATTGATGTCAGTAAGAAGGCGAAAGTCGAAAGTCGAAAATAGGAAATTAGGAAAAAACGAGTTATTTCTTAATTCCCTATTTTCTACTTTTTGACTTTCCCCTCGGAAGTTCTTGTAGTCTCTGCCTTCCAGGTCACAATTCCCGTTAACAAAAACCTCTGTGTGATAGAGTCTATATATAGTGATGATGGCGATTATTTCATAATTAAATAATATCAATATCTGGCTCGATCTTAGATTGTATGTTTTATAATATTATTACTGACGGCTGCATAACATTTTCCGTAACATAAGGCTATACTATATTGTCAACACTGATATTGCCAATACGAACTGCGCATGTCGCCGGGCTAATTTTAGAAAATAATACTATTTAATACACGTGTGTTTGTTTATCAGTAGGCCTACTACGCGATCGACACGCCCAACAATTCATTTAGAAATGTCTAGTTAATCCAAATTAAAGAATTCTCGATATATGTTTGAAATATGATAGAAAAATCACTTTGCGGGATAAACATTTCGAATTCACTAAAAAAAACCATTAAATTATAAAATGTTCATAACGGCACGCTATACTGAATCTTTACTATCTGGAAAATATCTGTAGGCCTACGTGTTTATACCCACAATTCTAACCCTAAACCTTCAGGATAGTTTTAGCGACAACCGACCGTTGTTACAGCTTCAATTTGTACGTTTGGCATGTAATTTGTAAACCTAACCCGAACCCTTGGCGCCATTTTTGACCGAGTAGCAAATCACGTGATCAATGACCCCGGGTCAAACCTTTATAGTACAGCAGAGTCGAATAGCGGGACTTGTGTGGAGAATGAACATACCTCTCAGCATCAAAACCAAAATCCCATTGTTCTTGGAACCCGGCCTACATAATCGGGTCAATCAACTGATCCACAACCTCCGGGTGACAAGATTAGACACACCCGGTATCTAAAGACTATTCCACTTGGATCATCTCGGTTAGCCGAGACCATTATATTTTTTCAAATAATAAATGGGAAACATACTCACTGCGAACCAAGCCAAGGCAATAGGCTGCAAACGGAAAGAATTCAAACATATATTCCAATATACACGAGCAAGATCTTGTCTGCTTAAAAGACACATGTCACTTATCCAGGAAAACTGTCAAAAAGAGAAATCAGAATGTCATGACGTAGCCTATATGTATCACTTAAACATGTCATAAAGCAGACTATTATATATAGCCTAGTTCTACACGATATATAGGTGATAAATACTATGTTTGCACACCATATCAATTTCAAGTGACAAAGTCATTTGCATCTAGGGCAGAAATTAAATACATAATCTATTTGATCAGATATTGTGTAATTTCTTCTTGTATTGCGCTTGGATTTTTGACGCATACGTGTCATTCAAAAAGAAATGTGTGTTGACACAGTGCCGTTCGAAAGAATATAAAATAATATTTTCGTACCGGTAAGGGTCCGCTTCTTTTAAACTGGGCGCTGTTTGCCTATGACATGACAGTTTCTATTATACAGTCTTCATATTGTAAATAAACTGTATAATGACCCGGTTTCATTTAGACTTTGACCCTCCAAACATAGATTTAGTGATCTGTTGGGTCATAGCATAATATAATAGTTTATGTCCAGGATGGGGCTTCAATACAAGGATTATCGTGTCGTGTCTTATCTTGGCCCGGGAGCCTCGCCTACATAATCATATTTCCAAATATATAATGATATTGGAAACAAATGTTACCAGAGCTATATCCCCTTTCACGGCTAAGTTATCAAAGATTGTGTTCAAACAGTAGGCTAGACCATCTGCCATCTTAAACTTTTCGAAACTGAATATGAAATGGTCTTTGGTTGGGTATGTGAGGCGTCATTTAAACGTGAACCTATGTCTGTTCCAAGTGATTCGAAGACTCGAAAATTGCTTGTTATTTCTGCGATTTTTATTCAAAATGGTTATTACTTTGCGAAATAACTGGTATGGTCATCCCATAGATTTCTGTCTTGTGAGAACTAAGTTCAGATCAAGCTATATAGCTTTTCTCTCTTGAAAAATCTTGGTTTGTTAACATCTTGGTACTGAGAACAGCCAAGTTTGGCCTAATTATCTGGAGGAACCGAAGAGGACAAGGGGTGATGGGTTGACATTAGATCGTTTCGCTCTTCCTTGATGCGTAAATGGTTGTTTCGGTCCAGTAGAACATAACACTTTTGAAAGAGTTATTGCCTGGATCCCTACCCACGGCTTTGTTTGTCTAACAAACTTGAATATTAATTACCCCCCCCCCCCCCTCCGAGGGTTGTATCTTTTTGATATAGATATAAGCTACATACAAATTCTAACCTAGTATTGTACACGTGATGTTATTTTTGTAGGAGGATGCAGGACATACTCAAAAATGTGATATTCTGGAGCGTTGACTTGTACTCAATCTTTGACTAAGTCACAAAAAATAAAATATTTGTCATCTTGGGTGGGGGTGGGGGTTGAAGGAAAGATTAAGTGCATGGATATGCCATGCCATTATGATGCATTCAGTTATGCAGTTATGAAACAAGCATTAAACGACATTTATTTTAAAATGAAATAGGGTATAATAATGTCCTTATCTTCATCTTCTGGGCTAATACAGTTTGTCCCCAGAGTAATTTATCAAGGACGTCAGCACTAGGATACAGGCTACTTATATTTTGAATTACGACTATTATAAGGGGTGCTCGTTATTCGCACCTTCTGTTCTGCACCATTGATAAAGCGTAACCAGATATACCTTTTTGGCCAGCAACCCGAGCGAATACGAGAGCTCCCAACTAAACTCCTCCTTTTTTTTATTATTAACACCCCCTCCCTTCTCCATAATTCACACACACGCTTCGCATCTTACGCTATCTGTACGCCCCCCCCCCCCCCCCCGCCACCCTAGCCTCCCCAGCCATAGCGCAGGGAATTTTCGAGCCGCAAATGATGCATGATTCTGAATCTGAAGCTACGACCGAGAGTTTGCAACCTTGATATGATGTACGTAGATCAAGCCTTGGTAATCCTTGTTTGTGATTGCTCCCTCTCCACTATTTCATAGGGGTGGGGAGGGGGCAGCCAAAACAAAGTCTCCTCAAGCGTATCGAGAACAGCATATTTGGTGACGCTTTCAATGGTGTTCGGATATTCGAACACTAATACTATTCGAATATTCGACGGGTCTTGAAATACTATTCGAATATTTTCAATATATTGAAAGTGGTTTATTTTCAATTTATTATAATTCCTTATAAATTATTAAATACTTGAAATCTCTGTTGACTCCCGAACAACGCACAAAAAAATATTTTTGTAGTTGATCTTTTACGTAAACTGCCAATTTGTACCCAAGAACTTGGCCTTCCACAACAATAATTTACAACAATAATTCTTTACATTAATTCCATTTCAGTTACAAGAAGGGAATATTCCGGAAGGGTTTTTTAGGCAAGATATAAGGGTAGGAAAATACAGGCATATTATATTAGCAAACGACAAACAGATCGATCTACTGAATTCAACAAAGACCTGGTATATGGATGCTACTTTTAAAGTCGTCAAGAAGCCATTTACACAGCTGTTTTCTCTGCATGGGTTCGTCCGATCAGGTGATGACATCAAACAGTTACCTCTGTTGTACTGCTTGATGTCTAAACGTCGTACAAGGGATTATACCAAGGTAAAATACTTCATATAGTCGAATACTGAAACATAAAATAATAAATAACTGAATACTGGTATTCATCATATAGTCGAATACTGAAACATAAAATACTGAAACATAAAATACTTACTTCATATAGTCAAATACTTACTTCATATAGTCAAATACTTACTTCATATAGTCAAATACTGAAATTATAAAATTTTGATATTTTTGTCATTTTAGGTGTTCGAGGCCGTTCGTGATATGTTAGAGGATAACCTGAAGTTGAGATGTGCTCAGGTGTTTCTAGATATATGAAGATATCTCTGAGCATATGTGAATCAATACATTTTAGTGAACTTATTAATGAATGTGTTATGCATTTGGCCTTTGTGTTTATGGATTTGGTAATTGTACCGGTTCAGACCTATACAATTAGGAGGCCGGAATGTTGAGGCCAAAATGCTTAATTTACTGAATGACGTATTATTGTTGTATTTCTCTTGTGCCAAAGTATGTGCAATTTAATTTAGTTCGTTATTAATTATTAAGTAATGTTGAGTCCAAATCCTCAAATTGAACGTTCCTGAAACAAGGGGGAAATAACTCGTGATGGAAGAACAACGTGGCTGACGAGACATGGAAGAAACTACTTGGAACATTTTTTCAACTTTTGTTGCCTTTTCTGACACCAGGACAGCAAACAAACTCGGTAAAAGTGTCAACGAAACATTTATAAATATTTTAGTGTATCTCACTACTGTAATTTCTAAAGTATCCAGTATATTTAAGTATTTAGAAACTTTGGCTGAAAACCACGTGGTAGACCTGATTATCCGGAACTTATGTGCCGCCATATCTGTGAACTGTAGGACTTGTCCAGCCTATAAACTGTTCCAAATTACTTTAGGATTAATCCTATAAGTGATAATAGTATAAATTCTATGGTGCCCTTGTCTGACCAACTTTATTTGTTTATGTTTATTAATCTAGTGTCAAGTGGGCAGCCAATAAGTCGTTGTACCATTGATTTGAAACCTTGTTGAATCGGAGTATTTTATGATATAAATTGACCGGTTTACATTTCCCTTGATAATCCTGCGTTTTATTATGCTATCAGTCTCAAAGTTAACCCTTTGCATCTCAGATTATTCTTAGTTGTGTCTTTGCATATGGAACTTAGTTAAGGCCCTTGGTACTTAAAATTAAATGTAGGATTGTATGATTGAGTTATTATTTTAGCATTTTGCTTATGTCAGACTTTGTATTTTTCAGTAAATCAATTATCACATTATCAGCAATTATCACGTTATCAGCAATTATCAACAATGGTCAACAATTATAAATGAATCAATCATCAATCAACATTAAGTAAACCATATTAGAGAATATTGGTGTTGTACATGAACATTTCCTGTGATTGTAATATATTAAGTCCTGTATGGTGTATAGTACTAGTAGATATTTGAATCCTGGCGTATTCAACACCAGGCTAATTCAACACCAGAAAAATCGGCGTATTCAAGACCAGTACATGTATTATATACTATATAGTGTTATTTTGTATTTTAAACTTCAAATCAATTCCGATGTCCTTGAGTACGTCAAGAACCAATGGATATCAAACCGAATGTTTAGTGCGAAGAGATGGTCAGTGTTTATGCGCCCCGTTCGCCGAATAAAGACGTTGAGGGTTGGCATAACCGAATCAACTCTCGACTGAAGACTCGGGGACCGGTTCCATTTTATTTATTACTTGTTTTATATTATGTAAATATTGTCTTCGAATATGAAATATTTATTATGACTATTTAAGATATATAATAAATATCTTGTTAATCCTGCTTTTGTCTTATAATATACTGGTCTTGAATACGCCAATTTTACTGGTGTTGAATTAGCCTGGTGTTGAATACGCCTGATACCAGATATTTAGAGAATAAAGAATAGATGCATTATACCAGACCTTTTATAATATTGTGAACACAGCTTTTCTATATAAACTGAAAACAGTCTCTTCATGTGTGGGTGATGAATGTGGCCCAGTGGGTTCGCCCAGCTGTTTCTTCATGACGAATCCAAGCAAATTCATCACAATATCAGACAGATGACGTCGTATAGTGAGTTTCGCTACGCATGTGTTCAGATATAATGTAAAGTTTTTCAAGGATGTCACACTAAAAATTAGCTTTCACCCAGAATCAGAATTCGGCATCGGGGTCCCTGGCTAGTTACCGAATAACTGTCTCTGAGGGGCAGCACCCTTACAAACAGAGAGAGCGAGATGGGGTTTAACGTCCACTCGACACAAACCATGTCATTTCGGGACTAACATATGGTTTAATTGTATTGCAATAATTGACTTGCGCGTAGGGGTCTATAGCAGTGGGATTAAACCAGATGACAGGCGATCCAACTCCTTGCCACGTGCAACCGGCGAATCGAAACAACGACAGTTGAACCAAAAAACAAATCGCGCACACGCCAATCATTCCCCCCCCCCCTCCTAACATACAATCTGCAGTTAGGTAATTCATAGAAATATATACTGTATATAATCGAAATAAGCTTTGAATGTAAATAAGGCAGGTAAAGTCGCCTTTAATAATATTTGAACGCAAATAGAATAAATAATGTAGATATTCGAAATTATTCGAATATGGTGATTGCTATTCGAATATTATATTCGACGAGCGAATATTCGAATATTCGATCGAATATTCGAGCCGAACACTAGCTTTCAAGCGACTATATGAGAGAAGAATACACAAGACGAAATCGACTAGAAATGGCATTCGTTGCTTTTAAAAAGTTTGTTACATTCTTTGTTTTAGTTTCATAGTATTTTATGTCTTTGGAGCTTTATATTTACAAATATAATGTTCTTATTTTTATACAATAAAAGATATTATATTAAATATATCTCATGAAATTTAAGGTCTTTGGAGTTTGATAATTAAAAATATAATGTTCGTGTTTTATATAATAAACTATATTTAATTCAACATAGCTCATTAAAATTTTATGTTTATGTAATTGACATTCAGTTGCATATATATAAATTGCAAAAGCAGTATCTCAATATTTCGAATTTTGAGACAAGGTTAATACACCATTTCTCTATATTTTGGCGCTTAAATCTCATACCTACTCTGAGACTCTGTTAACCAGAAAAAAACACCATATTAATCCAAACAATATTGTTTCACACAAGCTGCACAGTGTGAAACCCTAATAAGTTTTATTGTCGCTAAAACAAACGGGCGAATTCTCGCCTGCCTACCCTAATGCGACATGCAAGTGTTCCATTTAACGCAGGCGTAGTCGTAATGTTTACGTTCTAAGAAATTGACAATGTCGAAATATGTTTAAAATTTTTAAGAAAAAAATGGATTTTATAGGATTTCTAGTCATTTATCATAAGGGGAGATATCTAAGGGATAAAAATTGCAGGTATGTCACAAAGTTTTAGCCATTTTAATAGATAAATGAAGATACGGCAAGTAAATTTCGAGTCGGGGTATTGCCTGGAACAGACAGTAGTATACATAGTCGGGTCAAAATACAGTTTAACCCCCCAAAAATTGCAACAAAATATTTTTAACGGATTCTGGCAGGTAGCAGTGTACTTTATATACTAAAAGTGTACCAAAGTAGGATCCCCGGATTTTTACCAAGATGGCGCCAAAGATGGCCACCGAAACGTCTTAATGTATCTATCAACTAAAAAATTATGGTTGGGTACACAGCATTAGTAGAACTGTCGATCATAAATACAAGATAAATAATTCATTGATATCGTTGAGACATATAAACAATTTATATTTTTATGGCAGTCATTTTATGAAATTATTCCTGTTAAATCCGTTGCAAAAGCTGTCGTACATAGTGATCGTTGTTTTCAAAGTTTTGAGGAGATGTACGCGTCCAAAATCGTACCGAGACTACCAAAATCGGGGATAAAATCTGAAAAGCACCCTCAAGAACAAATAAAACCATGTCCAAAACCGCATGGTTACAGTACTTCAGTGCACGGCCCTTCTTTAGTGTTGACCCGAGCATGCGGTGTTATTTCCAGTATATGAAGGACATTATTTGATTCCTCTTCAACAAACCCGCGGACAAGACAAACTAAAATTAAATAGACATTGCAAGAAGAAACCCCCCAGCAAATACATGATTGTATCTAATCCATGAATGGATCTGGGGCTAGCTGTAAGTGTCCATTGCGCTATTAAGTCCCGGTCTGTAATGATACACGCGTCCCTTGAAATGAAAAAAAAATATGATTTACAAGAAAGAAGAATCAGAAGTATTAATAATGCCTATAGAATAACGATAGTCTCCCCCCCCCCCAGTTTATTTAGCATAAACATACAGAAAATAATAAATATAGCCATAAATTGTTTTTTAGAAATAATTTGCCCCCCCCCCCTCGAACATTCGGATCACAATTTTATGAGGCGTTCCCAAGCAAATAAACCAGTTGATAATCTCACGAAAACAATTTTTTTATATTGGTCAATTATTGCGGCGTCATTCGCACGGTAACCTATATCACATTTTCACCAAAGACAAATGACATTGTTATTCGCCAAACTAGAAATAAACCGCGATTTCGTGATATTTTCAAGTTTGAGCCCATTCTTGGGGTAGCACGATTTACCCAAATCGACACAAATCTACCCAAATCCACCCAAATTTACCCAAATCCACCATTATTTCAACATAATAATTTTATCGATATTTGCCAAATATTCATATTTATTTTATAGTCGTAACGTTTATTTGATGTCAAAATGCTCCTCAAAATGCGATTTCCAAGCAAGTTTGGAAGTAGTAACCAGGTGACATAACATGTTTTTTTTTTGCACGAAATCGCTTGTTTGGAAATTGCATTTTGGGGGATATTTTTGAAACAAAAACCTTACGATTTTAAATTAAAAATGAAAATTTGGCATAAAGAACGGTATATTATCAAATATAGATATAAATTATTATTATATGAGTTGAAATAATGGTAGATTTGTTTGGATTTGTGTGATTTGGTTTGTTTGGGTATATCGTGCTACCGCCCATTCTGGAGTAGGAAACGTGGAGATTTTTTTGTTCTATATACTTTTAAGACTTTAGGACCATTCTCTAACTTTGAAAGAGGAATCAAAGCTGTCTGTGTCATATTTGAAATAAACCTCCGTCTCGGTTCACTGCGCATGGGGGCGTTTTTATGTACTGAAACAATTTGAATGTTTGTCGGAAAGAAGACTTTTCAAGTTTGAATATATAGCCCCTAAATCTTTGGGGTGCACAATTACTTTAGAATTATCATTCTGATCACCAGCCTTAATACAATAGATATAGTGGCAAGTTTGGGAAAACGGCCTGTCATAACAGTCCCCCAATCTGGTTTGAATGCGGATCCGTGTTTTAGTAAGCAGGACAACAGTAGAAAATGGGATATTTGATGTGAATACCAGGTTTGTCTCATCTGTTTTACATATATTTAAAATGTATTCCTTTCTTATATTTCTCAGTACTAGGTCCTATGTACTTTACGGGGCAATCCGGGGTACAATCTTGAATGGAGTTGGCCCGGGCATCACCAAACATTTTGGCACATGAACTCTTGACAGTTAAAACATAATAATCTGATCCTTTTAATCGGTTATATATGCATACACTCAGTGCCGGACTGGTGGGCCTTGCCCACTTGCCATACCTGTGACAAGGCCCACGAGCAAATGGCGGGTGAAGCCCGACTGCGAGCGCTGCGGCGCGAGACGCGAGCGCTCGAGGGGGTCTTGGGGAGTTTCTTCCCCCAAAAATTTTTGAACAATAGACAGCCGCAAACCCATTTTCCAAGCACCTCAGGCCAGAGCAGCGGATGGAGATATATGGTGACCTGCGAGCACTTTAATCACACATCCTCGAATACGAATAGAGAAATCAAATTTGTCATAGTCAAGAAGTCACAGAATTTGTTATATTCAACAGTACAGATAGTATGATAGATATTCACTTTTCAAGGGTAAAGAATCATTATCCTATCCTTCAATTAAATATTGCTCGATACTAACCAATACTAACTGAAAAATAACGTTCAGAGAACCCTTATTTCGTTATCATCATCTTAACGCATTCCTGATAAGCTCAGACCAAATAAATCTGAATTTTCATTCAATTTGCCTGGTCTCCAGTCATCAAAATCGAAAGTGAAATCGAAACCCAGAAGTTTTTTTTATTTTTTCACAAAATATTCCAGTTTTTAGCCATTTACCAGGTTTTAATGACTTATCAAGAGCTGGGAGTGACTGAAGAAAGATTGTCGGTTTATAATGCTGTCACCATCTTGAGGTTAATTCATGAATTTATGCATACTTTCATCAGAATTAATACTTCCAACAAAATCTATCTTTCTGCTCTTCTTTCCTTTCCTTGTTACCTCTCCTCCCCTCTTTTACTACCTTTTCTTTTTCTTTTTTCAAGTGGGCCCAGTCCGGCACTGCATACACCATACCGAACTAGACAATATTATATAGGCTATATATTGTTTAATTCGGTATGGAAATTGAAATGAAATGGAATGGGGTTTAACGTCCAACTGTTCTGCTTCGAACTTGGCTATAATGAAGACGAGCATGCGCCATACAGTGTACTACGAGGGAAATTTTCCCCGGACAGCGGCACTACGACCTACTCTTATATCAAATTCCAACTGCCAAGGGATCTTTTGCGTGGACGCCAATGTGTACACGGAAATTCGGTTTTTCGTCCCAGCCGAACGACTAGACAGCTGTCCCTGTAGTTCGGTATGAGAACTAGACAATATTAGGTTATATATTGTCTAGTTCGGTATGGTGTATGCATATTACGGAAAGAAGGTCAGATTCCTGTGGTTGAAATTCCATAAAGAATACCGCGGGCAGAACGCCGCTGTCCGGAAAAAATACCCTCATATAGCAATTTTAAAACTGTATGATGCCTTTCTTTATTGGCCTGGGGTGCAGAAAAGTTAAACCCCATTTCATAATAATATTATGATATTGAATTGAATACGAACAATGTGGGAGCCGCGGTGGCTCATTGGGTAGGGCGTTGGCTCGCTAACCTATAGCTGAAAGTCTCGGGTGTTGTCCGGAAAGTTCATCGGAATTTCCAGCGTCCGCCCCCCGCCCCCTCAGTGGTAGAGGATAGATGAGGACTCAGCCTAATCTTTCGAATGAGACGAGAAAACGAGGCTACATAATGGTGTGCACGTAATGGGCCCTTCGATATTTAAAGAGTAATTCCCCTCATTCAGGCGCATACCCGTCTTAAGCCCAGTCAGACGTACGTTAAACTTCATTTTCGCGAACAATGTAGCATACTTTTATTGTCCAGACTTTCACGTACCATAGTTTTTCATTGAAGTGTCTGGACGATCACATCTACCAGTTATCCATTATGGCTGCTAGAAA
Source organism: Patella pellucida (assembly GCA_917208275.1). Taxonomy (NCBI): domain Eukaryota; kingdom Metazoa; phylum Mollusca; class Gastropoda; family Patellidae; genus Patella; species Patella pellucida. The sequence continues at coordinate 77,583,544 of OU795036.1, forward strand.
TCCCGGAGTCGAGTATGGTAAGCTTCAATATAACGTGAATTCTGGCTTTTTTTATGTTGCTGACAGATATTATAGCATGTCTGGAAAGATGCAAGTAAAACTTATTTCGATTTTGTACAGAACAGGACACTCAAACAGTTATAAAACACTTATTATTATGAAAGTTTAAGATTCCACGTACGAACCCTACACTAAGACAGTCTAACAACTGTTGACACATTTTCATTTGGTTTTAGCAGTGTTGATACCTAAATTAATTAATTTCCTGTTTCCAATAATTTGATAACTATTTAGCTAGACCCTTATTTATGATTTCATAATGAATGTTACATTTCTAATAAGCCAACGTATGTTTTTCAATATTTTTACACTTATGTAGGCTAACATGATAATAATAAGTCAATATTATATATAGAGCATTATCTTAAAAACTAGGTTAAAGTTTTACTTAGGAACACAGCCTGTTGAACCGGGTTATCTCTCATCCAATTCTGGATTTTTTAAAAAAAAGAGAGGTGCATGAAAGTCTTATATTGGTGAGCATGGAAGTATGGCCCAGGAAAAACCATGACAATGTCTCTATACGTAATTAGGTTGGTGTTGGGATCTTGGGGCATTTATTTTTAGTATTGTAAGTAGGCTGGTGCTCCCCTGCTGTGTAAAAAGATAAAGAAGCAGGGGACAATACTGATGATATCAAATCATACTTGTAATATAAAGCACAAGGCATTGAAATTCATGTATTCTCACAACTATAGAGGGGTCGAGACAACATTCATGGCTGGACCCCATATTGCTTTAGATTTCTTTTAAAATATCTTGGTTGGTATGGTACATATCACCAATTTGAGCACCTAATAGTCAGACACAAGATAAAGATTAACCCACATCTCAAGTCTTATCCCCCCCCCCCCTTCATTTCTCAATGGGGAGGGGGGGTAAGGAAAGTCTACGTTTGCAAGAACCATACAGAAAGCAGGAAGTGATATGCAGTATGCACTGCATCAACACCTCTATATATATACATGTATATGAATTATATATTATTATATCTCGTAAAGTAGGCCCCATCAACTGGACCAAGAGAAAAGATTTCAGTGATCATGTAAGAAAATATGTCAGTCTCAAATGACAAATGCTCAGCATTTTGAGGACACTCCATTTATTTCCTGTACATATACCGGTAGGGCCTTCATTGTATAAATTTTGATTTTCTTCAGATGAATCCTGGATTCAGAATATTTATATAAATTTACCAGCAGTGAAACGTAGGGCAGAAACTTTAGGTACAAGAAGAACAGTCAAAAAGCAATGGCAGGTTTGTAACTTTTTAACTTAGATGCCCAATCGTGTTATATTATGGTGATAATCTTGATTGAGAAAATGTATGGTATACAAACACAATATAAATCCCTTTTAACTATCGTTGTATCATCATCATGGCCTTGTGAGTGTGCCTGTGCAGTTTTTAATGACACCAAGAATCGTCATTCAGAATTTTTTTTTAATGATATTATTATTATGAATAGGTGGTGTTCACTTCAGATCATAGGGTCTGTCATTCCTCCCCAAGTGAATTTGTAAAATAAATTTCTCTCTTGCAGGCTGCCTGGTTATTACGAGCTGTTACATGTATAGATCTTACAACATTAGCTGGAGATGATACACCAAGTAATGTGGCAAGATTGTGCTACAAGGCTAAACATCCAATTAGAGCAGACTTGGTTAAAGCTTTAGATATTATGGATAAAGGTATAGTGAGAAAACCATATAAAATGGTGTTTACCAACTTTATCTTTGGCACCAGCCAGGATAATGACCCCTGGCATAAGTTTACACCATACAGTCAGCCATGTTATGACCTAGGCTACACTTATTTCTATTTCCAATTGAAATAAAGTTAGGTTTAACTCTTACTGTAATGCTCCGACTGGGGTAATGAACATGAGCATGTGCCATTCAGTGTGCTATGAGGGAAATTGGCTCAGACAGCGGCGCTATGGCCTACTCTTATGTCAAATTCTAACTGCCCAGGATCTTTTACGTGCACGCCAATGTGTACACTGACAATGGGGAAACCATGCCAGAAAATCTGGATGAACTTTCTCGGCCAAGTCCGTGAGCGAGTCTGTGACCTCTGCCTCTGGGCTAACGAGCCAGCATCTTACTTACTTAGCCACTGTATCTCCCAACTTCCAGATGTCGGGGGATCTTTAATGTGCTGCCAATGGTTATATGTATCTTTTGAACAACTGCCAATAAATGCTTTTGCTAGCCAGGTCTCCCCCCCCCCCCCAAAGAGGCCGGAATATCCTAAGGAATTTTTTTTATAGATTTTCAGCGTGGGTGTATTAGGTTGTTGCCCCTCTTTGTCGCCCTTACGAATCATCAACAATTTTTTTCAAATTTGGTGCGAAGCATTGAAGTCATGGAGGATGAAACTGATTGATTTTCAGAATTGACACTCCTTTTCCGAAAACATTGCGAATGTTAAAGAGGCTACAGTTTGGAATGGATATTTTATCATTTATTATGATTTATTTACAAATCCTGTGTGAACATTGGGAATGAATGCTTTTGATTATCACATTCCAGGATTGTCTGTTCCAGAGACCTGAATGGAAAAGTTTGTAAACATGATAGAGATCAGATTTCTTCAGGCATATTACTAAATTTGTTAAACATTTAAGTTTTGCTATTAGATACACTGCTGTCTATGGCAACCTTTTTTTTCTAGGCATAGCTGCTGTGAGAGCATATTCCATGCTTTGTGTTGTACTATCTTTTATTATGTTATATTGCCATTGGTTTTTGATTTTACTTTTCAATTAGTTGATTAAATAGCATATTCTCAAATTTGCTGATTTATCTTTCCAGATTTAAAGTCTATTTTAAAACTGTTTAATTATATTTTTACAGATATAACAACAGGAGCTGTATGTGTTTATCCAAGTCGTGTTGCAGATTGTGTTAAAGCACTAAAAGCCTGTAATGGAACAAATATTCCTATAGCATCTGGTAAAACATATTTTTAACAATTTTAGGTTTTTATGGTTTTTTGTCCTTGAAACAAAATGTTATGGAATCTATTTTAGGAATTATACAGAATAGCTGGACCATTAGTCTGTTAAATGTATTTTAATATTGCTGACAGCTCACCAGAGGGGATAAATTTGTGAAAAAGTAGATAAGTTCACAGAGAATGTAATTTGAAATTCAGTTGAAACTGAATGTAGATATTGAATGTTACCCAGGAAACATTTCCATTTTATCATCACATTAAAAGTCCGTATGAAATAGGGATGAAATGATTCTGTTGAGACATCTCCTGGAAAGTATGTAAATTTTGAATTTGATTTCAGGGGAAGGGAATGATTGAGATAAAGGGAAATCAATATTTCTCATTTAAACCACGATTACTTAAACAAATCTAATTTAGTACTATCATAAATATTTATTACAGTGGCCACTGGATTTCCAACAGGACAGACACCATTAAAAACACGTCTAGAAGAGATAAAGCAAGCTGTCAGTAGCGGAGCCAGAGAAATAGATATAGTCATAAATAGAACATATGCTTTAACAGGAGACTGGAAAGGTACAGTAGAAATAGAATCAGTTGTTTTATTACATTTAATACAAGAAATAAAGTAAATCTTCTATTTTGATATGATGTGTTATTTTACTATTTCTTTTATTCAGGTGTGTATAATGAAGTTCGTTTAATGCGAGAAGCTTGTGGTGAAGCACATTTAAAAACCATATTAGCTACGGGTGAACTAGGTTCTATGGTGAATGTCTATAAAGCCAGTATGGTGTGCATGATGGCAGGTAAGTTGAAATACTTCATGTGATGTGACATGATAGTTAATCTGAGTTAATAGTCTGAATCCAGCTGTTAAATGGAGTTATACCCCTTTACTTCCTCTTGAACCACGGTTTCAACATAGGTGGTGTGAGTAGAATCGTGACGCATTTTAAGTAACAAATATGTTTCAGCTTTCATAGTTGAGATATTTTTTATGCAGTCGGCACATGTGTTGTACTCCGAAATTCTCCTTTTCATTCGATTGACACTATTTTCGTAATTGAGAGAATTCAATTGCGGAACGTTCAATCGAGTACGCCCAGTCGCCCACTGAGTGAGTGACATTTGAATTTTACCTGCAGAGAGTTTAAATATTCATTCTGTCCTTTGAAACTTGATTAAAAAAATGACATATATTATTGAAAAAAAATTGTAGCACTATTATATTCTATGTGGTTTCGCATGAATCTTATGTACAAGCAGTCAAGCCAATTTGAGCATGTAGTCAAAAACGACACAGTTCAATGTTATGACAGTTCAGTTTTCAAAAGGTTAAAGAAATGACTAAGATATCTGCATTAAAATTTTGACATTGACAAACTGCTAGATAAAATAAAGATGAAGGTATTTAGAATGTTGTGGCCAGTAGAAATTGATGTAACAGTATTTTTAATTATAGGTGCTGATTTTATTAAGACATCAACAGGTAAAGAAGGTGTAAATGCCATATTACCAGTAGGTCTTGTCATGGTTAGAGCTATCAGAGAATATCATCAGAAAACTGCACACAAGGTATTGTATTCTGAACTTTTGGATTGAGAGGATTCAATTGCAGAAAATTCAATTAAGAATCCCCATAATTAAAATCAAGATATACACACCATTTCCTCTTCCACAATTAAGACACACAGAATTAGCGGATAACTCAATAATCATGGTAAATATAAACAGAAAGTACCAGAATAAAGGAAAAAATGTTTAATTTATGTCTGTAATTTTAAAGATTTTTTCTTGGAGTATAAATAAACATACTACCTTCCTGCTTGAATATTGTATTTATTTTATTAGGTTGGCTTTAAACCTGCTGGAGGTATTAGATCTGCTAAAGATGCTTGTACATGGTTATCAATGATGAAGGAAGAACTGGGAGATGAATGGACAAAACCAAACTTATTTAGAATTGGTGCTAGTAGTCTTCTTGGTGATATAGAGAGACAAATATTTCACTATGTCACCGGTAGATATGCTGCAGCACATGAATTACCTATGGCGTAATTACCTACTTATCTTGTATAAAAATCTTGCCGTAATTTTATTTTATTGTTATTCTCAGGTATATACATTAATGGGATACAGAATTCATATATATGTAGTTGGTTTGAAATCAGGTTTTGGTATTGCATGTATGGATTAAGAATGAATTTTGCCTTAAATGAATTGGATATATAAAATCATTTATGAAATAAACAAAATGAAAGAACTGTTTCTAACAAGAAATTAAAGGTGAAACAGAACTCAATTTATTAAATAATATATAAATAAATGAATTAAAATCCACTATTCTAAAAGTGTTAAACAATATTTATTATTTTGGGGTTCTTAGTGGTACACAATAGGACGTTAAACCCCATTTCATTTCATTACTTAGTGGTACATGGTCTAGTTCTATATCAGTAGTGCCCAGGGCTCTTAAGAAGTAGGAAATGAAGTGAACTGGGTTTTACGGTCCTATTATTCTGCACCAACTGGTCTAATGAAATCAGGCATTCGCCAGACATTTTGCATGAGGGACATTTGTCCTGATAACAGATTTCCGCCCACCCTTCATCGAATTCCAAATGCTAAGGTTTCTTTGATGTGTAAGCCAATGTTTATGTAAACTAGACCCCGTTGTCGGACAATACTAGACTGGAACCCAGGACGTCCTCTTTAGTGAGCCAATGCCATACTCACTGACCACTGTAGCTCCCCTAAGAAGTGGCAGGAAACACAGTACTCAAAGAAACACCCAGGAATCCAGGAAGGCGACCCTTCTTCACGTCGGGTAGGTGTCATGACTTGCATCTATAGATAACAGGTTTAAGTATCCCCAAAGTTTTCATAACCCCCCCCCCCCTTTCGACGTGCCAACCCCTATTACATACATGATATATGTTCCTAAATCTAAGATTCACTTTTGGATCAGTTTTCAGGCTCAAAACTGTATATCATAACAACCGACGGTGCTAGAACGCGCCCATATCAAACCAACGAGAAAGGAGGTAGAGAGAGAAAAATGCGGTTTAACGTCAACTCGACACAAACTAGGTCATTTCGAGACTAACATAGTTTTTGATTTTATTACAATAATTCGCTTGTGCGTAGGGGTCTTTAGCAGTGGCCAGTGGGCGGACCCGGAGAAAACCCACAAGGATGAGCAGGCGACCCTACTCCCTGTCACATACAACCGGGGATTTGAAACCACGCCAGTTGACTGATATTGCGCGCACGTGCTAACCCTTCGGTCGGGACTATAATATATAGTGAAGTAGAAATGAAGTAATCACTAACCGCCCGCGACAAATCTCTAAAAAATCAGATTAAAAAAGCGTCTTGCGTATTATTACTCAACCCAATTATCACGTGTAATGAAGTGAATGTGGCTTTCCAATTCATTATTGATGAAGCACGATTTCTTTTTACGGCAAAGGCTGGTCATAGGGAAATATGCTGTATCGATTATCTAAGTAAAAGGATTATTATAATACCTATAGAAGTAATAAAAAGACTTAATCGATCATTTGGCACAAGTTATAATTTCTAATAACACTGCCCAGGTCAAATTGATTCGCTTGAGAAAACGGATTAGTGCTATATTTATTACTGCATAGTGTGTAGCTATAGAAATCGCCATTGATATATGTAGTTTGTTTTATATACGAACAATTGACATTGTTTTGTACGTAGTGTTGGGTGTCTGTGTGTTTAGTTTAGCGGCACTGGAATTGGATTTCGAATTGAACGTATTAATTTTATAGGATCATAAACATATTACTGGGGAAAATACAGAAAGATTAAAGGTCTATAGAATTGTGAAACCTGTCAGACGATTTGTGAATAACTGGTTAAAACACTTGCAGCTTATAAAACCATAAGACTAAGATCTTCGGATAGCAGAAAGGTGTTTTTCAGACATGTACGCAGTGTGGTTTCGTAGAAAGTCCATGTAAAATGGATGAGTCTGTCATTCAGGGGAATTAATGAATAGATATACAGGGTAGTAATGAATGCAAGTTAACACCATGTCCTTCTCTAGCAAGGATATATATTATCATCTACCATATCTGACGACAGTTCCAAACAACACTCCACGTACCGAATTACAAACAGCCCATGTTGAATTCTGTGATTTGTCGAGACCCAGCGCCAGCGGAACCGACAACGATAATGGTAAGGATTGTCACAACGCCTTCAGGGCCAAACAACCGATATTGCCCCGTATCCAGAAAAGGATAATGCCCAATACACCGGAACAAGAAATTGTCAGTAAAAGTTACCCCACACTAAATTTCAGCAAATGTAAAGTTCAAACAAAGTTCACCGAAGGGTTAAGTTCCTTGAGTAGATCTGACGAACCTCTTTACAGCATTCAGAGAAAGGATGTTCTAGCGGCAAATTTACCAAATACAATAAAGTTATCTCAAGAGCGAAATAAAAGTTATTTCACCATTAACTGTAACATTTATTCTGAACAGAAGATGAAGCCCCATCTTAAACCTAAAAGACTGGCTGAAAAAGGAAGGATAAAGTGCAATGTCACTACACAACCTCAAAAATTGCCAGTTCTTAGATTCGCACCTGATGTTCTCGAGGATTCTCCGATCCAGAAAAGGCGCACGTCACCCCAAAATGAGAGACCCGTTACTCCATACTATCCAGAAAGCAAAAGACCAAAACAACACGCTATTGTCCCAAACGTTGTTTGCGTTGGGGAATCATTAAAGGAAGAAATCGAGAACACTTTGGCATTAAACAGCCGGCAAAAGCAACCATACCCCATTGTAGACGCGAGGCATCACCAGAGAGTACTACCAACAAAGGAAACGGGTTTATCCAAAGCTCAAATAGAAATTCCGGATAGTATTTTGAGAGATTCTAGTTTCCTCAAATCAAATAAACGGAATCAAAGCAATTCGCTAGAACAAAACAAATATACTACTAATCCAATAAACCAAATATGCCACGAAGAAGGATCATCAAAAGTTTTTAAATTATTTGTAAAAATGCCCCAAATAAATAGTTTTGGAACGTTCGTGGCTCCACCGACAACGCCAAGTGAAGGATATTACCCACCGCAGAATAGCAGAACTATTGGTGTCAAGTCGCCCCGAAACTGTGATAATAACAATGTCGATAATGAACCAATTCGGATCGATTCCGTGAACTCAAATCCATTGTGTATTGACACTTATTCAAACACTCAAAACCAAAACGAGGTTGACATTTTAAACTCCGATCTTTGTTGTCGAGAAGTTACAACCCAGATATATTCTGATCAATAAAATCATTATTTCAAAATGCGAAAGTGTGCGACTGTGGTGATGTCTGTTGGACTCCTCGCTTTTATGTGACAAGACGTTGAGTAGGTTGTCCACCCTCGTGGGTTTTCTCCGGGTCCCCCGGTTTCTACTCATTGCTAAGACCCCTACGTGCAAGCGAATTATTGAAATATTTAACCATGTTAGTCCCGAAGGCGAAATCACCTAGCATATGTCGGGTGGACGTTGAAATGAAATGGGGTTTAACGTCCTTCTGTTCTTTTGCGACTGGGCTAATGAAGATGGGCGGTTGGATGTTAAGCCCCATGTAACACATTAAAAAATTCTTTTTTAAATATGATAATTCATATCGGTATCAGTCAATATCAATTTTATGCGTCCGTTCGTGAAAATATCCTGCATATCAGAGTTGTTGACAGACTGACAGGATTGTTATTTGGGCCCAGGGAAGACCCATATTCAGAATGTTGGGATGTTTATTAGAGCATAAAGTCGATTGTAATTTCGAACGTGGAGTTTTGTTTCCATTCACGTTTTGACTGTTAATAAATTTGGGCGCGATAGAGGACACAGTTGTTGAGATTGTTCATTGGGCAGGGACCCACGACACCGTAACCCAAAGGTGACCTGCCAGCTAGAGGTCGAGGCACAACACTCAAGATCACTAGGCCATTCAAACCTGTGGTTTAATGTCTGCCTTCTTGGTAATGGTAGGCCTATCGCACACAAGAACTGGGAGAACTAGAAACTTGGCCCTGTTAACTAGAATCTGAAATTGCAGTCTTATATTTGCGGCCTATGGCCTATGGCCATTGATTGGTTTATTGGGAAGTTCTTAAATGTCTTCGACATTGAAAATACGAATTATTTGCCAATTTAAATCAACATTGATGCTGTGATCTTATCGGCAAAAAGATGGGCTTCTGATATCCAAAATTTAAGATTGTGTACCAAAATGCGTTTCAGCGCCATTTGTAACAAGGCACTAAAAGAACGAGGCAAGACATATTCAACAAATTATGTTAAACGATGACGCCATATCATAACTAGACACTAGAGAGTGCCCTTCGATTGAGACTTCTGGAATATTTCGCCGAACATAGAGTAAAACCAGTAATGATTAAATGTAAATCAGTTTATATACATTACATTACATTATGATATGCGTTGCGACCAATTTGTCCAAAATATTAGCGATTTAGCTCCTTTAAACATAATGGGTTCGCCGAATGTAGTTTACCTTTTCGTGCAATTCTTTGTTTTCCCGTTAGGTGCCATTTGCATGCTACTATAGGTTTACATCTAAGAAAAGTGTTTGAGGTCGAGCCTTAATTAAAGGCAGTTTGTGATTTGAGGGCGGAGGGATCGGGTGTAACAAAGAAGTTATGTGAGAAATTTAATTCACCTCCTTCAACATTTTTTCATCAGATGATTATAACATGTTAGGCTAACTGTTGTTATAAAGATAAAGGTCACCGGAATGTTAAAAACAATGTTATAGGCTAAGGCATTGAGTGGATTTCATTTTCATTTCATTTCGTAATTAGTAGTCTCAACCCTGATATTATAAATGAATTTATCTCCCTTATATCTACAAGATACGTAAAATTGTAACACGGCCCCATGAACAACACCCATTTCCGCCTTTCTGGACGCATACATTTCATAAACATGGCACATTATAGAACATAAAATAAATAGTAGTAATATACGAAACATGTAATACAATTTCATGTTAAAAGTGAAAATATATCGGAAACATTATTTCCAAATGTATATTAAGAAACGAAAAGATCAAGTGAATTTTGCCTTAGGGTACTCGTTTTGAGCGTGCAAGATAGATTGCAGGTGCCAACCACCAGTAAACTCAAATGTTGGAATGAATGAAAGAATGGAATTGGGTTTAACGTCCTACTGTTATACGCCTAACCTGGGCTAATTGAAGACTGGCATACGCCATACAGTGTGCTATGAAAGAATTTGTTTGCCCGGGCAGCGGCACTACGTACTCTTATATCGAATTCCAACTGCCAAGAGATCTTTTACGTGCACGCCAATTTGTACACGGGACCTCGGTTTTTTATCCCATCCGAACGACTAGGCAGCTGTCCTGGTCCAGCCATCCGTTCTGCTTCACTGACAAGGAGAAATCATGCGGAAAAACGAGATAAACTTTCGCGACAACCAGGCTAGCGAGCCGGCACCTTATCCACTTAGAAACGTGATCCCCCAAATGTATAGAAACAGTTCCCCTGTTGATAACTTTCGTCTTTGTGCTGGTTTTATTACAAAAATGTTAGCCAGATGCGTTCTCGGTGGGTGGGTAGGCAGGCATCTACACGTAATATAATATTCAAAAAAAGTAGGGGATATTTGATTTTGGGGGCATAATACTAAAATATGCAAATGACTACGACAAAAGTCACTATAGAACCTAACAGAAGAAACATTTCCAGTTACATGTGACGCCCAAACGCGCCAATAGCTACCGCATGGAATGCAGGTGATGCTTAGGAACATCATGGGGGTCCAACCCAAGATTTGCACGACTCTGACTTTGAATGTTACAGTCATTGTGGCATTGAATTCCAGGGTGGAAACATCAGTTTAATTGTTTTAGTGACCAGAAAACAAATTTTGATATGCTTTGGCTTACCCAAAATGAAAGGTTACGTGCCCTTGGCATGCTACAGATCGGCACAACACAGGCGGTTGTGGCGCGGACGATGAATGTTTCTCAGTCTGTCATAAGCAGGCTATGGTCCAGATACCGTGATATACAATCTGTACAGGACAGACCACGCTCAGGTCGACCAAGGGCGACAACTCAAGCCCAGGATCGATTTATCCGTACCTTGGCCTTGAGAAATCGTGTCATCACAGCAAATCAGATCAGCGCTCGTCTTCAAACAGACACTGGTGTGAGAGTGAGTGGCCAGACCACTCGGAATAGACTGCATAGGGGTCACCTTCGCACCCGACGTCCTCGCGTGATCCCTTGTTTGAGAGATCATCACATTCAGGCAAGACGTCGTTGGTGTAGGAATCGTCAACACTGGGATAATCGACGCTGGAGCAATGTGATGTTTTCAGATGAGTCAAGATTCACTGTTGATTTTTTGGACAGACGTAGGAGGGTGTGGCGTCGTCGAAACGAGCGCTTCCAAGACGTTAACGTCTTACGTCATCAGACATGATCGATTTGGGGTGGTTCTGTTATGGTGTGGGGAGGCATCACTGTTGCTGGAAGAACGGCTTTACATATTGTTGCAGGGCGTGTTACAGGCCAGTACTACCGAGACAACATCTTGGCAGTCCATGTTGTGCCGTACGCACGACGTCATGGCCACCGTTTTAAGGCGTTTTATCTTCCAGGATGACAACGCAAGATGTCACAGGGCCAGGATCGTTACAGGTTACCTCCAACAACAGAACATCACCACATTACCTTGGCCAGCACTGAGTCCCGACCTCTCCCACATCGAGCATGTCTGGGACATGCTTGGACAGCGGTTACGTCAACGTCAACAACGTCCTGCCAATGTCCAAGAACTAGTTGCTGCGTTGCAACAGGAATGGGACAATCTGGACTCAAATGACCTTAGACGTCTCATTAGTATATGCCACGTCGGATCAATGCTTGTTTGGCAAACAGAGGAGGATTTACCCGTTACTGACTTTGTTGTGATGCTGTGTTAACTTTGCTGATTGACCCCGGGTATCATTTTACCGTTATAGTGACCAGTCTGTGCCTTACTTAGTCTAACGATTATTTGGAATAAATCGATGAATGTGAACTTCATTTCATTTTGTCATTTGTTTCTTCGTCAGTTTCATTAGGTGACTTTAATAACACTTAAAAATCAAATATCCCCTACTTTTTTGGAATAGTATAATACATGCCCTCTTACATACAAAAACAAACGAAACCGGAAATGACTGATAACGCTCGAATCCGATGAGGTTTCAAATTGGGGTACAAGAGACGGGTGGGATTAATAGGTTATGTTTCCTCCCTTCTGAACAGGTGCCCCCGAATTACGAGTTCCTTCAAGTTATCCAGTCTGCATTAGTAGCCCAGTCGGAGCAGGACAGTATAGAGCTTTAAACCCCATTTCATTTCACCTCAAATACTCAATGACATCATATACCCTCTGTCCTAATTAAAATATCGCGCCTCTTTTTCTGCTCCCCTCCCCCCTGTTCCAACCAGACCCAGTGATGGCCACTTGTGTACATCGAAAGTGTAAAAAGTATAATTACCTCAAGGTAAAACTGTTCGTTGGCTATTTTAATGGTTTATACTTCATTGCTTTTGTTAAAAGCATTTATATCAGTACAAATTATTAAGATATGTGTTAAAACTGTTCGTGAATGTATATCAATTGTAGCCGAGGCCACGTCTAAAAAACAACACTACGAAGCATTGCCGCCGGTTTGACCTAGCACTAATCCTACACATCTAAATGAGCAGGAATTGTGTCTCGGAGTTTCTTAATTTATAAATTCACGGATAATTTACCAGACCTCATACCAAACTTGACGTTTTCTTCCTTAATTGGGACCCCCTATCCAAGCACCCACCCCGCTGCCCAAATTACTGAACACGCCCCGGGGTGTAGACATCCAACAAATAAATTAGTGAACTACTAGATGAATTCACCTCCCACAATGAGACAAGTGATCATTGTAAACCATCTTGTTACAGATCACTAAAGCTTTTTCCCATTGACTTTAATGTTAATTCTCGTATCTTAGACCGGCTCTAACTTTGGGTTAGGTAGAAAGCTTTCTACCACTACTACCACCGATGGAGCAATATGTGGAATACTCTTGACCAAAAGGACGTGTGAGGTTCTTCATGAAAAACTTGAGATATTCAAGCTAAAAGTAGAGATAACTAGACATGCACTTTACGGCCCTAACCAACCTCTCTAATTCTACACCAAAAAGTCAACAAAAATCGCCTTGGAAAAGAGGGAAAAAAGGAAAGGGAGAGAAAAACTAAAAATGGACCTGGTTTGACTTGTACCTAGTTTAGCTACAAGTTTCATTAGCATTTAAATCAATAGAAATCTTTTCGATTTATTGTTTATGTATGATATTTAGAGGTAAACATAGGTGATTGAAGACCCCTGGGGATAGCCTTTAGCCGATAAATCTTTTGTAAAACTGACCGTAATTTGTGCTTTTAAGGGAAAATTCTGACACTAAACCCCGAGCGACTGGTTTGCTTACCAATTCATGTTATGCATTCCCACACACTACAAACCAGTAACGATAAATCTCTTCGAGCTTAATGGCGGCTTTGGATATATACAGGGGAATTGGGGGTTATTCTTCTGGAAGTTTTTCTTTAAACCTGTACGCAGGTTCGCCTTCCGGGGTAGTTTTGTTGGCCATAAGAAAACATGATAATATGAGGTTTTTCTTACGGGAATTCTGGGTTATTGCGTACATGTTAAAGGGTCAATCCCTATAATGTTTTTGAGAATAAAACTCTTAAATTTTGTGTTAAAATCCATTAAGATCCCCCACCTTAGGGCCGAGCAACTAACTCAATATATGTGATACGTTTTCAAACAACTTAAACCAATAGTCTTTATCTTGAAATGGAGTCCGGTGTCCCAAACTGTATTATGCGGTGATTTGATAAAACCGGAGTTTTATTTTATAAAAATAATGTGTCGGTGAAATTTACCTTTTGTTATCAAGTACAGCACATGGACCATTCACCATGTAGACCTCTAAAGGAACGGGAATCGATTATCGGGTCACCAAACGAAAGAATTGACCCGAAATCTTAAAAGGGTTACGTGTCCGGATAAGCTGTTTTAACGCTCACGTCCAAACGACTCAATATTTTGAGCTGAAATTTTGAGTCAGAGTCGACTCAATATTTTGAGCTGAAATTTTGAGTCAGAGTATATACACCAGTCTTCTATATTTTGGTGTTTGAATTTCATACGTACTCGGACTTTTATTTTTGAGGCTCTGTTCTATTCGGGACAGTCCCTTTAACATGGTCGGTTTATGAATAAGATAAAGTCCTCGACTTTGGTTATGCTGGTGAAGACAGACTTCCGAAAAAAAAACCTCGACAGAAAAACCTCAACCTTTCTCGCAGCATAACCTTAGTCTCGTGCTTTAGCATACACTAATTTAACGGGTAGTTATTTACTTCAAAAGTATGGTAAATTTGGTATATATTTTAAAATGCAGAGACATCCGATCTTACTACAAAAATATTAGATTCCCTGAAAAGTACCCCGAGGGGCGCACACAAGCCAAATAATATGTGAGGCTATCTCTAATATAAAAGTCGGTCTGTCCCAAAGAGTTAAGTAAGGGGCGCTTCGGATGTGCTGATCCTATCTTATGGCTAACATTGAGATAATTAAACAGGCAGTAGAATTTGCGATTAAAAAGAGGAAACAAGTTGGCTGAGGATAATTCAGTAATATATTTAGGCTTCGATGTTAATTGTAAAAAGACTGACGATAAATACACGCTGAAATGGTGATTGAATGAATGGAATGGGGTTAAACGTCCTACTGTTATGCACTCAACCTGAGCTAATTGAAGACGGGCATACGCCATATACAGTGTGCTATGAGGGGAATTTTTCCCGAGCAGTGGCGCTACGGCCTACTCTTATATCGAATTCCAACTGCCAAGGGATCTGTTACGTGCACTCCAATGTGTACACGGGACCTCGGTTTTTCTTCCCATCCGAACGACTAGGCAGCTGTCCTTGTCAGGCCCTCCTTCTGCATCACTGACAAGGGGAAATCACGTCGGAAAATCCAGATGAACTTTCTCGGCCAGTGCAGAGATCGAACACCCGACCTCCAGGCGCTGAAATGGATTCTCCATTCAATCAAGTCACGCAATAAACAAGGCTGATTCTCGCTAAATGATTTGACTGGGGTTTGAATCAAACTTTTGATTGATAAATTAGTCGGAATATGTATGAGTCCAAATATATAATCAAATCAAAAAGTGTGTACGCTGGGAGTCAATCTTATAATTCAGGACTAAAAATGACCCCCATCCAACCCCCACCACCACCACAAAGGCGGAGTATTGATTATTGTAATACCACTACTAGAACTTTAAAGACATTAGCATTGCTTTCGTTATTTCAAGAACACAACAAAAATGTGCCTCAATCCAAACTGTGGTCCGACGGAGTTGAATAGAGACATCAAAAACCGTAATGTTCATACTTAAAGGAGCTAAATCGCTAACTTTTGGGACATAAAAATTTACAAAAATAGGTCGCAAAACATATAATACTGTAATATGAATGTATATAAACTGATTTACATCCAATGGTTTCCGATTTTACTCCAATTTCAAATCAATCGAGTGGAAATTTCTAGCGTCTGGTTATTCCAGTTTACATAAGCCGTTTGATCTGGTACAATGTTTCTATCCCCGTCTCTCTAGTCTCTCATTACGACTGCGACTGAAGCGAATTATGATACACGATTCGTGTACCAATGGTAAAAAAGTTATTGTATCTTAAATATCGGATATCAGTAGCTCATCTTTTCCCAGTAAGTTAACATCATCAATGTTGATAAAAAATTGACGAATAATTCGTCTTTTCGAGGTCAAAGATTTTGGAGGATTTTGAGTTACTTTAAGAATGTTACGTATTGGGAGTGTAAATTTTAGCAATATTTATGGATGTTAACCTAATTGACCTCAATATTTCGGCCCCATTTCCACCTGGTGTAGTTTTTGCACTAGGATACATTAATCAAATAAAAACCGCTCTAGGTTTTCCAGCATTATATTCCTCGTACAATATACCTACGATACTAACTATAATAATTCATACACATAAACAAATAAATAGTTTAATACACACTTTTCGACATATTGGCACAGACGGCTTCATTGATAAATAATAATCACTTTATCATTACTTTTTAGCACTTCCAACAATAACCACACCTTTGACAATTCGCATAGGCACTGGTTTGTCCGAATCAGGCCTACCGTTTTCGTTTTTGACCACTTTATCCGTATCCTCTTTCAAGCGTGGGTCCAGTCTAAACACGGGTGGGTGACTTCGTGGAATCTCCTTTTTAAAATTTATTTTGACAAGTTTGTCATCAGACTTTTGTTCATATTCGTTTCGTCTGTTTTCGCTGAAAACTTCCAGTTTTTTATATTTGGCTAATCGAGCTTTTCTGTCATCACTCTGTACCCCACTTTTGTCACCAGTATCAACAAGATTGCCAGTCATGAATGTTCGCGTTATTTGATTGTTTTCAGAGATTGTGTCTCCGTTTTCCGTTTGATTCATCCATATCGGATTTCTAAGATTTTTGGGTTCCACCTTTTGACGATTAATCGATTCAATAATGTGTCTTGGTTGTCTTGTAAGAGGGCAGTACTGCTGTTCACCAAAACTAAGAACTATCGCATTGTGTTCATTTTTGTCACCAATTTCACTTTTTAAAATAATATGTGGCTTTTCTTTTGCTCTTTTGGACGTAGAGTTTTTTAATCGCTTGAGTCTCTTCTGTCGAACCATGTAACCTTGATTTATGGTTTTTGTTTGAACTTCTTCCTCCAAAGGCAAATCTCTCTTTGTGCTTACTATGAATAAAGGACAGGTTTTGGGATCAAATCCTAAGTCACTCTCCGGATCAGTGACATCGCTTGATGAATCTTCTTCCCCGGGTGATTCGATATCTTGGATGATACGCAACTTGGGATCGTCCTTCTTAGTAGGAGGAACTGGTGAGACTGGAACATAATCTGGCCTCTTCCTGTCAATTTTATCAAGAATAGACGGTCTACCGTCATTAAGTTTAAGTTGTGATTGTAACTGAAGCCGGTAAATATCCCTGTTTAAAAGTATTGGTTCTTCAGCTTGTTCAGATCGAAGTTCGTTGTAACCGATAGGGAAATTATCATAATTGCCTTTAAAGGGTTTACTTAAATTTGGTAATGGGACATTTGAACGATAGTCCTTGCTTTTTAGGCTTTCTTGTATATTCTGTTCCATAAGTTGTCGCTTGGCCTTCTTTGTTGTGGCATCTGGCATTTGCGAAAACCATTCCTCAAGTGTCTCCTGGTGACTGTGTAATAAGTTTTCATTTTGGACCACACTCGTTTCTGGTATGACACCTGGAATTTTCTTGGGTGCCAACTTTGGAAGAGAAACCGAACGATGTTGATCTGGCTCCTTAACCTCCAAAAATGTCACATGGCTGGGTTTCCTTTTAAAATAAGAGAATTCCTTGTTGTAGAAACTAGTAAGCGTTGAAACCGTCTTTTCTCTTAGTATGGTCAAATCTTGCATACTGGAAGATTGTCTGATCATAGATGATGGTTTAAAACTTGCGGAGCGTGGTTTACTAACCTGTGATTTATGGACATTGAAACCATTTCTGCGTGGAGATCTGCATGTCTCGTAAGACAAATCAAGATCATGGGCTAATTGAGGTAAAAAGCTGTTGTCATCAGGATGGCTGTATTCTATTGCACCATTTCTACATCGAACCTTTTCAGAAAGCAGCGTGTACCAGTCACGAGGATTTGTAATATCTTTACCATTACGGTACGCCTTGGAATCAGTCGGTGCTACAGAAGGCACTCTTTGACGCGACACAATCATATTCAATGGCTACAACTGTGTTTTAAGGACGAATAAAATGGATTATCACAAAACCACTAAATGTTTAAACATCGAGCAATCCAAGTATACGCCTACATATCGTACTAGAAAACGAAGCAATAAGTCGCCTCTTGGTGTAAGAGTAATCTCCAATACTCTCTTTGGATCACATGGCGAGGATTTATATTATCTGAAATAAAAGATAGTACAATAAATATCTGGATTATAAGGACTAATCTGCACTATATATAGATAAATACTAGTATGTATGACTGTATGTGTGTGTGTTATCCCCTTATTAATGCGTGTTTTGTTGTTGTTATAATATGTAATCAATTTAGCCACGAGGACATTTTGTAACTTAACTTTTTTATTAAGCTTATATATTTTTATTAGTTGTGAGTTCGGTTTCGAAAACGTTTGAGATGGGTGGAACATTTTAGTGTTGATTTGTAGCATATTTGTAGCAGTTTCTACTATTTTATAGTGACAGACTGTTCTGCGCCAAGATTTATATTATTATACAATGTTTGGCTACCAAAATTACAAGATTATAGGGAAAACCATGATCTGCTGAATTACAACCAATGATATCATCCAAGAAACTTTAAGGACGAACAGGCGATGACAACAGAAAACTTTATTTGATTACACGATAATGAACAGAAGCTCTTAATTCAAATACAATTCAAGTCTAATATTTAAGTCTTGAAATATTCAAATTTACAAACAATCGAAAAGATTTAAAATTCAATTAAAAATCGCTAAACGTGCGACTTAATTTGAAATAGAGCGACGCATACTGTCCTGCATAATAGTAATAGACTTAAAATACATTATGTTTACATACCAACTCAAAATGCCTGTTGACTTTTTAAAATATAAATACACAGCAATCTTATAAGAATAATAAATCCCGACTGATCGATCGATTTATTTATTCGTTATTGATGTACTGTCTACGATAAGAATGTTAGCCGCGACCTCTAACATGAATCTAAATAGTTATTAGTTGTGTTTCTTAATTCTCTTTTGCTAAGTGATCAGCCTTGTGTTACACCTCTATTGTCCAATCACATTCACCTACAAAACTAGTATTTGGTAATGCTGTCTGGTTATTAATCGGCTTTATGATCAGCCTGTTATTATTATATGCCAGTTTCTATAGTGAAAGAAATAACAAAGGTATACTCTTATATACCTATCTACTCTACATATTTGTACTTTGTATAACAAGCCAATGTATGTAAACATCGTATCGAAAAGATTTAACTGACTTTTAGCTTGTCAAAGTCAAATACAAAACTATAATGGGGAAGCACTTACTAAACTAAAAATAACTGTTTTCTAAGCAAGTTGTATTTGAATAAACGTGCTTATCCTGTAAAGATCGGTGGATGCCCCCCCCCCCTCCTCCGGTCGACTTTTTATGGGCCTTATTAAAAGAAAACAAAAGAAAGAAATAGCACATCTTCATGTATTATTGAAAAGAAATGGGCTTCAATGTCCTACCTTTCTTTACCAACCGGATTATTGCAAATGACATGCAGTATTGTAAACAAAGAATAAATTGGATCAATTAATTTATGTTTGTACATTGATATCTTATCTCATTATATTTTCATTATTTATATCACGTTACCCCCATATAGTATTCCATGCCAAACGTATTTTTTGTATGCATGTATGTTGATATATCTGTATTTTTTGTATACTGTTCTTAATGGACGTAATATGCAAATATAAAAGTTGAAAAAAGTCGATATTAAAGGACCCTAGTTCGTAACTCAAAATCCTCCAAAATCTTCGACATCGAAAACACTATTATTGGTCAATTTAAATCAACATTGGTGATGTAAACTTACCGGGAAAAGATGAGCTTCTGATATAAGATATTTAAGATAACATAATTTTTTTAACATTGGTACACGAATCTTGTAACATAATGCGCTTCAGCCCCAGTTGTAGACTGGAATAACCAGAAGCTAGAAATTAGAGTAAAAACGGAAACCATTGAATGTAAATCAGTTTATATACATTCATATTACAGTATTATATGCGTTGCGACCCACTATTGTAAATTTTGAGGTCCAAATTGTTAGCGATTTAGCTCAATGAATTGGCGCTTAAATGGTGAGACTTTCCCGGTGCTTGCTATAGGACTATGGGACGGAGGCAAAGACGATGAATGATTTAATTTGTAACTGGTTCTTGTTCGTGAAACACGTGTATAAGGTTTTCAGAAATGGCAGGGGAAAGGGGGTTAACATAAACTCGCGGAACACAGAATATCAATACGGTCCGGCTTTCCTTGGGTTGGGGAGGGGGGTATCAGTAGAGTTCGTCATCTTATGACTTCAATACTTAACACCAAATTGGAAATAAATCACACGAAATTGGTAATAAATCCTCTGCAGACTGTAGACTGTCGTGGTAACAAGGTTTTCGCAGTGGGTAAGGTGCAACTCCGCAACGGCGGACATCGCTGAAGCGGAATACCAGTATGGTTACATTATGTTGCTGACCCTTTTGCTGTTGACCCTGGTTGACCTGCACATACCACAAGTATGTACTGTACTTTAATGTTTTCTCTCGGAGGAAGATGACATCCTTTTTTGCCAGTTGTATAGATTCATTGTGGGTGTGTATAATATGACAGTTTACTTATTTTAAGACGCGTCTTTAGAGTTTGGTAGACCGACAATAGTTTCACCCACCCACCCTTCTATAATTTTCTTTTTTACCAAACTGGTAAATTGAATTAGAATAATATAAATTTAAAAAGTAAATATTAGCCCTTGGCGTGGTCACA
The DNA here is from genome assembly GCA_917208275.1 of Patella pellucida. Taxonomy (NCBI): domain Eukaryota; kingdom Metazoa; phylum Mollusca; class Gastropoda; family Patellidae; genus Patella; species Patella pellucida. Next base: position 77,604,342 of record OU795036.1, read on the forward strand.
CGTACAACTCTATTTGTAAGACGTCAGATTTCTGAAACATTAGACAACGAGGATGGTGTATAGTATTGAATATTTATTGCTTAATTAAGTTATGAACATTTATTGTAGTGTTCGTCCTTTATCTTGAGTTCAAATCAGTTGGCATAATTCAATATAGGACAGGATTCAAATTGATTTATTTATGATAGCGTCGGCCTATGTCATTGATGTTCGCTCAAAGGCTAATAATGTCTTTCTCGTCTGTTTTTAGTTCTTACGGAAGTAGCCGTTTGTATACCAACAAAAGGGTCACGCGATGTGGTTAAGTATGGTTTAAATGACCCGAGGAGTATACAATTAGGGAACTATTTAAAACACGCAAATAAAGAAGGAATTTGCGTGCTTGATCTAATGCGATTCTAAAAACTTAAGACAGTCAGTGGAATTTTGTTTAGATTAACTTTAGACTGTAATTGTTACTTGTTATCTAAAATGTACGAAACGTTTATGGGTCCAAATATATATTTAACACAAACAATTCCAATAGTTCCAAAATAACATATTTCCCGCGATGAATCACATAGCTGGTTTAATTGTCTTATAACATGTATCTAAAGGCGGCCACAGATCGACCTTCCGACGCGACTCAACTGGTCGCCGACTAGTTTTCCGGCGACTGCCGCCGATCGTCGCAAGATTTCCGTCGCCGATTCTAGTCGATCTAAGTCTAGCTACGACCGTCGTGCGACAGTTTTTCACGATCGGCGACTGATTCGCAGGAGTTGAACATGTTCTACTTCTACGATGCGACGGAACCAGTCGCCGACTCGTCATCGTCGATGCGTGCGTTTCAACGATCGGTTGCCGACTGCGCTATAAGTTTTAGCCAATCAGAGCGGCGAATGAAAAATCAAAATGGCGACCTCGTGGACGACCGTAGAAGAAGAAAGCCTGAATCCAAATTCGTTTTTTTTTTAATTCTCTTCTAAGCCTAGAGAAATGGCTAACGCGACTGCTGTAGCTGCCTGTCTACGACGTTTTTGTAATATGTTGACATAAAATTTAGGAATATAAATCATATCAAATAGAATCATAAACAAAAATTTGAATCCCTCGAGTTAATTTAAATTACTTTCTCAAAATAGTTTCGCTAATTAGATGGAGAGATTATGGAATAATTAGGCATATTTTGTATTTTTATGGGGAAAATTTGTGTGCGCGTACCTGCATTCTGTGTGGCGCCATTTTGAACGAGTAACATGATGTATTCGTGAGGACGCCACAAGTCGGTGTATCGGTGTCGGAGTAGGGTTTTTTTTCATAAGAAAACATGATGTATAAGGTTTTTCTTAGGGAATTCTGCGATATTCTCATTTTACATACATCTAAAATATAACTAACTTATTTCTATAAGATCCACAATGCCCCATGCCCGAAAATATGCCCGAAGCTCTCTTATAGGTATGACTTTTCGGGCAGACGGGTAAAGTGAAAACAAATTTTTATTTCATCTACCTGGCAAAATAAATTGCCAGAAATCTAATAAAACAATAATTTTACGGCCTGGAATAGCAATAAAACGCATTTGCGGCCGTCAAATAATCCAAAATTTTCTTGGGTGGTTCATACAAGGTCAAGGAAAACCCGAAATTTTTCGGGCACTTCTAGTTTTGCTACCCTAACTGTCATCGAGCCCTAATAAAACACTAATTTTACTTTTCTTGTAATTTATAGAATATCACGAATTTGCTGACTATGGTTTAAAGCATTTGTGCGACATCTTTCAGGCATCGATTTTTATATGTGAATGCAGATGCAACAGTCTGATTGGATGGTTGGAATTCAGAGTGGGGTTTCGGCTACAAAACCATTGGCTTCTTTTGGAGCAGAATAGCAGAAAACGCATATGCGGTGATAACATTTTCAAATTTTTCTCCGGGAGCGATTGATTGGTTATTTGGAATTCGGCTCAGCCTGCAGGTAGTCTACATTGGACCAAATTGAAGTTGCTGTATTCACAGGCTGGAATAGCAGGAAAACGCGTTTGCGGCAGTTAAATTTTCTCGGACTGTAAACGATTGATTGGAATTCGAGTCAGTCACCGTAATTAGGCTATATTAAATCACTTTGCAGTTGCTTTCTTCACCGGCTGAAATAGCAGGAAAACGCGTTTGCAGCAGTTAAATTTTTAAAAATTATCTCCCGTCGTGGAGGACTGTAAACGATTGATTGTAATTCGAGTCAGCTACCTTAATTAGGCTATATTAGACAGATAATAATTACTGTAGTTCAACAAGGTTTTTTTAATAAGAAACATTTTATTCTTTGTCTAAAAATCGATTATCGCAAAGTAGGACGTTAAATATATTTTCGTTTCATCTTATTCCCAGTATTTGGAGTTTAATTAAGTTGCAACAAAGAGTGCGTATTTTTTGTCGTGGACAATTAGAGGACATTAACCGGAAATAATATAGCTCCATTGATACACACAAAAAGGATGTTTTTGCTTCATTTTTCAAAACTCCTTCGGTTAGCAATATTTTTGCACATATAAATCGTTTGATCCAGTGATTTATATCTCCGGTTTAGCTTATATATAGAACAAGAAATGTGGTGATTGACCCATTATAAACGGATAATTTAAAGATACGGTTACAGACTAGCCGGAAATGGCATTTGGCACGCTAAACATTTTATTTTTGAGATCACTAGGTTACTAGTTGTTTTGTTTTGTTTATCAGATACATCATATTTCTATGATATGAATATAACCAATTTATAAGGTCATAAAATATAATTGTACAATGAGTGGGGCCATAATAAACAAAACCAAATGAGTCACAGTTTATTTAACGTGCCTGCAGGCACGGACGTGTCGCGGGATGAAATTAAAATGAAATGAAATTGAGTTTAACGTTCTACTGTTATGCTCCTAAACTGGGCTAATGAAGACGGGCATACATCATACAGCGTGCTTTGGGGGCAATTTTGCCTGGGCAGCGGCGCTACGGCCTACGGATATTTTACGTGCACGCCAATGTGTACACGGGACCTCGGTTTTTTGTCCCATCCGAACGGCTAGACGGCTGTCCTTGTCAGGCTCTCCGTCCTACATCACTAAAAAGGGGAAACCACGCCGGAAAGTCTAAATAAACTTTCGGATGGCCGAATGGTAGGCACATGCATGCTGTAGCCTATCATAAAGCCTGTCATTGAGTCAACTGGCGTGGTTTCGAATCCCCCGTTGTACGTGACAAGGAGTATGGTCGCCTGTCCAACCTCGTTGGTTTTCTCCTTGTCCTTCACTTTTCTCCCACTGCTAAAACACCCTACGCGCAAGAGAATTATTATCTCTCTCTCTCTCTCTCTCTCTCTCTCACTCTCTCATTAACCCAGAGAACAGTAGGACGTGTAAGCCCATTTTTTTTCATCTCGATCCATTTAAACATTTAACGTTTATGTTGTCGGCAGATGATTAGGAATGTTGATAAATTTTCAATTCATTTTTTAACTGATATTAAATCTGAGAAGAATAAGTGTTTTATATACCTTGATACAAACGTTTAAAGCGAGAATTTCATATATTTCCTTAAGAAATTCAAAACATAATTATTTCTATGTCTTTTTCTCAATAGGTTATCAACTCACTTTTATACGACCATGGGCATTATTTCCCACCCTCAAAAAGCATTGGCACAGGAAATAATAACACAATTATCTCCCTTGTTTCCCATTGCCTCCCATCTCCATTGAAGTTGGAAATGATATTTTTGCCAATTTCTCAGCTGGCAATAGTGAATTATAGGATTAATAGGATTATTCTTTAAGAAAATAGGGCTGTTTATGGAAACGATCTTTTTGGGGGGTTTATTTTAATACATTTAAAACAAAAAATAACTTGAAACTTTGAAAATGGAACTTTAAAGACATTCATTTAATCAGGGTTTTACAGAACTTGATAGAGCTTAATTATACACCAAGAACACGATTCAGGAAGTTTTTATATAGCTAAATGTGTTCTGAAATGTCACCCTTATAATTCTTTGTTGTATAATACAATATTACACTTTGATTTTTAAAAAATATGTAATTCAGAATGAAATATACATGTGTTATTTATGTGCTCTGAATAAAATGTAGGATTATTAACTAAAGTTTTTCTGTTTATCATCAATATCCTCGACAGCTCGCCTAGGATGTTACACAACAAGGTATATATAATTTAAAGTAGCTAAGTCTCTAACTTAATATCATCCAAAATCTTCAACTTTGAAAACACGAATTATTTGTAAATTTAAATCAACATTGATGTTGTGATCTTACCAGGAAAAGATGGACTTCTGTAATCCAATATTTCAGACAAAATAAACAGTTTACCAGTGGTAAACGAATCATAATGCGTTTCCGCGCTATTTGTAACAAGGGACTCGAAGAACGACGCTAGATGTATCCCACAAGCCATGTCAAACGGTGACGTCATATTCTTATCAGGAGAGTATGCGCAATAAATACTGTCGGCGTAGACTTGAATAACCGGACGCATGAAGCTGCCATAACTGATTTGTATTTAGAGTAAAACGGAAACGATTGAATGTAAATCAGTTTATATACATTCATATTACTTTTTATATGCACTGCGGCCCATTTGTGTCAATTTCTATGTCCCGAATATAAGCGATTTACTCCTTTAATATTTAATAGCATCAATATACATCAAGTCAGTTTATTTATGCCTTTATTCTTATAAAAAAAATCATAACAATAATAATACTTGTAAAAGATATATTAACAGATTATTGGCAACCTTGAGTAATAACAATCAGATAAACAATACCTGCTACTGTGTAATATGTGCTAATAGGGGAGAGTAATAATAATTAGGGTGTCGTTCTCTAACTGGTTTACTGCTGATCCGATTATAAATTGGATTCTATGGTGAGTGGAGTTAATATGGTCCAACTAGTGTGTTTCGTCTTCTACTCTTCGGTACCGACATCCTGGTTGATACGGTGCGAGAGAGAGAGAGAGAGAGAGAGAGAGAGAGAGAGAGATGGGGTTTAACGTCCACTCAACACAACTAGATCATTTCGGGACTAACATATGGTTTAATTTTATTTCAAAAATTCTCTTGCGCGTAGGGGTCTTTAGCAGTGGGAGGAAGCCGGTATGCCCGGATGAAGCCAACGAGGTTGAGAAGGCGCCCCTATCTCCATGCCATATACGCTCACACCAGGGCTCGAAACCACAGCCGCAAGCCAGAGATGGCCGGCCAGCTAGAGGTCGAAGCGCGGCACTCTAGACCACTAGGCCATCCCAACCCCGTTGATACGGTGCGTTTACGACGATGTCATATAAAGTTTTGTTCTCAGAGGACTGATAGATGGCCTAGTAGGTAGACAGAATTTCAATCGAGTGACGCGGAATTCAGTCCTGTCACAGTTCTACCAGTCCCGACAGCTGAGATGATGCGAGTAGAATTGTGACGAATATTAAGTAACAAATATGTTTCAGCTGCCATGATTAGTAGAGATATTTTTTATGCAGTTGGCACATGCCTTGTACTCCGAAATTCTCCTTTTTTTCAATTCCGGAACGTTCAATTGAGTAGACCCCATGGTTTTGCTGCAAAATTCATTCTTCTTGGTGAAGTCATAGAACTGTACTAGAAGGAAGTCCGACTGGTCGTTTATGTTATACATCGCATGCGCGAAGTCGACTTACTGTTAGTTACTTCCGGTAGAAGGTTTGGTTATTGTTTTATTAAGCAGTGTAGTATTAGCTGATATTAGATTATTTTTTTGTATAATAATTGTACTTAAGATAACGACTGGAAATATTTGAGACAACTTTCCTATATTTATGAGTCTAATGAATCCTATATTCGAATCAGCTGTTTGCCCCACAGGGATAATTGACGTCTTAAAATGTTTGGGTAATACACAGGGGTCAGTTTCACGAAATTTTAACTAAAATAAAATCCAAATTTTAGTAATTTGATTCGATAATATTAGATTGGTTTTAGCGCTTAGCCGGATCAAAATTGAAGTATGTACTAAAATTTGGATTTTATATCTTTAGTTAAGATTTCGAGAAACAGGGTCCATATCTACTTAAGATAAAATAGAAGGCGAACTTTCATGGAATATTTATACATCTTAATCTTAGCCCTGACATAATTATGGTGTTAAGAAATTGCTGTAGGTTACTGTAGGTTACTGTCAATTTGATTATCTTTAGCCAAGTTAACAGCCAGTCTTTTTCCACTGTTTGTTGGTTTCACTAGTTAATCTTGTTGAACTGTTTAGTGATTTCACTAGTTCATCTAGTTGACATGTTTGTACTTCTGATTTATTATTGAAGACTGTATAAAAAGCTGCAGACAGTTCTCACTATACAAATATATAATGTAAAAGAAATATGCTGAAAATTTGAGTCAAATAACTTCACTCTGAGCTGTGAAATGATCATTTTAATAACACCATAGCCTCGGTTGTGGGGGGGGGGGGCGTGGATTGGTTAGCATGTGTGCGGTGTATCATACGGTCTGTCATTGAGTCAGCTGGCGTGGTTTCGATTCTCCGGTTGTACGTCACAAAGAGTAGGGTCGCCTGTCCAACCTCGTGGATTTTCTCCGGGTCTTCTGGTTTTCCCCCACTGCTAAAGACCCCTACGATGTATGTTATAGTCCCGAAAATACCTAGTACTTGTATCGGTTCATTCTCACCCAGCTCAAAACTTAAATAAACATGTTTGCGCGACTAAGGTGTTAATTGGAATTTCTAAAGAAGGATTAGCTGTAGTCTGTTTCACATTGGGCACTGTTTATTTCATTAGGTTAAACCTAATATTAAAACAAATTCACTTGATAGTGTATTATTCAATAGTTATTATATAAAACATGTTTATTGTTATACTTTTAATGTAAGTGAATAAACTTAATATAAGAAATAAATAACTAAATAGCACTATGAAATGAGCATCAACATTAAAACTATATATTTCATTATGGGCAAGTATAAACGACCTTTTCATAACATTAATATTAATAACATTAACAATATCCATCAACATTTCATTCTTTTTTGTCTAAATGGACAAGATGGGATATACACCGCATCTACATAAAGCATAAGCATGGTGTCTCTTTGACCATTTTGGAACTGATCTTTTAATGCTTGAAGTCTCTCTTCTAGTTGACGATAGACTTTCTTCTTTGGCCTGGAAATGGCGTTAGCACTGTGCTGTTAAATTCTTATTTCAGTCAGCGTCTGCTCTCTTTTCAGCACAGTAACTAGTTAATAGATATTTGGATGGGGATGGCCAACAAGCTTATTTAATTTGCTGTGCCAGCCCTCTACAGTCCACATGAGACTTATTAAACACAGTTCACAGTTATTGAACCAAATTGATTCATTACTTTGTAAAAAATCACTCATAAAACAGTTCGCATGAGACTTATTAAACACAGTTTACATGACACTTATTAAACGGTTAATCCAGGTGAACACATTTCAGATACAGACCATAATCCCCCAGCCCTAAACCCTTAATCCCCCTAATCAATATTTTGAGCTGGATGAGAACACCCCCTTGTATCGAGTGGAAGTTAAACCATAATTCATTGGCGATTAGACTGTTTAACCCTTGTCGGTGCACGTTGCGTCTCCGTGGACCTCATACACGTGTTTTGTAGCGTTTTATAATAACTACTGGGCACTTCTTTCTGAAATTTAGTGACTTTGTGCCCAACGCTTGAAGATAACAAGGGCTTACAACACACAGCAGGGTATTTGCTGATGTGTTTGCTGTCTGATAGCATATTGCGTATGCCAGTTACAAATACCGAAAATTAATTATACCTTTTATACACTTTCGTCGGTCTACCATTATGGGGGATCACGGTGGCTAAGTAGATAAGGCGCTGGTTCGCTAGCCTGGAGGTCGGGTAATCGATCCCTGCATTGGTCGAGAAAGTTCATCTCGATTTTCCGACGTGATTTCCCCTTGTCAGTGATGCAGAAGGAGGGCCTGGCAAGGACAGCTGCCTAGTCGTTCGGATGGGACGAAAAACCGAGGTCCCGTGTACACATTGGAGTGCACGTAAAAGACCCCTTGGCAGTTGGAATTCGATATAAAAGTAGGCCGTAGCGCCGCTGCCCGGGCAAAATTTCCGCTGCCCGTCTTCAATTAGCTCAGGTTAAGTGCATAACAGTAGGACGTTAAACCCCATTTCATTCATACTACCATTATGGGGCTGTCACACATTGTCGTATAGCGTCAACGTATACCGACGTATGAAAAATTTAGCAAACACGCTGGTGTACGTTAAATGCGTTATGGATACGTTTACGCTACAATACGATAAGTTGTTAACGCCGAATGGGGCCCACAATTTTGTGCATGCATAAAACTTTTAGCGTATGTCGACGTATTGCTTACACGTTAGGCGAAAGTTAGAAGTACGCGACAAGTAAGAGTGCCCTCTTGATTTTTAAATTCAGCTACAGCGTATGACAGCGTGTTGGAACTATTATTTCATACGTCATACGTCGCAATACGGTATCTAAGATAGTGTTCGGATATTCGAATGAAAATACTATTCGAATATTCGACGGGCCTTGAAATTTGTATTCGAATAGTATTCGAATAGTATTCGAATAGTATTCGAATATTTTCAATTTTTTAATATGAATATATTTAAAGTGGTATATCTTCAATTTATTATAATATCTAATAAGTTGTGAAGTGCGAACAATGCACAATATTATATGTTAGCAATTACCGGTAGATCGTTTACCTAAACTGCCAATTTGTACACAAGACCTCGGCCTTCCACGACATCGCAACAAGTAGACACGGGAGAGAGAGAGAGAGAGAGATATGTGGTTTAACGTCCGCTCGACACAACTAGATCATTTCGGGACTAACATATGGTGAAATATTATCTCAATAATTCCCATTCTGTTGAAACTTAAAATAGAAGAAAGTGGGTCGAAAAGCACAGAATACTGTAATATTAAAATACGCATTAACAAATTAAAGTGTATTATCTTTAAAGTAGCTAGGTCTCTAACTTAATATCAACTTTGAAAACACGAATTATTTGTCAATTCAAATCAACATCTTATCGGAAAGGATAGGCTTCTGATATCCAGTATTTAAGAAAAAAATAAACATTTAACCCTGTACCATAATGCGGTTCGGCCCCAGTTCTAGCAATTTACTCGTGGAACGAGGCTATACACATTGCACCAAATCAAACGGCGTATGTAGACTGGAATAACCAGACGCTAGAAATTTCAATTCGGTTAAAGCATTGAATGTAGATCAGCTTATATACATTCATATTACAGTATTATATGCGTTGCGACCCATTTCTGTCAATTTCTAGGTCCCACATGTTAGGGATTTAGCTCCTTTAACATGACATTGTGCGTATTTGAAAAACCGGTATGAAAAGGATTGACGCCGTGATAAAACCATGGTAACTAAAGGGGTACAGTGACCAGACTTGGTCCAGATAATTAAGGGCCTTTGTGCGATATTCGCCAAGACAGCCAACTCCATCTCGGCACTAACTGGCTAACCAAAGCAGGTATCCAGCTACTTACCGGATAAGTTCTCAGAAGACATTCAAATTGGAGTTATGTAGGGGACGTACCCTTACAAGTTGTAGTTAGGAGGTCTAAGTTAGCTTTGAATGTAAATGTGACAAGGAAAGACGCCTTTAATAATATTTTAGGGCAAATAAAAACAAACATGTAGATATTCGAAAATATTCGAATATGGTAATTGATATTCGAATATTCGAATATTATTTTTGACGAGCGAATATTCGAATATTCGTGCCGAACACTAATCTAAAACGTTATAGCGTGACAGGCACATAAGCTTCTATTTATTTCTTCTGGTATTGGTAGGTTTGCACATGATTGAGCTAGATCTGTCCTAAATAGATTTAAATGAATCGCCATTTGATCGCTTTTTAAATAGTACACAAAGTAGAAACTAGATTGATGCATGTATAAATAATATGTTTACTTTATATTAATATTATTTAATGAAACGAATGAAACTAGATTGATGCAAGTATAAATATGTTTATTTTTATATTAATATTATTTAATTGCTACATTTGTAAATGGCTTATATTATATATATCTTCCTGTTTAAATTATCTTTCAGTAATCTTTTCCAAATGTGACTAAAATAATTTAGTTATTTTTCAGTTGTCAAATATGAATGCAAATAAAAACTAAACCGCTGTCTTTTAATTCAAATGTATCTGTACGTAAAAACTTTGAATTATAGCACCTTGATCAGGCCCGGTGGGTTAGGGGGTGGGGTCTAAAGGGGGGGGGGGGGCTTTAGGCCCCCGAATAATTTGGCCGAAAGAACTCTTTTCTTCGGGTTATTGCGGCCCCTGGACCCTCACCTACAATCTGTTTTACAGAGAATTACTCACAGATGACTGTCTTGAACACGTGCATTGACTTCACCTGGCGTCAGCCATTGGCTCAACGGCTCGTGCGTTGTTTACATAACACATAACTGCTTCGGGTAAAATGATGCCTTTACTCATTTTAATACCAATTTACACTAAATAGGAAATATTTTTCAACTACAGATACTTCAAACGTATTTATATATTTTTCTTATACTTCAAAAAAATGTTTAAGAATTTATTTTGTCGGAAGAAAAAAGTTAATATTTTGCCGAATTAAGACGCAAAGATATTATCTTTATCAGTGATACTAGCGGCCTAGCGAATATCCACTGCGGGATCAGTTTTCGTTGCCTATAGGGACTTAGGATGGAAGCCCCCCCCCCCTTAATCAAGAATTGCTTCAGTCGGCCCTGTTGATACCTTCTGTGGGATTCTCACAATGTGCACCGACAATGGTTAGGTGCTTATTTGCTGTTCAATAGTTGATTTATTATAGAACTGATAAGGCCTGTTTATTGTACTACAATTACCTGGATTCGAATTACGGCATGAACCGAGAAGAATCATCAGTGGTTTTTCAACACCAGTTTTCACAGATCAGAAGTGGCGCCTGTGGGATTAAAATAAATAATGTGCCAAGTCGTGAGGCCAAAAAGCCGAAATGAACCCATGTACACATTAGGGTGCACGTAAAAGAACCCGTGACAGATGAAATTCGAGGAATAGACTGACACTCTTCAATGGGAACACAGACGTACGAGCTCGATGACAGTCATGGGGGCAGAATCCGAAATTTCCCAAAACATTTCGGCATACAGAAAACAGAGCGTACTGTGTCGGAACCCCCAAGAAATTTTTTGAAATTTGGCGGCTGCAAAGGCGTTTTCTTGCTTTTCCTGCCTCTGAATGCAGCAACTTCAAAGTGGTCTAAGTAAGATGGATGACTCGAATTTCAATTAACCATTTAATCGTTTACAGTGCAAGGAGACGGGAGCGTCGGAAGGACATTTTGAAAATTTAACTGCTGCAAACGGGTTTTCGTGTTATTACAGTCTGTGAATACAGCAACTTCAATGTGATCCAATATAACCCAATCTGATTAAAACACAGATCCAATTTCGTTTCATTTTTGTAGTTCAAAATTTCGTGTTTACTTGTCATTACTGCACTTGGATCAGAAAGAGATGTTATTTAACTCGTGTTCTGCTTACAACGAGGGGTCAGCCAATCAAATGGTCTGCCAAATCGAGTGTTTGACCTTTTTTGCGCGGCACTGTGGGTAGACATTAGTAGCGATAGCAATCAATACAAAGCAAAAGTAGATAAAAAAAAAACCATTGCGGTCGCTAATTGTTTAATCGAATGATTGACGTTATAACTCAATGTCATTGTTATAGTAGGGTTCGAACTCCTTGATCCGTGACCAATTTCCGGGGAGGAAGGTTTGACAATTGATTCTGAGGATTTGTGCAATTTGCAACCTCTGGAAAGTGTGGGCAACTCCCAGGAGACGCAAAAATCCAAGATGGCTGCCGAAATAGCACATAGACTTATAGTTTTGGGGATATGTCACCAGACGGGCCTTGTAATATGTCATTTTTATAGTTTTCAGGGTCGCTATATCCATTAAGAACACTCCCAAGACATTTTGATGTACCCATATTACAATATGGCGGAAATGGTGAAAAAACGGAAAATTATGCCATGTATTCTGGTGCGGCAAGTATGAGCTTGTAAGATATCGTTTTTAGGGTTTTTATGAATGCTTAGATCATTTTTGATGGTCGCATGTTAATGAAATCTACATTAGATGTTAAATGTGAAACTAAAGTCAGCGCACAGAAGATACAAAGATACAGAAAATAGCATTATATACGCAATACGTAATTCATATAGCACTAACCCTAATATCATAATTTCTAAACAGTCATAGGCATACAAGTATACCTCTCACACGAATCTTTCAATACGATAGTAAATTTCTGAGCGCTCGAGAATTCTCAAATTCCCCTTCAAACGATACTAATAAAGTGAGACTACAGGTATTTCTACATAAAGAGTTCGAAAAATTAGTGAAAACACACCAAGGTATTCAGTTCATTTACTATACCCGAAAGAACTGGTATGATCTAACAGCCGACAACTGCAGGTTTCAACTTTTCGAATATGACCAAGGCGGACACTATTTTGTTTTACATTTATGCACAACTGAGACTGAGATCGAGTGGAAATGATGAACTTGTAGTTGTAGACCCAGAAGATACTGATGTTTTGGTTCTAACAAGCTATGTTTCTCATATGGAGCTAGGGTTCCCCAGGGTCTGCAGCAGTTAGACGAAAGGGGCATTTGTTTGGTGCACAAAGATTACTGCCATGTGGTGTGGCGCAACGTATCGCCCAGTTCCACTTGATAACCGGTTGTGATACAGTGTCAGGATTTTTTGGCCATTTAAAAAATATCCTGTATAAGTCCACGTTTAGTGCAGATTAACTGTATCCGATAACCTGGTAGCCTCCATGGAACAATTTAAGCTGAGATGCACCTGTAATGCCAAAAATCCATCTGCTTGTGGTAGAGCTAGCAAATGGCTAAAGATGAAAATCAAATGACCACGCCGTATCCCTCCTGATCCAGATAGTCTGGAACATCACATAAAAAGAGCGAACTATCAAGCATATATTATGCTAAGTTAAAAGGGCAGTAACGTAGCTGATCCACTTGGACATGGAGGGGAGTTGAATGAGGGAATGTGTGTTCCTGTACGGTATATAAACCCGCCTTGCCACTTAAGTTCAGATCATTGGTAGACATTGATGGTGGTGATGATGAGGAGGATAATGATACCTCTGTTAGTGACACATCTGAGTAAGACAGTACATTAGATTCAGAACTTTCTGACACAGACTCTGATTGAAGGCTGTCGTATTGAAAGATTCGTGTGAAAGGTATACTAGTATGCCTATGACTGTTTTGAAATTATGATATTAGGGTAAGTGCTATATGAATGACGCATTGCGTGTATCATGCTATTTTCTGTATCTTTGTATCTTCTGTGCGCTGACCTTAGTTTCATATTTAACATCTAATGTAGATTGTATTAACATGAGACCATCAAAACTTGACTAAGCATCCATAAAAACCCTAAAAACGATATATTACAAGCTCATATTTGCCGTACCAGAATACATGACATTATTTTCCGTTTTTTTCTCTATTTCCGCGATATTGGAATATGGGTGCATCAAAATGTCTTGGGAGTGTTCTAAATGGATTCAGCGACCCCGAAAACTATAAATATGACATATTACAAGGGCGGTTTGATGACATTTCACTCAAACTATAAGTCTATGTGCTATTTCGACAGCCATCTTGGATTTTTGCGTCTCCTGAGAGTTGCCCACACTTTCCAGAGGTTGCAAACTGCACAAATCCTTAGAACAGTCCCCCCTACCAGAATCAATCGTCAAACCTTCCTCCCCGGAAATTGGTCACGGATCTGGGAGTTCGAACCCTACTATTATAACTTATAGGGTCAAACGTCGCTTGATTGGTATCCGACGTCATATAACGTGGACCCCAACTCACTTGTTAGATCTATATGTAGTGTGGGTCATCGAAAGTACAAACATCGAAACGAAATATAGATCTGTATTTTAATTAAATTGAATATAACCTATCTTTGGTGGCTGACCTAAATCCCCAACAACCAGCCAATCGTCTAGAGGTATGGGGGCTGTTCCTCCCAGAGAAAATTTTGAAAATTAACAACCGCAAATGCGATTGTCTGCTTCTCTAGTTCTCTAGTGGTTTTGTAACCGAAATCCCACTCTATGCCGATCCGATTCCAACCATCCATTCACAATGTTGCAGCTGCATTCGCAATTAATAATCTATGCCCGAAAAATGTTGCACAAAGTGAATGGCTCCAGACAAAATGTTTTAATCTGTAGTCAATTCAGTACGAATTCGTGGTATTCAATTAAAAGAAAAGTAAAATTATGTCTTATTCGATTTCCGGCACTTTTTTTGCCAACTAGATGAATTTCTTTTCACTTTACCAGTCTGCCTGAAAAGTCAGATTGCCCGAAAGCCCCCCCCCCCCCTTAGCTCGTACGCCTGTTTGTCACGAAATGACCAACGTGTTGTGTTCACACGTTCAATTCCATCCCATAAAACTTATTGATATCATCTCACAATAAATAATTAAGATAATTTTGTCTTCGTAATGTCGGCTGTACAGCAGTTTTAATTTACACACATATTTTCTTTTCGTAGAATTCGCGTGTCCTTTTATTTCGTACGGATTTTCTGGGTGTTACAGTTTCATCAATTTTTGCGGGGTTTTGATTATGACTTTGAATGGACTTAGCTTTCATGTTAATACCATAATCGCACGATGCCTGCAGGTAGTGTATCTAACAATGATATTTCTGTGATAATTACGAGATCCAACACATTGAGTTAGATACAACCCACTAAGGGTTATGCGGTCATTTTCATCATTTAAAGACATGATAATTTATAATGTCAAGTATAGGTTTATCAGTATTTTGGCCAGTTGTCTCATTAATATCAATTATTTCTCCATTATTGATCGACATCATCGATAACATTTTCTAAAAGTTCGATGGGACTAAATAAAGGTTATGTTAGTTTGTGTGTTGTATGAAATACGCAATCCGGACCATTATGACATCACGTTGAAACAGTTCTCCAATAACTGATCATAAGATCAAACATCTTTAAGAACATTTTCAATAAAATCATTTTGAAATTGGAGATTAGATAAAGAGCTGTCAGTTCTCACTATAATAGTTTAAAACTAGATAATGTAAAGGGAATATGCTGAAAATGTCAGTCAAAGTAACCGAGAATTTAGGGATTGAATTTTGGGCCGAGCCTCGATCATTATTACTAAAGCCGGTACGATAAAAAACATACGTCTCGATTTAACATTTTTTTTATTTAATTATAACTGAGCGTTGAGCAGCAGATGGGATTCTAATCAAGTCAATATCGAAGGATAGTGATGACAACGAGAATTGATTATGGTCTGGATAAGTTATTTAATGTCTGATTTAGTGCAATTGGCAGATTTACTTCTTGCATAATGCATGTTTAAATGCTGCATATCAGTGTAACGTGAGTGAGTTCAGATGGTAAAATGTATTTCCAAATACTACAAAGCGTGGCATATTTTCAAAGAAATATCTCGTTTCGTTTTATAATTTGTCACACTTAATGCATTAAAAATTACAATGAAATAAAACCAAGTACGAACAATCCACGCCATTAGACAAAATTCGAAGTCCTAAAAAAACCGGTATAGGCAAAATAGTGTAATCTGGCAAAATAGTGTAATCAGCATATGGACTGTTCATCGTGTACAAAATACACGACAAACAGTGGTAACGGGTGCCCGGAAGAGTAAGCTTACCCTGCTAGCATGCCACACCCGCCATAGCTGCATCCAAACTATTAGATGAAATCTTGTAAAATGGCGTGATTGGCACATGGACTATCGATGACAGCCTACACCGGTTGTGATACGTAATAGTTCCACATAAAATCTTGTTAAACCATCTGAAATATATCACTAATCGAAAACAGGGAGGAGATAACTTCCATCCTCTAGTGTAACCAAGTTTGAACATTAATCAATAGTATTAGCTAATGGCTATCCTTGAGATTAAATAGAGCGACCTGTATCTATTACTGTTGAGCCAAAAAATATGAAATTAACGATTTATAAACTGGAAACATTATCGAAAAAGTTGATCCACTATCTGGGTTAATCCAGGTGATTATACAGGTCGAACAAAAATAAAATACCAGTACCAGCTTTCATTACAAAGGTCAGCATAAGAACTTAGACCACTTGTACCATTATCAAACAGGTGTGTTTGATTAGCAGATCTTCCGGGTTGATGAAAAATGATGGGACATAATCTAGAAGGTTGTGTTGGTGTGTATAATTTTCTAATACTGTAGTATTCTAATTGTTGGTCAAATGGATCATCTTGAGAATTGAAGGGTTATTGAAGACGGTTACATGCGATACAGTGTCCTATGAGGGTAATTTCGCCCGGACAGCCGCGATACGGCCTAGTCTTATATCGAATTCCAACTGCCAAGGGATCTTTTGAGCGCATCAATGTGTACATGGGAGCTCGGTTTTCGTCCGAAACGAACGCATAGACAGCTGTCCTTGTCAGACAAACGTCCTGCATCGATGACAAGGGGAAACCACTCCAGAAAATAGCGTTGAACTTTCTCGGCCAGCCACGGGATCGAAGCGGCGACACCAGGCTAGCGAGCCAGCGTCTTACTCACCCGGCGTCCGTATCAAAAGTACACCATAATGACGGGTTAGTTCGTAGTTTGTGAAAATCGGGCCGAAACATCCGGACAAAATGGCTGTTAGTGTTCTAGCAGTCCTAATTTTCACACAAAATCTGATTAAAAATATATATCAATAGCTGAATAAGGGGTCAGAGGAAACTGGATATCGAAGGAGTTCACCCTCTCATGGCCACAATGCTTCAAAGAAAATTTGAAAACAATCCGTTAAAAACTACTGTAAACTCTATCACGTTCACAATTTAGGTTGTCGTAAAGGGATATGAAAGTTGTGGAACGCTGAATATTGCTAGGTTACGTCATCTCATGATCCAAATGCTTTAAACTAAATTCGAAACAAGTTCACGCGGCTTTCGACAAAGGGAGGTATTAATGGGACGGTCAATGGTCAAACACAACTCTTATGATGATCACTTTCATTAGATAAAGACTATGTGAGAGTATGTCCAACAGATAAAACATTCTCTGGCGAAGTTGTTATAAAAGTCTGTAATTTTAAAATACCTTTTCTCGTTTGGTAACGTTGGTCGTCTGAGTCTAGTGTTGTCACATTCAAAGCTCTGGTATAAAAGGAAGTTAAGCCAAGGCCAATCATCCCACCATTTAATTCATTACTGAATTCTGCTTACCAAAAAAACATACAAATTTCGCAATCAAACCGAAAACTCTCCCAGAATGCGGCTATCAAAAAAATCTTTGAAAAATATGACATTTCTCCAACAATAATTTCGAGACAGAATATTAATAGACATTAAAGATGGGTTCCCAGCAAAGTATTTATCGGTTGGTTATTTCCAATAAAAGTATGGCAAATTTGGTATTTATGAAAAGTATAGACACCCAATCTTACTAGAAAAATACCAGATTACGCGAAAATTGCCCATGGGGCAAGGACTGGGCAATATTGTCAGGGAATCACTAACTGTCAACCCGACAGGATTTGCTGGCTTATTGTTTGCTAGCTTAGGTCAGGGAGCAGTTGTTATTTCTTGCTCAAATGGTTAGGCGGTTTTGGGAACATTGCGGGTTGTCAATGTACAAAATACTCTGCAATTAAAAGGTGTAAAAAGAGATTGACAGAAATATTAAGAATTGTTTTAGGCCTCAATAATATGGTTAATGTAAAGTAAGTAATGATAGATACATTTTGAAATATGGACCCTCCCACAATGAAGTTAAGTTGGCAGACATTGCGTTTAACAACAGCTTACATTCAGCTATAGGTATCCCCGGCGAAAACAGAGTTTTGAAAGGGAATTGAAGCCAATTTTTGATAGATTGGTTACTTCAAATATGTGTTTAGTCCAAATATAACCTCAAATCACAAAGTTTGTACCCGTGCATCTTTAATACTCATCAGCTTGCCGGGGGGTTGGATGGCCGAATGGTTAGTGCGTGTACGTTGTATCATACGGTCTGCCATTGGGTTAACTGACATGGATTCGATTCCTCGGTTGTACGTGATACGGAGTATGGTCATCTGTCCAACCTCGTGGGTTTTTTCCGGGAACTCCGGTTTCCGTCCACTGCTGAATACCCCTATGTGCCAGCGATTTATTGAAATTAAAGTTGAACCACGTTTTAGTCCCGAAATGACCTAGATTGTGTCGAGTGGACGTTAATCCCCCACTCTCTCTGGTCTTATTTTTCCTTTGGTAAAATTTCGTCAACCAACCGAGTTACTAGTATAGCCACAAGTATCACAGCCTTTGTTTTTTTGGAAAGAACTGATATATCAAATTTTCATGTTAATTTATTATTTTATTATAAACGCACGTTTTGTTACGTATTTTCATATAATATGTACTTTGATATGAACTCTTTGGTGTTTCTGCGACGTGTTCTCAATGTTCTGCTGAGATATCAATGGGGAGATAACACAACTTGGCTTCAAGCTACATTATCAAGTATTCATTTGGATATTTTAGATTCAATACATTCGATAATCTCTGTAACGGTTGATATTTGATTGTGGTTTCCAGTAGACTTGAAGTTATCTGAAGATTTATTTTCTATGAATATTTTACATCAAATTGTTGTCAGATGAAGAAATTCAAATAAACACACAACATGGCGATACGTTAGCTTTATGAGACGTCATTTCAAATTATGAAAATCACAGTTTGTGGTAATCGTCAAGCAGAAACTATATAAACAGTGTTAAGTTAATAAAATTCTTAGGTAATATAATAATAACAACCTGATCTTAAAAAAACAACCTCGCTGTTGTGCTTTTTTAAAAACGTAATTTGTTTTAGAACTATGATCTACGCAGCTAAGTATCTTCCACAGTATTGGACATTGCAAACATGACTTGGTGGTTTGTCAGTGGGGAAGGACGCAGGGTCCGACACAGACAGCTGGTCGTTCAGATGGGACGGCGTGCACGTAACAGTTCCCTTAACAGTTGTAATTCGATATATGAGTAGGCCTTAGCGCCGCTGTCCAGTCAAAATTCCCCTCATAGCGAAAACAGTGGTCCCGTGTACATATTAGCGTAGCGCCGCTGCCTGGGCAACATTTACCTCATTGCACACTGTATGGCGTATACCCGTCGTCGGTGCAGAAATGTATACCCGTCGTCTAAGTAGAACCGTAGGACGTTAAATTCCATTTCATTGCATTCAATTAGGATTAGGATCCTTGGCAGACGCAGCTGTCACCAACAGATGGGGTAAATAAAATTCCATCTAGATTGCAAGCCAATTTACGAACCATACAATATATTAGACACAAGTTTCAATTCTTATTTACATAATCCAACAACACTCGGCATATTTGAGCATAATCAGCCAATCAATTAACTAATACCTTGTTGTCCCCAATATGAAAGACCAGAACTTGCTACGACTGGGTAAAACGGTTTTCGGAGATGTTTTGTTTAATGGGGATTTCCCCTGTTCCGACAAAATTTCCAAAACATGACTCACAATTTCCTACACGGAACTTGATAGGCCCAAATTAACTTCTTCCGTCACCTTTATCAGCTCTATTATGTCAGAATAAATTTTCTAATATCGTGACCAATTAGTCGTGAACAAAAGAAATGCTCGCCAGAAGTGAAATAATGAATGAATGAAATGGGGTTTAACGTCCTACGCTTAAGCACCGTACCTGGGCTAATTGAAGACGGGCATACGCCACAGTGTGCAATGAGGGAAATTTTGCCCGGGCAGCGGCGCTACGGCCTACTCTTATATCGAATTCCAACTGCCAAGGGATCTTTTACGTGCACTCCAATTTGTACACGGGGCCTCGGTTTTTCGTCCCATCCGAACGACTAGGCAGCTGTCCTTGTCAGGCCCTCCTTCTGCATCACTGACAAGGGGAAATCACGCCGGAAAATCGAGATGAACTTTCTCGGCCAATGCAGGGATCGAACACTCAACCTCCAGGCTAGCGAACCAGCGCCTTATCCACTTAGCCACCGTGATCCCAGAAGTGAAATAAATAAAAAGTTCCCGAATTACCACCACGCTTTGACATTTATAACCATACGAACGGTTCCCATGCACGATACTTAAGATATCGCTCATCCTCTCATTGCCCCGATGCCTCACATCGAATATCACGTTCGCAGGGAATTTGGAAAGATTTGGTAACTCGAGAACGTAAGGTCACGGACGATGAATGTCGATGGGCTTGACCTTTCATGACCCAAATGATTCACACCAAATTTGGGAAACGGTAGCCTCTATCGCTTCAACAGGGTTGTCGAGGACCTTAAGGTCTCGGAATGCTGATCATCGATAGGATTCGTGCTCCCATGTTCCAAATTCATCACACTAGAAAACTCATAACTCTGTTACGCTTTGTGATGAAAGGTCGTAACCCAAGCAGTTGCACCAAAATCGAATTAAACAAAGATCTTTTGATATGAAACGGATAAAAAGACATCGACAAGTAAGGCATATTCCACATATCATATCAAACATTAAATTAGTATAATTTACATATTTGTATTTAAAGCTGCGTATCGGTATCATTGACAGTCCAAAGAAACATCCCAAGTCACGAACCGTTACTGTAACTTGCAGCTGATTACTTGCCGTCACCAACAACATTTACATACAAAACACGAAATTAAACTAAATCAACGCAGTTACCGATGATCGCAATGATTGCTAATGACGCACATGATAAATTTCCTCATGTAATCTTTCTAGATTCTCAAGGGTGCATTGCAACTTTTAAAGTACGGAGATATCTGGTCGGAGATACCTGGAACTAGCTGGGCTAAATGGGTTGGGAAAGACCGAGATGCGTGTTATCTGTTCATTAGACATTGGAAATGTCATTCAAATTACTATTCTGACAAAATATATTTGACGATTCACTGCCGACATATAGAATATATGACAGGATGTTACCGCCGTTACCAGAATTTTGGTGCCATGAAAACCAGTATTGTTTAACATATTGGGTTTAGTGCTGCTCTGCTACAAACAATGTTGATATTAAAATAAGAAAAGCGAATATTCTTCTTTCGCTTGTTTTCAATTCATTTTTTCTCGAGAGGGTATGCTAAATTTCATTTGTCCGTAGTCTTTACCCAATTTCGATGAGACAGCCAGACGGGTAATAACTTCAAAAAGGTGATGCACGAGTTAATGATTATGGTTCTTAAACACTCGGCAAACCTCGGCAGATTCAGCTACCCTACATCTAGCCTCGGTTGTATGACGGCAAGTGATATGTACCTACGCCTATAGAAATGCGACGAGGCACTGGTTTACTTATCGGGAAAACTAGCCGCTTTTACAAAGAAGTTCTTAAAATTGCTTCCTTCGAAGGGTGTATAAGGCAAACTTGTCCTTGTCTAAAGAGAATCGGATAAACTTGAAAGAAAACTTCACATGCGTCGTCACGGGCAACGCCGTTAATAATCCGAGAAGTAGAAAGTAGTTCGAATGGCGGACTTCGTCACACAGCCGAGGCTAGATGTAGGGTACTGGACTCTGCTGAGGTTTGCCGAATGTGTTCGTAAAGTCACAAAGAGGTTACAAGACTTACGACTGATGAACCATGGTGACAACTATACACAAGCATGTGAGCGTGTAGAGAAAATACAAAGGTTCATACTAATCTGACCCCCATTAAAGACATGTTTCATTTCTATCTTTTTATCTAAAATATTTAGGTTAAACCATAAACCATATCAATATCCGATGGCATTATGTTTTAATAGTTAAAATAAATGTTATAACATTATTGTTTAATTGGTAATTTGCAACTATTTGGAAAAGCCTAAGGGCACCGTGTCGTGACATGGAACTTCAAATGGAGAAAAGCATGGAACCCGTGGTATCAAGTTTATATAATGTAATTAATAAAGTTTCGGGTAAACAATGAACTCGTGTGGAGTAATAATAAAAGTGTATAATAGGAATAATTTACCTTCGGGTATATTTATCGAACAGTTTTTATCAAAGTCGATTCACTGGTTTATTTACTGAAACTCAGTTATATTTACATGATTCATTATATTTCGCCCTTCGGTAAAAATATTATTTCCGCATTCGTTAAAAACTAAAGTTCACAAGGCTTTTGGTGAAAGGGGGATAGCACCGGAATGAAAAGTCGCAGAACGTTAAATATCGCTAAAAGATCATCGCAGGAACGAAAATCAATAGGGTTCGTCCACTCATGACCCAAATAATTCCCCACCGAATTTCAAAAACTGAAGCCTACATGTGTTTTCGAGGTTAGCGGCAAAGGGTAATAACTCTGACACGTAATAGTCGGCGAACATTGAATATCGATAGGTTTGTTCTCTTTTAACCGTCGACAGGGTGGTGTCATTATATACCGACACTGAAATATGGGCGTTAAAACCCCTACGCGCAAGCGAATTATGGAAATAAAATGGAACCATATGCTAGTCCCGAAATGACCTAGTTTGTGTCGAGTGGACATTAAACCCAACTGAACTGCTGGCTAGGGGTTTATCCTACGAACTTGCGTGATGAACTATAGCGGTATTCTGCTCCAGCATTCGTTTCAGCATGTAGATTGCAGTCTACTAAGCCGTAACTTGCTAGTGAGGAGTGATTAAAATGGCCCGCAACTTTTCTAAAAAAAACAAAAATGACAAGCTTGTCTATTATGGTTCTCTGGATACGATGTCATCTTTCCGTTCCAGTGGTCTAGGAGGCACTCGGGGGAAATGAATCCAACGCAAAGGAACCAAATATCTGTCGTCAGGCAAATATATTTGACATCCGTTAGTTCGTCTTTGATTTGAGACTATAACGGTGTTCAGGGGTTGCCGAATATCGACTGAAAATGGCTGAATATCTATCGCAATCATCTCAAGCTATTTTACTCTTCGCACGCTGCGTCTTGGCATCCGACTTTGATCAGGGTATAACTTTAGCTGCGTTCACACTAGGGCTTTAACCTGCATTGAATTTAGAATAAAGTCTTATTCCGGACTTTGGCGTCACACTCAATTCGATAAAAACCAAACTGAATCTGAATTAACGAATCCGTATATTTTCCGAATTCAACGCGGAACAATTATTTCGAACGGGATATTCGCTGCAAAGATTTGAGTGTGACACGCTTTATTCCTATAAACAGTTTTACCGGAAACGATAACTTTACCTGCATGTTCACTTCCACTTCTTTCTTATCGTTTGAAATCGTGTATTATATGAAACTGATGTTATGGCAAACAACCGAGGTGCAGTTTGGGAGGAGCGGCTTCTCCTTCTACAACTTTGGAGAAATGTTGATGGTGAGGCACAGCTGCAGGCCTCCCATCGCAACCAGCTGGATAAATGTATTGCTTTATGATTTGAATTGTGAAATGGGAGCTAAGATGGTTCAGTGAGTAAGAAGCTGGCTTCATATTCTGTTGATCGAGGGTTCGCTCCCGGTGTTGACCGAAAACGTTCATCTATCGTGTCGTTCAGATGGAACGACAGACATATTTTCCATGTACACATTGACCTCGACATAAATAATCCCTTGATAGTTGGAATTCGATAAAAGCGTAGGCCGTACCGCCGCTATCCTGGGAAAATGGTCTTCATAAACCCAGTTGGACCAGAAGAGTAGAAAATGAAACGAAATTTAACTTCCCACTGTTCAGCGCCTAATCTGGGCTAATGAAATCGGGCATGTGCCATACAATGTGCTATGAGGGGAAGTTTTACCCAGGCAGCGGCGCTACGGCCTACATTTATATCGAATTCCAACTGCCAATGGATCTTTTACGTGTGTTCTGAACACCGAATAACCACTAACTTTACGTCAATAAGAAAGTTCTTTATTTTCACCAGGCCTCTCCACGCCGCTCTCACCACGCTCGATTCACGCACTTACATCATCTCCCTCACATCTCCACAACCAATCAAATCACTTATAATAATAGAAACATTTGGCCCCGAACAATGGATAATTAAAGTTAACAAAATAATGTCACATATTATATTAATATACTACAACCCCCCATGATCTCAAGATCATAATTAAAGTTACTAAAGGGAAGAATAGTCTCTCATCCATACTGGTGGTCTCCTTTCTCTTTGCGAACGATTTGGTAGAGGACTGTTTTCTTCCTCTGGTTTGTAATCACGCACATTCTGATCACTGTCTGAATCCACATTGCTATCAGTATCACCATTTCCATGAAGTTCGCCCTCATCACTTCTCGAAGTATCAGCTACTGTAACGCCAACATTTCCATCTATGTCTACGGTGAAATCAAAAGGGTCGACAACTGGCTGATCTATACCAATTGCATGCCTAACGTCAGAAATGTGTCGATTTACTCCGTCCACCTCAACAACTGTATCAGCTACGATTTTTGTGATTCGAGCCGTTTTCCATTCAGTATTACACCGTGCATTTGCTGGTTTAAGATACACCATATCCCCAACTATGTAAGGGTTAAAACTCTTTAATCGATGTTCTGATGGGCGCCCTAACGCAATCTTCTCCCCTGGCAATCTATGCTTGTACTGATAAATTGCTTCAGCAGGAACAACATCATCAAAATTTGGGGAATTATTATACCAATATACCATCTCCTGTGCCGATCCACCAGTTCTAGCGATCATTCTTTTAATAGTCCTGTGATTTCTTTCTACAATACCATTACCAGAATGTTTATAGGCACAACTAAACACCTGCTTGATATCCCATTCTTTCAAAAACCCTGTTGTTTTAGAACTAATAAAACATGGTCCATTATCACATAACAGTTCACTGGGTGGGCCTCTCTCACAAAATATACGATGTAAATGTCTTATAACCTGATCCGCCGTCTCATTTACTAAACTATTCCATATCGCAAAACGACTTGGACCACAGTCAATCATACTAAGATAAGGTTTACCATTTACATATGTTAAATCAACTGCCACTCGTTGCTATACATTATCTACCGACAATTGCCCATGTTCCCACTTAACTGGATTTGGATCGACCTTCCTACACATATTACATACATTCACAACCCTTTCAACAACACTACGTTCTACTGTATCCCCAAGCATCTTGTTTGCTACATATAAAGTCCTATCAACTCCCAAATGATGTTTATTGTGTATATCTTCAATGTCTTTCTGTAAATTATTATCAGGAACAGTAACTACCGAACATACATTTTTCAACCACTTCTGAGGCACTCGTGTGAGGCAGTCCGCAATATTGGAAGCTGACGAGACCAGGCTAATAGTTAGATTCAAGTTATATTCCTCTATCAACTGGGAAATTGTTCCTAGCCTTCTTTTTATAATCATTTCACTAAGTCCACTAACTTTTGGCCTCTTAGTGTCTTCAAGGATTGATTTGACCCAATGATATACACTAGACGAATCGGTCAAAATTTTCAATGTTGTCATTTTCCACTTTAAAGCAAGGTTAAGACCCTTAATGACTGCCTCCAATTCAGCAACATTGATGTGGGCACCGTCGTCTTCTTTCCTCAACCAGGAATTATCCTCAACCACATTATTATTAATTCTCAAACAACATCCAATTCCTAAGCTACTAGCATCACACCACACTTCAACTTCCCTCTTCTTATCAACACTCCACAAGCCTTTTACCGGGTCTTGTTTGAACACTCGCGCTAAGACTTCGCCTATTAAACCCGATACCTTGTCCGATATAACCTCATCCCACTTCGTAATATTTGAAAGTCTCTTTATGTAACTGCAAGCTATCCGTAACCACCCAGCCACGGGGTAATGACCAACTAATTTTCCACAAACCGAGAACAACTCTCGTTTGGTTGTCGGACCATCAATAACCGGTAATTCTCCATCTCGTGACCATCTAAACAATCCATCCTCATCCTTTATTACTCTTAAACCTAAAACACGCGTATTTGTCAATGGGACTGGGTTCTTACTATCAAGTCCATATTTTAAAAGATGCATTTTAACATCATTTGCATCTACCATTTCTTCATCAACCCAAATATCATCAATGTAATGATCTGTTGCCTCGGCTATCTTTCCGTCAAGAGAAAGAACCTTATCAAGAATTTTGGACATTATTTTGGGAGCAACATTCAAACCAAACCCCATTCTAGTCATAACGTATTGTTTTTGTTTATATGACACCAATTGAAATCGTTGCAAACGCTCTGATATGTGGACCTGCAAATATGCCTTTTTGAGGTCTAACATTGCTGCATGGCGACTCCTCATTCGCCATTCACGTAGTTTATCTTGGCAAATTGGTGTATTTAATCCTGGATTACTTTTGTCATAACTATTAAGTTCTCGATAATCCATGACAGGGCGCACCTTCTTCGGCTTGTTCGGTTGCTTTACTGCCATCAATGGAATCACTCCACTAACCTCTCCATGAATATCTGGATTATACTCTTTCAGCCAGCCATTGGAAATCCATAAAGATAATTCCTGGTCAAAGTCCTGTTTACAATCTTTAGGCACGTTATACCCTTCACATGTGTTCGTTAATTCTGGTTCGCCTTTATCCCATTTCCATTCCACGATCCATTTTGACCCATCAAACACCGCAATAAAATCCTGATCATCTATTTCTATGTGGTCACTATCCTTTAACATACCAGTTGCACAATATTGGTTTCCAAACCACACTTTTTTATCTGGACTTACAAATACACCACCCATTTGGCTTATAATATCCATCCCAATTATCATCTCGGCATCCAATACCAGCTGAGGAACCACCATGCATCTCACACTTAAATTCCTACCATTAAGTGCCACGGACACAACTATATCTCCACTACTCCTAGTACTTTCTCCATTCAACATCTCCACTATTCTCCCCGTACCTTTAGCTTTACATCCCAATTTATTACAAATTTTACTTAAAAATATAGACTGTTGACAACCTGTGTCAACAAGAGCTTTTAACTCAATATTGTTTACCAATACACGGATAAAAGGAAGCACCTGTCCACTTAATATTGTGCGGGGGAAACATCCGGTGCTGACGCTCCCCCTCTGCTGTTTCCCGCTTTAAAGTTTGCAAATCTCTTTGGGCAATCTCTAGCTATATGTCCATGCTCTTCACATGCATAACATGGGCCTACCTTTCGTCTGTTTTGATAAGATGTACTACTGTCCTTAATACCATTTCCTATAGTGGAACATTCGCGTGCGAAGTGACCTCTTACACCACATTTAAAACAGATAATATGTTGTTTTAAGGCTCCCATTGCACAAACTAGATCTCCAGTCCTTGAAGACAACATCATTCTAGCCCGCGTAACTAAGCCACATAAATCTAAAGTTTCCACGGCAGCAATGGATTTTAACTGTATCGATATGTCAGAGGGCAGCCCTGCCATGAAGGCACACTTCAATAAAGGTTCCGGATCAGTCTGTCCGATCAATGTCACTAACCTGCGCAAATCGGCCAAATATACATCGACGGTTTCTCCCTCTTGAAACACCCTTCGTTGTAATTGATCATATGCCACATAACTGTTCACTCCAAATGCTAACAAAAGTGCCGCTTTAAGTCTATCGTAATCCTTTCTATCAGAGTCAGAAAGTTGTTTATAAACAGCAAACGCTGGGCCAGTAAGAAATAATGGCAGAAACGATTCCGTGTCTTCAATTTCCTGTAA
The DNA here is from genome assembly GCA_917208275.1 of Patella pellucida. NCBI lineage: Eukaryota > Metazoa > Mollusca > Gastropoda > Patellidae > Patella > Patella pellucida. The sequence continues at coordinate 77,632,212 of OU795036.1, forward strand.
CTTGGCTACTAACTCCAATTTTTCCACCCAGTCAGCAAAATCACCACTTTTAGCACTGTCCTCATATTTACTAATAATGTCCGATAGTTTAACGTATGCCATAATGCCGAAATAGCTTGTTCTGAACACCGAATAACCACTAACTTTACGTCAATAAGAAAGTTCTTTATTTTCACCAGGCCTCTCCACGCCGCTCTCACCACGCTCGATTCACGCACTTACATCATCTCCCTCACATCTCCACAACCAATCAAATCACTTATAATAATAGAAACATTTGGCCCCGAACAATGGATAATTAAAGTTAACAAAATAATGTCACATATTATATTAATATACTACAACGTGCACCCCAATATGTACACGGGACCTCGGTTTTTCGTCCAAACCAAACGACTATAAAGCTGTCCTTGTCAAAAAAGTAGGAGATTTATCCCCATTTCATTACATTTCAATTATGTGAAATGCATACGTGTTGATGTATAGCCAACGTTACCAAAAGAGTGATCATCCTCATTCGCATTTGTTTGTGGTGCCAACGAATTCGTGCCCGGCGCTGCGTGGCAAGGTGTCGAATATGTCGCATATGTCGAATATGTTGCTGATGTAGCCTTGTTTGCCTCGGGTAATTAAACATAAGCAACATAAGATCACCTAAACGATTGTCTGGCGCATCCATCTTTGATATGAATGACCTTCACTTCGCATTTAGTGTGGCGCTTTTCATTCTGAATTCAATACGAATAAACTTTAATGTGACGCACCACTTTTAATGCAGGAAAAACCAATCCGAATTCTGGAGGCCGGTCTCCGGAATTCGCATCAAATGCGCTATGTAGTGTGAACGTAGCTTATGCCTACCATTTCTTTAATCCGTATTTGGTGAAGCTTCGAGGTTGAGGCAGATGTAGTAGGCTGCCTGAAGCGGCGTAAATTTGACCACACTTCGATCACTGTCACTTACCGTGACAAAATTCTAAATCCTACTACTTCGCAGCATTATTGATAGTTTCATCTGACTAATTAATCACTGGTATTGTCTGCACTCGGCCAACCTCGGTAGATTCCGGTACCCTCGTCCAGATGTAGGGTACTAGAATCTGCTGATATTTGCCGACTGGTATTGTCTGCGCACTGCCATTATGCAAAAGGTACCTAATACGTAGAAGTTTAGCTATATTTGTAGAAAAGGTGGGAAAACGGGCCGCTGCCGATAAAAGAAAATGTGATTTGGATCGTTATCAACATTTAATAACTCATACTTTATTAGTCAATAAAACGACAAACAAATATGTTCTTTATTTTTAACCCCAACAGGAAACCTAACCCAATTACTTCTTCAATAAACACCATGTTAGTGTTTGATTCTCGAGATAAAATAGTACCCAGCGTTTCTGAACTACTAATGACATGTATCCACGGCAATTATCATGACATTCCAGACATTTTAATGGGTAATATTTGTATATCTCTCTCTCTAGTGGTAATTGTATATGTATAGGTTTCGCTGTCAGCAACTGATATTCGTAAAACCAACAGTAACCCGTATTGTTACACTGTAAAAAAAATGTCAATGGTGCACCATCAAGAAAGTACGACATAATCAATGGCAATAACTCTAGAAGCATCGATCATTCTAGACAAATCAAGTTGTTTATGTCTGCTTAGCTTAAGCTTAAGCTAAAAAAACGCGCATCCTGCTATCTCAGAATTGGTTTGTTCGAAAAGGTTTAATAGACAGACGGACACGCCCATAACCTAATTAACATTTGGTTCACCAATCTTGATTATTATACTTCAATTAGAAACATGATTATTGTGTTCCATCGAATGTGACGGACAGGGCTTTCATACTCTAAACAGAAAGACTCCTTATTTGACAGAGACGGACAGATGAACCTGTCGCCTAATGAACACGTACTAATTCTACCTTAATAAGAAGCAGAGCTATTGTGTTACAATAACAAATAATTAATACAAATGAAAACATTTTTGACTAAAACTTCATAAGGCTATGTTAATGAACAAAAAACCTGGTTGTTTTTGCTGATGATTGATGTTTGGAACTAATCTTTTACTTTCGAACAGAATAAAAACGAAGGCTTGCCTTTAATTGTTGAAGGCCGTATACACATAATATGTTCCAAGGTAATCTAAAATTAATGAACGTCTATACTTAAAACACTTAAAAGCAAGGACTGTTACACTTCACCCCCATTGTTCTCGGTTCACATTTCGCATGACCCTCTTCTAACTCAGCCCTAAGAAAATAAATTAAATTATAGTAAACTGTAGATCCCAATATAGAAACAAGGAACCTTACAAGCGTGTTTTTTCCAGACAGTTTTTACACACGGCAGAATCGTGTAATAATTAGCATTGCATTGTCTAAATCTGTAAGGAACCCCCGCAAACTAATGTCGATTCATATCAATCAAGATAAATAAATGGCACCAGTTATCAGTTTAAATCATTATCAGATTTCTTTTTTTAAAATATTTGTCGTTATGGATTGGGCTATTAATTTGCAGCCATGCTGACCACCTGAACAGATAACTCACTTATTCAAGTAGGATTCTTGAAACGACCTCGCCAAATTTATGCCATATAATATCAAAGATTGAAAATCTAGAGAAGAATTGGTTAGAAAGAGGAAGGCTTGAGTTGTTGTTAGTGGAAGCTTTAACGGATATTGCTAGATCATTGCTATAGTTTCTCTCTTACGTATGCCTTAAGAGTTAAGTGATCGGTGGATCGAAGAAATAAAATCCCCGTCTTCTAATCACGCTGTCTTTTACAAACTTTACTTCCACAACTAAAGACAAGTTTACAGCGAGCTTGAATCTCGTTATATAAACTTTAAAAGGTAAGATGATTTGTATGTAATATATTTTAGTATTATTGACAGATATATTAGATAATATAAACTGGGTGACATGCAATGTCGTAATTAACTGTTTAGAAGGCGATGACTCCGACATCAACGTCCCTAATGTATTTTTATTTACTACTAATTGTGAACATTTTAAAGAAAAGGAGAGGCAAGGATCAATAAACTATTTGTTCCTTTGTTTCTCATTTTTCACACGTAATTGCTGACAATTCTAGGACATGGTAGCGGGATAATCTTTCTTTTAAAAACCATTCGTACTGATTAATTTTATACTGTTTGCACTTCCATGTACGAACCCTGGTGATATATAAATGTTTGATTTAATATAAATTTGGTTATATTAAAACATGGCTTGACAAGATTCAATTGCTTTGAATCAAAGTCGTGCACATGGCGAAGTGTACATTTTTTGTCTTAACCACTTGACAGAAATTCTCAAATACATAATAAGTTCACAGCTAACATCTGTATTGTTGTACGTTTGTATTTAAAGAAATAGGTCAACAAATCTGCTGGGAGCACAGCGACCAGGCAGCTTCAACTTCTCAAATCTTAGCAGGTATCTATTGAGATCAGGTTTTTAAATATGTTAAGGATTACACGAAACTTATAGCGAAGCTTTTAATGGTTCTGTTAATCTCATCCGATTTGCACCAAGTTACCTTTCGTAATGCAGGAACCAATCGATAATTTTTTGCAAACTTTGACGGATAAATTGATTTTTTTTCGTAGGAAAAATATCACGGAGATTGAAAATGTTTGATTCAATTAAATGAAATGGGATGCTACGGCTTACTGTTATGCACCAACAGGGCTATTGAAGACGAGCACACGCCATGGAGTGTACTATGGGGGATATTCTTCCTGAACAGAGTTGATTCCGACTATATTCTCCGTCGAATTCCAATTGCCAAAGGTTATTTTACATGCACACCATCGATTACATGGGTTAACCTCGGTTGGTCGTTCTATGCGAATGACTAGGCTAAACATTTCTTGCCATTTCCCCACCCTTCACAACTGACAAAAGGTAAACTGACTGGAAAATCCAGAGAAGCACTCTAGGGCATACAGCGGTATCGAATCAAAGACCTCCTTGTTAGTTGGTCATCGTGGTTCAGATTTCAATTAGCGCTTGGTTGTAAATATCGTTGTTCATTCGTGTTGCTGTTACATGCAGATTGGTTGAAGCGTAAGGCCGTTCTTTTTCGAACAGATAATGAGATTTTGCGAAGGAAAGTTTGCGGACTCAACATGGTGAACATAGGTTTTAAAAATGCTTAAATTTAATGAATGTTACTATATTGCCCAATGTCAATATTTGTATTCATTAGACATTGAAAGGGTATTCTGTAATTGGCATTGGTATTCTGTGAGTATTCCTAAAGGTTGGAGAGGCTGGTCTGTCAGATTTGCAATTTAGAAACAGATTATTTTATACTGATTATCGTTATTGGGAGATTAACTCTAAAAGGTTTCCGCGATTTGAGACTTGTTTCTTTCATTAATTTAGTAAAGATTCATCGGAAACAGTAAAAAAAAAACCAATGGGGCGTGGACTGATTTTATCTAGTAAAAACATTAACAAAGATTCTTCTGATTGCCTGTCGCTTTTGTCGCTGATCTGTTGTAGAATGTCGCGCATAGACGTCAAAAATTATTCATCAAAACTGATGCGTGAGAAACCAAATTATTGTCCAAGAAACATGACATGTACGAATGGATTGATGTATGGATGTGTATTATCGTAAATAAAATATTATTGAAAAGAGATAACTCGCTAATATTTTGGATCTAAAAGTTGATACAAACGGGTCATAACGCATATAATAATGTTATTAACCGATTTACATTCTATCATTTCTGTCTTTACTCTAATTTCAAATCAGTTATGTTCGGCGAAATACCCATGATGTCTCAATCGAAAGTAATTTCCCAGCGACTGGTCATTCCAGTCTACATAGTATGGCTGGTCGGATAGCCGTGGCGATAGAGAGGCGGCTTCTCACCAATGCAACGAGCGTTCAATTCCAGCTCAGGGCATGAACTTTATCGTTGTAAGTGAGAGGGATATTCTGTCTCCCGTCCGATCAGGCAGATTTCCCCCGAGTTCTTCGGTTTCTACCTGCAGTAATGATCGAAATCATTCGCACGATCTGTGCCAAGGGCCAAATTGGAAAAAGGCCTCAGGCCTAATTTGCTACCCTTGTAAAATGACGCGATTATTATTATTGCGTATGTTCCCCAGATAAGAATAGTATGCGTCACCGTCTAGCCTCGTTCTTCAAGACCCTTGTTAAACATGGACCTGAAACGCATTACAGTACACGAATCGTGTACGAATGGTATTTGTTTTTATCTTGTCTTAAATAATGGATATGAGAAGCCCATCTTTTCCCGGAAAGATCATAACATCAATGTTGATTTAAATGGACAAATAATTCGTGTTTTCATTGTCAAAGGATAAGACTTAGCTTCTTTATATCAGAAATACTTATTTAACATGTGTTGGATATGTTAGCGTAGGGGCGATGTTTAAAGCAATTCTTCTTAATTGATTTATTTAGAGTAGAAATGTATGGTTGTGTATTATTGTAAATAAAATATTGTTTAAATCAGAAATACGTATTTAACATTTGTTTGATATGTTAACGTAGGTGCGATGTATAGACCAGTTCTTCTTGATCAATTTATTTAGGATAGAAATAATCCATATCAGATAGTAGAAGCATGATCCATCTATATCTCATTGTTTTTTTAATCGGCTGTTCACATCAACATAATACAGATTGCCAATACCTGCTTCTTAAAACAAGATATTTCAGGTTTATTTCTATTTATATATGAATTTTTTCTCGGGGTGCCAAGATAAATCTTTTAAGAATCGATGCCTTAATACTTGTTATTGTTGTGATTACAGACTTGTACAATCATATTTATTGATAAATTGACTTTGTTCTAGTCCAAAATAGAATAGTGGGGATTGTTATTGGGCTTGTTTTTCTAATGACGTATGATCCGTATGATCCGATTAACGCAAGATAATCAATTACACTTTGAAATATATATTTGAAACAAAAAGTAATTACATGTGCGCCGAAACCTTATGGGTTGTCAATTAAAAGGGGTAAAATTGAAATAATAGTATTATATTGCAATGTTTATGCTATTTTCTTCCGTTTTAAGGTTTCAAAAATATATCTTTTCAAGTTAGCAACGACAGGCTGCATTGGTTCTCTTTGAAACAATGCTTCAAAATCTCCGAAGCATATCGCTTTATGGTCACGTGGAATTCCACGTGAACTTTTAAAACGTCTTGCCATATTCACCTGGCACACTATCTTCGATACTCGGATAAGTTGAACCAGTTGTATCAGTTATATTATGAAATTGGTGGACGTCAACTTTGTTCTATAAATGTAACACGGAAAAGTTACCATTTCAAGTAGTTATATCCCAAAAATGCTGTCTGCAATATCACTATTTTACCCAAAGGAAGAGCTGACTACTTTGCTTTAATATTCACTTAAATACAAAGCGGTTCATTAAGGCGGAAGCGAGCGTTACATAAAACTGTTTCAAAACCGCAACTACAAAGTATTTAAGATTTGACCGTTCTTGCTATAAGAGATAATGCAAAAAGAGATAATGCAAAATGGATAAGTATATTGAAAATTTTATTCCAATTATTCTGAGCGAAATTATCACAGTTTGAAGTTTTGACAAGATATTGCATATATTGTTATTATCGTACTTGTTATTCGAGACTTAGCCCCACTTCGCAATTTTCAAATAACCAAAAGGCAAATTTAACGCTTACATAATGTATCTTTAAATATATATTAATAATAACTTTATTCGGCATTCAAGGCCAATAGTACATTATACCCAAGAAATATATTTACAATTGTATAATAACAAAAATAGTGATCATTATAATTTAAATTTTGATTAAATATATACAAATCTCAAATCATGTTTATTAGAAGTTATTTCATATATTTAAACTTTATTAGACGGTTAATGTTTTATGATATCTACATCTTAATCTCATTCCATTATATATAAACTTAGCCAGTTTATTACAATCACTATTCTTCATTAAACTTATGAACATATTTTTTTATCAAAGTTATTTAACTTAGGCAATAATTCTAGCTTTAAATGATTATATAATGGACAAACAACTAGAAAATGAATTTCGTGACCCACGTAATTTTTGTTTGATACAATTAAACAATGTTTACACACTCTATAATCCACGTTCTGCCTGATTTAATAGCTAAAATGAGATTACCACAACGACATCTTGACATGGCTATTCTATATTTACTTAAATAAACGTTTGACAAGTATTTTTCAGGTTCTAATAATGATTTATACTGACAATAATTGACTAGTTTTGAATTTGATGCCATGTTACTAGACCATTCTCGTGATTTACAATCTATTAAACGTTGCTTGAATTGATCTATGAAAGCTCTAGAGCTACCAACTGATTGCGGTTCCCAAACAAATCCAAATCCATATTGATATAATAAAGCTCGAATATTTGAAGCCCATGTTATTCTCCCATTATTATCTAATAACATGCTCTTGGATATGTGCTCTGTGGCATTTTTATTAGCTGTAACCAATATTTGTTTGGTATATGGCCACAGGTCACTAATTATTTCCCCATTGACTTTAATGTTAATTCTAGTCTCTTAGACCGGTTCTAACTTTTCCCAAAATTTTCGTTGGGTATAGAAAGCTTTCTGCCACAGATGGAGCAACATGTAGCAAACTCTTTCCCAAAAGCATGTATGAGGTTGACCATAAAAAAAATTGAGATACACAAGCACGAAGTAGAGACAAATAAACATGCAATTTCCGGCCCTACATTTCAACGTAACCAACCACACAATTCTTGTATCCTACCGCCTCAAAATCACCAAATATTCACCAAAACCTGACAGAAAATGTATTTCCAAACCTTTTTTTCGACTATACACCAAAAAGTCAACAAAAATCGCCATGCGAAAGGGGGAAAAGGGAAAGACCTGTGTCCATATAATACTAAGTGGTCTTCGACCAAGCTCACCATAAATGGCAGCATTAGAAGTACAAGAATTTACTTCCAGAATATATTTACAGAAATTTAAATGCAATGTTTCTATTAATGGGATATTTTTGTATACTTGTGACCCATAACAAAGAATGGGTACTATCCTTATATTAAATAAAAACAATGAACTAGATATACTATATAATATTACACTTACTGATAAAGATTTGTAACATTTCACAAGCTTTCCTTGCTTGCTGTACTAGGGTGTTTATAGCAAGCGACCAATGGAGTTTAGGCGTAAACATCATTCCTTAATATTATACGAGGATACGACTTCTAAAGGGGTATTCCCATACGTCCAAGTTTCCCGGGTTTTTTTTAAACAATACCACCACGTCCAAATACAACGACCTTGGTTTTACTTAAGTTGGCAGTCATTCCATATTTCTTACAAAAATCGAAGATGCAATTGATTTGCGACTGGAGGCGTGCAACTATGTCTGTGACATTTGCAATGTCATCTGCATACACCAAGGAAACAATATTATTATTATCAGTATTATTATACCTTGACAATCATACTGAATGAACAAGTCATTGAGCTCGTCAAGAAAAAAAAACAAATATCAAAGGGCTGAGCATGCAACCATGTCTAGTTCCTATTTTACAATCAAAGTATTATTACATTGGACTGTATTGGACACATGATTTGAAATTCTCGTACATAGATTTTATAACCTTAAAAATATTACCGTTTATATCGTTTGTTAGAAGAACATATTTTAAAAGATGATGTGGTAAACCATCATAAGTACGGCTAAAGTTTACATACAAGCAAAAAATCGGTCATTTTGTTCAGTTAAGTACTTTTGAATTCACGCTTGTAGTGTAAACATGTGCTAAAACCCTTTCTGTAACCAGTTTGCGCTTCTACGAGTTTGTTCTCTTGTTCACATCATTTCGTGAGATGAGTTTTACGCATCTTAGTGAATATTTTGCCGAGTGATTACCACGATAATTATTCGGGCCCGCTTTTGTCACCTTTTTTATGGATAGGGTGTATAACAGTGCCCACCCCCTCCTCCAGTTAGTCGGAAAGACACCCTTATCAAGTATTAAATTAAACAATGTTAGAAGGTATGGTAACATCTTAACAACAGGGTGTTTATATATTTCATTTACAATGCCTTCTGGTCCCAGGGCTTTGAAATAGGGCAAATATTTTATTGTTGACAATAATTCATTTAGTTCTTTGCTAGTTATAGGGGAATCTAGAATATGATTCGGATTTTCAGATAAATACAATGAGTCATTACAATTTACTGAATCTGAAATTTCCATTTCAAATTTACCATCTAGATTTACATTACACGTGTTATAGAGATGACGGAAAAAATTGAACCATTCTGCTGAACTGACACTTTCTACGGTAGATTATTTTAGAAGAAATTATTTTATCTGTTTCCATAAAGTACCAGCATAATCATCATTGATTATGTAATCGACCTACGCTGGCACTGAGATCCCCAGCAATGCATAGGTCAATGTCATCTGAAAACTCGCCTTTAATCCTATTAATTATGTTTTCTAAATCTAAGATGCTGTTTGGCTCGTTTTTATTTTCCAAACTGTATACGGAGTTTTTGTGTGGGGTGTATACCAAATATAAGTACTCCCTAATGATCTCCCGTTACCTTAGTAATGAGAACGACTCATGATCTGGTAGGATTGATCGAAATTCAAACTCATGTTTACACCAAGTTTCACTTAAATTAACTAGATTGTACTGTGAGATCGGATAACCTTTCCAAGTCATAAGCCTCTATGTCCGCCATATTTATTTCATAAATTGGAAACAAGTATGGCGGTTAAGGGGCGTTATATTTTTTTTATTTAAATGCTTTGGTATTTTTGTAACCGGAGTTCAGCTTTAACTCATTTACATTTATAATAAATATAGACAAATCTTGTGCGTATATACAATTCGTACTATCAAGGCCTTGGCCCAATCCCTATGCTAAATGTGTAAGAATATTTGGTACAGCTTTCCCATAACTAGTGTAAAACACCCTCTGACTAAATCATATAAGAATGTTCTTGAAATAACCACTTAAAAAATATATCGGTTCACCAGTCAACACTGGTTGGGTATTCCGGTTAGGGATTTTCTTTCGATAATATAGATTGTCTTACAGGACGAGGTTAACGTCAATGTACTTGTAATACGATGGTACTTCAATCCATCCGAAACCGTCAGCAATTTGATACGGTTCTGTTTGAAATTTGGAATTCAAAACATTTTAGATGGAAAGGTACAAATTTGCTTATTAAAGCTACTGACAGTATCTGAAATGTCGTAAATTGCGTATCAGCGGCAAGTTATAAACCCAACGCTGGCTATTTCAGATTGTCGTCTTGGGGAACCAGACATCTGCATACATCCTTTGTAGATACATGTACTTAAGGTTATTCGGCGACCTGGTATACGTCCCGAGTGGTATGTAATAATGAAAAGGAACTGTTATATTTTATAAAGTGGAACAAATTATAATCTGTGTCAATGAATCAATTATAATGGATGACAATTAATAAATAATTGAGTCGATCGGTGATATATTATGGACCAGATGCGACTCATTCAAGTCCTGTACTGACAATGACTTGACAGGGTACATCGATTATTACCTATAATTACTGTCGTTATATATACATATATTAACACGTCGGAGTTGAATATTGATTCTATGCAATAATTCAGTCCATCTGAGGTTATTTTTAAAACAGGTCAATGGTAGAAGAACTATATTTAATCTCGGATAATGGTAATTTATTAGTGATCATTGACCTAAATAGCTATTTATTGCCAAACCCGAGCCTTGCAAGACTTCGGTTAAAATGCAGGTTATCCGTTTGTGTGGGCACGTAGGTCATATAATGGTCAAGTTCAGATTTAATGAAGAGACATTGATTTAATGACGTTTAAAATCAATTTGAAACATCTGAGTTCTTCCTTTTTGGACAGGTGATCCAGAACAATAATTTAAAATGAAATAGGTACAGTACCCACGAGATGTGTTAAATTCCCAGTTCGGAAACTATCTCGCCACCCAGCATTTTTACATTGCAATTATGGGCTTATGTTATCAAGATCTTTTAGTTTTCTGTGGATACAGATGTCTTATTTCTTTGTATCAAAAGTTTTGAGTTCCTTTTACATAGACGAATGATGGCCATTCATTGTGGTGAAGAATAATTCTTTCTCATAATTTTGTACTGTATGTGTGTCTGCCAAAAACATCTGAAATGAAATGGGGTTTAACGTCCAACTGTTCTGCCCCGACTAGGCCAATGAAGATGGGCACACGCTATACAGGGTTTGCCCGAATACCGGCGCCATTGCCTACCCTTTAAACCAAATTCCAAACTGCCAAGAAAGTTTTTTTTTACGTGCACAACAATCGTTACACAAACATCGGGTTTTCGTCCCATATGTTCGACCATACGTTTCTCTTGCCAGTTCCTCTATCCTGTACCACTGACAGGAACCACGCCGGGACGATCCGATGAACACGGGGACTGTCGGTTAGCGAACCAACATATTGCTTACTGAGCCACCGCGGCTCCACTATTTGTATGGAATAAATGCTTCACCCCAACATTGTTGTTTGTTCAAGAATATGGGGAGTCGCTGAATATTTTATTCAGGATGTCTGAATGGGTTTGGGAAACAGGCTTAGAACATGCCCTGTTTCATAAAGCCTGTCATTGAGTCAACTGGCGTGGTTTCGAATCTCCCGTTGTACGTGACAAGGAGTAGGGTCGCCTGTCTAAGCTCGTGGGCTTTCTCCAGGTCCTCCGGTTTCCTCCCACTGCTAAAGACCCCTACGTGCAAGTGAATGATTAAAATAAATTAAACCATATGCTAGTCCCGAAATGACCTAGTTTGTGTCGAGTGGACGTTAAACTCCATTTCTCCCCCCCCCCTCTCTCTCTCTCTCGCCTTTCACATGTTTTTGTTTCAAATTTCTCATAGAATGAAAGTGAAAATGCACCAGCTTACTTCTAAAGTTTTTCACATTTAATTTTTTCCTCGACTCTTGCATTTTGATATTTTGTCATAGAGACGTACGTATATACCATTGGTCTGAGAATAGACAATTTCTACCATAATTAGGAAAAGCGTCGAAGATTCTATTTGTCAGTAATTCGTGTCATAAGATATTCTATATAACTAAGTACGTACAAGATTGAATCAGAGATGTAATGCCTTATTAATTCCCAACTCTTTTATCATCGCATTTCTGCCTGTAATTGTGATGATTTTACAGGCGAATTCTTTCAATCTGCGTGGTGTGTAAAACGCAGCAAGTCGCGACAGTGAAGAAGAATGATGAAGGGGTTATCACATTCTATGATGTGTTACACTACCCTATATCGTAAATTACTCTTCACAAAGTCTACTTAAACCTCCGAGACACATTTCTCCAGGCTAATATATCATTATTATATCAAACTGGAGCTAGCTAGATTACTATGTTGAATAGTTTCCTTGTCCACAAGTTTCTTTGTAATTTCATAGTATCAAATAGATGGCACGCAACGTCATTCACAGAACTTCTAAAACATGTAGAAACCTAAAGCAATACCGATCTTATTCCTTTAATTGAAGCAGGAGGAGATTTCTAGCACACCTTCAGGAGCGTAAATGTGGGTGTGTGTGTGTGTGGGGGGGGGGTGTAGGAAAAAATTAGTTGGTCGCAAAATCAGTACAGTCGGTTACACAATAAGAGCAGTCGGTATAAAAAAGTGTCCACTGCATACGTCACACTACTCACGCAAATCGTTAGTATACATTAATTGATAAAATGTTGTGTTTCACTCTGAATTTGTTTGAGTATGCTGGTCTAAGAACAATATTTCCCCTAGAGAGAAAAATAGTCCGCCTTAAAATAAGTGCAGTCACTGCACTTCCATCGTCACACAAAACTATAGTATAAAATAACCATGTCTGCTTTTCATGTTTGAAAATATGTTTGTCACTCTTATTATGTTGTGAGGTGAGTATGTTGTTCTATGAAATATTTTCCACCCATTGCAAACAAAAAGTTGGTCTCAAAAAACAAACAATGTCAAAATAGAAGGGAATAATTTTGTGTGAATCCGTGCATCTAAATTACAACGGTATTGTATAAAAATCCCTGTTATGGGTATGTTTGTCTAACAAATTGAAGATTTTGATATTTCGAAATATATTCTTATAATTGTCGTACGAATAATATTAGTCGTACTGTTGGTAAGAAGTTATCGGAAGTATAGTTTTTTTTTCAGAAATAACGTAAAAGAATCTTTGAATTTTGAAATTCTAAGGCGATCTATTGCACTTAGTATTTGTACGAGTTGCATATTCAATCCCAGAAGCAATTGAAACGTACTTTACTTGTGTTGTAAGTGTTTTCTGACCACCAGAAGTCCAGGGCATTTCAGAGACCAAGTATGCGCCCCATGCCCATTGAGCTAAAGTGTCATTGTGCCCAGTCCTCAAAATTAAAAGTTCTGTTATATAACGGCGCTAAATTCCATTATGCCACCATTCTTCAACTCCTCTGTCTTATACTGTCTTATTCTCCTTGTTTTCTATACTCTCACAAAGCAGGCGAAATTGACAGATAGGCCTCAAGATTCTGACCCATTTCTTATTCTCTCGTTATTGAGAATTTGGTTCCATTCGCCACTTTGACTAAAACTTTCAGACCCAGTCTCAAAAAATGACATACTCGGTTACATATCTGAAATTTTTTCGCGTCTGCGTGGCTCAATTCCATTATGCCATCATTCTTCTACTCCTCGGTTGTCTATACTGTCATAGCACTATCGTATTCACGGTTATAGTGAACTGCCAAGTTATACTGGGGGAATTGACAGAGGCAGATCTCAAGATTCCGTCCCATGGACTCACATTTCTAATCCTCTCGTCCATGGCAGCAATGACCTCAAATGCCACGATATTGACACAATTTTGAACAAATTTCTCAGGTTGCTCAGTGTTATTATAGGCACAATCATCATATATGACATAAACTTTATGTCAACTTAAATAAAACTGCTTTCCGGCGAGACAACGATAGGCAAACAAATATATAAATATGCAATACTATCTATGTTCTACCGGGACGCTCAATGTTATAGCAATTATTTTGATGACATTCATTGTGAGGTGGGATCTGTGGATGACGCCCTGGATCTGGAACCGCCCCACCCCACCCCGTATACCCAGCTTCTAGATCCGCTACTGCACCTGGTCCCCAGAAAACTAGCGCCTTTGGTGGTGATCGGCTCCTGACTGTGTCACTCGTACTACGGGCATGTGCATCTGTCGGTCGCATTTTGGCTAAACACCCCCAAACCAAATCGTTATGTACGCCTTTACACACCTTATATAACTTCTCAATATATTTTGGCGATTGTAGAAATACACTGTTTGGTGTTTAACGTCTGCTACCACATAAGTGATATCGCAGACAAATGCCATCATTCTTCAACTTCTCTGTCTTATATTGTCTTTTTCTCCGTCACAGAACAGACAAAATTGACAGATAGGCCTCAAGAGTCTGTCCCATTTCTTCTTGTTGAGTATGCCCATCCTTATTTTATTTCAAAATATATGTATATTGGCAAAAAGTAATAGTTCATTTAGTCCAAAATCTTATGTAATTAAACTAAGATTACAATTTCGTTTCTTTTAATTTTTTGTAAACTATATACTGCCAGGGAGAGTTCTACTTATAACAGATACTGGTATTACAAATGGCTATAACAAATTATAGTTCATTAACTAAAACATAGATATGTCTACACTCTAGTTAATCATGATATACCATTAGACAGTAATTATTTGCCTTTGACTGATCAAGTGGAAGGGAATTGAGTCATGGACGGAAGTGTATAGATTTTGCGTAAAGCAATGTATTTTTTTGAAGGGAGGTAGGATGACTGGCATTTCATTATTATAGGTGATCACTGATCATTGCCCTGGTGAACATATTCACTTTTATCAGCATAGTTTCCAATTTTTCGAAATTTTCAAACCTCGTCTTAAACTTCTCTGAGAATGGAAAACATGGAAACATTGTTTATCTGAAAATGTTGATGGATCTGCCAACCCAAAATTAGTCTCTAGAAACTTCACCATCTGTTTAATAAAAGACGCATTATGAAAGAAGTAAATCTACATCTACGTATTGCAGGTCTTTTTTCCAGCTTCAAATGTTATATAAACTATTGATCAGAGATAATTTTATTCACATGCAAAGTCCGTAATAAACTCTCTAGTTCATCGGATGGTTGTGATTTAAACGGATTGAAACACGATCGCTATATAATAATGCAATTTTAATGTTGATAATCGAGATTTTTTTAGTATTATTGTAACAACGGTCATAATTCCGTTCAAAATTAAGTAATTTGACTAAAATTTTCAATATATTCCTTTCTCATGATTACTTTGAAATTAAATAACGAGATCTGTTATCCGTTTATCTAAATCTTACATAATGGATCGTTAATCTCAA
The DNA here is from genome assembly GCA_917208275.1 of Patella pellucida. Lineage (NCBI taxonomy): Eukaryota > Metazoa > Mollusca > Gastropoda > Patellidae > Patella > Patella pellucida. Next base: position 77,647,723 of record OU795036.1, read on the forward strand.
ATTTCTTTTTTTAATCCGCACTGGTTTAAAGCATCTTCCTTTGATCATGTTGTCTGCTAGCTCTGGTGCAACATATATTTTCCATTTTGTGTCTTGACTAATAATTAAACCATCTTTTTTATAACCACATGTTTCTTCAGAATCTTTCTGCAGGTGGTTTTACACAATATCGAATGATCACGTCATGGTGTCAAGTTTTGGACGATATCTAAACAATACATAATGCATGGTTGATATAAACTTATCTATGTTTTAGGTTCAATAATCCGTTTTCAAATACTGTCCACCATTCATTCCGGTTATGTGTGTCCGAATATGCAACAGTGGTGTATAAGGAAGAGGCGAAGGTCCAGGGCATTCATTTTTGGGGGATGATGAAGTGGGGGGGGGGGGCGCAATCATATGATTGTGTTTTTCTGAAATCTGATTTCATCGCTGTTAACTTCGTGGTACTCAATTTTATTTATTTAGTGAATCACGGTGGCTAACTGAGTAAGACGCTGGCTCGCTAGCCCGGAGGTCGGGTGTGCGATCCCTGCATTGACCGAGACAGTTCATCCCTTAACAGTTGGAATTCGATATAAGAGTAGGGCGTAGTGCCGCTGTCCGGGCAAAATTTCTCTCTGTATGGCGTATGCCCGTCTTCATTAGCCCAGTTCGGAGCAGAACAGTAGGACGTTTAACCCCATTTCATTTCATTTTCCATGTGTTTAAAGGACAATATTGGTGTCACACAGTCTCTTCATGCAGTCAGTTATATAGAAGGAAAACTCGTGTTTTCCTTTCGCATTCGTCACTTCCTTTTGTATTTTGCAGAACATAACTGATAGTAAAACAGAAACGAATGAATGTATATCAGTTTATATACACTCATATTGCATTATTATATGCGCTGCAATGAATTTTTGTCCATGTATAGGTGTCAAAGAATATCGACGTAGCTCCTTTAAAACGAGAATTAGGGTTGCGTCATCAAATTACATCGTTCAGCAGTCGCCTTGTTATAAATGTACCAATAGTTTTTTGTGGGTGTATTTATTACAGTTTACATGTCCTTGGATGGAGTCATAATAGGGATGCAAAACTGGGGGTGGTGAAATCTAAAGAATGATTATGGCACCGCATCGGCGTTATATTGTCTGCAGATCAAAAATAATTCCAATAAGACATTATTAAAAATGATTAAGTAAATTATACGTACCATTCGGGTAATGTCTTGCGTAGAATAAAATATAATTTGAAGAAATTTACTTCTAGCCTTTTATTGGGTTTCCGATCTTTGTCATAATAAATTGTCAAATGACTTTCTATGCTCGTCATAAAGTGATCAATTAGAGAGCATAAAAGTGAGCGAAAACCGCTAAAAGCTGAATTTACGATTAAAACTGTATTTAAAAATATTGTTCACGTACGTAATACATGTATAATGTCTACCGAGAGATTGAACAGGTAACTGATGACGAAGGTATCATCGTCCGTATATAAAATACGCAGAATAGACCTATTAATTATATTACGGAAGCCAATGTAGGAATACCCCTTCGCTGCATCTTGCGTTCGCGTTAAATACGCATGAAGGCGAAGCCAAAGGGCGGCGATACATGGTCCTAATCTGATGGCGTCGCTGAGTTGCCATCACGAAAGCAAGAAATAATCGGAAGGCAAAGGCACGAAACGGAGAAGTGATTTCACGTTGCTTTCCGGTTTATATCTGCCATGCGCAATCTTAGGGAAACCGAAAGTTGTAGCTTAACAATTGGAATGCACATGTCACCAGATACAGACCAGAAGGCGAAGTGAAATCTTTTCGCCCCATCTTGCCTTCGGTTTCCGGTTAAATTCCCATGTCGAATCGAAGGCAGGAATTCTCATTCCGTCGCGGCTATAATAGCATAAGAAGAGGGCTAGTATTGAACAACGCTAAGAAGTGACTCAAATTCTTCTTAAATTTGCATTGATTACTTCTTGCATTCATTCGATGGTGGACTATGTCCATAACCAGTAGGCAGTAAAGGGAATCTAATTTGAATAAGATCCGAATTGACGAAATCATTGTTATAATCTAAATGTTGCATTGGACATTTCAAATCAGCCTATGTTACGAAGGTGAAATACATGTTTCGTTTAGACAATATAATCAACAGTATTGTGTAATTCATTCGGGGTTGAAAATCAGCATGAATAATTAATCGGATTAACCACGCATCAAGATTACCAGCGTCAGTTACATGAATTTATAGTGGTGTTGGTCCCATAGATCTTCTGACCTGAGCATCCTGATAATCAAACTGAAACATCGCGTCTAATAATTAAACTTTAAATATATATGTATGGGAACAGTCATAAATTTGACGTCTACGTCGACGTGTTATTCCATTGTACCTTTGAAAAGCATTCTTGAGAAGACGAAACTGAAGAATAGCTATATGATTAACAAGTGGTAGTTTGTCTGGAGCTCAGATCATTTTTCAGTCAGTAAACATCGTTAATCATCTTATTATAGAGTATAAATCTTCTAAATTACAACCTCATACAACTTGTCCATGTGATGTTTAATACTATTAGTTGCAGGCTAGACAATTTAAACATCTCTTTAGCCTTCATTATAGTTTATACAACTAACAATTGATTAAACCATATACTTAATTACTACTCGAATCTTCTTCCATTATGTCTTAATGTTGGTATCAATCAATGCACGGATAAGACGACATTTAAACGGAATACGACATAAAACTGCAGAATTTAAAGGAACATGTGTAAAATGTATTAGAAGCTGCAAATGGTCCTATACATTAAAGGAGCTAAATCGCTACAATTTCGGACCTAGAAATGGACACCAATGGGTCGCAACGCATATAGTAATGTAATATAAATATCTGATTTACATGAAATCGTTCCCGGTTTTACTCTAATTTCAAATCAGTTATGTTAGGCGAAATACGCCAGTCTCAATCGAATGGCAATCTCTAGCGTCTGGTTGTTCCAGTCTGCACCGACAATATTTATTGTGCATGCTCTCCAGATATGAATATGACTTGTGGAATATTTCTAGCTTCTTTCTTCAAGTCCCTGGTTACAAATGACTCTTAAACGCATTGTGGTACACGATTCGTGTACCAAAGGTAAAATGTTTATTTTATTATAAATATTTGATATCAGAAGCCCATCTTTTTCCAGTACGACCACAACATCAACTTTGGTTAACAATATTGAGTTGGAGACTTAGCTACTTTAAATTTCCGGATAATACTACTATTGTATGTTTTAAAATGTAACAATACAATATTATATGACGCTTGATCCCATAAAATATATAGCTCGGTGGCGGCATACTTTTTGTGTAACCTACAATAACAACCAACAGCACACCACAATAAAAGTCAATCACATGTGAAAAATATTTTATGAGTTGTAAATATCACAATACGTTTAGTCCCAGACAATGTTTCCATTTTGTAAAAAAAATAATGTAATGTGATAATGCATCATTAAATCGCTTGTATCAAAGGGCATGGCTGTGGATTCTGCTAAATATTTTATCTGTTGATAAATGTAAACTAATACCGATAATGACAAAGCGATATGTAAAGAGTGCCCAGCAATTTATTTGTAATTATTGTAGCGGCTGTGTTTTTTAGTTATGTGATAGAACTGTTATATAAAATAACACCAAGTACGAACATTTCAAACCATTAGACAAAATTCGAAGTCCTGAAAAAACGGTATAGGCAAAATAGTGTAATCAGGCAAAATAGTGTAATCAGCATATGGACTGTTCACCGTGTATAAAATACACGGTGTGTAATATTGGACCGAGGGGATATCTATTCAAAATTAAAAATTCATAAACAGAATAACTGTTTGTATTCATGTTCTACTTACACAGGCTACATTACATAGCAACTCTGTGTGCGCCTATATGAACGCAATATTTATTCCTTTGCCATCATCAATTACAAACTTATAACCCTTCCAGATTGAATTTCAGGCCAGATTTGCGCATTTTAAAATCCTCTGAAATTTTCTTTTTCGTGGGTGTGGTATTTAACAGGAATTTTAGTATGCTGGATGGGTAGTACCTCCGGCTTCTGAAATCATTGTCTGGTCATAATTATTAAGAATTCGCATACCTATAGCAGTATTTGTGTTGTTTTGTATACACTTTTTTTGTCTGGTTTGGTTTACAGTTGACGAATACAAACAAAATTCACATTTTATTCAAATCTGACCAGAAGAAGTCGGCACAAAAATCAACAGAGAAAATTTTTCAATGATCGTTTACACTGCAAGGATGTTAGTTTTGATATAATACCAAATATAATTCAATTTTGGGAGCAAAAGGTTTCATTATTTTGAAAAAAGGAATAATTTATCAAAGTTTTCCTATTATCTCTTTGTACGAGTCTTATTTATATCTATCTAATCTGCTACTTATATGACGTAATGAGTAAAGCTGTATTTTTGTGACTTGTAGAAAAAAGACTAACCCCACAAGTCGACATCTCGACGTTACGACAAAAATAACACGATGATACGACAGAGTAAAGTGTCGTATGGTTGCGTCAAGTGTTGTCGCGTTATGAAAAGGGCGAGATTTACCATGTTACGGACTTCCTCTTCGTTGTGATTGATCGTCTCAATTAGTACTACAGTGGTTACCTTTATAAAAACTTTATTCAGTATTTCAATAACTTTAACAGGTTCTCAAAATGGCTTCCCTCTCGATAGCTACGAGTATCTCCCCCCAATATTAGTCCAACCCTAAATATATACCTGTCCCATTTTCAACTTAAATTAAGTCACAAATTGCTAAATTCGCAGGAAAACAAATAATATTACCCAATTTTGAATAACCACCATAGGTTTGCAAAACAGCCAATATCTGATGGTTAGTTTTGACAACTTCATTATTTTAACTAAAACATCAATGATTTTATGAACCCAAGTATAGCAAGCTATTTAGGTACATTGGAATTTAACATGAGAATTTATTTGCCTGGTCTAAAACGAAAAACAATACTATAACATCTTGTATTGTCTTAGGGCCCAAAGTGCTACACATGGCCACTATCAGCCAACATATTAAGCTTATTTATACGTCTACCGGAATAAACTATAATTGTCGCTTAAATTTTTTAATTAGAAACTAAATATAAACAAGGTAATTTCACGGACTATTTTTGTCATGTTCATCCCAAACTTAGGCTGCCTGTCTACAGCTAGCTCCGGCTGAGAATAAGCCCTAACCTAATTAACGGACATTTTAATTCCTACATCGACGATTTTAGTCGATAACACTGAGTATGCTTTTAGAAGTATTTATTTCTCTTCTATTGTCATATTGAATGAAATTGAATATGTTTATTTAGCCGTTGTGTGCATGAAAGATGTCAAACTAATCAGAACCGAATCACTAAAAAGTTCCCTAATTATTCAATATGGCGGCGCCTATGAGAGATAATGTCACAGAGGCAGTTTTGTTTGCGAAAACAAATTTAGGAGTATCTAAAAGTGTTTTGAATGATAAACAATGGTAAAGAATGTATTGCAATATTACCCATGGCACCCATTATATATCGCTTTTACGCGAGTGTCAGTGACATGGCGTGTTTACATAAAACACACGCGCTTAGGATATTTTTACTCTTTTGTCTAAAGAAAGCGGTGTCTAGTCTAAATGTCTAAAATGTTCACGTGAGCGTTTTAAATGGAGGGTAATCAAGACAGTGTCACTTTCTGGGAAGTATGACGTAGATGGGTCGCCGCGTGCAGTATGTGTCTTGCTTTGTGTTCTTTTTATGAATTGTCCGATTCGAACAGAAATCCTCTGACAGTCGAATGTTTAAAAAAAATCATCATCAAGGGAACTTCAGTGAGCTGAAAATCAACCGTATATCTGTTATCACTGCTTCGGTTATATATAGTTTTACTTTTGTTTGTGTCACTTCCCGTTTCTTCATATCATCATTACGTATCTACCGTAGAAATGATCTCGGTGTTGACATTATATTTGGAATGTGTTTAATCAGTTCTGTCACATATGCATTATGCAATATTATTGGCTGACACAACATTGTTATTTAGGGGTAAATTGCCGTCAATTCATCATCTTCATTTGTAGGCTTGGTCTCGCTTTAACTCCATGAATTACACTGCATATTTCGGCACTAGGTTTGATTGGGTACTAGCCCAGCTAGTGAGCCTATCGGATTCCTTGGTCGTCGCGAATACCAAGTCTCGCCCTTTCAAACTAAAATGCCTACCAGTGATAATCGGGTTACAAAGTTCAAGGTTCGTCCAATGTCAAGGTTTACTTGAAGTTCGATATGTCACAATCTCTGATTGGATGCCACCGTTCGCGTGTCTGCAGATAAGGTAGCTATACGTTCGGGAATTGTGAAGTAAACCAGCAACGGCAAGATGTTGTAAAACTCTCAGTCGTTGCTTCAGGAACATGACAATTCATTTAACAAATGCGCCAAGTCCAATTGCATTATGTTGTCCTTGACACCTTCTACAAAATATCCTTCCAAAAGTCATAACTTTATGATAGGCCAATGAGGGATCTTGTGGGGGACAGAAACGACCGAACAGAAATTGGCGGAGTGACCTAGAAATCAATAGGGTCATTCAAGCTAGCAGAAAATTATACAGCAGCTCAAAAAGACCCAACTTTTCCAAGACCCAGTCACAGGCGTCAATCTGAACATATACGACAGAAAATTCATGAGAAATTTCGCGTGTCACCCTTATGCTATTGTCTTGCTGTAGACTGCTACTTTAGCGTTGTATAAATTATTTCTACGTCTAAAACGGGGCATTAACAAGTATAATCTGTAAACAGTTTACATTTGCTTGTGTTATATTCTTCGTATTTGTTCCATATGTTCTGCTTAGTCTTCATCGTGTAATATATTCATTTGTTACTGGCTGATTTGCTTATTGGCTGCTGGGCTTGTAGTCTACCAATTTTTGTTTAGTTATTTCCGAAAACGTCTTTAGTCAGGGGGCATTTTTTCGTTGCATATTGCAAGCTATTGTGGTGCGAAAGATGCTACTGCAAATGTTAAATGGGATATGGCGGAGCGCAATTTTTTTTAAATGTCTTTGATGAATAATATTGTAACAATGTATCGTTATGGTCGTCAAAAGCAATGCAATTTTAGGTGTTCGACACATTACATGTTACCTTTTACACTTGACTATCATTCTTGACTTATATTTAGTTATTTGATCATAATCAAATATAACACTTGTGATTAGTGTACTATCATGTTCCCATTGCAACGACTATGAGATTTACAACATCTGACCGTTGCTGGTTTACTCACCAATTCCCGAAATTATAGCTACGTTATCTGCAGACACGTGAACAGTAGCTTCCAATCAGAGATCATGACATAGCGAACCCCACAGAAATCTTAACATTGGACGAACCTTGAACTTTGTAACTCGATTATCACAGGTAGACATTTTAGCTTGAAAGCGTGAGACTTGGTATTCGCGACGACCAATGGATCTGATAAGCTCACAAGCTGGGCTCATACCCAAACAAACTTAGTGCCGAAATATTAGGGTTATTACACGAAGGGCTTGCTAAGATGTGCGTGGTTAAAGCGAGATCAAACCTTCTATTTAAGATGGTGTAATATACGATAGTAATTGTTATTCATAAATAGTGTTTCATTAGATCATTACCGGTATAAAGACATTTTACATTTAAAGGGGTATTATAGGAGGTTAGATAAATAGCTGTCAGTTTTTACTATAATAGTTAAAACTAGATAATGTAAAGGGAATTTGCTGAACATTTCTGTCAAATTGATCCTCTCTGAACCGAGATATTATCTATTGAATTTTAGACCTAGCCTCGATCATCATTACTAGAGTCGGTACGATAAAAACATTGTTTCGATTATCCATTTTGGATTAAATCATCAATGAGCGTTAGGCGTAATCGGATTCAAATCCAGTAATTATCGCATTTACAGCAACCGTAAAAAAATACGAAACAGTGTAACCATGGAGAACTCTTTATGAAACTTACTCGGATTGCTTAAATTACCACGGTTCAAAACCCTTTAGAAATTCATTCGTTTTTGACTCCAAAGACATCAAAAGGTGTCAACATAAATTTCTTAAGAATGAAACACCCCGTGTTATCGATTATAAAATTTATAATTTCAATACTACGTGTAAAATTATCCAAAATAGTTATTAGATTAGATCAAATATTTCTTTTCCTGTTTAAAGATGCCTTCCCGGGTACAAACTTTGTGAATTGACGATATATGTGGACTAAAAACATATTCAAAGTAACCAATCTATCAAAAATTTGCTTCAATTCCCTTTCAAAACTTTGCTTTCGTCGTGGATACCCATAGCTATAAGTAAGCTGTTGTTAGACGCAATGTCTGCCAACTAAACTTCATTGTGGGATGGTCCATTTTTCAGAATGTATCGTTTATACTTACTGTACATTTACCATACTTACTGAGGCCTAAGTAAATTCTTAGTTATTTCTGTCTACTTCTTTTTAGACATTTTAATCGCAGAGTCTTTTGTACGTTGACAACACTCAATGTCCCCCAAACCGCCTAACCATTTTAGCAAGAAATAACAACTGCTCCCTGACCTTAGCTAGCAGACAATAAGCCAGCATTACCTGTTGGGTTGCTAGTTAGTGATTCCCTGACAATATTGCCCAGTGCTTGCCCCATGGGCGTTTTTCGCGTAATCCAGTATTTTTCTAGTAAGATTGGGTGTCTATACTTTCCATATATACCAAATTTGACATACTTTTATTGGAAATAACCACCCGATAAATACTTTGCTGGGAACCCAACTGTAATAGGTCCTACTTATTGTATATATATATATAAAAAAAAATCCCACTATTTTAATTCCTACCTCGTTAATTACATGGAAGTTGGCTGTATATGTTGAACAGAACTCATTTTTTTATATTCATGTAAAATAAGAAGTTTTGAATAATACATTTCGCACGCTTTTTATAAATTGATTTTTTTTCAAATGAATGTAGATTTATCGCAAGGAAGTCGTGGTTAGATTTATATACATGTACATGAACGTACAACGAACTTTATCGCCACGTCTTGTGCCCGCCGTTCATATGCCTATATAAGCAGTACTTGTGGCGTCGACTACTATATTATGTTCGAGGCAGCGCCATAGTAGATATTTATAGCGGGTGCTGTGGTTGAAATCTTAATTTAACAAGCAGTTAAATTTATTGTGATTTTTTATTTTGGCGTAGGTAGACGATGACCCGCCCCCTTTTTCTAACGACTACGATTTAATACACCGTGCGTAAAAGTGATATTTTTATTTATAGAACTGTATTCTATATTTTTACCAATAGATTTTTTTTATTACTCCTTCAGATGTAAATTATCGTAATTAAATCAAGCTGTCCATATAATCTTGTATAATAGAATTATTGCATGTTAAATTCGTGATAAACAACAGTAACAGTTGTGGGTTTATGATGCTAACTGAGTATATATTTTTGTTGTCATTAGCAATACCGTTCTTACAGAAGAATTAGTTGGATGAAGAAGGCCACCCAAACTGGAGCTAATTGTTCAACGGGAAAATTGTGCGTGTGTGATGGTGGGTGTGTGTGTGTGTGAGAGAGAGGGAGAGAGAGGGGGGGGGGGTAACGTCTACTCGACACAACCTAGGTCATTTCAGGACTAACAAAATGGTTCACGTTTATTTCAATAATTCGCTTGCGCGCGTATGGGTCTGTGGGAGAAAACAGGCGATTCACCAGGTTAATATCCTATACATTTGCAGTTGACTAATATATGTGTGCATTGCTATGGAAGCCCATAACTACCATTCATAATTTCGACTTTTCGCCCCTTCAAAACATAAAAGTCGAAAAGTCGAAAAGTAGAAAGTCACCGAGACGCGAAAATAGGAATTTTAGAAATATATTTTTTTTCCCTAATTTCTTATTTTCGACTTGCATTTTGGCTTGTATGCCGTCTTGGCGACTTTCGACTTTTCGACTTTTCTTAATTTACTCAGCATGCAATAAGGAATTCGCTGGATGCCTTTGATAAATAAAATGAATTGAAAGTAGTCTATTTTTAGTAAACCATTTCCTCGCTCAAAATAAAAGATGCATTTATCTCTTCTAAAGTATGTAATCATGGATGTGCCAGAAAAAAACAAGTAGATTTAAGGAGCCATAGAAAACTACTTTCCGGTGATGTATGACACAATATCTAAAATTTAGTATTAAGACACGTATTTTGACATTAAACACTCGCCCCCACCCCCACTATCTTTAATTCAGCAGGTGAAGGCTACGAAACTTGTACCAATTTTAATTTAAAAAGTATATATGCATTCCGTCAAAAATATAATAAATACATTTCAAGAGAGAATTAACTTTCCTTTTCAGTATAGATCCACAGAATTTTGGATTAAGCCTCTCTTTTTATTTCAAATTCCAGATATCATAAATATTATTCACGTTCACTGAGTTATGTGTGCAATGCTAGATGTAGTACTGGCGTCGCCGAATAAGTGGCGAGTTATATGGGCAATGCGGTGGGCAGTACTGGGGTTGCCTAATTAGTGGCGAGCTATGTGTGCAGTGCTAGATGTAGTACTGGCGTCACTGAATGAGTGGCGAGCTATATGTGTGCGATGCTAGAGATAGAACTAGCGCCACCTAATAAGTGGCGAGCTATGTATGCAATACGAGAGGTAGTATTGGCGTCGTCTAATAAAAGGTAGTTATGCCAGTAGAGTTTAGCGGTTCTCATCGTAAAAATGTCTATTATTAACTAATTATGTGTGCCAATTTGGGAAATTTTAATTTTACTGATCACTGCACATGTATTTTAAGATAAAAATAAGCTTAGAGGACCGATCTCTGGAGAACACATTCTGTTTTAAAATTTGGCTTATTATATCAATGAATGTGGCGGCTATTTTTGGTGCTAATTTCGAATCTTGACTATAAAACGCGAATTCTCGTATTACGTATACATCTGTAAGTAAGAGTGAACAAAATCTCCAATTGTCTTCTTTTAAAAGCAGGTCAATACGTACAACCAAAGATTTTAACGTAATAAAGTCAGAAAACGTTAGTATATACAGCCATCCTCTGCAATTTCGCCCACAATTTCGTTATTACAGTCGCCGAAATATGTTTATTTCATTCATGTCTAGGAACAATTGCTAGTTTGTTTCTGTGCCGCAAGGTAAAAACTTCCTACTGACTGATTCCTTGTATCTAAACCCATCTCAAATTGTACGTTTGTGTTTTAAGTTGTTTTTCTTTGATTTTCCTAAACACAAAATTATTTTTCTGGTTTCTTGCTTTGTTTATTTGAGAGAGAGAAACTAGGTCATTTCGTTTAATTATATTTTAATAATTTGCTTGCGCGTAGGTGTCTTCAGCAGTGGGAGGAAACCGGAGGACATGGAAAAAACCATCAGCTTGGACAGGCGACCCTACTCATTGCCACGTCCATACAAGCGGGGAATCAAAACCAATCCACTTGACCCAATGGCAAACTTTATCCAACGCACAAGCATTAACCATTGCGCCCCCACCCCGACCCTATTTATTTAAGACGTTATCATGCTTATGTTAAATCCTTTTCCGCGATTATTGTTTTTATTAATGATTATATATCACCAAGAATGGTTATGCGAATAGTTATCAATTGATGACGATGAGCAATGGCCTTGTGACATCTCGGGACGTCTTGAACAAAGTGATATATATATTTAATAGACATAAGTATACTTAATTTATGTTAGCTACGCATGTATATATGGGTTCTTTAAGAGACCGATACTCGAAAAGGAAATTAAAAAGGTTGTTTATTGGCATAGCAATCGGTGTACTGTTATATTTCTTGTTTTGTACAAGTAATCGGTATGTTATTTAAGGGTTGTCTTTACATCCTGGATAAAATGTCAAGGAGGTGAAGACCCACAAGAATTGTATTGTTGACTAACTCGTTTTTATTTTTAACATAGTATCGACAACAATCCAATCAAATAACAGTCTGACACTGCTGACAGAACCTTGTAGAAAAGAAAATTACCAATAATAGTACAGTTTATAGCACCATTGGTGTTTAACCGGCATTTACGTCTCCGCCGCTATACGATTAATTTACAATAATACGCTGATGTAGTAGTTATAGGGCAAATCATGCGATAACAATTTCCACATCTAAATAAACACGTGTTTAATAGTAAAGAAAAACATTCGAGCAATATATTTCAGGAAAATCAGCGTTAGTTTTATATCAAAAAAAATCTTATTAAAGATTAAAAACCAGCGGGCATAATTTTATTATTGTAAAACATCTTGGAATTCGTGTGAATAGAGTTAATACGCTGTTAGGCGATCTGTAATACCAACAACATCCAATTTAACGCACAGCAATCTGGCTCATTTCATTGTGGGCTGTCTGTGCACTTAGAGGAGCTAAGTCGCTAACTCAATATTTTCTAAAATATTCGAAATTAAAACCACGAATTAGAATTCAATATTGATTAATTTCAATCATCATTGATGTCATCTTGCCGTGAAACTATAGGATCATAATATCCAATATTTAAGACACATTTAACTTTGAATAATCAGTACACGGGTTGTATAATCAATGGGTGCCGTTTTGTAATGAAGAGATAAAACATATCTTACAACCCAGTATGGAAGTAATTAGTAAAGGCTGATTCAAAGACGAAGAAATTTTTTTTTTTTTTTTTTTAAAACGTGAAGATTTCAGTAAGCAGGCGCAAACGACTGCCGTGCAATTTGAACTGTTCACGTATTTCACCGATTAGAAATTACAATATTTTTTTTCAAAAATTGAACATAATCAGTTTACATACAGCCATACGCCTTTAAGATGAGAACGCTCGGAGGCATTAAATAACTCTATAGGAATAAAGTTAGTAGAGCTTCTAAAATCCATGATGCTCACACAAGCATACTTTCATTCTTCGATCTGGCATTAAATTCCTTTCAAAGAGATATCTAGGGTTCTGATTAGAATAAGTCTATCTTGCGCAAGAAGCGTTAATGGCGTCCATTAAAAGCTTCCTGATCTCGGCCTACGACCACCTGCACATTGGGTGTAGTGTTGTTTACCGATTTGAGATCTATGATGTATTATTTCCCCTATTTGTGAATTTATCATCCAGCAAAAAACTTCAGCAACATGTAAAATAATTAAGTCAAATATTGAATATTTCTATTACTTAATATCTGACCTCTCTCGTGTTTCCCGTAGCTTTTTGTGACAGGTGTCGACGGGAGGAGTATCAGAAACTTTAGGCGCGTCTTTGATTAGCCGCTTGTACAGACCCCATCCTTGACTCGGTGGTCCTAATATTTTAATATATTAGCTCAGCGTGGTAGGCCAGATTACCTGACTATAAAGTCATTGAACTATATATATAGTTAATTTCTAATTCACTCAAAATCTTATCCCTAATTCAGACAGACCAACCCTATGCTTTAAGGGAACCGCCCGTAGTAATTACACTATCCTATCAATGTCGATCCACACTAATCAGAACTTATGCTTAAAAAAAACTTGATAAAAACATAGCATTACATATCTGTAAAGAACAATCTAAATAAGCACATTCACGTTGTTAGCATTTACGTGACCTGTGGCCCTTTTTCTTGATCTAAATTTAAAATCGTCTGGGGAATCATGTCTTATTATACCGAGAAGGAGATTGACTCTTCAGCACAGCACAATGTGACCTTTAAGTGCAGGGGCCGCGGAGCCGGGGGGGGGGGCTAAGGGTGCTTTAGCCACAATTTTTAATAGTGAAAAATAAAATGTCGCCAAAAGCTCAAAAAGGTTATGGGGAGGGGGGTATGGGTGTGGTGCTTATTTGGGGCGGCCACATTGTGTGAATTATTGTCAGTAGCCCCCTCAAAATCGTTTAAGTGATTCATTAAACTGAGATTATACTGGATGTGAGCGGTGGCTTTGCTGAGCCACGGTGGTGAAGCACCGACTCACTAACCATGAGGTTCTGGTTTCAATCGCAGATTGAGCAAGATAGTTCCTCGGAATTACCAACCTGATTTCTTCTTGTCAGTAAAGTTCGGGGTGAGTTGGGGAGGAAAAGGGCTTCTTCTCAGAGGGTGGGGTGGTAAGGCAAAACGGCGTCTTGTCGAAGGGTGGAGTGACAAGTAAAATGTTAAACCGCATTCAATACATGTTGGAATATGTTACAAACCTTATTTTCGAGGGGGGCCAAGATGGCTAAGTGAATAAGAAGCTGACTCGGGTTCTATCCCGGTGTTAGCGGAGACGGTTTGTCGGGACTTTCCGGTGTGGTTTTCCCTTGTCAGTGATATATGATGAAGGGGTGGACAAGAGCAGCTGTCTAGTCGTTCGGATCGGACAAAAACGAGTTCCCAAGTACACATTGACGTGCAAGTAAGAGATTCCCTGGCAGTTGGAATTCGATATACGAGTAAAAACCCATTTTATTTATAGTGATTTAGGTTTGTGAACATCCGCAACGTGACATGACTGGAATGTGGTTCAAAAGTACACAAGTTCGTTTCTCCAACCTTTTCCACCTTTCATTAATTTGTTTCTGTCTTTTAAACTGAAAGAAAACCATGATAAATCGGTATTTCATCAATGGACTTTTTTAAAAATATGTAAACACTTGAACTATTATATTTATTTTACAACCCTAATTAGACGTATGAAACCCGAACACACGTTTGTCTATTATGCCAACAAACTACTAGAAGCTTTTACTATAGTCTATGAAAAATTGACATGTGTATATAGTAAAATGCCAGATATTAATGTATTTTCTGTCTAAAACCTCAGGTACAAGATTGTTAACAATTGCAGTCAAAGAATTAATAGGTCTTTGACATACAGAGTATATTGTCTATTACGACATTGATAAAGTTGACAAAGAAACGATTTATTATCAAGATAATCAGAAATTAATAACATAAACGACATTTTACCTTACCTAGATTCAAAAGATTGTGAAATAAGCCTCATTGAATTTACCGAACTAGAAGTAGGACTTTGGATGGTTTAACTAATTCTGGTTTACAACTAGTGAAGTAAGGTCATATGAACTATGGAATACGCGATTGTAGTATATAGTTATTGCTTAATTCTAATGATTAGTTGCGTAATTATAGAGGACGTTTTTTGAAGAAATGATTAAAGTTTTACACCGTTGTTGTATTAGACGTTGTAAGGAATCCACTAGATTTTTTCATAACATGATTAAAGTATGTCTTGATTAGGTTATATGTTTTATTTGGTTTTCTTTTAAACGGTCGTTTATTGTGAAACTGAGGGCATTATTATCTATATTGATCAAATAATGTAGTATCATGTTCCTTGTAACAAGGTTAGCTTGCAAATGAAGTTTGAAAGAGAAGTCGAGTTGTGATTAGTTTAGCGAGTTTTAAAAAATGAGTATATATTATGCTGCTATAGTAAAGAAAGAAGTAATATTAGCTGAAGATTTAACCTTTTAAAATTGCACCAACAACAATACATTACATATCAGTATACAATAATACACATACTATTATTACAACATATACGTAGTGCACCCTTTCATATAACATGTTCAGGTGTGACACTATTATGTGTCACGGCAACCAAAAAGACAATGGGACACAATGCGTGTGACATTATCGTTAATGACTTACTTCTGGGACTTCACGTTGTGTAAGATCAATTACTTCAATATTAAATTAAGTCTAAAACACTGTTTATGTTGTTTTTATGTTTATATAACGATTACAGCCAACTACAAAGGTTACATACAGCAAACTACAATATCTTGATAGTTCTACATAACGTTCGCGCTAGGATGAGGTGTTCATCCCAGCCTCTAAGCCTGTAAGGCTATTGTTATGGTGATCCCCTTGGCTCCGAATTATTGTCTACCTCACAGTGTCTCAAATATATCTAAAGGAAATTCAACCGCGCATGAGCCAGCATTGAGCCCCGGGAAATTGACCAGGTGCTACCTTTACCGGATTGATCGGTTGCACATAAGCTACCATAGATTTCAACATGGTGTACTTATATGGGTATCACGATTCTAACGCATGGAATTTGCAGACTATGATGTCATTGCCCCATTTTAAACTTCCAGACATATTCTTGTCAGTCTAGATATTGTGGTCATAGGTACTAGCTAACAACTTCAATATATTGAACAGAGCACCTCAGAGAACTTATAACTTCTACAGTACAGGACAAATAGTGTTATACAGGGACAATTTACAAAGTGACAATGTAATCATAAACAAACAACAAGATCATGTACAACCTAATAGTAAGTTCAGAGGAGTTACATCACACATAATTTACACAAAAACAAATCTAGTCAGAAATCACAAGCAAACGTACATAAGGTGCCACTTACAACTAAAGTTCAGTCTAGAATTTAGTAATGAATAATATGACTTTCCCGAATGAAGAATCTGGACCTTTTTTACAAGACAATAATATAAGTCGATAACAGTTGTCGAACCAGTAACTTCGCTCTCAACTCATCTTGTATTTCTTTTTGATGGCCGTGCTCTTTAAAAATATCCTTGGTCATTTCAAGTACGATCTAAACGAAACTCGGAATGCTTGTTCCTTGAACAATTGAGCATCAATTCCGAGTCATCGCAGGATCGGTTTCTATTCCATAGTCCTTTTTATGACGTTTATAGATTTACATAACAGTCAAATCATATACTGGGGAGATCTATCTTTGACCCTTTAATTTCAACAGAGATCTGCCAGCACTGAACATTTATGACCATCACAGCGATACATAATACAGAATCATCGATTGGAAAGCATATCAAGACTACCACGGAAATATATCTATTATTGGCCAAAAACATTACATCTTTAAAATATTCCAAGGTAAATAGTTTGATCATCTGTACATGTTAACGTAGACACCATTGTGTATTGCACTTACATTGTTTGGTGCTCTGTAAAAATTAATTTTTTAAATATATTTTGAGGTTATCATTAAATATTAGTTTAGAACATAACAGCAGCGACGGATCCAGGATTTTTTGCGCGAGTGGGGTTTGTCAGGTTTCTGTTATGGAAATTTGACAGTTGGCAATGCATGATGTAGTCATCGTCTCCAAATTAAAGAGAAATCCCGCACCCCCGTTTGATGTCATATTCTATAATGAATTATGAGGATCACATTGTGATCTTGGAATGCTCACCCCATCTCACTATCGGATAATAAAACACACGACCGTTACACTTTTCTCATAAAAAAAACCATTGTTTTACTTTTTTTATGAATCTGAGTAGGGGTGGTGTGGGGGTCCATAATGACAGGGAGTTTGCTTGTTCGAAAGGTATCAGTAGTGTATTGTGGGAGAAATGAGCACAGACTGAGAATGTCCCGGAACCAAGAGAAACATCTTGTTCGTGGTATCTGTACAATATTCGGTTGAATGTTATTCTTGTTGCTATGATTCGTAGTTGTTAATACTGGAAAATCCAAATAGTAGTGGTTTACAATAGATGATTAATACCAAACTTTTCAATTTACAAAATGTTTAGCGGTTTGACCATCAATGAATATGACCGAATCTACCAGCGTACAGTTTGGTTATCAAGGCCTCGATATTCGGTTAGTTATGGAAGCACCAAACTCCCCCGAGATATTTTGTTTTACTTACGTTAGATATTCTGATTACCGTAAAAACTAAAATATATGATATAGTTCTTAATAAATAAAAGTTGTTATGTTATTAAGTGTTCGCACCGTTACATAGATGACGCACAAAATATTTTTTGAGTTCTCTAAATTTAAATCCGACGATAACAAACTGTTCAATTTAAATAACGAAAAATAAGAAAACATTTCATTCAGATGTTGTTTTTCAATGAATCCTATTTTATTTATGGAATTTCAGTTTAGAAAACAAAATTGTTTTCGATGGAGTCTGACAATCAATAAATACTAAATGAAGATACAATGTCAGCACAATAATATGTACATCTAGAATATTGATTTGGGACTTAGCGACGTATCTATTTCTCATAGTATATAATACATAGTGTTTGATTACCCGCCTTGCGTCTACGATATCATCCTTGGTTAAAGTGGACGTTAAACATCAGAAACGAACGAACGATTATCCGTCACTGGCATCACCTTCATTTGTATAATAAGTATCTTTATTATTTATTGATTTAGATACTAATTTTTGTGTTTTATTAGGTTCAGAAAGTCGGCATCCCCATCTATCATAATAAAAATTTGTGACATTGACATCACGTGGATCAAGCTTAAGATGTTTACGACAATCACGTGTCTATTTCTTGTTTTGTCTATTATATACTCAACTTAATTGTAATTTAGTTGCCACCAATTTATCGGATGTAATTCAATTTTCGCAACCTTTCAATCCGGCATTTCCATAATTTGAATCCAATTGCTACATTAATTCCATTTTTTTTCGCAAATTACATTTAAATTTTTATTTAGAATCGATTAAACATACATTATACAGAAGGAAATCTGCCTATTGCAGGTTTTTCTTTGGGACTTTAATGTTATTTAAATTATAAATTACACATTCATTAACAAAACAAGACCATACTCAACTCTCGATGATATCGGATACTCGCAATATTAACTAGATTAGAACGGTTCGACATTTATGTACACATCTTGTCAAAACAATAAACAGTGATAATTTGGATCAGAATGAATTAAATTGCTGAAATTATCTATAATTTTTTCATCATCTATTTGGAAATTTTTTCGATTGTCTGGAGCAAAAATGAAAATATTAACAATAATGTACTGTCCATAAAGCCAGGGTCAAAGATCAATGAGGCATAGATAAATAAGTAAACATACATCAGGGGCCCTCGAATAAGTCCTTAATCGGTTAAACTTGAAAGAAAACAGCTTCAGACATCGGAAGTACATAATGGCGTCATTCAAAGTGTGTGTTGCGTTTCCATTGCGATGTTCAAAGTTGTCCTTTGTTGTTTTTTTAAAAAAGCGGTTAAACTTGAAAGAAAAACAGCTTCAGACATCGAAAGTAAATAAAAAACAATATACTTGAAAGTAATTCCAATAGTGGAATTCGTCATACAGCCGGGATTAGATGCAGGGTACCGAAGTCTGCCGAGGGTTGCGGAATGTGGCCGCCGTGGGCATTGATACGTCACGTGGATGTCGTCAGTCCCGTTATGAGGTCATTGGGAATCCTTTACAATTCCTGCAATAAAGCGCTTAAGCTGATGTCGGTTTGTCGGGAGGAGGTTCCCGTTGCCTCAGTTCGCCGATCAAGATGATATTTGGTCCATGTCAGAAGAACATCTAGCGGTGGCCGGGCACTGCCAGAGGTTGCAGAACTTCATTTCTGTTTCGGGTGACCACGAATGATAACAAGGCTTGTTCTCTGTTGATCACAAATTCATCCCCGTAACTTCACCTCCACCATAAGGATCAACATGTCGAGTGTAGTTAGGCGCCAGTTCCTCCCATCGACGGAGAAAAACACATACCCGGCCCCATTGTAACGTGCGCTGGTGGTGTTGAGGGCTCGTGACCATTCCTCGAAATGGTCGGTACACTGTAAAAAATATATATTTTTTATTAGGCCAAATTGCGTAGTTTAACACCTTTTTTCTGTTAAACGATGGATTTGCATGGAAAAATTGTGTTAATTGCCATGTATACATATCTTATTTACATTATTTATAAGATCTATAAAGTGAATTGTTATTCATCAATCCGGAAACCATAACCGACTGGCCAGTGTAAGCCGATTTGTCTGTGCAAATTGATAGTACCGCAAGCTTACATCTTAATCCCCTATGCGGTCCAATCACTGACGTGTAGCGGTTGTGATCCCTTGCTCTCTATTGGGATATTCCCTACTCTTATATTAGCGGAAAGATTGTCTGCGATATCACTTCGATGGAAGCGGATGATAAATAAAGCTATATCATTTTCATTCCTCAGGAAACAAAACATAACCAGGATTTATTATCTGTTTTTGAAAATTGGAATGTATGTTTATCGAAGGAATTTCTGTATATTACAGGAAAACCAAATACAGATAATAAAATCCTGGTAATTGTTGTTTCCGGTTTGTCTCACGTTTTTTCACGGATATTTTTGTTACAGAGGCTCTTCCACAAACAATGCCGTGTGTCTGCTATTGGAATGTTTTAAAGATATCTGTTGAATTGAGGGATTACGTAGTAATGAAACTGTTGGGATAATCTTGGACGAAGAGCAAGATTATCGGTGATATGGATACCCTGAGTCGGGGTTACCCCGTTCGCCATCTTTAAAGTCATTAATTTGCAAATCCGCCATTAGTTATTCACTAGATTAGAATGAAAACTGTTCTGTCCTTTTCCTGTTCGCTATCTTAATAATAATATGCATTATGTAAGACTTTGATAAAGAACTGACCATTCTTGCTCTGATAGTTCAAAATAGATAATGAAAAATAAATATATTGAAAATTTAAATCTAAACAAGTTGCCAAATCCATACAGGATAAAGGGGGCGGAGGTAAATGCAGGGCCGGATTAACCTTGTGGGGGGCCCGGGACATACCAACTGTGCGGGGCCCCATTTCAAATTGTTCGTACTGACCGCGGATCGTACCAGTATGTACTCCACCCCCTTGAGTGCCTGGGGTGTTTTCCTCCAGAGTTTATTTGTTTAAAATAAAGATTAATTTCAGTGCATCTGAGACAATTTAGGCAGCGATTTCATTGACGTTTAGAACTCGTTGACAATTTGAGTATTTAAAACCTTTCTCTCGTGATGTTTTCATTTACTTTATTTTAGTGAAATTATTTTAGATGACAAAAAACATTAAACTCTGTTGTCTGAACTACTATACTATGATTACATTAATTTCCCGGGACTTGTTGGGCCCCAGCAATCACATCGCGGGATGTGGTCCCCGGAACTGGTTAGGATCTATTGATTGATAGAACCTCTTAATTATGTAATTAAGTTAATTTTAGGGCCCAAACGATCTCTGGCCCACAATATCCCTTACTGCCTAGGGCCCCAATCCTCGCCCCCTCAGCCCAGGTACTGGTTAGCTCCGCCCGAAATATAATATTACCATGAGCCAGAATTGTGGGGGGGGGCCCTAAATGTGGGGGGCCCGGGACATTTGTCCCACTTTGCCTCCCCTAGATCCAGCACTGGGTAAATGTGGAAGTTATTAAAGTGTTTAAAAAAACTTTCGTCAATCTGATACAGTCTCTTCTTCATTAAAAAAAATGCTATTTTTATTCTCTAACAAAACAATATATTATCTTTTTCCTAGATGTAAGTTAACTTCTGCCTCATTAAATCCCATGTTAATGGACTATTTTCAATGTTTTTTGAAAAGCCATCGATTAATATTTCTAGAAAATTCCACACAAGTATAAATATATATGACTTCTTTACAAAAATTCCACAAATCGTGTAAAGAGATCAATGATATGAGTAATATATTCTTCTCTCGCCCGGGGCCATAAAATAAATTGTAAATTTTTAGCGATGTATTCATTCATGAATTTGGTAGACGGTTCAAAGTCCTATAAACAATTAAATAGGGAACTTGATAAATTAATGAGCATATAAGGTTGTAGTGTGTGACGTGGCTTGTTGTGGCATCGATTTAACAACTATGGCGTTAAGCATATCGATACTAATTAAGCTTTGATGCGTGGGTGGTGGGAGTGATAGGAAATCTCAACTTTATTTCTGACGTGAGCTTCCAGCAGCAAACAAATGGTCTCATCATGGAATGATAGCAGACAATAAGACTTCAAATTAAGGTAAGGGGAACATGTCAGTCACTAGGGCGGTCTCATTTTTGATGTTTTAGATCATATAATAAATATTTTATGCAAGTCTGAAAAGAGAACTATATATAAAGGACTGTTTCTGTTCGGATAATAAGTTTACAGATTTGAACTTCAACGATCCAAGTAAGTTAGTTATACTTTTTTCTTGGTGTCAAGTACATGTAAGTCTTATATTTTAATGTTTTAGATTATACTTTAGGTAAGTGTTAGTTTCTGACTAGGATGTGGACGCCACTCACTTAATCTGTATAACGCACCACAGAATGAGGATTAAACTTAGCTGTTGAGAACATTTGACCGACAGTGTCTGAAACTGCGCCGAATTGTTTTGCAGCTGGTCTCCAGTTTTGAGGAAGACCTAAATTGTAAATCACACTAGTCGGTAGCGTAGATTTTGATGGTCATGTGGGGAAAGGGGTAGGTTAAATTTTATCCGGAATTTTAATATTTTATAAATGGCGATGCTTATATTTCAAGTGGTATGCGTTCGCCTGGAAATGATGTCCTTAGTGAGCAAATATTTATAAATTGAAAAAATTATTAAGCATCACCATATCCTCGATGGACTATTGTGGTGGTTTGTTTAAGTATCTTACATGACAAATATATATTAATTTAGGAATAATAGTCTAAGATTCTAAGAAATACCACTTTCGTGAGGTTGTATCTAAAACGGAATATTCAACTCTCTGTACCTTGATAAGGAGTGCTGTCTTGTAGAAAAATCATATTGGCTAGATGGTATTTAAAAACGGAATATTGTACTCTCTGTGCCTTGATAAGGAGTGTTGTCTTATAGGAAAGTCACATTGGCTTCGGGTTTTGCCGAAGGTGAATGCGAGACGGGATTTTACTTGTGGGAAGGTTAAACTGGCCTTGAGGTTAGCTTTAGTAGTAGGAAAGTTGAATAACCCCAAATGCGCCTTATTTCAAACAATTATACTTTCATACAGGAGCTATCACTGATAACCAACCTTAATTATTCGGGAATACTTTTAGAAATTTTGTCCTCGTCCTGTACAACTATAAGAAGCTCTGTGGTACTTTTTACGTAGAATAGAAACTTTCATTTTGCAAATATTTTGGCGATAAGTCTCGTCAACCAACAAGTCTTCATATAATTAAAGATACATTATGTAAGATTCAGACTAATACAGTTCTCGCTATAATAGTATAGATAGTTGATTATGGAGAGAGCTAAATAGGTTTTAACGTCCACTCGAAACAAACTAGGTCATTTCATGACTTACAATGGGTTTTTAATTTTATTTCAATAATTTGCTTGCGCGTAGGTGTATTTAGAAGTGGGAGGAAACGGGAGGACCCGGAGAAAATCCACGAGGTTGGAAGTTGATTATGGGCCCGCCATGCTAATAATAATGTATAATTAATCATTTATATAACGCGTTGTCAAAGAAATCCGTGTAATGGGTAGATTTAGCCTTTTAACAATACCTCTGTTTTTAGTACTGCCGGTTTTGTATCAGATATTGTCGTAACTTAAGGACATCATTGGACTCTAAAGGGACAATAACACTCTTGCTGGCTTGACAGGTCCAGAAAAAATAGCCTTATTATACTTATAAAATGTTTAAGTGTCATATCTGTTGTGTAAATTATCCATTACAACCTATCTTTCATGTCCAGAGGGTTCGAAAATATGTTTAAATCCGAGTTGCATTTGAAAGTGTTGACGTAAAGCTTTTCAAACCATATTACGGCATGTAGTTGAATTTTTCCAATTTTTAAAATAAGGTGTGTTAAGATGAAATTTGTATCATTTATTAATTGAAATATTGTAGAATAGTACAAATTGTTGACCAGAATAAATATTGGGACATATTCAGATACAACAAGAGTGGTATTGGGGCTTTAACTCAAAACAGCTTAAAATCTAAAACTACAAACTTCAAACCAACCGAAGTCACGTCCTAAAGGGCATGAGTCGAAGCAGTAGATGTCACACTTGTAACTGTCGGCCTATATTATGTCTAAGGTCGCGTTCTCAAGTCCACGGATAAATAAATGATAGTAATATGTCTGTCAACTAATTGACACTCCTACAATCAATTTAAACCTTTGATTAACATTGACGTTTCACGGATGTTTTCATTAGGGATCTAATTTTAAACATAGTCTCGTCCATTGGCGATAAATGAAACGTTGCTAACGGTATAAACCTTCAATAATCAGATAATTTTATTAACCTTTTTTGAGATGAGATTCAGATAAAAAAATTATATAGATAAAATAATCGATTTTCATGGGAAAATGTCCACTGTTTTTTTTATCCTTTTGTGTGCCTTTCAGAATCAATTGGTTGTAGTATTGTTTTAGCCAGTAAGTAGTTATTGATGAAACGTTTGGGGATTGTAATTTACAAAGCGGCAACGTTTTCTTCACAGTAGGGCACCCGGCTAATTAATGTTTTTCTTACTCAAGTTATATTGACGTGATAGATTTCCCCCAACGTTTATTTCATTTACACACCTGTGAAATTCATGATCAAGTTTATAGTAATTTACTCTAATTGGTCTACAGTTTCACAGTAGTGGCATCGACCCACTAATTAGGGATCAAAGGGAGGTAAAAATTCGAAGTTAACATTCAGAATTTATCAAAAAATGTGTCTGTATCTCAATGGTCCACAAATTTAGTCCACAAGTCTATCCAAATCATTTAAATATGGTTGGCAGATATTACCCGAAACATTAACTTTTCTCCGAGAAAGGATACTAATTGCCATAAAGGTGTTTTTTTATCCAGGGGTTATGCAAGAATGCGCCAAATCACGTCCGATTTTTTTTTTTAAATTTCTCGTCCACCAGGGGAAGAGAGACCGAAACTTGTCAACATTTAACCAAGGGCCTCCCACTTTATGATCTTGGTATACCACTTACAAAATATTTAACAAGCGCACGTTATGATCTTGGTCAATTAGATGCTACTCGATTATGCAAAAAAACAAGGGTTCGAGTTCATGTATAGGAAGGTTCAGAAATCGCTCAAAAGATTGAAATTGAGCTGAAAACTCGTCTTTTTATTGTGTCAATGTATGTAATTCCATTTGGCACTGAATCCACGTCAGGGGCATGATGACCCATGATTGTGCATGAGTAAAAGATCCTGTCCGATTCCCAAAAACAATATTTTTATGTGGGTGCGCGTGGTGGGATTGCAGTCCTCCCAGTGTCACCGGGTAATATTGGGCTAGAGACGATTTGTAGCATAGATGACCAACGATATATGTTTGCTACTTGTTGAGCATTATGATTATAATGTTGAAAACCGCAATGAAACCGAATGAATTTAATTTTTGTCGTTTTTGAGGTTGCGCAAACACTCTCAACAATGACGCAAAGCTCGCTATTGCGCCCATCTCACTTAGCCTCTGGTCCACACACACTTTAAAAATATTTATCAATGGAATTGTATTAAGTTTTAAGCTAGAATAATGTAAAACATTTACTAATCTACGAAGAGAACACGTGTGTACTTATATAAGGATTAAGTGTAATACGTGTAGTTGAAAGGTAGAACTATCAGATCTAGAGGACAGGGTAAAACGACATTATAGACCAGTCGGATACAACAATTGGACAGACAATACAGTTTGTGTTTAACAGTTTTATCCCCGAGAATTGTTTAACCTAGAGTAACAATACCGCTGTACATTTATTGGTACTCTATTAACAGCTCATTAAGCAGCTCATTAAGGTTAATTAGTTTTTCACACAATCTAAAACAACCTGAAAGTCTTCAAATTTGGAGCGCTAATATTAAAGAGGTGTTATCCAAACAATAAACGTCAAACTTATTTTGGGGGTATTATAAATACATCCGAATGAATATTTGTACTGCATCTAATGGAAATTAATAGAGGTATTACGTATTGAACGCATGTACAAGTAAGTAATGGGGTTTGTTTTGTGGGCTTTCAATGGAACGGGATCAGTCATGGATATCTTTGTTTCCTGTTTTTCGATAGCGCATTCTATGGGTATCATGTATGTTGTTTAACCAGGGAGCACGGGTTTGACATGGAATGGTCTAAAACGTTTGTTGCACAGGATTTGTGTTTACTCTCATAATTTTAGGACAGTCTGTATTATTCGGCGTACCTATGTAGTTTTCTTGCTTCAACTAAAGCGACCTAGAGATGTTAGTTCTGAAATGGCATCGCTGTGTTGTGTAGGCGTATAACACCGGGATATTATTAAATATCATTAGGTATAACTATTTACTCAAATTTCCTTACTCTAGAAAATAGCTACATGCAGTTACATAGAGAAAGAGAGAAATGGGGTTTAATGTCCACTCGACACAAACTAGGTCATTTCGAGACTAACATATGGTTTAATTTTATTTCAACAATTCGCTTGTGCGTAGTGGTCTTTAGAAGTAGGGGGAAACCGGAGGACCCGAAGAAAACCCACGAGGTTTGACATACGATCCTACTTCTTGTCACGTACATACGGGGTTCGAACCCACGTCAATTGACTCAATGACAGGCTTTATGATACAGCGCGCACATGCTAACCATTCCGCCATCCAACCTCCCATATAGGTTGAGTTTTGTATTCGCTGTCCGTTTGTTGTAATATTTTTTGTATCATATTTCGTAGAAATTGTTTTGCCAGTTTTGAGCTCAAATAGTTTTGTAATCAGTATGGCACCATGTCAAAGAATCGGAGGGGAGGGGGAAGTCCATTCCACCCATCCCCCTCCTTTCATGATTTTATTTACACATGTTTTAGAATGAAGGCGGTTTTTACGTTTGTTATTTTGGACGTCCGTTTAATTGTATCTGGTTTATCCAGTACAGCTTATCAATTTATCAGGCAATTTACGAGAATATTTTATTAGGTAGGCGAATGCCTAGATTCTGTCAACATCTGCCCCCGCCTCCCATCGCTCCTTCTAGTCATTCGGAATTAATTAGTGACTTCAATGATGATTGAAAATAATAAGCCCAATGGAGAAAATCTAACGCAAATAGAAAATAATGAGATGGTACTCGGATATATTTATGTAGGTATATAACAACTACAGTGTATTTTATTACTCCGCTGAAGGATAATATGGAATCAGACATTTTGCCTATGGTCATTCCTAATATAAACGCGCTTTCATTAGAATAAAGTAGTTATTATGATACATGTACAAAGGTAAGAGTTGACTGAACTAAAAAAATCGATTCAATGGAATGGCCTGGTAGCGGTGTAACAATTGTTTGGTTTCTCTGGGGCCTGTTTCACGAAATTTTAACCAAGATAAAATCTAAATTTTGGTAATTTGATTGGATAATATTAGATTGATTTTAGTGCTTAGCCAATCAGAATTGAAGTATCTACTAAAATTTGGAAACAGGATCCCGGACTAGTAGGTCGACTTGTACCCCTCGGTAATATCGCGACTTCTCAAATTATGAAAATATTATTTCCTTATTCCGAGAACATCTAAATCTTATCAACCCCTATTCTGAATAACATTTGATTCAATGAAATGACCTGACGCTTAAAGATACATTATGGGAGATTAGATAAAAAAAAAAGCTGAAAGTTCTCGCTATAATAGTTAAAAACTAGTTAATGTAAAGGTAATTTGTTGAAAATTTCAGTCAAATGGATTCACTATGAACCGAGATATCAGCTTTTAAAATTTCCGCCTAGCCTCGTTCATCATTACTAAAGTTAGTGCGTTAAAAAGTATAGTCTCGATTATCCATTGTTGTAATTTAATTATCAATGAGCGTAAGCAGCATATAATATTCTAATCCAGTCGATATCGAAGGCTAGCCTTGACACCGAGAGTTGATTATGGTCTGGATAGGTTAATTAATGTCTAATTAATAATTTAGATACGATTTCAGGCCCAAAGAAAGACATGCAATAGGTAGATTTAGCTCTTGCATAATGCATGTTTAACAAATGTTAGATTTGCTTACAAGTACCTGTAATCACTAGGCCGGGTACCTCCCGGTACCTCTCAGCAATATAGTGATTTTGTTTGTTTTGTAAATACCAATTTCTACACAATGGGACAAAAGCAAACATGTTTAACTCATTGATATAGCTCACTTAAAGTGTAAAATAGGCAAACAAGTCTCACACGGAACATTGAATTAGTTAATCGGTGATAAATTCTGTGGTCTCAGCTGGTTTACTGTAAATCCGATTCAAATCCCACCCTGTCGGTATCAGTTATAGTGATATTTCTTATAAATATTATGTACTAGTCGACCACGTACCCCCCCCCCCTTCACCTTGGTATGGATGATCGGTAATCATACATTTAAAGGGACAATAACACACTTGCTGGCTTGACAGCTCCAGTAAATAAATAATAGCCTTATTCTAAGTATTAAATGTTAAGTGTCCTAGTTCAAAAATATTCTAAGCCTTTAAACTATGAAATGAGACGAGGGGGGAGGGGGAGAGACATCACTCCCTTCAAAGAATGGCAGGGACTTGACAGACCGGCAGATCTGTGTGGCTGTTGGAATTGGATCAAGCGAGAACGAAAAATTATGAAGACGAATAAACCACTCCCCATTTCTACCTAAGTCTGTTTTGTACTGCTGTTGAGTGGGGATTTTTTAGAAATACATTCCTATAAACGTCTCAAGTCTTTATAGTATTGAGGACAAAAAGATGACCTGTCAAATTAGAATTTTTGCTATGAACTAAAACATCTTCTGCAAACTCTTTTTAACAATTTTACACTCGGTTATTATCTTGGGGTAATTAAATTAGAAACAGATGAGCTTGCAGCAAGAGTTCATCATGTTCACTGATAACCATATGCAATTTAAGGTCGGCTAAACTAGGGATTTGTTTACATGGCAACGACCTTGCAAGAGAACCGGTACGATCTTTCCGAATCAGTGCAAAGTGTATCCAGGCAGTCGGGGTAACTGACCAGTGCATTGGTCTGTTTATTATTAGCGGTCAAACGTACTCATAAACATGAAGCCGACTAAAACTGATCTTTTTTCATTATGATCAAAACAAATGTAGCTGCACTGCAAGGTCGGTCACATGATGAATTATGTTGTGTTGACCATCTGGCTATAATGTTATGGAAGCCATTATCATCATTCCAACAAGAAACCTAGAGAGTGAAACTTTACACACAGTTTTTGCCACCGATATAATGAGATTGTTGAATTAAGAACTACTTGCTAAATTGACCAAGAACCTTTTTTTGATTGAGTAAATGATCGGAGTAGGGGAATATGATGAACTTGGAGTGACAAGGTTAATTCCTGGAACGGAATAGTGCTTATATTCATATTGTTGTGATGAAAATCCTTCGCATGATCTTGCTGAAAAAGTTTTGCTGTCTAATTTGGTAGTTTTATTAGGTTAGTATAAAAGTGTTCTTTTACAGTACTGTAACGTAACCTTATGTTTAGCTATAGCAAGTTCAATGAACTACATAGCTTTCAACGTTACTTGTATCGGGGGATTTTCTCTCCTACTTTGAAATACTGCTTAATTGAATTTACTTCTAAATACCATTCCCATGGTTCGAACTTTGCAATCACTTTTTAGTGTGAAAATACGCCTCTATTCACGATAGTAACATCTCATAATAAATCAAATGTCAAAAGTAAATGTAAACAAGTCAAGAAACCTTACTAAGGATTTTTGAGAAGGTTACAATTTGACATTTTCAGTCAAGTGCATAAACATTCTTAAAAGGGTTTCTCAATTCTAATCCTGATCAGTTGGTTGTAAAATTGCGCTAGTGTGTAAATTTTATCTCAATTTCTGAATGTATTGCATGATGTATGATCGGCTGAGGGAATTCGACGGGCTGCTTTTAAGGAGAGGGAAATCTCTAGACGTCTTGGCGAAAAACCATCTTAGTTTGTTTTTAATGAGAGAGATTGAGTGAGAGAGAGAGAAATTGGGTTTAACGTTCACTCGACACAGACTAGGTCATTTCGGGACTAACATGTTTTTTTCAATAATTCGCTTGCGCGTCTGAGTCTAAAGTAGTGGGAGGTAACCGGAGGACCCAGAGAAAACACATGAGGTTGGACATGCGACCCTACTCCTTGTCACGTACAACCAAGGATTAGAAACCACGCCACTTGACTCAAAAAGAGGCTTTATGATACAGCACGCACGTGCTAACCATTCGGCCACCCACCCCACCCCCCAATGAGAGAGAGGGGTGCCCGTGTGTGTGTGTGGGGGGGGGGGTAACGTCCTCGATACAAACTAGGTCATTTCCAGACTAACATGGTTTAATTTTAGTGCAATAATTCGCTTGCGTGTACGGGGTCTTTGGCAGTTTGAGAAAACTGGAGTACCCGCTAAAAACCAATAGGTTGGACAAGTTTTTGTTAATAGTCAAATTAGAAATGTTCACGACTAATTTAATCATATGACTCATCTGTTTGAGCTTTGATTTATTATGTACATATTTATAACGACAATCTTATTGTTAAGATTATTTTTCAAGTGTTTGTACATGTCTGGTACAGTCACGCAGAAACACTTTCTGGAATTACGTAAATGTAGCTTGTATAAATTATTCTGCGATTTTATGATTCCCCACATGTTCCAATTAATATTGATCCGAGAAGAAATCTGATCTCTTTAAAAGTCAGAATTATTGAATAACAAGGTTGTTATGTTACTACATTGCTATTGACACCGTTTCCCTTTAACATCGTTAGACAACAAAACAAGCTGCATTTTAATGTCATAGAACTTTGATTCTCATTATATCATTTTCTTAACATTGGTGACCTTGAGTAAATTTTAATGATGTTTCGATATCAAATTATAGTCGGAAAACAATCTTACATAATTTAGTATTGATCGTGAAATGTATAGCTATGAAATATAATTAATGTGTGTGTTTTCTTTCATCCTACAGGTGCCTTTAATTCGCTGAAAAATCAACGAACGACAGTGCCATGGAAGGGATGTGTAAATGTCCTTTAGTTCTATTGGGAGTTCTCTTTCTTAATCTAGGAACTGTGTTAGGACATCTAGAATGGACATGTACATTAGAAACAAAACGAGAAGCACCACGGGGTGTGTGTGGTCGACGGTTACCAGATCTATTGTCTCTAGTTTGTGTATCATTTGGTGGTTACAGAGAAAAATGGTTCAGAAAAAGAAGTGACGAAGGTTAGTATACTAAAATCTGATTCGAGCATATTCTGTGTGTTTCTAATTCTATAAAATTGGTTATAACGTTATCTGAGGAAATAATACATAATAATTAATTTTTGGAAACAGAGTAACCTTACACGTCCCCTTCCGTGTTGCTAAAATTAATGTCTCATAAAAGAAATACCCAAAACAAAACAAACCACAAATCTCAACAAGAAGCATACACCTATTTAAAGAGAGAGAGAGAGAGGGGGGGAGAGAGTGAGAGAGAGAGAGAGGGAGAGAGAAAGATGGGGTTTAACGTCCACTCGATACAAACTAGGCCATTTCCGGACTAAAATGGTTTCGTTTTATTTCAATAATTCGCCTGGGAGTCTGTAGCAGTGGGAGGAAACTGGAGGACCCGGAGAAAACTCACGAGGTTGGACAGGCGACCCTACTCCTTGCCACGTACATCCGGGGTAACGAAACCACGCCAGTTGACTCAATGACAGGCTTTATGATACAGCGTTCGCACGCTTACCTTTCAACCATCCAACTCCCATATACCTATCAAAATCAAAGCAGATTTGTCTGAAGTGGATCGTACCCATATTGTAAACGTACCTGAACGGCGACCGAACACAGTGCTGGTGCACCTTAATAATATCCTAATTTGTTTTTGTTTTTTACAGATACAGCCCATAATTTGAAAAATATAATTCTTGGAAAACGAGATGCCTTTTCCTATTTGAGTAAGAGAAGATCATCATATGGCGAACAGGGGATAACATGTGAGTGCTGCTATCACGCTTGCAGTTTTAGAGAACTTAGGCAATACTGTAAAGATCCCAATCAAATGAAGAAACGCTCCGTTTTAATTGGAAACAAGTAAAACACTCCAGACCAAACGTATAATTGCTACGAAACTGACAGGATAGTAAGCAGAGGGGACAAGCTTCATTTTGTGAAAGATACAGAAGTTGAGTCAGGTTTCGTTTTAAAAGACAACAAACATCTACACAAGTCAAAGTAATTTTTGCATACAGATGATTAGGCTGTATGAAATTGTATGATCTAATCACCGGACGTATGATAGTTTCATCATAACATCGTCACTTTAAAAAAAAACTTTAATTTACATACATGTACTGTTATTTTAAAGTGTGATATACAGTTCTTAAAATGTGTTGTGAACTTTTTGATAAAGACATTTCTATTTTTGATTAGGCAGAACAATCTGGCGATATAAGTGGAACAATCTTTCTATTAAAAAAATACCCCTGATATTCAAATGAAATGATCTCGGATCTATAAAGATCTCTGCTTGAGATTTCTTCAAAAGACTTGAATAATAACTCCATTTCTTTATTGAACCAGAGACGCCTCTGATTGCAGTGAAGTGGATACTGGCATAGAAAAAATCTTTTCATTGCGGAAGTAAAGTCGGCCTTTCTTCCGGATCCATGGCAGTAATTCAATGAGGCTACAACAGACAACTGTAAATGAGGGCGCAGATGTTTGTAATTTGATCAAAGAAGATGTCTGCCACATCGGTCCGTCTGTTCACTTCTGGTGATAATTACAGATTAGTCTCACGTAATTAATAGATAATTATTTATTAATATCAGATAATATGGCTTGTCTTTCTTTATCCCCAGTGACATTCATTGCTCCAGTCAAAGGTACCTACAAATTAGGACTTTCATGTGTTAGAAAGAACAAAATCCCGAAGGACATCAGGTGTAGTGATATCAAAGTAAAGACCACCTACTCGAATTCGTATACATAACTTTTAACCAAAAAAAGAAGAGTGCTTTGATAAACAATTATGGGTTTTCTGTGATAGGTTAAACAAGTGTAAGTTAGATTCCCAGGAAAAATGTTTTTCTAAATAAAAAATAAATAAAACAGCTGTGGAAACATTGGTTTAAGCTACAAATAGTAAACAAAAAGAATACAAACTTGAAACTATACCAGTAATTAATCGCTGTTGTTGTTATTGTTAACAGTTTGGTATGGTTGATGCTAATGGTGTTATGTACTGTTTCTATAGTTATTCTTAATTTTGCTACTTGACATTTATGCTATCACACATTGTTGTTACATTTCCGTCTGCAATATGTCATATCTCACATTAACCTATGATGTCATGGAAACGGAAGGTAAAGAAGCTTGGATACAGATGGTAACCTTGTAGTTTTTAACACCGTAGTATTAAATAGTGATCTCTAATTTTTGAAAACCAAATAAGGTCCTTAGCCCCAGGGCTCCTGTGATTTACTGATAGTTACGTGTTGTTTGCGTATAATCTAGTCCATATATCGATTAACGTAGACGAAGGCATTTTTAATCTTCTCCTACATCATTTTAAGCTACGCCATTCCGAAACATCCATTGACTTTTGTAGAAGTTTGTTGGAAAATGCGAATTTGTGTCACTGTGTTGACTAGAACGACTAGACGATGTTTTATCTTAAAATTCTTTGATAACCCAGACCTTCTTTGACAGGTTACACATTTATTACCATTGGAACGCGTTTTGGGTTTCTGAAGACATGACGTCCCATTTGCATAGCTACCGTATTTACTTTTTCAATAACCATATCAAAAACGAATTAGAACTTCGAGAAACTATCTATTAAAAGCACAAACAAAATTGTTTTTGCATAATCCAGAATCGATATGTAAGGTCTTTAAAGGATATTTTTATAGCATTTAAATGAAATGTTCAAGTTCTTCAATCAAAAGTTGTGGGATATTTTACGATAGCTATGGTAACACATTGATTCTGCTGAAATAAAGGCTGTTCGTAAAAACACAGATGAATCTTTTTTTTAACTTCGCCAAATCCATTTAGATATGGCCATGCCTTAGTCATATCAATGCACTTAAAAATGTGTAAAAGTGCTTCTAAGATATGTTAGAGATACTGCCATGACAAAACGACCAATTGAGCTTCCTACAAATACGAATTGATCAAAATAACAATACCTTATATAGGTGTAGCAAAAGAACGCTCTTCCGTGCTAGACACATACCACATACACTATCCCACGATCGAAGACAGTCTAGCGAATCCACGACGGATGTGGCGTTAATATAAAGTTCTCTCCCGACCCTACCCTAACAAAAAAACCTGTAAATCCTGGGGGATTTCAGAAACTTCCAGACGTGAAGTATTGAGCATAAGAGCGTACACAACATATTGGTTTCGCACAAAGACAAAGTCTTGTTTTTTACATACCTGTATGCGTGGATTATCCCAATGCCTCAGATTTTAGACTTTATCAAATCCTCTCATATATTAGTTGGATATATTTGCCTCTTCCACCACTTTTACAAGAGAAGTGGCACATTTTTGATGTTGACTGGTGGATAAAAACTGTCCCGGCGTAGAAAGGATTCATTTTATACAGACAATGAAATGCGTCTTCGGTTTCTGAAAATCTGACGTCTCATTTGCATATTTACCGCACTTACTGTGTTTGGTCTGTACACACTGCGTACTAGCTTACAATGTGAACTTTAAGCGTGTTGCTTATAAGGTTGTGCATCACTACAGAACGCAACGTTATGCAGACCGGAATAGGGAAGTCTCCAGGAGTTTTCATTAAACACAATATCAGAGTCCTTAAAAAGCGCCACCCATTATTTTCCTGTTAAAGATTACACCAAGGGACTAGTCTCATCCTTGATCCGGCGACGTACCGGACCACTCAGTCGTCCTATCAACCTCACAGTTCTTGTATCTTCGAACTACCCACCGTAATGGCAGCAACGGAGGTTTCGAAGCCCATTGGTTCAGAGTGGGCACATTAAAAACAATCTGCGTCACACGTGTGTAAAATTGGGCCCGTGGTATATAATATTCCTGGCCACTGTTATTCTATGGCTGAAGTACACTTTGGTGTCCTTTACTACGTACGAGTACGACATTGCAAAGACTGGCGCTATTGCCGAACCAGTATTTTTTGTTATTGTTCGCAAGAACTCTGTATAATTGTACCATCAATGTAATGTATATTTTCTATACTCATATACCGTAAGGCATTTTTCTTGAATAAGATAATTACTCCCAACTGAAACGCAAACTCAATTTCCAGAACAAATGGCGTACTAGTGTTGTGCCTGCTTGGTCCGTGATCACTTCAACAAATACAATCAAATTTTGACGTAGAGTTGCTCCAACAATAAGATCGGACGTGCAAAACGTCGAATGGCGTCATCAGTGTACAGCGGAGTAACTCGAATTCTATTACGAAAATCGTGGGAATAAATATGCATCCCCTACAAAATTGATCGGCACAATTGTATTTTACTAGTCAAAGGTTGAATTCTTCATTAATAATCAGTAGCTTACTGTCCTCAAAACGCAGCAGTCGTTTTAAAGGAGTTGGACAATATCGCAATTCTCCCCCAAGGGCTGTCGATGAAATGTAGTGCCCAGAATTTGAAATGGGCCGCTTCGCGACTATGGCTACTCACCACATGGGGCCAGGCGTCCAGTTGTACTTGCTGCCCTGTAAGTCTACTACAATCAGTGACCGTTTATTCAACAATCCCGCACTAGTAGAAGACCAGACGTTTTCGAGGGATCTTCAAATATATATTATGTGAGGGTGTAGCTGCCATTCATCAGATGTCTCCATTAGCCCAGTCGGAGCAGAACAGTGGGACGTTAAACCCCATTTCATTTCGCCATTAATAACGTACCATGCTGTAGACTCTGGCTGCTCTCTAGATAATACTGTATATCCTTCAGCAGAGTCACTAGTGTGTTGCATAGTTTTGAAATGGGGTATACCGAGAGGTAAGCATCTTTCAATATCGGCCACCTACTATGATTTGTTATTCAGCAAGTGAACAAGCGTTGCCGTGGCTAGATTCGGTCCAGTATCATCACAACTCTACACAGCGGTGTCCGTAACACGGCAAAATAGAAGCAACTTCTCCCGTTGCGCTCACAATATGGTGACATGGGCCCAGCCATGACCTGTACCATTAAACTCGCAGTTCATCATTGTAGGGATTTTGAAATAAATTCCGAACTACAGTATTTAAAAACTTGATAACAGTCTAAAAGGGTGCTCAATATTTTGAGATTTTCCGAAAAAAATGACAACTGACGCTGAGGCCTCTTGATGGTTACAGATGACTCGCGACGCTCCCGAAGCTGCTTTTGAGGCCTCCACCCAAGGGTCATCAATTTCCATCGGCAGTAACGCCGAGGCAAACATGATCATGCAGTGGGACATAGACCTAAATACATATTAAGTATTGTTATATATAACTTCCAACAAACCCAGTGTTTAAACATTAAAAACCAACATTCTGTGCTACAAACATAAACGCTTGGACTTGATCCTTGAAAAACACAACCAGTGGTTGCTATGTAAGCAATGGACGGGGAACAGGGATAATCATTGTCCCGATGTTACACATTGAATTTTTAAAATAAGTTATGATTTGATGCGCACCAAAACGGTGATGTATATAAAAAACAAAACAATTCTAACGGTTTCTAAATTTGTCACATTCGAGTGAAAACCTACATGGTTGCAGACCCCCATATATTTTCCAATGGATGTCAATTTTTATTTTCTTGTACTTGAGGGATTAATGGTGGTCCTGATCCAAATGAATGACCATTAAATACAGACTGAAATTTATCGGTTGTTGATCGACCTTATAATTAGCGATAAATCAGACACCGCTTACAGTTCAGAAGCCCTACTTGACCGATCCATTCGGAACCTATTAGACGACAGGTGTCACCAAAAAAGATATCAGAGGCCAGGGCAACGTCAGTGGTTTGCGATCTAGTTACCATGCCTTTCTCGGATATTTACGGAAAAATAATATATTGCACTGCATACTCAGTCTTATTTAAAGGGCCAATCCCGATAATGATTTGGAGAATAAAATTACTTAATTTGGTGTTAAAATCCCTTAAAATCCTCTACCTTAGTGCAGAGCAACTAACTCAACATTTGTGATACGCTTTCAAACAAGTAAAACCTGTCAGTCTTTATCTGGACATGGGGATCGGTTTTACAAGCTGTATTATGCGGTGTCTGGATAAAACCAGACTTTTAGTTCATAAAAATAACTTGAAGGTGAAATTTACCAACCGCTATCAAGTACAGCACATGGGTCATTCATTGTATAAACATCTTAAAGGGCCAATCCCGATAACTTTTTGGGGAATAAAACTGCTTAATTTTGTGTTAAAATCATGTAAAACCCATTATCTAAGGCCGATCAACTAACACGATTTTTGTGATATGCTTGTAAATAACTTAAACCTGACAGTCTGCATCTGGAAATGGAGATCTTTGTATCATACAGTATCTGGATAAAACCAGACTTTTTTCTATAAAAATAATATGTAGGTAAAATTTATCTTTTGTTATCAAGTACAGTACATGGGCCATTCACTGCATAGACCTCTCAAGAAACGTAAATCGATTATCAGGTCACCAAATGAAAAAAATGACCCGAAATCTTAAAAGGGTTACGTGTCCGGATAAGCAGTTTTGGCGTTCACGTCCAAACGGCTCAATATTTTGAGTTGAAATTTTGAGACAAGGTATATACACTTTTCCCCTATATTTTGTCGTTTTATTTTCATACATTCTCAGACTTTTATTTTTGAGCCTCTGTATAATACGGGACTGTCCCTTTAAGGAAAGGGGATCGATTATCTGGTCACCTTACAAAAAATGACATGAAATCTTAAAGGACCTAAGTCCGTAACTCAAAATCCTCCAAAATATTCGACATCGAAAACAGGTAAATACACCAATCCTCTGCATTTTGGCGCTTAAAAATCATACGTACCCAACCTTTTATATTTAAGGCTCTGTTCAAATCGGGATAGTCTCTTTAAACCTGGTTGCAGCTAAAAAAAAAAAGAGTCCAACTCCACTTCCCGGTTTAGATTTTCCCTCAAAATGTACTAAATTTAAAGCTGGTGATAGAATTGAAAGGCCATATGCTATAATAATTATTCAACATAAGTTTGTTTGGGTGAAGAAGGATGCTCGCTAATGGGTTGCTGAAAAGTTTCAAAATGCATTAGACTAAAAAAAAACGGTTGCATCAACTATCTGAAAGGAGACCACTCTATCCATCGAAACCAAGCACATTAATCAAATTACACAAGACGGATACTATAATGCGACAGAAAAAGGCTCCTCGTAAACAACATGCTGGTGAGTGCTCGTAAAAAAGAAATTAAACGTATATCAGTATGATTTATCCAATTTAACAAATATGTTATTAGACAGAAATCTAACACAGGTCAATGGGCCAAAATAAAGTTCAGTATCTAATTATAAAGGATATGACACTATTACGAAATCTTCCTCTGAAGTTAATTCATTAGCAGTGAGAAGGGGAGGGGAAGAGAGACAGAGACAGAGGGGGAGAAAGAGAGAGAGAGAGAGTGGGAGGCGCGGGGGTGGGGGGCAGGCGGGCAGTTATCCATTTCTGGGCTAAATGATTCAATCATATTTCAGTAATTTGCGACGCTACTCTTCTTTGTCACACATCAGCCTGGGATCAAAACTACACCACTTGACTCAATGGCAGACCTTTTAATATAAAGCGGACATGCGGTTTTAAAATGCGTAGTGAATGTCAAATTTTTGGCGTCACTTCCTGTTTCTTCAAATGTCCATTACGCACCTACGGTAGCAATGACCTATGAGTTAAAATTACGTCATATGTGTTCAACCTGTTCTATCACATTATGTAATAATGGCTTACACCAAAATATTGTCCTTTAAAATCATAGTTTATAAACATTATACACAATGGTATGTTCTAGAATGAGCATCCCCTAATAATGCAATACTCATTTAAAGTTACTTTCCCAGAAAAGTATTATTTCAAATACAATTATGTCAAATTAGGTTGGACAGGCGACCCTTCTCTTTGTCACGTACAAAAGTATTTATCTGGTGGTTATTTCAAAAAAACCAGCGCGGCTGCCAGGCAGGATACGCCCACATTTTCGAGAGATGGATAGAGAACAAGTAAAACGGAAAGTGATTTTTTCTACAATCAAAGGCCATAATTCATTAAAGATGTAACTGAATGTCATCGATTTAGGGGTTTAGCGGGCGTACAAAGTCAAAAATCAACATATAAAAAAACAAAAACCCGATTTTATATAACGAGGGTATGTTTTTGTAACGTTTTCTTCTACCGA
Source organism: Patella pellucida (assembly GCA_917208275.1). Lineage (NCBI taxonomy): Eukaryota > Metazoa > Mollusca > Gastropoda > Patellidae > Patella > Patella pellucida. The sequence continues at coordinate 77,686,961 of OU795036.1, forward strand.
TCAGGCCCATCCGACAATAACGAAATTCTTCGGCAATCTCCGGAAACATTCGGTTTTGACGTCATCTCAGGAAGGAATGGACATCAATATTATCAAAGACACTAGAGTAACTGCGATCGGTTGAATGGCTTTGAACGCTCGCAGAATCGTCGCCAATACCGGCTCTCTCTATGAATCACAGCATAATAATATGCCTGACATTGTTGACGTGTTCCTGAGATGACGTCACGCCAGGCTAGTAGACTGGTTAATTTTGTTTCCGTGAGTGTCGAGAAAATTGAAATTGAAATTCGTATTGTGTCTAAACCGCTGGGCAAATCACATTGAAATTTTATATTCAGCCTATTTGAGGATTAAACTACACATATTTGGTGAAAAAATGGTTTATTGGATTTACATTCAGTTATATCTTTAAGTTACAATTTGATATGCGCAAATATCGAAAAGTATCAAGATATTTAGGTTATAAACACGCAATTTAAGTTTCATCAAAATCGAAATTAAAATTGTGACCTCTACAGGGTCCACAACCTTGAAATACCATTTTTTAACAGTATTCGCGTACAAACAGCAGCCATTTTGTATTGTAATGTTGGTCCTATTTTCCCGAAATTTGAACTCAACCTTCCTTAGCTTGTAACGGTGATATAATCAAATGATTTTTTAAATCGGATAATAATTGTGACCCCCAGAGAGACCACAAGCTAAACAAAGGCGATTTTGGGCATAATCAGGGGCATTAATTCAGGAAGTTACGATCCGATATGCGCAAATATCAAAAGGACCCAAGATCTTTGGGTAATATCCATGCATTTCAAGTTTCGTCAAAATCGAATTTAAATTGGGACCTCTACAGGGTCGACGACCTTGATATACCATTTTTCAACAGTATTCGCATACGAACGGCGGCCATTTTGTATGGTAATTTTGGTCCAATTTTTCAAAAATTTGAACTCACCCTTCCTTAGGGTGTAACGGTGATATAATCAAACGATTTTTTCAATCGGATAATAATTGTGACCTCTAGAGGAACCACAAGCTAAACAAAGACGATTTTGCGTATAATCAGGGGCCATAATTCCGGAAGTTACAATCCAATATGCGCAAATATCGAAAGGAACAAAGATCTTTGGGTTATATCCATGCATTTCAAGTTTCATCAAAATCAAATTAAAATTGTGACCTGTACAGGGTCCACAACATTGATATACCATTTTAAACAGTATTCGCGTACGATCGGCGGCCGTTTTGTATGGCAATTTTGGTCCGATTTTTCCGAAATTCAAACTCAACCTTCTTTAGGGTGTAACCGTGATATGATCAAACGATTTTTTAAATCGGATAATAATTGTGACCTCTAGAGGAACCACAAGCTAAACAAAGGCGATTTTGCGTATAATCAGGGGACATAATTCAGGACGTTACGATCTGATATGTGCAAATATCGAAAGGAACCAAGATCTTTGGGTTATATCCATGCATTTTAAGTTTCATCAAAATCAAATTAAAATTGTGACCTCTACAGGGCCCACAACATTGATACACCATTTTAAACAGTATTTGCGTACGATCGGCGGCCATTTTGTATGGCAATTTTGGTCCGATTTTTCCGAAATTCAAACTCAACCTTCTTTAGGGTGTAATGGTGATATAATCAAACGATTTTTTAAATCAGATAATAATTGTGACCTCCAGAGGGACCACAAGCTAAACAAAGGCGATTTTGCGTATAATCAGGGGACATAATTCAGGAAGTTACGATCCGATATGCGCAAATATCGAAGGGAACCAAGATCTATGGGTTATAACCATGCATTTTAAGTTTCATCAAAATTGTATTAAAATTGTGACCTCTACAGGGTCCACAACCTCTAGAGGAACCACAAGCTAAACAAAGGCGATTTTGCGTATAATCAGGGGACATAATTCAGGACGTTACGATCTGATATGTGCAAATATCGAAAGGAACCAAGATCTTTGGGTTATATCCATGCATTTTAAGTTTCATCAAAATCAAATTAAAATTGTGACCTCTACAGGGCCCACAACATTGATACACCATTTTAAACAGTATTTGCGTACGATCGGCGGCCATTTTGTATGGCAATTTTGGTCCGATTTTTCCGAAATTCAAACTCAACCTTCTTTAGGGTGTAATGGTGATATAATCAAACGATTTTTTAAATCAGATAATAATTGTGACCTCCAGAGGGACCACAAGCTAAACAAAGGCGATTTTGCGTATAATCAGGGGACATAATTCAGGAAGTTACGATCCGATATGCGCAAATATCGAAGGGAACCAAGATCTATGGGTTATAACCATGCATTTTAAGTTTCATCAAAATTGTATTAAAATTGTGACCTCTACAGGGTCCACAACCTTGATATACCATTTTTTAACAGTATTCGCGTACGGACGGCGGCCATTTTGTATGGTAATTTTGGTCCGATTTTTCCGAAATTTGAACTCGACCTTCCTTAGGGTGTAACGGTGATATATTCGAACGTTTTTTTAAATCGGACAATAATTGTGACCGCCAGAGGTACCACAAGCTAAAATAGGTGATTTTTCGGACAATCAGGGGCAATAATTCAGGAAATTACATTCCGATAGGTGCAAATATCGAAAGGAACCAAGATCTTAGGGTTATAAACATGACTATAAAGTTTCATCAAAATCGGTTCAAAATTGTGACCTCTATAGGGTCCACAAGCTAAAAACATGATTTTTCGTACAACCAGGGGCCATAATCCATGAAGTTTTGATCCGATACATGCCAATATCGAAAGCAGCCGCGATCTTTGGGGGATAAACCTATATTTCAAGTTTCGTCAAAATCGGGTAAGAATTGTGACCTGTAGAGAGTCCACAAACAATTGTGGACGGACGGACATACGGACGGACGGACGGACGGATGGACAGGGGCGACGACATAATACGTCCACATGAAAATGTGGGCGTATAAAAATATGTCAAATATGGTATATACCGAAAGTATAAGACACCCAATCTTGCTAGAAAAATACTTATTTACCCGAAAAACAATCAATAACTGACAGCCCGACTGTTATCTGCCAGTTTATTATATGCCAAAGAGAGAGAAAGAGAGGGTTTAACGTCCACTCGGCACACAAACTAGGTCAATTCGTGATTAACATGGTTTAATTTTAATTGCCAGGCTTTATGATACAGCACGCATGTGATAACCATTCGGCCATCCAAAACACCACCCCCAACCCCAGCCCGGCGAATACAAATTTTTGAGAGGGAATTGAAGCAAAGTTTTGATAGATTGGTTACTTCTAATGTGTTTTCCATCGAAATATATCATCAAATCACGAAATTTATACCCGGGGATGTATCTTTAATTAAAATTACCAATTCCATCATTAAATACTGCACCAAATAACAAGTAATTGGCATCATTAAAATCGTTATAAAAAAAACAACTGGTTATTTTATTAAATATTAGAGAGGGAAGGGAGAATGTTGTTTAACGACCACACGACACAAACAAGCTCATTTAGGGACGATCACGTGGTTCAATTTTATTTCAATATTGCGCTTGCGTGTAGGAGTCTTTAGCAGTGAGAGGAGACCGGAGCACCCGGAGAAACCCCATGGTTACTTTTAATATGTTTTCCATCTAAATATATCATCAAATCACAAAATTTGTACCCGCGAATGTATTTTTAATAACGATTACCAATTTCATCATCAAATACTGCACCAACTAACAAAAAAATGGCATCATTAAAAAACTGGTTATTATATTAAAGAGAGAGAGAAAGGAGGATGGGGTTTAACGACCACCCGACACAAACTTATTGATAAGATGTTTCTGTAAAAGGTATAATTGACTTGATTATAACAAAATACAAGAGCAGCAGTGGAAGAAAATCATCTTTATTCATATACATCGTTTTGTATAGAACAAAAATGCTTGGAAGGTAATGAAAAAATTGTTATATTCTCAATTTCTTCTCTTTCCATACAGAAAAACGGTATTGCAATTAATTCCGCTTTGGCGTAACTGGTCTGTGATATGATACATGAATATGTTTTCAGGGAAATCGTGGTCAAAATCTCGCTCTCAGACTGTCTCAGAGTAAATGTGTTACATGCGGTGTTACATGTAATCTATTCTTTAAGCTGTAATAAATCAAGAAATTGTATTCTAGATTTTTATAGTGCGGTTGGAAATAAGCTATGTATTTGTATTTATAGTTAAAATTGTTAGCACCTTAAGTGAATGGATTATTGCTTCAAATTGTTGAGAAAATATAATTTTCTTTGTTGGAGTTGTCTGTTTAGCGTTGTGAATTAAGGTTAAGATGAAAATTCAGATTTAAAGAATAATTTAAACTTTTTGGGGTATTTTTCGTATTGGAAATAATTTACGTTCAAGTCCAACCCCCACACACTTTGAAAACTTAAAAATATTTTGCGGATATCCTAACCCAACACAAATCATCTATAAAATATCATAAAACGAGAAATTATTTTAAAACTAAAACCACTTGGGCCTGATTAAAAAACAAAAAAAAAATCAAATATACATCTATAATCAAAGAAACTAGAATTATTGGAAAACTGTAAATGGCGTTCAGAAATCGTTCCTCTAATATTAACCATTACTCTCTGTTCACTGCACGGGCACTACGGGGATGATTTAAACTGATAGACAAATTTTGTTGAATCTGTGAGTAACGTAAGCATGTCAATAATTGTAGATCCATGGATTAGCACCAACGGCTTGTTAATAGCCAAAATTGATTTCAAAGGCGTTTAAAGCCCCAATACCATTTTAAAAATTGGAAAAATTCAACTACATGCCGTAACATGGTTTGAAAAGCCTTACGTAAGCACTTTCAAATGCAACTTGGATTTAAACATATTTTCGAACCCTCTGGGCATGTAAGATAGGTTGTAATGGATAATTTACACAACAGGTAGGACACTTAAACATCTTGAAGTTAGAATAAGGCTAATTTTTTTTCTGGACCTGTCAAGCCAGCAAGAGTGTTATTGCCCCTTTAAATTAACTATACAAACATGTTATTGGCTTGCCAACTTTAAAGGCACAAGCCCAGAGGTAAACATTGTTCACTTCGCATAAATGTGGTATTGCTCCGACAAATGAAAACATGTCGACTGAACTTTTAAGAGAATCTAAACAAAGTGACAACATGACTTAAAAATAGTCTGCGACGGAAACATTTAAAGCCATTGATGGTAAAATATTATTATATAAGACAAATCTCAACAACAGTTTTTGCTATATATAAAATGATTTATTGACTGGGGACATGCGGGTATAGAATGATATAATCAACAATTTCTGTGTTTACATCACATAAATAATACAACTCTATGGATTCTGCTATTTATCTAGATATATGTCGCAGGGTTAATATTTACAGTATATTAATATTGTGCTAGCGTATTTTATTTTTGTATGTTGAGGTTGTCCATAATAGTTTGTTCTTTGTCGGTAGGCTTGGGTGTCATTCGGCAAACCTCGACAGATTATACGCATCTTAATCTCAGCTGTATGACCATTTCCGCCATATTCGGGTTCCGAATGGAAATTGGCTGTCCCCATGGAGATTTCTGTGGAGAGTGTATAATATCAACAAACGTCACGTTTGACATTGGGTTTGGGGAATTACCAGGTAATTTGATCAAACCAGCAGTCTTGAGACAAGATCTCTGCTCATTTAGATATACACACTCTACAAAAAACGCAATTTGGAACTTTTTTGTAAAAGCGACACGTTTTCCTGTTTGAAATTAACCGGTTGCCGCATCGCAAATGTATGGGCGTAGGTACATATCACTTACTGTCATACATCCGATAGTAGATGTAGGGTACCGGAATCTTGGGTGTAATGGTTTTTAACTTCACTCGCGAAATGCACGGATATTCAATTGCACTCCACTACTGAACACCGTATATAATGTAGAGTAGATATGTGGAATAAACCACAGAAATCTGACCTTCTACCCGTATATTTATGCATACATCATGTTGTACCAGACAATATATAATGAAAAAAAAGAACAGGAATGCAATGCCTTTTGAAGACTTGATTTTACCTGCTCTCGCTTCGACTCGTTTTTTTTTCAACAGTTCGTAATGTCAGGCAATCAAACCTGTGTCGATTCACCCAAGTTTGTTTTTTCTGCAATCCAGTCGTTTTAATTTGCATAAATACTCCCACAAATCAATTTCATAGCCAATTGTTTCCAATATTTACATTATTTTCGTCTGTCCCCAACTCTATACGCTGAAATCACATTAAACACCAAACACAAATTAGCATCTATTTGACCGATCCAGCTGGCAACCTATTCAGAACAAAGACAACAGTCGCCTAAACTCACCTATTTTTGCCTGATAACAATATTTTGCCTATACCGTTTTTTTAGGACTTCAAATTTTGTCTAATGGTTGGGGTTGTCCGTACTTTTTTTTTATTTCTCCCTTTTGACACGCTCACGTGAATATGCGGTCGTAGGCAATATTGTCGTCGCCCCACATCGTCCATCGTCAATATATACATACTACAGACTACATTTATCATCTGATTGTTTTGAATTTGAAATACGCTGTTTATAGCAGTGAGATAAAGTTAAAGAGGCCCATTTAATTTAAATACTTTCCATTCATTTCTTCTGGAGTGATGGTCCTTGTTTCACATGTGAACGCTCTAAAGACAAAAGGTATCATTCGATCTGTATGAAATTTATATTCATCTTTTGAATTAGTCAAACGTAGAATCCTAAAGAATATCAGCCCCTTCCGTTGGACTGAGTGGGTATTATTGTCACTAGTTATGACTGGTCAGTGGTCCTATTACTGACCAATCACTGACTTCGTTACAAAGGTATTACCTTTAAAACAAGACGTTTAATTAGGGCAACTGTGTTTACATAACGTTACGTCATGGCTGCACGGGTTTTTTTAGGCTATATTAACCAGCGCATAGCAGGATATTGCAGCAAAACTAATTGCGTGACAAACCAGGCTATCGGTATTGACGTAAAGTAAACACTACTGTATGGTAACGAACAGACTTTCAACGCTTTTAATACCTTAAATCTTTGTCCAAAATATTAAAGAAGACCCAAGATTAAACGACGGACTGTCATGTTGCTGTACGTAAGTGGTAGATTTGATTGAACGAGAAGAATAGACACACTTACTTAAAAGTTCAAGAATCCGAAGCCAATCCAGCAATGGCCAGGGAGGGATTTCGCAGGCCGTTGCTTCAGGAATATGACCCTAACCCGACGTCCATTAGATACATAACAAGCTGCTATTGTGTATAATTAGAAACAGGAAAAGGGTACAGTAACACTCCCTTAGTGACTAATTAAAGCTAGACAGGCTGATACGTCTGCGTGGAGACTGGATCAAAAATGATACCGACGGGTCGGAGAAGTAAAATGAAATTAAAGAATCCCCGCTCAACAGAATCACAAAACAGACTCATTAATAGAACGACATTCTGGGTGAAATATCTTGATAAAGGGTATTTCACCCGAAACGTTGTCCTATTAAACGAGGGGGGTTGGGTGTAACAGAATCTTACAGATAAAAGCAGCAAGGAGGCATAGTGTATAGAATACCTATATTTAATACATGAAATAAGACATACATCGGCTAGGAACCCTATTTCAAGTCTGAATTAGTTTCAGTGAACTCCTGCTTATCAAGCTTCAACAATTAGCTGAGATGATAATCATATATGGTATTGTTTATTCTTAATTTATGGTGTTTGTAATTACACTACATATTTCTCTAAATGTCATTGCCGGGTCAAGGTATAGATCAACACATTCTCTTTGAAGTTATAGCTACTGTCCATATGTAGCTTATTAATAATAATTGAATAATTAGAAGTTATCAATATCGTGTCTGCAGTCTGCACAGAAGTTATCGAGAGGTTGTGCGTCGGCATCACTTATCATCGGTTACACGTCGACATCACTTATCATCACTTTGTCATATGGGATGGCCTAGTGGTCTAGAGTGCCGCGCTTCGACCTCTAGCTGGCCGGCCACCTCTGGCTTGCAGCTGTGGTTTCGATCCCTGGTGTGAGCGTATGTGGCACGGAAATAGGGGCGCCTTCTTAACCTTGTGGGTTCCCTCCGGGCACTCCGGTTTCCTCCAACTGCTTAAGACCCTTACGCGCAAGCGAATTATCAAAAATAAAATTAAACCATATTTCAGTCCCGAAATGACCTAGTTGTGTTGAGTAGACGTTAAACCCCATTTCTGTCTCTCTCCCTATTAAACGATCTTCTACTACTACAAGTCTGTTGTGTGATTCTGTTGAGCGGGGATTCTTTAATTTTAAGTCAAGGATTACTGTGTTTTAAGTGTATAATTATAATTAAAGTGTTACATGATATTGGTCAATAATATGGTTGTACGCTTTACTGTCAATAAAATAAAACCAAGAACAATCCAAACCATTAGACAAAACTCGAAGTCCTACAAAAACGGTATAGGCCAAATAGTGTAATCAGCATATGCTAGAGAACATATTTATTATATCTCATTCTAGATATTATACTCCGATGATTTGTCTAAACGATGACTTATCTGCCCATCGTATCTGGTCCCTGGTAATCCTTCTGTCAAACCAAGTTTCTCAGAATCCAGGTCCGCTGTCAAACAGCTCCTGGTTCCAAAATCGGCTAATCTTTTATCTCAATATACTCTAACGTAATGGACCATTTATAATTTATTGCCAGCGAATTTGATAAACGATAAATAACCAATAAAAGTATAATCCATCTATTTTTTAAAGGTTGTTTTACTTCTACAGTTTAAACTCGTTACGATAAGGCTAACTGGAGTCATTTTCGTGGACAGTTATATTATTATTACAGCATATTTATAGTGCGCCCTTTCATATAACATGTTCAGGGGCACTTTACAGAGTGACATGGAATAAAATAAAACCAAGTACGTACAATCCAAATTCGAAGTCCTAAAAACGGTATGGGCAAAATAATGTAATCAGCATATCGACTGTTCACCGTGGACAAAATACACGGCAAACAGTGTTAAAAGGTGTCCGGAAGAGCAAGCTTACCCTACCGGGCGCCACACCCGCCATAGCTGCATCCAAACTATTAGGCGTTTGAATAACCAATATTTGACATTAGTTCTAGTTTACGTTTGATCTCGCTTAAAGATACATTAGTTAAGATATAGATAAGAACTAGCCATTCTTGCTATAATAGTTCGAAAGTTAAAGATGTAAAATGAATAATTTTCAAATTTCATTCAAATTACTCTATTGCAGGCGAAGATATTGGCTTGGTTTGATAGACGGTCCTGGTTGATCGAAGCCATGTCTCGAACTGTCTGGAATCCGCCATATTGATTAAATCAAACTGGAGAAATCTGATGCCATCCAGAGTTGATTTAGGTCTGGACCAGTCAATTGATGTCTAATTAATACCTTAGAAAACATTTCAGGCCCGAAGACCTGCTATGGGCAGATTTAGCTCTAATGTATCTTTAAACTTCGTATATTTTTAATAGAAGGCTTGGTTTGGCTTTAACTCTGTGCATCTTATTAAGCTAGATGTTGTAAAACTCGTCAGATAACAGGCACCTGTGACGTGGAATTATTTCAAAACAAAAATCAAACAATGACTCGTAAGCGAGATTATCAAATAACTGGTCTGATCCCGACTTCTAACTACGGGGCAAATAACTCGTCTGTGACCGATTCTCTTTTGGAAGATATAATAATACTTAGGACAAGGTGAGATACGGGTTGGAAAATATAATTGGGATCAACGTTCACTACTCTAGAATCCGTCAACCAGTTGCAATGCCAATACTCAGACCAAGCTCGTTCAGTTATATTTTTTCAAAGCGCTGCAGGCAGAGACTGTTAATGTTCTGTTCCCAGTGCATTTCTAGTGGCTGCATATAAACTTGACACTGGCTTATACAATACCAAGATTATTAAACAATGTATTTAAAAAAAGTAGATGTACTCTAAATTGGGTATTTCAATGAAGCAGAAATTTCAGATTGTTTCCCTTGTGGCCATCTCGCATCCTCTGCTCATCAAACTTTTTAGCCATTCCCCGGCTAGGTCACTGATTGTAACAAACAATATATTATCAGGATGACCTGAGGGACTGGTAATTGATTTAATTAGACTAACACGGGGACATTAAAAGCATTAAACTGATCTCGTTATTGTAATCTGATTTCTAGAAGTCTCGTTTCTCTTCCTTGACACAAAGATCATAGTTTCCACGTCTAGACACACTTGCTGAAAGCTCGGTTGTTGTCAAATCGGTTATAACGTGTCAATCTTTGTACATGTAGTATTTATTGCGACTGGAGAATAACTTGACTGATGCCTGCTTCACGAAATTTTAACTTTTAGTAATTTGATTGGATGATATTAGATTAAATTTAGTGCTTGGATAAATATTATAATAAATTTAGTGCTTAGCCAATTAAAATTGAAGTATCTACTAAAATTTGGATGTTATGTTTAGTTAAGATTTCGAGAAACAGGGCCCAGCCGGTCGTAAAATTTATGAACATGGCATGGTTTTGTTCCAGGAACTTCACCATCTTGGTACTCATAGGCATACAAGCTCGATGGGAGTTAGGGGGTCAGAACCCGAAATGTTCAAAAAATATGTCATGGTACAGACGGCGGCGCCGATCTTCTGCGAAAACTTTGGACCCCCGCCCCCTCCCCCTGGCTCGTACGCCTATGTTGGCGCTGGAAGAATTGAAAAAGACAAATGGAAAAAAAAATTGATTAGTTCCAGAGAAAATATATGAAGGGACATTTCCGTGTGTTCGGTAAATCGCAGTGACTCAAGAATAGAACAAAGGACGTTTAAATTATACTGCCAGTTTATTATACTCACAAGATTAGTATTTTTCTACGCCGTACACTTGCAGAATTTGTCAATATAACCCTGAAACAGTATTAAATACTATTTACCCAAGCTAATTAGTCACAACAGGATGTCATATTGCATGACATATGCCACATGTCGGATTACATTGACACCCTGTGGTCATTGAGTCTAAGTACGACCAGGCTTGTTGCCAAATAAGGAAGGCTTGGTTTTCAATTGTAGCCTTGGTAACATTTACCCAATGTTTACAGATAGGCTTTTCACTCATCCTTATTTTTTATTCTCGTATTATATACGGAGGTGCCTTCGGGAAACATTGCGTAAATACACTCGGTCATTTGCTTAATAAACACTTTTATAATTAGATACTACTACTATTAACGTAGCTAAGTCTCTAACTCAATATCATCCAAATTCTTAAACATTGAAAACACAATTTATTTGTCAAATTAAATCAATATTAATGTTGTGATCTTACCGAAAAAAAGATTGGCTTTTGATATCCAATATTTAAGACAAAATAAACATTTTACCATTGGTACACGAATCGTGTACCATAATGCGCTTGAACAGCCCAAGTTGTAACAAGAGACTGGAGGAGACTGGGGGCTAGACACATTGCACCAAACCAAACGGCGTATGTAGACTGGAATAACCAGACGCTAGAAATTTGCACTCGATTGAGACTATAACTGGCTTATTTCGCCGAACCTAACTGATTTGAAATTTGAGTAAAAACTGAAACCATTGAATGTAAATCAGTTTATATACATCCATATTACAGTATTATATGCGTTGCGACCTACTTTTGTCAATTTCTAGGTCTCAAATGTTAGCGATTTAGCTCCTTTAAACAGACTGATGATACAAAATTACAAATTAAAAAACCGATCAGATACACCTAAGAGATTAAAGACTGTTAATGGCTTTATATTTCTTGACGTGAAACATAGATAACGTCATTGTTTTGTAGCTAAGGGATAAAATTCGAGAAAATGAAGATGGAGGGTTTGTGAAGATGTTTTACTGGGGATATACGGGTTTATTAAGAGATCTGATTAAACAATCTGTATTTTATAATCTGTGCCCTGTTTCTCAAAATCCTTACAAAAAATCAAATCCCAATTTTAGTAGATACTTTAATTTTGATTGGCTAAGCACTAAAATAAATCTAATATTAATAATATTATCCAATCAAATTACTAAATTTTGGATTTTGAATTTCGTGAAACAGGCCCCTGTGTACTTAATTTAGATAAGGCAAAAATAAGTACATACGCACTTCTCGTAGTTTAATTATAATACGATAAATGCGTATGTTAAAAAGTGTAATATTTAATAGACAAGATTTATAAATAACATTATTAGGGGGTTTAGTATGTCTCACCAGAGCTCCAATTTAGTATGTCTCACCAGAGCTTCAATTAGGTATGTCTCACCAGAGCTTCAATTGGGTATGTCTCACAGAGCTTCAATTTAGTATGTCTCACCAGAGCTTCAATTAGGTATGTCTCACCAGAGCTGCAATTTAGTATGTCTCACCAGAGCTTAAATTTGTGTTAAAAGACCAAAACCTCTTGCACCTAGAACAAAACTGGTTTGGTTTGATTTGATCTATTAATTTCAATTAGTGATGAGCGACGTAGAATCCACACGTTTAAAATATCTTTGTAAAGATTAGGCGAAGTATTGTGTCTTCGTTTGACACAAAATCAACACTGATGTGATGGAAAGACATAACATTGTCAATGGAAATGGATTCCCATTTTACAAAACAAATCAAAACTCCAATGAAATCTACATTCTGGTGGTTTTTTAAACTCAAATCTAGCCATATTATAATTTTGGTCAATTCACAAAGGTAAACAGAAGTTGTTAGCTATGTATATTTCTCGTATGTCACAACTACAATAGAAATGGTCTTTTAAGAAACCTTCTCGATTTACAGATTTAGCGGGGAATTTCTAGACGCGATATTAGAGACGATTTGAATGTAATAAAATACCACCTAACTCTAATCTTAGAAGCATGTTATTACCTATAAGTTTGTTAATAGGATCGTGAGCACTTTTAGAAATGGCCGCAAATAGATAAGAAAAAAACCCAAGGGAATCGGCTCTTCATCGTGCACGGAACTGTGTGTCATGGACTGGAAACATCAATGCTGATTGGCTAATCAAATGTCTGATGTCATAGGGTCAAAAGCCGTTATCTATTGCTACAACCGATCAGATCTCAAGGAAGTGTAGGCCGCCGAAAGTATAAAAAACGAAACGAAATATAGATCTGTATTTTAATTAGGTACGATGCACTAATATAACCCACCTCTTTTATGAGAAATTGGTCTCGTTGATACTATTTTGAAAGTAATACTAATGAGTACTCCACTGGCATATAAGCGTAGACTAATTATGACTTGAAATACAGCCAGTTTCCTAGACAACTGCCATAAACAGATCGAAAAACATGGTAATAAAATCAAAATAAAGATTATTAGTATATACAATTAAATGAAAAGCAAGCTATTTATACGAAAAGAATATTGAAAATGTGTGTCTGGACATAATATTTTGGTGATTTTAAAATGTTATGAGTTAGATTTTAAAGCAAAACACAAAAACTTTTAAAAAACGGACAGACAATTTAGTATTCAGAAAGCCCGTATATATATATATAATAGGGAGTTGGTAGCATATTATTACCATGTCAGTTCAGCCAGCAAAGACATTAAATGTAATGAATGATCTTTAATATCCTATGGATATTAAAAGATGTTGCCAGGCTTTACAACGTCTTCCTTCAGGATTTTAATAATTTTACCAAAAGCCCCCATTAAAACACTGAGCTGCAGAATTCTTATTTGAATTTAGGCTTTCGACAGAGTAGTTCAGAGCTTGCACCGAGCATAGAAAAGTTTAGGCATTGATTTTAATTAGTATTTGTAGTACATGAAGCCTCGTGGTTTCTGATGTATCCGCGTAAGGGTTAACAGATTCGCATATCTTACAGATATTTGGTTTTTATTTTAGCCATCTTGATAATTAGAAATGGAAGACGTGTGGGCGGGAAAACAGATGTCTGTGGACAAAATTCTCCGTAGAGACATTCAACTCATCCTATCCCATTCCATACTAAACACTAACTATTAAAATGAAATGTCTCTTTTTACGTTGTTTGTTAATGATTTTGAGGAAGTGAAGACCAGACGACACTAATACTAATTCTCCATTAATGAATTCCTCGCACAGAAGGTGCACATTATTTTACCTATAAATATTGGCAGTTCACTTTAGCTAATAAGCTACCTTAATCCTAATGAGTATTATTGTCATATTAACGATGTTTAATATCATGAATTTTCTTTGACATGACATGATGGCTTGTATCCTGAATCATATATTAAACATATAAATTACAGGCCATAAAATAACTCATGACGTTGATAATCTCAGTGTTCTCATTTTTAATTGGATTCCTAGATAGTTCGTTAGTCAAAGTCTGCTTAATATTGAGATTTTACCCGTTGATTTCCGGTTTCGGTTTATTTTTACGAAATAGACGAAATCTAAAATGTTTTAGAATATTATTATCTGTTCTAACAGTGTCTGGTAAACAAAAAAAAGTACTATAATGTTTAAGAATATTATTATCTGTACTAACGGTGTCTGGTAAACAAACAAAAAAGTAATTGATGGGGAATACAGCGAAATATTAAATATAGTGAGAATGAAATGGGGTTTAACGTCCTACTATTATGCACCTAACCTGGGCTAATGGAAGACGGGCATACGCCATACGGGGCATACGAGTGAAATTTTGCCCGGGCAGCTCTTATATCGAATTCCAACTGCCAATGGATCTTTTACGTGCACTCCAATGTGTACACGGGACCTCAGTTTTTCGTCCCATCTGAACGACTAGGCAGCTCTCCTTGTCAGGCCCTCCTTCTGCATCACTGACAAGGGGAAATCACGCCGGAAAATCGAGACGAACTTTCTCGGCCAATGCAGGGATCGAACACTCGACCTCCAGGCTAGCGAAACAGCGCCTTATCCACTTAGCCACCGTGATCCCCGGTATAGTGACAATAACATATAAATGTTCTTAACAGAACAGTTTATTATTAAAATATTTGACCCTAATTTAGATTCATTTAAAGATTCCAAACATACATGGTGTCTAAGATTCAAGATATAGATAAAGAACTAGCCATACTTGCTATAATAGTTCGAATGAATATGATGTAATATGAATAATTTGAAAATTTCATTCAAATTACTCTATTGCAAGCGAAGATATTGGCATTCGAAGCTAATTCTGGGTCCGTCTGGGTCCGCCATATTTGATTAAATCAGAGTATCGCTGAAACGTTTTGATCTGTTTAATATCGGAGAAATCTGATGCCATCCAGAGTTGATTAAGGCCTGGAACAGTTAATTATTGTCTAATTAATACTTTAGAAAACATTTTAGGCCCAAAAAAAGACCTGCTATAGACAGATTTAGCTCTTAACTAATGTAACTTTAATAATAGTCCAATAAAAGACATATTAAAAGTACCACCAGTTTTTGTGTTTTTCTAACTGAACGCCTCGGTGGTTCTCGATTTCAAAGAGAGAAGGTGTACTAAATTCCATTTGATTGGTGTGTTAAAACCTCAGCCCCAGTGAGATTGGTCATCACTGTTCAGACCTGTATCCGGGGCTGAAAACAGTAATTGATTAGGTGACAATGTGACACAAATCATTTTGAAACATTGAGTATGAAAAACAGTATATCTGAGAAATATTGTTAAAATGCTAAAAAAGATAGTAATGAAGACATTTTTCTTCTGTTTTAATGCTGGAAAACATTTCCGAAGCTGTCAAGGAAATTGTATGCCTGTTGTCGCGATGGTGTTAACTGTTAAAGGGATGTCTGTGGTGTTTTCTTATTAGGATGTCAGCATTAATAACAGCAGAACACTCAGATAATTTAATAAACAACAAATGTATTTATTTCTCCAATAATTTATTACGATGAGATAATTTATTAGCAAAATACATGTTCACCGCATGGCTAAACGTTTTATAGTTGATAGGAGCCGCGGTGTCTTAATTAGTAAGACGCTGGCTCGCTGACTAGGGGGTCCAGTGTTCAATCCCTTGGGTTGTCCGAAAAAAATCATTATTTTCAGCTGTTCGGAAAAACATTGTCGCACTCTGTATGGCGTATGGTCGTCTTCAAACGCCAAATCGGTGCGGAAAAGTAGGACGTTAAACCGTATTTCATTTCATTTTATAGTTGTCATCTGAACTCTAGCCAAGTGTCAGCTGTCAGAATCAAAACTCTGTTTTCTTAGCTTATATTAGCTGCTTTCAGTGCCGGATCTAGGGGAGGCAAAGTGGGACAAATGTCCCGGGCCCCCCACATTAAGGGGGCCCCTCACAATTCTGGGTCATACTATTATTTTATCACGGACGGAGCTAACCAGTACCTGGGCTGAGGGGCGAGGATTGGGGCCCTGGGCAGTAAGGGCTATTGGGGGCCCCGGGACTGGTAGGTACCAACAGATTTCCGGGGGGGGGGGGGGGGAGATCGGTTAGGCCCTAAAATTAACTTAATTACATAACTTAGAGGTTCTACCAATCAATCGGTCCTAACCAGTTCCGGGGATCTCATCCCGCCATGTGATTGTTGGGGCCCAACCAGTCCCGGGAAATTAACAGACAATGGAGTTTAATGTTTTATGTCACCTAAAATGATTTCACTAAAATAAAGTAAATGAAAACATCATGAGCGATAGGGTATGTTTAAAATAATCAAATTGTCAACGAATTCAAAACTTCAATGAAATCGCTGTTTAAATTGTCTCAGATGCACTGAAATTAATCCTAATTTTTAAAAAAAATCCTGGAGGAAAACACCCCAGGCACTCAAGGGGGCGAAGTATATACTAGTACGTTGAACAAACAACATTGGGGGCCCCCCACTGTTGGCATGTCCCGGGCCCCCCACAAGGTTAATCCGACCCTGGCTGCTTTCATAATGTAAAAGCAACGCAAGCCTCACTGGTGTTATTTCCGAACTTCCATATAAGTAAATCAGCCCTCGTTCGTTTATACTCTACAAACTGATACAAAGCATGACGAGTGAAGATTGTAGTACAATACAGCTAAGCGTTTCTCCGAAACCCCTTTACCGATGCCAGTTTAGCTGCTATACTTCCAAGCAGTTATCAGAAAAGGGTTACTCAAAAGTAAACATTGAAGTAGAGATCTATAGATCTTCGACGGAATGCTATCAGTTTGGTATATTGACTAAGCGATAATTTAATGAATGTAGGGATTTTGAACAGTTTTGAGTGATGATATCAGAGCAGTAGTAGGTTAAATCCCGACCCACACAGGGCACACAATCATATTATCTTCTTACTTTATCGGATATCACTTTGATTACCGTGTGATTAAACCTACTTGGACACTGCCATTTTTCTCAAGTTATCGATTCTAAAGCATACACATAGAGCTCGGGGGCTTTTCCTATTAAATACTTTAAACACTTTATGCCAGGTGAAGCGATAGTACACCCACATAACCAACAATGGCCAACTACTTCAAACGTTAATTAATACGTTTAATATAATAGTTAAATAACACTATAAAGATTATTCCCGGTCAATATTACGAAATGTTAAGTGTTAGGTTTCAGGTATACTTCCGGCTTTTGAGATATTTTGTGACCGAATTTAATCGTGCAATTGAAATGTTTGCGCACGAGACCAAAAATTACTTAACGAGGGCTAGCTGAAAATTCTAAGCCTATCTGTAAAAAAAACATGGACAGTGTCGATGGTTTCCATTTGTTTTTCTACATAGTCCCCTTCGAGATGTACACACAATTTCCAACGAATTTGCAAGGCCTGGATGGTCTGTAAGGAATAGTTTCTTTAGTCACTCTAAAACAAGTCGTCAACAGCTGCCGAAACGCCATCATGACTGAAAATGTTTGGATAATGGTTGGGTCCAGGTCTCATTCATGGTTACAAATCTGGCCACAGAGCAATCAGAATCTGCTTCAAAACGGTGCAGATTGCCACGGGATGTAGGAAATCTGACACGTTTCTGATCTGCAATCAAGAGCTTTGGCCCCCACCTTTCAAAAAACCTGGTCATTCCTAACAAGCAGCCATCACCATCTCATGCACGCGTGTAATGTTTTCTCTGATAGTTGCTTTTGATTGTCTTCCAGCATGCGCGTCATCGTCAAGGCGTTCTATGCCACGCTTAAATTCCGCAGCCCCGACAATACAGTTGCAGTTCTTATGTGTATATGATTCATTCAATCTCGTCTTTTCAGTCTAGCGGCCTACACACGCTCAACATCTTGACGTCAAATTTGTTGACAGGTTTTTTGATCGTCTGTGGGTGATATTGACGGCCAAAACAGATCGACATCAAATTTTGATGAAATCAAATTCAGTAGGTTTTTTTGTGCAAACTGAGGTTTTGAGTCGTGTGTGGCAACGCGTCAAAATATTGCGCCCGGGCGCCTTCGCGTGCACATCAACATGGCTCCAACAAAAGAAGAAAAAACGTTCCTACTGGAGGTCATTGATCGCTACAGACAGCTCAGCTCTTTGCACTTTGGAAAATCAAAAGCGATGATTACAGGAACAGAAATAAGCGTATGAATCGCTTTTACAAAAATACAGGGAAAGGTACCATTTTTTTAGACCTTTTTGTCCGGTGCGATTTTGCTTTTTCCGACTCCAAAGCTAGTGCAAAGCTGTAGGTCCGTCCATAGCGAAAGTTTGGCGTACACTGAATATTACATCAATAAGTGTGTATCGTCTGTGGCGACATAAGTGTCAAAAGATTTGACGTGAACTTTTTTGTAAAACATTTTGAGCGTGTGTAGGCCGCTAGAGCTTTCGAGCCAGCCCTCCTATGAACACGTGTTATTGGCACTTGGTTTAAAGGGCGTGTACCAGATAAAAATGTTATATACCCCCAAGGATTATTTGTCACACACTCGTTGCCTACTTTTCTTCGGAGTATGTAGGAACTATACTTTGGGTTTTACGGGAAAATCGCAGATAGTCAATCCTTTGTGGCCTGAAAGATTTCGTAGTTGCTGTTGAGTTGCCCCAAATTGTAATGGATATTAAATATTATTTGAGCTCAAACGGTTGAAGGTAAACGCATTTTTAACCCCACTCGTCGGTGGTAATGCAAATATTTTGTGCGAAAACATGGGTTCTGTGAGCAAAAGCCTTTCAACCACTGTTGTCGTGTATTTTGTACACGGTGAATAGTCCATATGCTGATTACACTATTTTGCCTATACCGTTTTTTAGGACTTCGAATTTTGTCTAATGGCTTGGATTGTTCGTACTTGGTTTTATTTTATTTATATATGACCTCAGTGGTAACAGAACAAACGGTAAATTGCGATAGATAGAGTGTAGAGACCTGGGGCGATATTTATAAAAATTCTAAGTGTTAAAACCAACTCTTAACCATCAAAAATTACTACTAGCTTTGTAGATTTTCCTTAGACCTATTTATAAAACATTTTACTTTAAGAATTACTCCTAACTATGACACATATTTAGGAGTCCTCCTGTAGCACTCCTAACTTGTTAAAAGTACTCTTATCTTGGTTAACATGGCCGTCCATGTATGCCGCCTAAGAGAGTTTAAAACAAGAAGAGATATCTTAGTGGAGTTCAACAATGACGAGTTAATAAGGAGATATCGAATGGACATGGATGGGATTCTTTTTGTGACAGATTTAGTTTGGTTAGGACCCAAGTCTTACATTAAGTTAAAAGTAACTCTAAGACCCTTTATAAATACTTCTAAAGAGTAACTTTTAACTAAATGTTGTTTTAGGAAGTCTTAGAGTAAAAGTTATGAAAACTCTAAGAATCTTTATAAATACGGCCCCAGGGGCGATATTTATAAAAATTTTAAGTGTTAAACCCAACTCTTAACCATCAAAAATTACTACTAGCTTTGTAGATTTTCCTTAGACCTATTTATAAAACATTTTACTTTAAGAATTACTCCTAACTATGACACATATTTAGGAGTCCTCCTGTAGCACTCCTAACTTGTTAAAAGTACTCTTATCTTGGTTAACATGGCCGTCCATGTATGCCGCCTAAGAGAGTTTAAAACAAGAAGAGATATCTTAGTGGAGTTCAACAATGACGAGTTAATAAGGAGATATCGAATGGACATGGATGGGATTCTTTTTGTGACAGATTTAGTTTGGTTAGGACCCACGTCTTACATTAAGTTAAAAGTAACTCTAAGACCCTTTATAAATACTTCTAAAGAGTAACTTTTAACTAAATGTTGTTTTAGGAAGTCTTAGAGTAAAAGTTATGAAAACTCTAAGAATCTTTATAAATACGGCCCCAGGAATATAATCGAAATGAAATTGCTATCTCATTTTTAAAAGTTTGTCCATGAAACTCAAACAGTGGACCTGTCATAGTCTCCCATCATCATTTGAAGAATTTTTAATCTTTTGCCAAGTAAACTATCATGAAAGTTGACCCTCTTTCGAAGAAAATCCATTCTGGCCAAAAATGATTTTAATTTCATTCATTACGGTATTTTATCGCGATGTGTACATTGACTGTTTATTGTCGTAACCTGGGTACCGATATATTCGATACTTTGAAACTAAATCATTAAATGGCCCTACCTTTCTAATCTAGTTAAAATCTTGAGCACCCCATGACATCAGGGGTTGATTCTGGTCTTATGTTAATAAATGTCTAACTGATAATTTATATTACATTTAATGCCTAAAGAAGGACCCGCAATAGCTCTTGAATAAAGTATCTTTAATAATGTATCGTTAACTATCAGTTTTTATCTTGCTTTACTGGTTCCTCATTGCAGTTCAGAAATATTGAATACTAGTACCGTCCGGAACGTACAATAGGTAAAATATCTGATCAAACACTAGCACTATATTCTATTTGTATACTTTCGGGTGGTCATAGATATGAACTTAATAAATGTTTGTTTTTTTAAATTCAGTCTGAAATATATTTGAATAAAGATCCATTTATTATACACGCCAACGCGGAATATTTATAGTGTTATCAACCAAAAACTAATATCCGTTTGTCTTAGCTATAAATAATTGTGTCTTTTAACTAATGGTTTTCACGATTGTACCTAATAATAGAATTTTACAGAAACAAAACAACAAACTTGGGGTAAGGATTCTTTCCTGTGGCAGATCATGTTGTACGTAGGTAGGAAGTAGGACAATTAAATTATGGAAATTGTTTCCCTTCCCTTCTTCAGCCGTTTAACGTCCGCTACCAATGTGAGTTTATTTTACCTACGCTTATTACAAAAACCACATTGTTGACGATGAGTAATAAGAAACTACTTTATTTTTAGAGGCTCTTTAAATTCAGTTTCAGTTTGAAATTTGATTTTCTTGTCATTAGAAATATTATTATCATTTTACATCACTTATATAGCGCTATCTTCCACGTATACGTGCTCAGGTACTCTTTACAATAAATACATGTATAAAATCAGAAAAAAATAATAATTATAGAAACAGTAAGAAACCAAAAATATCTATAAAATCAGTACAAAAATAAATAAATAAATATCTATAAAATACATACGGAAGCGTAATAGGGCCACATTGTTTTTTTTTTTTTAATTCTGTTTTTAATTTTTCAAGTTACTAACTTGAATTTTCAAGATACTAACTTGAATTTTCAAGATACTAACTTGAATTTTCAAGATACTAACTTGAATTTTCAAGTTACTAACTTGAATTTTCAAGATACTAACTTGAATTTTCAAGATACTAACTTGAATTTTCAAGATACTTACTTGAATTTTCAAGTTACTAACTTGATTTTTCAAGATACTAACTTGAATTTTTAAGATACTAACTCGAATTTTCAAGTTATTATATTTTTACTTTCAGCTCAACAAATATGGAAGAGTTTTTGAATGCTAGAGGTGTGAATACACAGAGATTGAGAGAGGAAAAGGTGAGCTAATTCATGTGTAATATTATTATTATATTAATATTTATTTAGAAAATTCCTATTATCTAAATGCTGTTCTTTTACATGTCTTTGTGCTTATTATCTGTGATTTTAAATACTGTTTATATCATTCTCATTATATCGATTTGATTATCCCCTTGTTTACAATTTTATTTTCTTCTCAACAAGGGTTTGGTTTGTTTTCTTGACTCCCCTAAAATCACAAACTTGACATATTTCTCATTTGACTAGATATTTAATACGTTTATATTAAAATTCATTAAAATTCAGTAATTTTAAGTGTAAAATTTCTGAAATGATCAAGACCTTCACATGCCTCCTACCATGTCTTTCCGTATGCCCCCACCCCCCTCTCTCTCTCTCTCTCTCTCTCTCTCTCTCTCTCTCTCTCTCTCCTTCCATGCCACCTTCTCTGTCTGTCTGTCTGTCTGTCTCTCTCTCTCTCTCTCTCTCTCTTTTTATCTATGTTGTTAATATATTTTTTTATGTTATATCTTTCAGATTGACGAAGAGTGTATTAACTTAATGACAGATGAGGAATTAAGCATATTTATACCAGCCTATGGTGACCGCATAGCACTCAGAAAATACTTTACAAAAGGCAAAGAAAAGCCAACTAAAAAACATAGTTTATTCGAAACATTGCGAATCAAATTAAAATCAGCAACAGAAGACACTAGCACTGAATTTCCAACAACAAATCCAAATAAGAAGAAATTCGCCCATGCTGAAAAACGTGAAAAAATGATTAGTATGGGTATTATGATGTTGAATGAAGCTGAAGCCCGTTACCATACGGTGCGCACCAAAAATGGAGGTGGAAACAGAAATTTATATATACCGAAACTATCTAAAAAAAACACAAATTATTGAAAGTGCGTTAGAAGTTTTTTTCCCAAATGGAACATCGGCCAAGTTCGGTGATGCAGAAGAGTATTTATTTGACATAATGGATTTCCAATATATACCACTTGAAGAAAATGTCAGTGTTCAGCAAGTCAGTGACATTACAAAACTATCAAATTTACGATTTTACCTAGCAATGAAGATAAAAAATCCAAAACCAATAGAAACTAAAGAAAAGAAAACAAGACAGACTAAACAAAATAAAACACTAGCATTAAAAAACAAACAACCTGACAATCCAGACAGTGCTGATGTAGAAACAAAGAAAACGAAGGTGCATGTCGAATATGAATTGCCGAAATTAAGAAGTAGATCAAAAGTAGACGAAACCCGCGAAGCACAAGCAGTCCTTTTTGAGGAAGACGATTGGCTACCAGACTTAGATGAAAATCCTGAAATTTCTTCTGTAGAACAATTCCTTGAAGATCTTGAACAATCACAAGAAAATCTAAAAAATGCAGAGGTAGACACACCTTTACATCACCACATAAAGGTCCACCGTGGTCTTATATTTAAAGAAGCAAAGGAAATATTTAAAGACGAAAAATATGATTTAAAGAGAGACACGTTTACTTTTACCAAATGGTGAATCAGAAATAGCAGAAGACGGTGGTGGTGTATTAAGAGACTTTTTAGTTGAATTTTGGAATTCCTTTTTTGAGGAATGTGCTTTAGGAAGAAATTCAAAAGTGCCAATACTTCGTCATGACTACTTAGAAAACGATTGGAAATCAATTGCATCAATTCTGTTTTTTGGATGGCACCAACAAAATTATTTTCCAATCCAGTTGTCCAGGGCATTTATTTCATGCTGTATTTATGGAATGGACACTTTTGCTAATTCTAGCTCGTCACTCATTACAGAATATTTATCATATATATAAACGAGTCTGAATGTGCTATTATCAAGTCGGCATTAGACCAAGATGAAGATTATGACGAAAATGATCTAATTGATGTACTAAGTGTCCACGATTGTAGAAAAATGCCGAATAAAAACAATATTAGACAAATTGTTGGTGAAATTGCCCATAAGGAATTAATCCAGCAACCAATGTATGTAAAGGAATGTTGGTTCAATCAACTTAATCTTCTTGGTTTTACATTGGGAGACAGCACGATAGACGGAATTTACAGCAAATTAAGACCGACAAATAAAAAGGTTGTAAATGTTTTGAAGTTCCCGGAAATGGATGAAGTTCAAAGTATAACCAGCGGATTTCTTAAAAAATTTATTCGGGATCTCCCTTGTGAAGTTTTGTCAAAGTTTCTTAGATTCTGTACTGGTTCTGATAATTTAACACTAGGCCATGATGGTACTCCCAAAGATATTTCTATCATATTTAACACATTAAAGGGATTAGAACGCAGACCCGTTGGTCACACATGCGGAATGATTCTCGAATTGCCATCAGATTATGATACATACCTAGATTTTCGATCTGAATTCAACAATATTCTCAAAAGCGATGTTTGGGTTATGGATTTTGTGTGAGCAATTTTGCTAACTGTTGTAGTAACCGTATTGCATTGATTTATTGACATGTTCTTTACATAAGGATAACACTTTTTAGTTCAATCCGTTTCCAATTATAAACCCTAAAAAATAGATTTAACACTAAAGATTGGTGCATCTTTTTAATTTTTACAGACATCTAAGGCTACTTATGTTATCACGTTTGTTACGGTACTACAAATGGTAAAAATACGATCATCACATAACAATAATAACATACGAAAACTGTAATTAAAACGTATTAATTATATCATAGCCTCTTTTGGTCAAAAGTGTATGTAATGTACAAATAACATTGTACATGATGTTTTACTATGCTAGATATTTGAATTACATGTATAAATTATAGTTATGCCTTTTATTTTATTTTTTTGATTTCGTGTCTGTACTTAGTTGCTTTAATCATTTCATCTTTAGGGAAGGTCCCAGATAAAGGATTAATTGATTAATTTT
Organism: Patella pellucida; assembly: GCA_917208275.1. NCBI lineage: Eukaryota > Metazoa > Mollusca > Gastropoda > Patellidae > Patella > Patella pellucida. The sequence goes on from OU795036.1 coordinate 77,711,807, forward strand.
GTGTGAAAAACCAACACAAACCTCTACCTTAGCCACGTGCAAGTTACAACTATCCTAAACTATGTGATACGTTTTTAAACAAATAAATATATTTAGTTGTAACCTAAATTGATGTTCCAGCTGTGTTGCCGGACAGTTACCCGACGGAAAATTACACCACCCCCCCCCGCCCGGACACAATCACCCCCGAGGAAAATAACCCTCGAGGACAATAACCCCCCGGACATTAACCCCAAAAGGCAGTTACCCCCCGGACATTCACCTCCTGGATGCAACCATTTTCAAGACTTTCAAATTTTTCAAAATTCGGACACTACTACATCTGCACATTGAATATCGCTCTTGAATGTCCTCGGTCCCATTCTTACATGTACATGCCGGAATCGGACTGAAATATTGGATTGTGATTGTCCGAGGGATACACGTCCCGAGGGGTAATTGTTCGTGGTGATTGTGGCGTAGATATCATTTAATAAATCGTCGACAGCTAGGATTAGCTTGTTAAAACAGTCTAATACTAAAAAAATCCTGGCTGACGACGATGCATTAAGTGGCATATACTTCACTATCACTAAATGTTCAACGCACCTTTCACAGACGAAGAAAAAAAATTATGTAGTTCTCAACAAGTTTTAATAGCAGTAGTAATTCACTATTAAAGCAACCACTGCCTTTAACATTATTTTTTATGTACGACGCTTAAAAAAGTAGGCTACAAAGTAAGCCGCCTCTAACAACAATACCTAACATTGATGTTGGATGAGTTAAGCTCCATATATACAACACAACAGTTTTCAACAATGGAGTCCATCGCTTCCCAGCATGTCATAAAATGCGACTAAAGGGGAGTGGTCAAGTGGCCGAGTGATAACATATCGGTCTGTCATCAATGGGGTCCAGGAATTAGGTACCGTTCTCTGTGATCTCAGTGACAAGGCGTAGGAGTAGCCTATCTGATCGATTTGGGGTACTCTGGTTTCCCCTGCAGCGCAAGTGCTACCAGCATATACGCAGGCAGATTACATTATCTGCGATAACATGTGAATTGGCGCAAATTGACCTGATATACAGAATCGATGTGCCATAAAACAATATTCATTCATTTATTCATTCAACATTGGACATGCATCTGCATGATACAAGATACAGTGTTGTAAACTGTGGGAAACTTCGGGCACCACTGTATAGGGGCTGGGTGGGGGGGGGAGGGAGATTGAATGGTAACCACAGCCCGAAACACGCCTTCTAACCACTAAGCCACATAACCGTCTGTGAAACTGATTACTAAAGCTAGTACATAATCAATCACTGCAAGCTCGGAAATAACAATACAGGCATAAAAACAGCCCACATCTATTTTTAGTCGATCACATCGGGGGACAGACACCCCATACACACATACACGCGCGCACTCAAATAATAATGACAAAATAGTTTTGTAGTTAATATATTTTTTTTTAAATCAAGATTCCTAATTGAACAATTAATACTGTACAGTGGATCGGCATGCATAACCTTACATTTAATTTACATGTGGTAAAGCCAAACTTAAAGGGTTACTTTAGTATATAATTAAAACTGCGTATATAGCTGTATCCTACCATATTATAAACTACACGAGGATACTTTTCCCCTCACCTGTGATTATGGAGCATTCCCCTTCAGCAATGACTAAAAGTAACGTAGATATCCCTAGATGCATCGTCGACAGCCATATTGTATATATAATAATATATATATATATATATATATATATAACATCTAATAATAATAATACTAATTACTAAAAAATCCTAGATATCAACGATGTTAAATTATCGCCCAGTAGTACAGTAATTCCTCTTATAAACGCCCGGGCGTATATTTTCTCAGCAGCACCCCCACCCCCCACCCCCCACCCCCACATCCCCCTTATTAAAGGACCGGCACTCTTTGAAGACCCGGCGCTATTTTAAAAAATGAATTTAAGGTTAAACAGACATTTAAAAAAAAATTGGACCGAAAAAGTCTTTTGAATTTTGGAAGGCCAGGCGTCTACTACATTGACCTTGATCCCCGGCGCGTATTAGAGGCCCAGCGCTTATTAGAGACCTAGCGTTTATCAGAGGAAATATATGGTATTTCTCAATTAGCAGTATTAATTAAATATTAGAATAATCATTCCCTTTAAAAAGATAAACTTTCTACAATTTTCTAAAGTTCACTTTTTATTTCTCGCCTAAGGTTTAGGTACAAGTCACACAGTTCAGAGTTTAGTGATGGAAACTCCCAAGCAAATTCTGTCATTATTATTTCACATATCTCTTTAATTGTTTTGTCACAAGCAGATTCACTTTTAAATGTGCATTCAGATTCACACAATCTTAATGCATCAATTGCAATTGGTTTAAGGTGGTCTTCAACTTGATACAGGTCTGGCAAAGTATACATTATAATAGGTCTACCATGTGGACATTCACTATTTTTGGAAGGTCTTATTTTGTGATAATTCCAGTTTTCCACCATATCATTAATTTCTTTCTGAAAACGAAATTAAAAAAAAAAATACTAGTAAGGTAACAAAACCAAATAAATGTCTCTTATATCATGAAATTTTGATCAGTATTTAGAAGTCAATGGGTGATTATCATTAATAAAAAGAGTAAACAGAAATAAATACTATTTAAATTAAAAATACATTTTGATACTGCTTCTTAGGTAACATTAAATTTATGCATCATTGTAACATGATGCTTAATGGTCTAATTTTACAAAACGCCAAACAAGTTCATACCCTGAGATTTTTCATTATTTATTAGAGCCTGAAACGCTAACGCGTCTTGCATCCTTGCATAGTATCAGGATATGTATACACTGTATTACATAATAACACCCCTCTGAATGCGAAACAAGAAGTTATCTTCTACAAAAATACCTGTATATACATGTATGATAATATTATGTATACAGCAATACAAACCTGAATTGCACCCAGATAACAGAAGATAACTAAGTTTTTATCCAGAAAATCTCCAGAAAAATATCCATCATCTTTTAAATTCTTGAAATGTTGAATCCAGTAGTCTAAACACTGTTTTCTTAGAATTCCCCACCAACTCTCAATTCTTTGATTTAATGTACTAGTTCCATACAGAAAACTATTTTTCGCCGCAAATCTGTCAACGTGTTCGAGTCTTAATAAATATTGGAGCTGTTCAATAACTCGATTTTCTGTTCCTTCATCAGACCTAATTCGTTCAGGACACCCATCTAATCTTTTAACAGTTTCTATAAAATATCCTGCAGTGACTTTAGGATCATTATTTGTCGACCAGGCTTCCACCCACAGAACATTCCTAGAAAAGCCATCAATACACCCGTGAATACATATTCCATAAGGTTTAAGTTTATCGTACCCATCAATATGCCATACAGAATTTGGGCCTTTCGATCGATATTGACGCCTACGAAGTTTCCGCCGCTTTCTTGATTTAACTCCATCGGGATCTACTAAGCCAAGCAACAGACGAACAGTCTCTTGGTTTGTATTAAATCCATCTTTACGTAACTCACGATACATCCATCTATATCCATGCTGACAACTTGAAGTTTTACAAAGCTCGCATATATACATAGCTATATCTAAAACATCTGAATAATGTTTCCGTCTGTATAATCCGTTTTTGGATGTTATTCTTTTCATTGTTCTTTCACTCACAACAATTCCATATTCATAAGCCAAAAGAATGCGAATTTCTTTATTAGAAAATCCTAAAGAGAAGTATGTCTTAATAATTGTGACGTCCATCGTCTAAAGCATTGCATGACATACTGTATTGTTATATCAAAACGCTTATTTATAAAATAACACTAACTTGAAAATTCAAGATAGTATCTTGAAAATTCAAGATAGTATCTTGAAAATTCAAGATAGTATCTTGAAAATTCAAGATAGTATCTTGAAAATTCAAGATAGTATCTTGAAAATTCAAGTTAGTATCTTGAAAATTCAAGTTAGTATCTTGAAAATTCAAGTTAGTATCTTGAAAATTCAAGTTAGTATCTTGAAAATTCAAGTTAGTATCTTGAAAATTCAAGTTAGTATCTTGAAAATTCAAGTTAGTAACTTGAAAATTCAAGTTAGTATCTTGAAAATTCAAGTTAGTAACTTGAAAATTCAAGTTAGTATCTTGAAAATTCAAGTTAGTATCTTGAAAATTCAAGTTAGTAACTTGAAAATTCAAGTTAGTATCTTGAAAATTCAAGTTAGTAACTTGAAAATTCAAGTTAGTATCTTGAAAATTCAAGTTAGTATCTTGAAAATTCAAGTTAGTATCTTGAAAATTCAAGTTAGTAACTTGAAAAATTGAAAAAAAATTGAAAAAAAAAAAAAAGTGGCCCTATTACGCTTCCGTAAATACATATGGTGAATATTTAAGATTAATTCAACAATTAAAAACCTTTTGGAATAAAAAAAAGTTTTAAGTTTAGATTTAAAAGTTGTTAAAGAGGTACAACTGCGAATACTAAAAGGTAAGAAATTCAACTGATTTGGGGCTTGAAAGCAAATCGATCGCTCTGTATAACTTGAGATGTTGGCTCTTATTTCCGTTAATAAAAAGTTGTCTTTGAATGATCGCAACGTTGGAAAGGGTTTATAAATATCCAAAGAACAGGACAGGTAAAAGTGTACCATACCATTAAGACACTTAAAAGTCAATAAAAATATTATATATTTAATTCTTAAAACAATAGGCAACCAGTGCAGTCGAAATAAAACTGGGGTAATATGCTCATTATATTTTATGCGTGTGATCAGTCTGGCTGCTGAATTCTGTCCAGTTTGGAGGTAATTAATGTTTGTATTGCGTCAGTGGAGAGGTTTTTGTGGATTTCACTTATGTTACGTAGATGATAATAAGATTATTTAAATACATTATTCACTCAGGGGCGGATCCAGAGGGGGGGTTGACCCACAACATTTTAAAAAAAAATTCAACACCGTTGCGAATTTGTTTACATTGAGTTGAGTCATGACTTTCATTCCATTGTGGACAAAAACAAATAGTCACATACAGCTCTGGCAATTATCCAAAATCGTCTATCTGAAGATATTTTGCTCCTCACCTGTGAAGGGAGCATTACCCATCAACATTTTAAGGACATTTTATGCGATTTTATTGGCGATTTTTAGACCTGTAGTCTCGAAATTTAGCTTCCGGAAATACGTCAGAATGCACCAAATTGGATCTAATTTACCAAAATTTTCTGGGGGAGGCCCCCCAAACAAATTACAACGTTTAGCACCTTTGGCAATTAGTTAAGAAGCTATCCACCACCCACCCCCCCCCCTGCAAAAATCCTGGATCCGCCCCTGCATGACTATCAAACTTACACCAATGTTTCTAGCAGTTTTTACTTGCTCCATCGAAACTTCGTCGATAGAAATATCAATGTTATCTGAAATTTTTCGGCTTGAGCTAATAAAAAGATACTCGGTTTTATCTTCGTTTAGCTTTAAAAAATTGGTTGACATCCATTGTCGTATTTCATTAATACGAAATTCTAAAGTATACTTATTAAAACAAAGCCATCTTTAACAATTGGTTTGAACGGGATATACAACTGTGTATCATCTGCATAAAGATATACTTTTACTAGGGCGAGGTATACAAGCTGAACAAAATTGGACCCAAAACCGAGCCCTGTGGGACACCGTATAAAAGGCCAACACCGTATGATTTGCCACTGACAACAATAGATTGTTTTCTACCAGTTAAATAGGATCAAATGCAGCCGACAGGTCTAACAATATAAGGAGAACACAATTATGATTGTCTAGTGAATTTAGAATGTCATTTTGAACTCTAACAAAAGCAGCCATGTGCTGTGATGCTTGCGATATGCACTTTGAAATACTTGTCAGAAATTTAAGTTTTTAATTGGTAAGCTATGCATTTCTAAATGATTTTAGAAATAAAGCTAAGATTGGAAACTGTTCGATAGTTCCTGTAATATTTAATGTGCGATTTCAAACAAGATTTTAAGTTACATCAAAATCTGACAAACATTGTGATCTCAAGTGGGTCCACAACCTTGGTATTACATACTTCTACATTATTTGAGTTCTCAAGGAGCGACCATTTTGTCACGAAATTCGAACTTCACCATCATCATCAGGGTGTATCGTTACCTCCTAGAGGGTCCACAAACTAAAAAGGGAAAGTTTTGATACAATCCGAAATGCACAAATATCGAAAGGAGGTGAGATCTTTAGGACATAACCACATGTTTTAGGTTCCATCAGAAACGGACAAACATGGTGACCTTTAGAGGCTGCACAGAACATAACCCTTAAAGTTACGGCCCGATATGCGCGAACATCGGAAAGAGTCGAGATGTTTGGGTTATAAACATGCATGTCAAGTTTCATCAACCTCGGATACAATTGGGACCACAAGAGTAGCCACAAGCTATAAACGTGATTTTTTCATACAATCTGTGGCCGTAATCCAAGTAGTTACTGTCCGATATGCGCAAATATCGAAAGGAACCGAGATCTTTTGGAGATAAAACTATATTTAGAGTGAATCTGGGGCCGTTATCAAAGTAGTTACTGTCCGATATGCGCCAATATCGAAAGGACCGAGATCTTTTGGAGATAAACCTATATCCAAGTAGTTACTGACCGATATGCGCCAATATCGAAAGGAACCGAGATTTTTTGGAGATAAACCTATATTTAGAGAGTCGACAAACAAAATGTGAAAAGGACACACGGACGGACGGACAGGGGCGACGACAATATACATTTGGGCATGTAAAAAGTGAGGAAACCGCCAACCCTCTGCTGTATTACTCAAAAAATAGCCACTGACAGCAGCTTATCTGAAAATAAAACGAGGATGTTATCAAGTATATGCCTTCAAGAAATATTTTCTCGATTTAAAATTCGTTTCCGTAGTGCGGACATTTACTATTCCGGAGTCCGGACATGTGATATCTCTGGAACAGAGAGTTCAAGGGTGTTTGAATTCAATATAATTCATCCTCTGGCTGAATAAATATCCACCCACACCAAATGAAAAAATGAGATTGAATCAAATCTGGTCTGGACTTACGATAACATTAAATGCCTGTTGATCACATCAAAAACAAAACACATCTTTTGACATGCTATATATTTATCACTTGAGTGAAGTTATAATGGAGAGAAATAATATTAATAGTAATTAATTATCAACAATCCGGTTTATAATAAAATACATAATCATACACAGTAGATATAAATTGTTTCCCTTGTAAATACCAATTACATAAAGGAATATATTTAAATATAAAAACAATGAATATTTATGTACCCCATTTATTTCTGAAGGCCAAAGTGCAGGGTTACCCGAGAAGACCTGTGAGTTGTCCGGCAATGTCCCCGGCCCAAATTGAATCGATGAAGCTATATTACACTAGAAAAAATTGTTTGCTATGTGAAAAGGATTTCATGGGGGAAAAGGACACTTAATAGTGGACTCAATAATGTCTTATACAAGCACAGGCTTGTGGAATCAACACTTGAAACTCGTCAAACTTTTAATATTAAAATCCATATCAAGTACATAGTGATATCTTAACAATTACGTCATATTACTCGGATTAGTATAATAATACCAAACTTTCAATTTGAAAAAGAGCATTAGTGTATAGTTCATCACTATTGAATTAGGTTGATTTGATACAACAAATAATTGTATAGTTCGTGACTATTGTATTACATGGATACCACCATATATGTGTATAAATGATCCAGTGGTAAGTCTTTTTGTACCTTAATACAAAACTCTTTTGTTTGAGGGAAAACAAGGCAGCTAGTCATAACTATATACCTGTACTATTTAACTGGTATTCCGACACTCCGTGGGATCCGACATATTTCAACGACCCCGTACGATGTCGGATGTGACAGAGTCCACTGTACTACTTAACTGTTGTAAAACCGGACGTTTTTAACTGGTCAAGTATATAAGAATACCAAAATAAAAAAAATTGCCATTTGCCACGTGAAATCAAAAGAAATGAGTGTAAGCTTCAAATAGCTAGAATTGATTGATTTGAGTATGTTTTGATACTTTTGATTAGTTTTGGCCTTTACTTTAAGTCTGTATCTAACTTTTAGTGTGTATTGTTATCCTTTACTTAATAATAATGCCAACAGTACAGTAATTACATTAAATATAGAATACTTAAAAAAAGTCCAAATGGCATGATATTACGAAATCTAATAGACACAATTACAAGAATTGTTTTTGACTTGAAAAAGATTATTTTAATATAAAAACCCTAAAATATAATAAACGACAGTAAGAAAATAGATGATTAAAATAGATATACATATAATATATATATATTGTGAGCAAAATGATAAGATATGTTTATTGTTAAATAATATATTAAATTCATAAGCAATCAATATTTATCTTAAACTGTTGACTCTCTAAGCACAGGCTTTATCTACAGGCGTAATTTTTTTTATTCTTAACCCAACTCAATAGGCCTACAGTGTCTGCGGACGTTGACTGTTGAATACAGTTACCATTTGAGATCGAGATCACAATCATTAGCTGTATAAAATCCAAACTCATGCTTTTGTGACTTATTATCAGTATAAGCTATATCTTACATGCAATATGGATGGAGTAAGCACATTCATAAATGTACATTATTATTATTATCATATTATTTGACTGTACATGTACATTCCCCTAATGGAGAAAAGTTGATTTTCATAGATCTTATATAGCATTGCCATTACAAACGATCTTTCTTCAAAATGTTACCAGCCCACCAATTTGTATGTACTTTGTTTTTTCGAGAAAATAACAATATTTTTAGCCATGCCTCTACGTAATATAAAGCAGTTTTAGGTATTTTCATACAGAAAACTAAAAATATTGTGTTTCTGAAAATATGTATGTAAATTGACCGCCAGATTAATATCTCAACCGCTTTCAGTGCAAGCCAGTCAAGATATTATGGTAATTGATGTAAAAAGTATAAAGTAACAATTTAAAAATGGAGATGTAATTTAATAAAATAATATGGTATACATAAATATATTAAGTGTAATTCAACTATATGATCTTTCTTAACAATTATCAATATCATTATTCAAATTTCATAATTCAATCAAAAACTACATTACAAATACCGGTACACAGAATACGGGCTACCAGGATAAAAAGGTTTATACTTAAATGTCAGACAAACTTCATGGAAAAAAAACCCCATGAAATTGCTAGATCAAAGACTATATCTATTGATAAAAAGTTAACATTACAGTAACGATCAGAAAAAAACATTAATAAAAAGTTACGATTACAGTCCACTTCACAAAAAACTAAGGAGAGTTTAGTAATATAAATTTTCTCTATACATGTATATATTATTTTATTTAAACAAATACAGCTCTATACACCAAATTTTTGCACTAAATCAGACATTTTTGATACCAACACATGGACGAATTGTATTACGCTGCGAAATTTGACGATACAGTATTCAATGAAAAGAGCACTTGTTCAGCTTGCACTATTGGATGTTAGGGTAATGAGTTCATCTCACAGATTTTTTAGGTAAATGTCACATTCAACAGAAATGAAATTTTGGCGAGTTCATCATTTGGTTAATTTATTCCAGCCATAAACATTAGGTGTACACAAATTAATAATAATAATAATAAAGTCATTTATATAGCGCCTATTCCATGCCGAGGCGTGCTCTAAGCGCTATATGAACTATGAAAATCCAAAAAAATACAGAGTACAACAAGCTATGTTTGACATTAAAATTTTCAGAACTCAAAACAAAAACTAGGTGCTTCATATATAAGATATAAATAACTAATACAGTTTTGAAACCTAATATACATGTAATACTACTTCATTCTGAGACCAGATTGAAATATTATTAATCACAAAAAACACCATAATACTAACAATAACAAGTATTTAAATCATAAAGTTTATGCATAGATATCAATACATAGTAAGATTGCCTGATTGTCTGATAACTTATATTAAGCTTGTTTGTCTGATAACTTATATTAAGCTTGTAAGTATTATATCATAAAAGTATTGTTTTCTTTAGTTAATCATTTATAGAATCTATTACTGTACTTGACACAAATATCCTGTATCATTAACTATATATAAATAGCTTTCAACTACCTTCAGAAACGATTTCAGAAGATTTAAGATTGTTTTGACTAAAAACTTGTGTTTCAAAATTATCTTTTTAATTTAAATATTTTCTACAAAAAAAACCAATAATCGTTGATAATGATTATTTCTTGCTGGAATTCTAATCAAAACAAAATCATTATGTTTTTATATAGATGTAATTAAATAGAATCTCTGCTGTTATTCACTAGTAACAGTGATATGTCGTACAATAATGAATCTAATTTAGATCTAATAAAACTTCACCTTCTATAACATAATACACAAAGGCCAAGGAAATTATGGTTTTCTAATCAGGTCTCGAAAATAGAAAAATTGCAAATAAACTTAACCATAAGAACCTGTATATATACTCTATAAAAAACATGGTGTGATAGGGTAGTTTAGCATATTTTATTTGATCAATATAAACTAAGTAACATTTAACATATTTCTGTTGTATGTTTTAATCTGCAAGCGTTTTTTTGGTGTCTGAGTAGTTTTCATATAAACATTAGCTACATACAACTTATTAATCACTGAGTTGCTTTGTTTAAATATAAAATTAACAATAATATAAAGAAAGCACATAAGAAAATACATCTATTATTATGTTTAAGGAATACCACCAACTAATGCCATTAGAATTTTTCTATAATCTCCAGAAACATCATCCTACAAATATATATAACAAAAACAATGTACTGTAATCATGAGAGGAGAAGACATTTTTAAGTTGTCAGGACTTTTGTTTAATCCTTTTGTATTGTACAATGCCAATGTCAATGCAATAAAATAAGTTTAAACTAATTAAACTAGAGAGAGACACAGGGAGAGGGTTTAACGTCCACTTGACACAAATTATTTCAATAATTCACTTATGTGTAGGGGTCTTTGGAAGAAAACTGGAGAAAACCCAAAAGGTTTGACAAGTGACCCTTCTCCTCATCACATACAACTGGGAAATCGAAACCACGCCAGTTGACTCAATGACAGACCTTATGATACAGCATGCACAGGCTAACCATTTAGACATCCCCCCCAGCCCCCCTCTGTAATCATTTAGTAATATGACTATCACTATAAGTAAAAAAATTATTTTCTATTTCAGTTCATATAATTCATATTATATCTCTATACATGCGTTTCATTTTTTGCACAATGGAGAACTGAAGTACATATGCTACAATAGCAAAGATACTTTCAGCTCTGATGTTCTGCATATAATCTGCCAATGGATGGCACTTGGCAGCCGGAGCATGCAGAATATGAGCATACTTACGAAAGACTCAAAATTGGCCATATCTAGCTTAGTTTTAATAAGTTTCTATTATTAGATTGCAGTGATAATTCAGTATCATAAAGATAAATATCCTTTTTTTCCAGATTACTACAGATCTCAGTTGACTCAAGATCATTATGGAACTCAATTTTTTCAGATCACAACAGAACTCGGTTTTACCAAGAAATAAACAGATCTCTTGTAATACTTACCCTAACAAATGACTCTAATGTCTTTCCAAAACGTCTTTGGAATTCCTCTTTAATTTGCTTCATATCCACCTCACAGCGAGTAACTATAATACGGATTAATGTTCTATCATCCGTTCCTGCTCCCTGTAAAATAACGATCGATCAATTCACTATACTAATAACAAATAAATAGACATTGAAGCATATACAAGCAATATTCATGAAGCAATGGCATAAGCTTTATTATCTCCTTAAACACTGCCACATGTGTTAACAATAATAAGCATCGTTTTGCTGCGAAACAGAACATTTTTTTTTTAAAAATGGACACTGAGAAGAATCTGATTAAAAGACAAATCCTATCTCGTTTCATTTTTTTCCTAGTTCAAAATTCGGTTTTGTGGATCTGGAAGAGTTATTAAATAACCCACAACCTTGGTAATGTGAGGGATAAGCCAATCAAATGATCTGTTGAGTTCTGAATTTTGTTGTGTGCCTCCAAGAACTGTGGGTAGACTAGAAAACATAAGTTGTACTTCCGAATAGCCACTTGAAACGCGATCGACTAATGGCATATAGTTAAATATCTCTCTATGACTCTTGACGGACATTCCAACTACCTTGGTCAGATCTTCATGTAGTGGGCATCAGTGAAAGTATAAAAACGGACGAAATGTAAATCTGTATTTTAATGAAATCCGTGAGATAATTAATTAGAACCACCACCTAGTCATTTTAATAATCAGCAATAGTTAATGAGCTGATCATCCCTGTAACCAATGCTTCACGTATATTTGTCTTTAAACTGTTTTCAAATTATGCATACTCTGTAATTACTATACTAACCTTCATAGAATGATAGAGACGGTCAGCAAAATAACCAGCTTTATTTCTTACAACACGAACTATAAAAAAACAATTTTTACATAAAATATCTTACATATAGAAACTAAATACATCAAATTTAATTACAGTGTACTTGAACACCTTACAGAATAATACATTCTTTCAAGTACATCTCCTATTGCAAGGGTGGGGGGGTTGGGATGGCCTAGTGGTCTAGAGTGCCGCGTTTCGACCTCTAGCTGGCCGGTCACCTCTGGCTTGCGGCTGTGGTTTCGAGCCCTGGTGTGAGCGTATATGACATGGAGATAGGGGCGCCTTCTTAACCTTGTGGGTTTCCTCCAGGCACTCCGGTTTTCTTCCACGTCTAGACCCCTACGCACATGCGAATTATTGAAATAAAAATTGAAACCATACGTTGGTCCCAAAATGACCTAGTTTGTGTCAAGTGGACGTTAAACTCCATTTCTCTCTCTCTCCCTATTGCAAGGGAGATTACTACTATTACATACATGATGGTAGTTCAACAAGAACAATCTCAACTTATGGAATTGCAATTGAGTGAACTGGAATTAAGACAAGTACCATAAACAAATGTGGAGTGAGCAGAACCGTGATATAATTCAACATTTCACCTACAGTGATTTGTCAAGTGCCATCTTTACCGAATTCTTCAACTTGCGGAGGGATTGAGAGATTTCACTTCCTAAAAGTTTGATCAAGTAGCCTGTATCTTCTACATGTGGAAGGGGGGTGGATGGCCGAATGGTTAGCATGTGCATTCTTTATCATACGGCTTTTAATTGAGACAACTGGCGTGGTTTCCAATCCCTTGTTGCACGTGACAAGGAGAAGGCTCGCCTGTCCAACCTCGTGGGTTTTCTCCAGGTCCTCGGGTTTCCTCCCCCTGCTAAAAGATGTGTTAGTCCCACTTTGTCAACATGGTGAACACAAAATAAATAAAATATTAGTATGTTTTACAACATTTTTCCATTATAATTGGGGGTTTTAAATCAGAAGTTGAATAAAAATTGATTTAAGCTCAATGTTAGAACCAGTATGTTAAAATTCTCCCTTTTTCAAATGTTTTATCTTGGTAGAAATTTCAAATTCTAAATAAAACAAAATTAGGGCTGAGTACCACTGCTTTAGACTTTATCAATGTTTGTTAACAAGAAAGTAAATAACTTACTGATTGTTGACATTCCTCTAGCAAGATCACCAGACATCTCGCTACTAATAGCTCTCTCTATATCATTGTTAGCTATTCTAGAATAGGCATCAAATACTGCACGTAACTGAGGATAACTCTGTGATGCCAACACCATATTGAAGGTATTCTCATCTGTTCCCCATCTCTTAGCACCAGCTTGATATAATTTCTACAAATATATTAATTAAACCATAGTCAGTATCACCCATATTGCCAAAAATAGGATCTTATAAAAGTTTATTCCATGGAGTGTTCAGAGTTCACCCTAAAAAGGCGATTTGAGATGCATTGTCAGACAAACGTTTATATGAACATATAAACAGCCAGTAAATATATATATCAAATAATAAAGCCCTAAAAAATCGAAATGTTAACAATTCTGAGTACCATTTATTAGAATGAGATGTAACAGGAGTAGTGTAACAGAAATAAAAGAGTACCGTAATAAAAGAAAAGATAGATAATAACCTGTGCATCTGCATTAGCTTTATTCTGATCTACAGCTTGATTCTCCATTCGACCACCCTACAAAAACATATAAACATCTTACAATTATACATACTTTATGCAAGAGCTAAATCTGTCTATTGAAGGCCTTTCTTTAGGCCTGAAGTGTTATATACATTATTAATTTGACATTAATTTAACTTATCCAGACCATAATCGACTCTTGATGCCATTGATAATTGAGACTGTTTTTTTAGTAATGACGATTGTGACTAGCCTAAAATTCCAAAGCTATGATCTCGGTTCAGAGTGGAGCAATTTGACTGAAATTTTCATTACCGGGTACACATATTTTTTTAACTTCTATAGCACGCAATATCAACTCTTTATCTAATTTCACATAATTCCCCTTTAATATATCATACCTAATTACAACTTAGTTATATATGTTGTTCCTTATAAATGAATGGGAGATTGGTGAACAGGCAACATGCCTATGTCAGAGAGAGAGAGAGAAATGGGGTTTAATGTCCACTCAACAAAAACTAGGTCATTGTGGGACTAACATATGGTTTAATTTTATTTCAATAATTCGCTTGCGCGTAGGGGTCTTTAGCAGTGGGAGGAGACCAGAGTGCCCGCATGAAATCCCTGAGGTTGAGAAGGTGCCCCTATCTCCACATACGCTCACACCAGGGCTCGAACCACAGCCGCAAGCCAGAGGTAGCCGGCCAGCTAGAGGTTGAAGCGTGATACTCTAGACCACTAGGCCATCCCAACCCCCCTGCCTATGTCAGACCCCTGTCCCAATATATATTAGTTTTATCCATTAACTCTTGTTTTACAGTTATTCAAGTTACTTTACTTACAACTGACATAGAAACTAAAAGTTTTTTAAAATGACCAGATGTCTCACTGATGATATCATCCTCAAGTTTACGTCCATGCACTGAAAACCATAAAGATGAAATAAAGTGAAAATTTGAATAGAATAAATGAAATCTGAAATATTGGAATATAACAAATACAATCTTGCGAAAATTTGAATATAATAAATGAAGAAAGTAGTGATCTAATTAAATCTTTGAGAATATGTTATAAACTTTGCAAGTGCACTAGGGACAATGTTAATATGGTGTTTGTGCACGATTTAAATGTCTGTATTATTATTATTAGAAAGGTAAACTTATTCTAAGCATTGCATATGTAACCATAAAATTATAAACTTCAGTTGAAAATGGTGATGGGCATGCAGATTGATATTGTACTATACTTACTTAGTTTATAAGCAGCAGTAATAGCATGTATATCAGCATTGGTACGTGTACACATTATTTCAATAATGGCACTTTCATCTGTACCAGCACCCTATATAAAAAAACACTGATTTATTTGAAACGGTTTGCAGGGAAAAAAGAAGATATTTCAGCTAAATAGAAAATGAAGAGAGGTGGAAAGAGAGAGAGAGCAATGAGGTTTTCCGGGTAACAATCACTCAAATCAAACTAGGTCACTCAGGACTAACATATGGTTATAGTTTATTTCAATAATTCCCTTGCATGTAGTGGTCTTTAGCAGTGGGAGGAACCCAGGTACACTCAACACAAACTAGGTCATTTTGTTACTAACAATATGGTTCAATTTTATTTCAATCCTTTGCTTGTGCATAAAGGAACCAAGAGAAAATCCACAAGGTTAGACTGCTGAGCATAAAAAGGAAAATCATTCATAAACAAAAACAATAGAAATGGTTTGGGTTTTATAATAATTGATATATTCTACACAAGAGAGAGAGAAAGAGACACAGAGAGAGAAATCAGGTTTAATGTCCACTCGACACAAACTAGGTCATTTCGGGACTAACCAGGACTAACATATGATTTAATTTTATTTCAATAAATGAGATTCAAAACCTCGCTAGTTGTCTCAATGACAGGCCTTATGATACAGCAAGCACATGCTAATCATTGGGCCATCCACCCCCCCCCCCCCTTATACTACACAAACTTACTCTCATAGCTCTTCTTAATTCATAGGCATCATACTCATCTTTTTTGAATAATAAGGCAATCATTACATTTTCAAATCTACTACTTAACTCACTTCTCAAATCATTCATTAAATCCTAAAAAGGAATGAAAAATATTAGTTTAATATTTCAATTTGGTTAGTTTAGTTCAGTGGACATTTTAGGGTTTACCAGAAAGTACACGGCTATTTGACAAATCCAATTCTATCGTTCCTTATCAATCCTAGGGTATTGAGGACCGAACATGGAATATTTAGAACATAGTTGAGTAACCTATTCAACCTGTCAAGTATTTGTAATGAGAAGGCGAATTCTAACTAACTAATAAGCTGATTACCTAAAGATTTCACTTACCATTAAATATCTTAATAAAAGATATTATTCTTTTTTTGTAATAAATATATTTCATCTGGTAAATACAGTATAACTAATATTTTCAATTAACTGTCAAATATTAAGAGGATTGATTGTTAAGGAACTATATACAATACAAATTACATTCAGATTTTATTATAAAAAAACAACAATGAAACAGAGAAACTTACTCTTCCAAAACATGTCTTATACATCAACTTAATATTCTGTCTCTGGTCACAACTTCTATAACCCAATACATCAATTATTGCCTTTTCATCAGTGCCTATATTACAAAATATAAATATACAATGACATTATTAATGAATAGTACCAAGACGGACGAAAAGTACTTTAAAATGTTATTTAACCAGTGTTGAAATCAGTTTGTGTCGGCATACCGTTTATCTTTTCATCGTTTACCGTGAAACAAAGTAGTGCAGCTTTACAGTTGTGCTAATATTTCTTGATATATATATACATATATATCTGTAAACTAAATAAAGCCGCTCCCATTATTAATCACCCTGGGGAAATCGCACAGTCGAAGGTCCTCAGTGGTATGTCCGTTAATAGTTAAAAATTGTGCTTTTTTTTAAGAATATATATATCTGTATACATAAGGGAATATAAAAATAACGATACTGTATAAAGGAAAAAATCCCATGAATATATATTTAAAAATTTCATCCAAATTACTTTATTCTGAGCAAAGTTATGATTGTTGAAAGAGGTAGTATACATGCTTATTATTATAGAAAGGGTCCTGTTAAATTTTTAAATCACGGCCATTCGATGTTCTAAAGAGTTGATTATGGGCCTGTCATTTATAATAGTTTATATAAAAGCAGAGGATAACGACAACAACTCTAGTACAAAAAGGTCCGTAGTAGCTAGAAGCTAGTGACAAGACAACACCTAAACTGGGATCTCAGCGATGCACAAGGGGTCTAAGGAAAAGTTTATATAACATTTGAACTTGAAGCCATAATAAACACCTTTAATAGGCAGATTTAGCTTTTACAGATCGTAACTTTAACCAACCTAGAACTTAGAAGTGATCTTTAAATCAAATGAACAAATTGTAACTGAATATTTTTTCAACATATACAGCTATCTAACACTTTATATAAATACATGTAGACAAAAATATCCAAAACCTACTTCAAAAACTTTCAATAGAAATTACTTTTTCTTACCAAAACCCTTCATGGATTTTCTCAGCACTTGACAGTCTGTTTCTACATTAAAATTTGGCTGTGGTCTTAGTGTGCCTTCATCCTACAAAATAAAATATGATATAAAGTCTTCATTTCTAAACTATTTACACTTATTTTATGAAAACTTGTGAATAAAACACAATTTGTTCAAACCAGATGCAGAATTGCTTATTGAAAAACTAAGGCCTACCCTATTGGTATAAGAAGCAGCATTAGGTGTTCCATAACTCCCTTGATTGGCAGGCACTGAAGAATAGCCAGGCTGTTGCCCAGGCATACCTCCTGGTGGTGCACCTGGTTGACCAGCAGGTTGTCCGTAGTTTTGTCCACCAGGTTGTCCGTAGTTCTGTCCACCAGGTTGTCCATAACTCTGTCCACCAGGTTGTCCATATCCTGGTGCTGGAGCTCCTGGCTGTCCATATCCTTGTGCAGGAGCTCCTTGTTGTCCATAACCTGGAGCACCACCTGGAGGGGGTTGTCCATATCCAGCTGGTTGTTGGGGATAACCTGGTGCTCCACCGGCAGGCTGCTGGGGATAACCTGGAGCTCCACCTGCAGGTTGTTGGGGATAACCACCTGGTTGCTGTGGGTAACCACCTGAAGGAAAGCCTCCTCCTGAGGGATATCCAGGAGCACCCCCAAATCCCTAAAATAAAGATAAACCAATAACTATTAAAGCACAATATTATATACACGTACCTGTGTATATTTATGTATACCATTATACTGTATGACAGCTGTATGTCCATATATTTTGATATTACAAAGAGTATTTAATTCTCACATACAGATTTTACCCACAGATTGTATCATGTGACTGACTATTACTTTCAATTCATATTTCAAATGCATCTTAAGAATTGTAAAACCACAAGGTTATAATACTAAAAAAATGTCAATGCAACACTACTGTAAGTTTTTTGGGGTTTTTTTTTGGGGGGGGGGGGGTCCTTAAACAATAATATGCTTCTAAACTACCATTGTTTGAATAAAGTTATGGATTATCTGCATATAAAAGTGAAAGTTTGCTTTGTTTATTAATTTGCTCATTATAGGAAACTTAACGGTTGAGCTCATCAATTTAAAAATAACTTGATTAATATTATTAATAACAAGAAAACTATTTAATGGTGCAATTAAGTTTGTAATTTGTGCAGTACTTAATGATGAAAGTGTCAATTAATGATTATTGACAATCTTGTTGGGCATGATCACAAAATCCAAGGGAGAAAACTACATATTGCAACATTGGTTTGTAGAAGTTATTCAGTTTGCACAAGAGGTTTGCACCCTTGAAAGTAAGTTAATAAGAACCAGATTTATAAAGGTGATATTAATTTTGTATTTAATCATGAAATTGACAGTTTAAAAACTCTGGGAACAGCAGACTACATGTATATTTGGTTAAACAAGAACCTTATACTTGCAGATCTTTAATTAATCTTACTTAAAATACAGATGTGACGTTATCCTTTGATGTTGGCGTACCATTATTTCCAATAATGTACGGGCTTCTTGCCAATAGTACATTATCTAATATAGTGAGTTCGTGTGACGTATTTCATTGAAATGCACGTGCGAGATAGTGTCTGAATTTTAAGTAGTTTAATGCTCTCGCGCTTAAGACATTGCGTAATAAATTGAAACAACACTCTGCTATTACTTAATGTCTCGCGCTCGACCATTAAACCACACATAATGCCCCTTTCATGTTATCATTTCAAAAATGGTTGTTTCACCTGAAATATTATTAAGAATTAATCCCCTCTCAGTTTTATCAGTCTCAGCTACTCTTTTAAAGTGAGAATTTTCATATTTTCTAAGTTAGTCAAAACATAATTATATTATTATTTCTATGTCTTTTGCTCAATAGGTTATCAGCTCACTATTATCCGACCATGGGCATTATTCCCCCCCCCCCTTAAAAATCATTGACACAGGAAATAATAACACAATTACCTCCCATTGCCTCCATGCATTAGCTTCCTTCAAACGTTGGAATTTGAAGTTGAAAATTATATTTTGCCAATTTCTGGCAATAGTGAATCATAGGATTAAAAGGATTATTCTTTGACAAGGTAGGATTGTTTATGGATACCATCTATTTTAAGACTTTTTAAAAATAAATTTAAAACTAAAACTTAAAAATTTGAAATTGTAGCTTTAAGGGAGGTAAATTTACAATTGTTTGGTTATCATGGATGATACAACTATGGAAATAAACTATATACATGCAATGCTGAGGAACACAGGTAGTATATACCAATTACTTAGATTTGAGTTAGTTCAAATATATTTGACAGTCATTAAGGATTAATGTACACTTACCGCGTTATAGGTAGGTTGACCACCTCCTGGAGCTCCAGGCATTGCTATGCCAGGGGGTTGAGGGTATCCTCCTGGTGCTGAACCATATCCTCCAGGACCTCCCATCTATAAATAAACAAAAACAACTACAGTAATATGGATTAAAATATTTATAGTTACAAAGAGAGAAAAGCTACATGTTGTTTATAGGTCATTTACACTGAACAGAATTTGACAAAACACATTTCTATTTCTAGTGATTGGATGAATTAGAATAAAGCTATATTTTTGTTGAGATTTACTTCATAGAGTTCAAAGACACTTAAAGGTGCATTATGCAAGAACTAAATCTGCCTACATTGTATATAAATTATTAGTAAAACATTTATTAACATGACAAGACTATAATCAATTCTCTAGGCCACTGGATGCTTTTGATTTTCATTCATTTTCATGAATAGAAAAGGGTAGCAATGACAATCCAGGGTCTGCTTTTCTCTAAACTGTCCTAATTTATCTCAGACTAAGTAATTTGACTGAAAACTTCAACATATTACTATTCATAATCTATTTTGTCAGTCCTTTGTCTAAATCTTAAACATAAAACACCTTTAATAAGTCATATACCACGGTACATGTAACACACAAAGTTTTGTTTATTACTGTGAAGTGTTAGTATGACCTATTTTCTGTATTAATAGCAGATGATAATATAAACAATGAGGCTATTTATAACAAATCTCTCATATTGTTTATATTATCTAGATACACTTGAATATTGTTACAATGAACAATTTAACAATAGACTGGGAGACCCACTGATTAAATCTACCAGTTCATGCATGCCAATGTCACCCAAGATTAAACCATGCAGCACTTGATTCCAACATAGTTGATAATTTTCTGTGAAATCATGTTACTGTAATTAACCAACAAAAGACACACTTTAAATCAATTTTTTTTATCAGTATATCATACAAGGCAGGTCTACAGGGATGTATCTAGCAATTTTGAAAAGGAGCACCACAAGATGAAAGCACTGACCGCGGAGACGGGGCACGCCGCTGAAAGGTTCGAACCCCCAAGAAAATTATCCGTCACTTCTTTGCATCTGTATCCATTCCAAGAGCTATTTGGTTAATATTTTCAGACATATTTCAGTCTGAGAAAAGGCACTTTCGGTAGTAAAAAAGGGCAATGTTGAGAATTAGGGGGAAGGGCCCTCCCACACGCTCCTATCCCCCTAGATCCACCTGGTCTATATTCTAACAAAATCTACTTGTGTGTTGGAGTAGATCAATGCCTAAGTGGAGTTTTATTGACTATGGGTAGTAGTACTTTTTTTTCTTTTTCCTATGTTAATTCTAGACTCTTATCATCGTCCCTATCATACAAAATGAAGCCAAACCATACACATACACCTTCAGACACAGATCACAAGAAGGTTCAAGTTGTACAATCTATGGACATAAACATTTGTTTTTATCTAGGAACACATCTACATCTCCTCTTTAAATTAGCTGTATAAGGCTACTGTAATATGTAATGAAAACAAATTGATTTGCTGTCACTCTACACTTGAACATAATTGATTAGGTAAAATTGTCAATTACGTCACATTTTATATTAATTTGTTTTGCTCAATGAAATGATAATCTGTCCTTGTGCATCATTTTACACTAATCGCTAAAGCCTAAAGCCAATGTTAAAAACTGACTTCCTCTTAATTTAATGGTATATAATTTTTCCATCACCAATCAAAAAGAAATTAAATTTCAAAATAATCCTTTCCAAACTGTTCACAGGACTTTCGGAAAATGTTACATGGCTTGAAATTGAAGGTAGCAGAAAGCTGAAAATCGACATGGTTTGTCCCCCCATGATCTAAATGATTCTTATTTTGGAAAAAATATCTATTGTAAATTGTAGGTTCTACCACAAGGTTTTTGGTAAAGTGAGATTGCAAAACATGTTCACAGGACAACTGTGAATACAACAGAGGACCAATAGGGTAGGAAAAAAATACTAAGTGTCCCCCCTCTCATGATGAACCAGATGGGATGTAACTCCTGAACAGAAGGTTTCCAGTAAAATATGTTCACAGGCCAATATTGGTGATAGGCCTACAACAGACTACAACAGCGTTTTAATAATAAGACATATATCTTATCAGACCTTGACCAATATATGTTTAGTAACTTACATCAAATCCAACTCCTGGTTGTGTTGGGTAGGGCATTCCCCCTGGATTTCCTCCATAAGCTGCTGAAGAGGCTGACTCTGGTGTTGGCATGGATACACCACCTGGATAGCCAGGTTGTGAAAATCCTCCTGGTTGTTGTGGATAACCACCAGGTGGGCCTCCTCCATATGGTGGATAACTCATAATTTATTGATTCGGTTTCTTTTAGGTTCAGTGATTTACAGATGTCCCCTAAAAACATATCAAAAGTTAATTTTCTGATAAGGAAAAAAATAAGACTAATCCTAATCAGACATCTGAAGAATTCATCCAATCTATCAGTAAGCTAGATCATTACTGTAAGACTTTAAGTCTCCTAAAACGTATCAAAAGTAAGTTTTTTGATAAGGTAACGTGACATGGCTGATCTAACCTCTAAGAGTCTAATAATTTCATTGGATCACTAGATTAGATCATTTGTGTAATCATCCTCCACTGTGTAATGGATGAATTTTAGTTTACCGGTTAGTGTTCTTTTGAATGATTTACCTACTTTGTAGAGAGAAAAATGTGTTTTAACGATCTTTAGCAGTGGGATGACCCGGAGCGGAGAGAACCCACGAAGTTGGACAGGCGACCCTATTCCTTGCCACGTACAACCTGGGATTTGAAACCACGTTAGTTCATAGTTGACTCAATCATCAATGAAAGACTTTTACAGTAAGGATTCCAAAATACCTTAGAAACGAGATGGGGGAAGGCCTTATTTTCATATTAGTTTTGCTTACTACCCTGATCCTGTAACGTTCTGTGTCTTACGTAACTTATCCTACTATATTATATAGTATTAGTACTAGTACTATATATAATATATAAGTACTACTAGTACTAGGCCTACTATAAATCTATAAATTATATTGCTTACTTTATATTTAACGTCTTATCTCGTTACTTCTGTGTCTACTACATGTACTTCTATTTCCTTTCACAAATTTTTCGGTTATGCGTTATCGTATCTATAGTACAGTTGTAGTCAGTTTAGTTTCCGATCAGAATTAGTAGGGCTAGTATACTTACTTGTACTCAGGACTAGTATTGTTACGCAAATCAAAAATTGACAAATTCTAAGCGGCCTACGTTAGACTAGAGTACATCATCACATCATCCGATCA
Organism: Patella pellucida; assembly: GCA_917208275.1. Lineage (NCBI taxonomy): Eukaryota > Metazoa > Mollusca > Gastropoda > Patellidae > Patella > Patella pellucida. The sequence goes on from OU795036.1 coordinate 77,735,237, forward strand.
TGTTACCAAACCTGTCATTGACGTTATAATTATACGACCTCGCCCATTATAATCATTATGTTGCAACAACAAATGTTTACTTTTATAATGTGGTGGATAGATTGCCAATTTTATCTCACACTTACCCAACAATTTGCTATTTACGGAATTCCGGAAACAAAATTGTGAAATTGTTCGTGTATTTTAGAGTAATCTACCCTCCCCGAACGTCATTGAGTCTTCATCAACCAGCCCATTATACTGTGGTCGGAATTCAGTTTTGGGTACTTCTCGGGCATATTGAACAACCATTAAAATGCCTCCGATTTCTTAATCACAATAATTGTCGGTACTAAACAATAATAATCTCTTCATTTTTTTTCACAAACAAGTTCCACACACAAAATACGGAACAATGACGTAGATACGGACCCTTTCACATTTTTCTGAAAACGCATTTTATGACGTCCTTTTTTTCCGCATGGAAAAATCAATACCAGGCACTCTGGATGATAGAGACTATAATAGCTCATGAAAGTTGAAGAAGGAATGAAAAATGTTTCGACTGCCAAGAACTTTAATCATAGCAGGAACAAAACGAATCTTTAGTAACAACCACACCAAAACATTTCAACAGCTAGCACTTGGATATAAAAGTCAATATAACGTAGATAACATTTATACTAAAAGTAACACGGACTTTCTTTCCGACTTGTCAAAGGTAACGAAAAATGCTCGCTACCTAGTACCTGGGCTTAAAAAGTAAAAAAAAAAAGCAAGTGAAATAACCTAAAAGTACATGAAGTGCAAAATTCACAAAAAGTATATATATTTTATATATAAACTAGACTCCATGTCAATGATTGTATAGTAGTGGTCAAATTAAGAGACATCTGCAGCACTAACTACCAATTAAATATTGCAATAAGAACAGCACTAGCTGGACAATACAAATTACAAACAACAGTCAACACAACAATACAATTACAATGCCACAGACGACAGTAGACAAATAAAATTGAAATTATACTTTTACAACATTAATAAACAAAAAACAGGCCCAATCTTTGAATAATATCAATTCTGCATAACATTTTCAAGCACAAGAATATCCTGTGGGAAGATACCAGAGTATTCGGTGTAAACTCACAGGGTTGAGAAAGCACCCATATCTCCAACAACATACTCTTACATTAGGGATAGAACCCATGACTGCAAGCCCGCGGTGACAACCCATCTAGAGCTGTAAGCTTGACACTGCAGTTCATTAGGCCATCCCAACCTTCTCAACTCAAGTTATTTAGCCCGGTTATAGCTGATGTGCCATATTAAACCACATTTCATTTCCTGTCAACTTCTTCTATTTTACTAGTGAACAGGGGCCGCGGAGCTAGGGGTGCTTTAGCCCCGGCAATAATTTTTAATAGTGAAAATAAAATGTCGCCAAAAGCGAAAAAAGGTTAGGGGGGGGGGTATGGTCAGTAGCCCCCCCAAAATCGGGCCCGCTCCGCGGCCCCTGCTAGTGAACATGTTAATTACCCCAGAATTTAAGCAGTGAATGATTTACTATTATGAAGCACAAATCTGTTTTATTAAAGGCAAACTAAATATGTTGGTTCCTGGAATGGTGTCCTAATTTTATTATAATTTTTCTAGACTACTATTTAATTAATAAAACTTCACTATTTGCAGCATATAACAAAATTCAGTTCATCAAATAATGAAGAATTCTCCGGCTATATACCCACAGGTAAGTACTATTGATGTAGCCTATAAATATATAAGCTTAGATGGTTAAAAATAATCAAAGACAGTTACATGATGTCTCAACATTTATCTCTCAGTTCTAGTTTTCAAATGCTTGTGGATTAGAAAAAAATTGGTGGACATAACCTTGTAATAATATTGTAGGCCTGCTTGAAGTATCATGCACATTCTCAAAAATTAGTTGATTATAAACTCACTTCAGTGATAACGTCCCTCGGTCACCCCTTTTCTCTAGCTTTTGATCCTTACAAAAATATCTGCATGAGGAGGCATCTTGAAAGTGTGCATCAATTAGCCCTTAAACTTAAGGTTGCATCAGGATTACAATACATGAAATGAAAGAGAAAGTTTTAAAATTTAATTTTGATTTCAGATCAACTTACTATATCATATTCAAGAAGCAGTGGACCAGGTGGTCAACATGTAAATAAAGGTGAATATATATAAATAGATTCATAGTAAATAAATATAAATCAGGTGTGTTGTTGGGGGGGGGGGCAAAATAGATTCATAGTAAATAAATATAAATCAGGTGTGTTGTTGGGGGGGGGGGGTGATATAAATTGAATATAACCCAGATTGTATTGTACAACAGTTAAAAGTCTGTATTGAAATGTCTCTGTAAACTGTCAGCTTATTTTGCTGCCACATCAGTGTGTCATGTGAGGTTTAAGGCTTTAGCTAATACATAAGATGGAGAAAAATTCTTAAGTTTATTTTAAAAAAATACACTTTTTACATAGTTCTGCTTCCCATTTTATCAGTTTAATTTTCTCAAGTTTATGATAAACCAACTCTGGTGCCAGTCGCGATTTCTATCACCAATTTGTATTTTGTCTGTGTTTTTGTTAATCTTTAAGTTAATGTCCTGTACAATAGGATGACTGTGTGAATGCCACTCATAATGGTGGGTAAAGTTTTAAGTTTGACCAACAGCAAGATTGGTCCATTCAATCTTGTTCTATTTTAAGCTGACTTTTATCTGATTACACTGATATTAATCATGTAACCATTACATTACCTGCATAAGTTCTTTAATTTTTAAAAATACTAAGATAATTGTAACTTTTGTTATTTTCAGTCAATACAAAAGTTGAAATTCGATTCCATGTTGAAAGTGCTGAATGGATACCGCAATGGGTTAGAGATAAACTTGTACAAAAGGTAACATAAAACTGAGTGAAGTTATCACTGTTTATTATCGTAACAACAGTACTTGTTATTTGCAACTTAACCTTGATTCACTATTTTAGAATTAAATCATTAATTGGCAACTGTCTTAAAATCAGCTTAAATCTCTGCCATGCGATGATCTAGAGATGTTGATTTATTCCCTTGTCATGTGAATAAATGTCTAAATAATAGTCTATATATAGCATCTGAAGCGAAAGTAGGGATCTGCAATAGGCAGATTTATATCTTTAAGTTGACTGTTCATAAATTCTGAAAAAAATTTGCTTAGTCTCAATTCAATATTAATATTAAATAAGTATTAATCTCCAACTTCTGGAAACAAGATCAATTCAGTGGCATCGTGGTTGTGAAACCATATTAGTGCATTAAAGTTAAAATTAGTTTATCATGTTACTAATTATTGTTTGGTGGTTCATGAAATTAATTAGCTAAATCAGATGAAGGGGTTAATATGATCATCTTATATGATGGGTTATATAGCCAAATAACAGTACCCAGTACAAAATGTATCATTTTCCGCTTTCGTTTTTGTTTCAGGAACAAAATAATATAAATAAAGAAGGATTTTTGATTGTAACGTCAGATAGATCTCGTAAACAAATGTTAAATCAAGCTGACTGTCTAGATAAACTTCGTACTATGATATTTAACAGTTGTCAGAAACCTTACGAACCAACAGAAGAAGAGATCAGGATAAAAAATAAAAGGTATGATGCAGATACTTGTTCCACCATGGTAATCTGCTCGCTAAAAACATTAGCACCATATTCAGTTTATCACAATTTGAAGTATGAAATTGGTATTGCATTATCACAATTTGAAGTATGAAATTGGTATTGCATTATCACAATTTGAAGTATGAAATTGGTATTGCATTATCACAATTTGAAGTATGAAATTGGTATTGCCATGCAAGTATTTTGTTGGGTGGCTTTCACGTTGGGCAACTCTCGGCACTACACTTATCGGAACAATTCCGGCAAGTTTGAAAATAAACTCTGTAAGATATTTACAAGGTTAATGTGATAGGTGCAATAAGTGTGCAATAAATTGAAGTTATATGGTATCAAATGGAGTTTTACATGTCACAGTAAGGTTCTTTTTAACTTGCAGGGATTGTTAAAGAGTTTTGTGTTACTGCTTCTGTCCCTGAAGCCTTGTAAATGCTTTAGAGATACATGTATTTGAGAGTTTTTCAGACTTGCTGGAATGGTTCAGCTTCTCTAAGGAGGACCTTTAATCTAGTCTGTTACTTTCCATACAATACACCAATAAATTTATGATCTGAAAATGATTTATTTTAGCAGGAATAACAATGTAATGATGGACAAAGTAAATATCTAATATTGTAATGAACAGTATTCTGTGTACAGTGTTGGCAATAAGTCAATCCCTGATTTGTATGTGACAAGGACCAGGGTCATAGGGGTTCCTCTCAAAATAACCTGGTTAGTGTGCACAATAATCCCCATTTCTGGCATCGTAAATCTTTTACTCAAGTTATATTGATAGATCGATGGTATGTATATGATATTTCTTTTTTTTACAGAATAGAGAAATCACAAAGAGAAATATTAAGGAAAAAAAGAGAGCATTCATTAAAGAAACAAAATCGAAGTTCACCTTCCTTTGGTGATAGCTGATAATGTTTGTGATTGAATAGGAAAACTAAACAAATAAATATAAACATGGTGATGTTTTTAGTAATAGTGTGAAAAAATGGATGATATTCTAAGCTCTAGTGCTCTTATAAATTGAACAGAGTGAAATCATGTATCTTAGATATGAATAAATTTTGAATAAAAGTTAAAATAGCAGGAAAAAACTTATGTTTAGAAACTGAAACCTTAGGGATGGCAATCCGTGTCAGGAACCTATGTAGGATTTTAAAAGTGGGGGTGCAGCAGAGTGGTGGGCGCCAAGATAATGTTTAAGTTAGTAATCGGCGTGTAGGCGCCATTCAAAAAGACTGACTGATCAGTGTGTAATTATATCAAATGTATCATTTTAAAGGTCGCTTTTTTGATTGGGGGAAGGCGCCATTTCTCAGGGCCATATTTTTCTGGGGGTGAAATATACCCCCAGCAGCCGCGCTAGATACGACCCTGTCAGTGTCCATTCTAAGGCTATAAAAAAATATATATTATGGTCTTAATTTTGTAGATTTCAATAACATAATAGTATACAGCACCATGTGCAGTCCTGTTCCCAAGTAAATATGTCCAAGAACGGCAGCCCTGTTATGGGCACAATGTCAATGAAATGGGCTATATGTATACATGTATTTATGTTGCCCGTCTATGGTGAAGATTCTCAAATTCATGAACATAAAACAAAATAGAATATTCTCTCAAATTACATGAGCATATTGCAGTGTCGGGTTTGCTGAAAAACCCCTTTATTCAGTGTCGGTGACCCATCGAATTAAAGACAGGGTTGGTTTGAGACTTATGGTTCCCCTATCAGTGACTGATTTAGGGCGAGATTGACCACTTGGTCCTATGCTTTATGATCGATCGTTCAAATGAGCATTATAAACAAACACTGTTAGTAGTTATTCTATTTGAGTAAAACAGGAATGATAACTAAATAAAAACTATCTTAGCGAAGTATGTTTGTGTTACCCCCGTTCGTCCACAATTTGTGGACACTCTACAGGTCACAATTCTTGTCCGATTTTGAAGAGAAACTGTTTTAGCTTGTGGACACTCGAGGTTCCAATTTTCACCTGATTTTGACGAAACTTGAAATGCATGTTAACAACCCAAAGACCTTGGTTCCTTTCAAAATTCGCGCATATCGAAGCGTAACTTCCTGAATTATAACCCCTGATTATATGACATAAGTCGCGTTTTTAGCTAATGGTCCCTCTAGAGATCACAATATTTATCCGATTTAAAAAAACATATGCATATATCACCGTCACGCCTTTATGCTGGTTGACTTCGAATATTGGACCAAAACTGCCGGACAAAATGGCTGCCTCTTACCCGCATATAGTGTAAATAATGTATGGTAGATTGTGGATTTTGATGAATTTTGAAATACATATTTATAACCAAACGATCTTGGTTCCTTGCGATATTCGCGCATATGGGATAGTAATTTCCTGAATTATAGCTCGTGATAGTACAAGGTTTTTAGCTTGTGATTCCTCTACAGGTCACAAATTTTATCCGATTTAAAAAAAACAAATTTTTGAATATATCACTGTTACACCCTTACGATGGTTGAGTCCGAATTTCGTACAAACGGGATCAAGACTGCCGGACAAAATGGGTGCCCCTCGTACGCAAATATTGTAAATAAATATGGTATATATCAAGGTTGTTGATCCTCTAGAGGACAAAATTTTGATATGATTTTAACGAAACTTGCAATACATGTTAATAACCCTAAGATTTTGGTTCGTTTCAATATTCATGCATATCGCATCGTAACTTCCTGAATTATGGCCCTTGATTGTACAAAAAATCGCTTCTTTTTTAACTTGATCTCTGTCCATCTCTTGCAAAATATGGGCGTATCTTGCATGGCAACCGCGTTATCGGAGGTTTTTCAACATTGGTTTGAAGCCCTGGCCACATGAGATGACGAAGTCTATAGATATTCATCGTTCCGCGATCTCCGGCACCGATGTTACACCCTCTTTTCCGAAAAAGCTGTGAATGAACGTGTTAGAGGCAACAGTTTTGATTGATTTTTTTGTAAAATGTGTAAGACGCATAAGGGCTGTGAGCGGATGAACTCTATTGATTTTAATATTTGGTGTAAAGCATGGGATGAACACTGTTGAATTTTATTGTCTTGGACTGTCTGATCAGAGATATAAGCTGTTTGTACTCGATAGAAGTCGGATATCTTGAAGCAAACTTTATCAAATCTTGCCAACATCCAGTGGGGTTTTTTTTAGGGGGGGGGGGGGGTCGAGACATTTATTCTACTTTGCCTGACTGTCTGCTTTGCCGTTGTGTCTTTAGTATATCCGTGGCATGATATTCATGGATGATCGATTGTATTATAATATCTAGCACGTCATTGTCCAACAATGTTATGATGTCATCATAGAACTGTAGCCTACTAGAAATCGCCACCATGGACTCGAAGGAGGAAGAAAGATATGTTGCTAATATTATAGAGTTTACGGGTGGATTTACAGTCCATGTTGACGAAGATGCAATTAAACCACAAAAGAGAACAAAGAAATCTATTCAAAAGTTCGGATATGTGTTGGGTGCAACCATTGGTACTGGTTCCTATTCCAAAATTAAAATTTGTCATTCTAAGAAATTAAACGGCAAAGTGGCCGTCAAGATCGTGCACAAGAAGAGACTTCCTGCAGAATACATCGACAAATTTGTTCCAAGAGAAATAGCACTCCTTCAAAAATTAGAACATCCCGGAGTTGTAAGTTGGTTTGAAATTTCGATTATTAAAGTAGCTAGGCCTCTAAGTCAATGTCGCCCAAAGTCTTCGACATTGGAAACATGAATTATTTGTCAATCAAAACAATATTGATGTTGTGATCTTATCGGGAAAAGATGAGCTTCTGATACCCAATATTTAAAACAAAAAAAAACATTTTACTATTGGTACACGAATCGTGTTCCATAATGCATTTCAGCGTCATTTGTAACACGGGCCTAGAAGGACGAGGCTAGACATATCCCACAAGTCATGCCAAACGGTGACCTTATATTCTTTTCTGGGGAGCATGTGCATTAAATAGGCTACTATCGGTGTAGACTGGAATTACCACACGATAGAGATTGCTATTCGATAGAGTCTTTCGGAGTATTATACTACATTATAATATGCGTTGCATCCCGTTTGTTTCAATTTCTAGGTCCCAAATATTCGAGATATAACTAAGTTATTCGTTAATTGCCTGGCGGCCTTGTGTGAGTTACTTCAGTTTTAGCCGTAGAAAGATATAGATTATGATATTCATTCCCCGATTAATTTTGTACGGATTTTTATAACGGCATCCAGTTGTTAGATTTAGTAGTTTTGGAATCCTTCTCCGGAGAACGCTCGAAGACGGTCCTGTGCGTATGACGCCACGTGTGGGTTGTAGGTTAGGTTAAGGGTAGGGGTTAGTCTTGATCCAAGCTTATGGTTAGGGTTAGCACTGTTTACACATGCAGGTCTGAACCCTTACCCTAAACCTATAACTCACGTTATAGGCGCTTAAAGGGACAGTCCCGTATTATACAGAGGCTCAAAAATAAAAGTCTGAGAATGTATGAAAATAAAACGCCAAAATATAGGGGAATGGTGTATATACCTTGTCTCAAAATTTCAACTCAAAATATTGAGTCATTTGGACGTGAACGCCAAAATTGCTTATCCGGACACGTAACCCTTTTAAGATTGATGGTCATTTTTTTCATTTGGTGACCTTATAATCGATTAACGTTTCTTGAGAGGTCTATACAGTGAATGACCCATGTACTGTACTTGATAACAAAAGGTAAATTTTACCTACATTATATTTTTATAGAAAATAGTCTGGTTTTATCCAGATACTGTATGATACAAAGGTCTCCATTTCCAGATGCAGACTGTCAGGTTTAAGTTATTTACAAGCGTATCACAAAAATCGGGTTAGTTGATCGGCCTTAGATAATGGGTTTTAGATGATTTTAACACAAAATTAAGCAGTTTTAGTCCCCAAAAAGTTATCGGGATTGGCCCTTTAAATGTACAATACCGTCTCCGATCTAGCGTTCTCCTCTTTCTCCGTGTATCATAAATATCATTGCGCTAGCTGAAATTAACCAACGTCAACACAGTTTTTTTTATTGGGGAAAATATTTCAGAACTATTTTTGTCTCTTAGTATATCTATGGAGGTTGTGCTTTATTTATAGATGCAACTAATTGAGGTATTTGAGACGGAGAATACTATGTATTTAGTAATGGATTATATGTCACGTGGAGATTTGTTGGATTATGTTAATAGTGTAGGTAATCTACACGAAGCTGATGCTAGACGACTATTCCGACAGTTAGTCGATGTTGTATCCTATCTCCATGGAAACCAAGTTTACCACCGTGACATCAAACTAGACAACATTCTGTTAGATGAAAATTATAATATACGCCTATCAGGTAAAATGTTTTATTCACAAATTTTCGGAATTAAATACATGCCCCCGTCTGTTGCGTTTAATGCTATTTTGTCCTCTAATGGCACTTTCAGTGTAACTTCTTTTAATTATTGGGTTTTAATATTACATAGACCTAGATGCAGGTATGTAATTTCTGAAGGTCACTACACAAATTGAATGCAAACTTTAAGTCTCTGAATAAAGTTGATTTTCATACATTTGGTTTTGTTTTGTTTTTTAATTAAGATTTTGGCTTCTCAAGATTTAACCCACAACGTGAAGAACTACAAACATTTTGTGGATCGTATTCTTACGCAGCTCCTGAAATTCTTGATGGTGAAAATTACAATGGTGCTAAAATAGATATATGGAGTATGGGTAGGTGTATAAAAATAGTTATGCAGAATACAAATTTAACTTGTATTGTGTTTTCCCCGGTTGTGATATTTTACTTACGATCTGTTTAGTTCAGCTTTTTCAATTTAATTGAGAATGGAGAAAATTAACCAAATCTCCCACGTAGCATTTGCTCGATTATAGTATCGTATGAGGAAGACAATACCATGCGCACAAACCAGGAATGTTTTTTTTTTTAAATCAAAAGTAGATGGCCATAATAAATAGGCGATAATAATGCTGCCCTGGCTGCTTTTCAACTACTTTTGCACATTAGAGAAAAAATAGTACTATTCTGCTTTCAGAATTATTGGATGGTCTCTAAATCTTTAAATTTTTTAGCATAGTGGATATCAGAATTTTAAATGGTATAAAGGAGTTTAATGGGTTTTGATGGTATTTTATACAGAACTGTACAATAATTTCATTTCAAATATATATATCATGACAGTAACTAGCTTGTTATTTATGTTTAAGGTGTGTGTTTATATGGTATGTTAAATGGCAAACTACCATTTCGTGATACCGATGTTGATGTGCTGAGAGAATGTATGAAAGAAAGGATCAAATTCTACAAACATGTATCAAGAGGTATTTTTCATCTTTAAATCACCCCAAATACCAACTTTTACACCATATGCACTTGACCTGCACACTCCTCTCACACCGCTGTAGGGTACTGGAATCTGCTGAGGTTTGCCGAGAACAAATTTTGTCAGGACCATGGCATGTCAAGTCCTAATTAGGAGATACAAAGTCCTTATTAGAATATACTGAGTCCTAATCAGCTGATATCAACTTTAATGCGATTTTTTTATGTTTATTTGGTCCTAAAAAAAATAAGCCCAATTAGGTATCAATATCTCATAATCAGTACATAGAATCTCCTTTTTTCCCCATTATTTATTGGCCCTAATGCACGTCCGCTATGTGTGTTTCATAATGTTTTGCCGTTTCTGCATTTTTTCAGATGGCCGTGATTTAGTACGTGCTATATTAGAGCCAAACGTTAAAAAACGTTATAGTATAAAAGATATAACTTACAGTAATTGGATGTGTCGTCCTATTAAAACTGGCGGGGCCATGTCAATGTCATCACTGGCTGTAGCAGCAGGTAAGTAATTACATTCAAAATCATCACCGACTTTTTGCTTGGTCAAATTCAAAAGAAATGACGTGGCATCGGATGTTTTTAAAAGAGTGAGCATCTCCTGCCTCGTGATTCGTGAACAATCCCCGTTATGCCTACTGAGTGAGGTAATGACCGCGTTATATTCTTCATGCAGTTAATGATTATATGTAGAATTTAATAGAGGGGGTTCAAAAGTTGCCCAGTTGGGGCTATGAATTTGTGCAGGACGTAGGGTCTGGCAAGAAACAGCATCTTGTCGTTGGGATAGGACGAAAGCCGGGGTCTCGTATTAGGCCTACACAGTTGCCTGCAAGTAAAATAAGCATTGTTGGTTAGAATCCATAGCAAGAGTAGACCGTAGCGCCCCAAAACATACTGTATGGTGTATGCCCGTTTAAGATAAAAAAAAAATTACCATGATATCGTCGTCTGGGAGTCAAAATCACGCCAGTCAAAACTTTCAACTCTACAGGAGAGGCAAACAACTGTACAATTTCATTAAAAATATCAATAATAAAACAAAAAGCATACCTTATGCCTGTATTAGATAAAACATTCCCATAATATATTCTTTTGAATTTGTTTATGTGCGATTATTAGAAGCGTCCTATTATATCATGGTGCTTTTAATAAAAACTACAAGAGATGTATTTATTTACAGTGACGAGTGAAACCACCAATCGAGCTAGCTTGGATCTCAATACCGAGCATGGATTCTCGTGTGCACAGAATGCGAAGGAACAGAAACCAAATATAGTATCTGGTGTTCTCAAATCCGTAGCTATCAACCATTCGTAAGTTTAAACATTTTGTTGAAATATCACAATACATGCATATCGGGACTTATTGGCAATTGCGGTGATGTGAATTTACAATGAATGACTAATAAATGAATGAAAGAGAGATAAAGAGAATGGGGTTTAACGTCTACTCGACACAAACTAGGTCATTCGGACTTACATATGGTTTAATTTTATTTCAATAATTCGCTTGCTCGTAGGGGTCTTTAGCAGTGGGAGGACCCGGAGAAAACCCACCAGGTTAGACAGGCGACCAAACTTCTTGTCACTTACAGCCGGTGATTCGAAACCAAGCCAGTTGACTCAATGACAGGCATTATGATACAGCACGCTCGAGCTAACCATTCGCCCCCCCCCCCCATGAATGAATGAAGACGGGCAAAAGCCGTACAGCGTTAACTACGAGGGAAAGTTTGACCGAACAATTGTCAAAGTTTCTGCTTCTGCCGGATAATGTCCACAATCAAGATGTTGATTATAATGACATGTATTGATGGTGCGCATAACGGTTTAAATAATAAGAACGCCAGCGAAAACACGGGACCTCGGTTTTTGGTCCTATCCGAACGATCAGGCGCTGTTTATTTTTGACAGACCTTCCGTCATGAACCGCCGACAAGGGGAAGCACGCTTGAAAATCCAAAGAACTTTCTTTCCTGGCTAGTGATCATGCTTCTGAGCAGGGGCGGATTGGGGCCGGGAACCGGCCCGGGCTCCCTAATCGGAGCGGCCCCTTTTACTGACCGCGGAGCCCTGACGGGAGGCCGGTGGCTCTCCCCCGGGAAAATTTTGAAAAACGAACCCCAAATATGCGATTTGGTGGCATATCTGATTTAAGGGGACGGGGATTGAGATAACGTTCTTTCTCTGGGTCAAGGCTGTATAACAGGTGGCCTTGACGGACATAGGCGTACGGGGGGGGGGGATACCTGACCACTCGGACCAAAGACCACTCGGACCAAGACCACTCGGACCAATGATAGACCACTCGGACCAAAACAAGAGGACTACTATCCAGCCCGTAAAATTAGTGTTTCATTAGATTTCGGGCACTTTTTTTGCCACTGAGATGAAATAAAACTTTTTTTTCGCTTTACCCGTCTGTCCGAAAATCCAGCTTGCCAAGGCCTTGTAATTGATTCTTCTTTGGAGTTACGAACCATCGGCAGACATTTCTGGCGTATCCCCACAAACAGGGTGCAAGTCACTTAATAATTAGTAAATTTGAGGGCGACAGTAATGAAATTTTCGGATGAAATTCGGAATCCCCATTGCGGCCCACATCCAGCACACCCGGCCCAGAAAATCTATTATACCAGCCCATTCCAGACTCCAGTGATGACTTGGTGGCCCGTTAAAGCCAACGGCCATATACAACATGATCACCATCGCCCAATGGTCCCATATTATGTTCAGCAGAAAAAGATTTTATTAAGACGAATTGTACAATTTTTTATTTTTTTATTGCCTACCGGCCCTTTTCATTTATCGTCCGACCGGCCCTTCGGGCGAACGCCCGATCGCCCGATGGGCCAATCCGCCCCTGCTTCTGAGCTACCTTAGCGCCCTTAAGCATGCAAATTAAAAATACCGGCGTCTCTTCTGAAAGATGCGTTTGGATTCTTAGTGCAGGCCCGGCGGAGTAGGCTTTAGCCCCCCCCCCCCCAATAATTTGGCCGCAAGTATACTCTTTTCTTCAGGCTATTGCGTCTCCTGGACATTCGCCTATATTATAGGGACTTACGCAGTGGCGGAGCCACGGGGGGTATACCCCCCCCCCCACTTTTGAAAATCATGGCCATCACACCCCCATAGCCCCGACACCCCCATAGCGAAGCCCCCACACCCCATAGCTTTTTACCCCCACCCCCACCCAGCACAGGCTGGCGCCGCCGCTGGACTTGCAGGGATGTAGCCACGCTGGGCGGCACTTTTTTGCCGCCCAGCACAAAGAAAAAATCGAAGAAAGCCACCCAGTCGTATTTAATCCCCCTCGACTTCGTCCTTATCTTACTCTGTACTTAAGACTCCGCACTCGAAATTTACCACCCCCGGCAAACTGCAAAGCCATGGTAACTATGCTCACGCAAACCATTTCTGACACGGCATTATTTATTTTTGTGTGCCGTAGTATACCCTATCATCCCAAATTAGTTTAGAGAAAGAAGTATTTGTATTATGTTTATTTAAATTTAGAACTTTTTGCAGGTCTATTCATTTCATGGTCACCCAGACAAATTTAATGCACTTCAATGTTAAAGGTTTGGATGTCGTAAATAGTGTCGAACGTTCGGTTGTGCGATCAATTTTTAATGTACGCATTCCACAGTTAATTCTACCGAATCTATATTAAATCCTAGCCTATCCATAATGTCAATGTTTCTTATTCTTTCTCAACTTCTGTCTGACCTGATTCTCATTCCACCGTAATAATAATATAAAATACTACAAACACCATTTTAAGAATAGGCCGATATAAATTTGAATATAATATAAATGGAAATTGATTTGCAGTGAAGCAAATAAAAGACGGCAAATGCTCTGGAAATACACCAATAATTAAATAAGGGTTGAATTTTCATAGAAGACCACGCCCCCCTCCCAAAATTTTTTGGGCTCGCTACGCTGGCCAAAGTTTTTTTTTAAAACTACTCAGCAAACCCTGGCTACATCCCTGGACCTAGGATGGGATCCCCCCCCCCCCAATCAAGAATTGCTTCCGCCGGCCCTGTAGTGCATACAGCAACAATTGAACAACTATTTTAACATTCATCAATATTTTACCCAGGACTGGTACGAGCAGTGTGAATTTGGAGAATGTAAAAATGCCGTTAAAGAAAGCTTCATCAATTGAAATGACTACTGGTGTTAGTGGACCTGCAGGAAGACGTATAAGTGTTCAACTCGGAATTATGCCAGGTTTAACTTTTTTAACTTATTTCACTAAGACGTTAGTAATGTATATCGTTGTGCGGTTCTTAGAGGTCATTTCTCTGGTATCCTAAATTTACCCAATTTCACTTCAAAACCTACTTGAATAAAACGTTTGAAGGGTCGGTTGACCATGAAAAAATAATACATACATGAAGCTAGAGATATACGACCTGGTTTCAATCTTGAAACGGCAACAATGGAGAGATAGAAATGGGGTTTAACGTCCACTCGACACAAACTAGGGGTCTTCAGTAGTGGGAGGAAACCGGAGTGTCCGGAGGAAACCCATGAGGTTGAGAAGGCACCCCTACTCCAGGTCAAATACGCTCACACTAGGGCTCGAAACCACAGCCAGAGGTGACTGGCCAGCTAAAGGTCGAAGCACGGCACTCTAGACCACTAGGCCAACCCAAAACCCAACAATGATTAGACCGAATGCCATTAATTTTGATAAATTACCATTAATTATGTCATGTAATTTCAGATGTTGTCCCTGATGTCATAAAAGCGGAATCAACGTTGACACCATCTTTAGCACCTATTGCCGAAAAACCAAGTGGATTAGTATCTAAGTGGGGAGCTGCAATGGGAGGAGGAGAAGAGGCTAAATCGGGAAAGGGAAAAGCTAATTTTAAGAAAGCTCTTAAGGCATTAACTAAATTCAAGTGTGTGGTTCGGGTTGTAACCGCAACCAAAAGATTTAAAAGAGGTCCCCTAACTACCATTCTCACTATCCCACAAGAAAAAGCAATGGAGAGGATGATAGAGAAGAGACACAGTCTACAGACACAGGACTTGAAGCACATAGTTCACACAGATGGTGCCAAAGTAGCCAGAATGTGCTCAACCGATGTTCGCAAAGCAAGTTTGTTAAAGAAAAAAAGTTCCCTATTAATGGAAGAGTCGCAGAGACTTCGCCAAGAGAAAGTTGATAAAATGGAAAACACTTTCAATATACTAGGTTCCCTATAAATGATTTTAGGTTTAATGTCAAGTTTTAGATTTTTCTCAAATAGTGTCTTCAAGTCACTATGAGGGAAGGATTTAATATGTTTATGTTGAAATAAATATTATAATACTATTATAATCATTATTAAAAAATTTAATTGTGTAACAATTTTTATAATCTTAATAAATGGTCATATTTTAATCAATTTGTATTTCAACTAAGTTATTTAAGATGTAAACAGAGGCTATTGGGGGCAGTGACAGGTGGGCCTAAGCTCATTAAAATAAGTGGGCCTAAAGTTGCCTACACACGATCAAAATTTTTGACAAAAAAGTTGACGTCAAATTTTTTTAAAGGTTTTTTGATCGTCTGTGGGCATAGGCGTACGAGTCGGGGGGCCGGGGGGGGGGCCTGCCCCCCCCCCAATATTTTCATGAAAATTTTTTAGAAATCTAAAAAGAGCTCAGAATTGTGAGATCGGTCATTATTCGAGGAGTATTTGAAAATGAGGTGGGGTAGGGTTATGGCCTTGTCGGGGAAGGCTATGGTCTTGTCGGGAATGAATGCTCGGTTTGTTGGGAAGCGTCGCGCCGTCCGTCGGGTTTTAAATATTGAATAATATGGAAGCGTAAAGAAAGCAGGCTAGTCAATGAAGAACACGTATGTCATCTGAATAAAACTAGCACGTACACATGACCTTTCTCAGTTTTCGAGTACTGTGTTCCAGTATATTGGATGACAAACTTAAAAAAAAGTGTCGTCGATTGATTAATGGATTCGGTTACAGTACAAGATAATTGTAAATTTTGCCCATCGTCTTATAGTAACTCATTAATCTCATTTTCATTTTCTATGACTTTGTTAAACTAATCAATTTCTATGAATTAAGTTCTCGCGCGTTTTTTGTCAAGTTAGTTGTGTGCGGTACCGTGTTTATCATCAGGGGACACTTGGTGAGAAAACTGATGAATTTGTAAAAAACTGTTTGTTGTCAAAACTGTTGGGATTGAATTGAAGTAAAGTCCATATTTAATTTGTTGTCAGGGCGGGCGCACCGCTTATATATCTCCAATGATACGAGTGTACACTTTCTATTGGTGATATTTAATATCAATTCGATAAAAAAAATCAAAACTATTTTCAGTACTGATTTAAATACTGCTAGCATATAGAAGATTACTAATGCTTTAGCAGTACTAAAATCAGTATTGAAGATTTGAAAATTGTCTGCAGTACTGCCGTGAAAATTGAAGGAAACGTATCTACTATGGAGTCACAGTCAAATAACCGAAAGAAAGATCATGGCGGCAAAATACAATGTACGTCCTGCCAACAAATAATGGACAAAGGACACTTTAAATTGCATTGCGAGAGAAAGCATGGTCACAACACTCTGACATTAAATTCAACTGGATATTAGAGAGTAATCAGAAAACGTTATCGTCATTATTTCCTGCTACGAAACAGCAAATTCCTGCTACGAAACAGCAAAATCCGGATAACGATTCTACTGATAGTCGTTTGACTCGTTTGACTTGTTCTTCTTTTGGTATTTACATTACTAGATGTAAATAAACTTGAACTAAAATGGTCATTTACATATTAAAAGTATATAAATTTTACAATCGTCTGTGGCGACTGTGGGTGATATTGACGGCAAAAAAGGATTGACATGACATTTTGATGAAATCAAATTCAGTAGATTTTTTTTGCGCAAACTGAAGGTTGCACAACCTGTTTCGAGTCGTGTGTGGCAACACGTCTTCGCGTGCACATTAACAGGGTCCCAACAAAAAAAAAGTATAGTTATTTATTGGAGGTCATTGATCGCTACAGACATCTCCCCGAACTTTTGAATTTCAAAAGCTATGATTACAGCAACAGAATTATGAAAGCACAAGCGTAGCATATTTTGACATTAAACACTCACCCCACTCCCACCATTCTCTTTAATTCAGTCAATGAAGGCTACCAAACTTGTATCAATAAATACATTTCAAGAGAGGGTTAACTTTACTTTTCAGTATAGACATACGGAATTTTGGATCAAGCCCCGCATTTTTTTAAGACCATTTTGCCCGGTGCGATTCTGCTTTTTCCGGCTCCTAAGGTAGTGTAAGGGTCAAGGCTGTGGGTCTGTCTACGGCGAAAGTTGGGCGTACACTGAATATTGCATCAATAAGTTTGCATCGTCTGTGGCGACAGAGAAGTGTCAAAAAATTTGACGTCAACTTTTTTGTCAAAAATTTTGATCGTGTGTAGGCCACTTAAGCCTATAAAGTAAAAAATCAAAAATTTGTCTTCTTCTGCTTTGATCTGAAATGCTTGATCGGCACTAATTGGGGTTTTGGGACTTTTCAGGACTTAATCTTATTAATAAGCATTCCATTTTAAAACTTCCTAAAATGTGAATCCATTTTGATTCAAATACTTCTGAAGTGACATAACATTTTTGTCATAATCAGGATAATTCTTGAAAAGCTCAATTATTTGTATTGTAACATTTCTACTTGCGTGTCTTTCGAGAATAAAATTTATTTCAACCCGTGTAGGTCTGTTATAGGCCTATCTGCAAAGTGTTTATTAATTCACTTTGAAAAAAAAAGTATGTATGCTCTCTCCGGTTGTGTTTCTAATGTTTTTAAGGACACTCATCAACCAGCCATAATCGACATATATGGGCCAAACTGGAACCCACGGGAGGAATTTCGTAGGACTTCTACCGTGCTCAGGTCCGGTGCTGCTTTTTCTAGGCTGTGTTTGTAAATGATGCTATACATTCAAATAGCGGCACATTAAGATATTAGGGGCAGGGGGGTATTTATTGTTCTTTTATTGACTATCAGTTTTTAGCCTGTTTGCTTCCATATTCCTGAAGCAACGGCCGAGACCCCTCTCTGGCCATTGCTGGATTGGCTTCTGATACTTGAACTTTTGAGTAAGTGTGTCTATTCTTTTCGTTCAATCAAATCTACCACTTACGTACAGTAACATGGCCGTCCTTCGTTTAATCTTAAGTTATCCCTAAAACTTTGGACAAAGATTTAAGGTATTAAAAATGGTAAAAGTCTGTTCGTTTCCATACAGTTGTGTTTACTTTACGTCAATCCCGATAGCCTCGCAATTAGTTTTACTGCAATATCCTGCTATGCGCTGGTTAATTTAGCATAAAAAAAAACGTGCAGCCACGACGTAACGTTTTTGTAAACACAGTTGGCCTAATTAGACGTGATTGGTTGTTAATGGGACCACTGACCAGTCATAATTAGCGACAATAATACCCACTCAGTCCAGCAGTAAGTAGTGGGATTAGCTCTAAACAAACGGAACATTGCAAGGAGTATGGTTTGCTTCACACATTTGAGAAAAGAACAGTCCTTACACCAGATTTCAGAACCTCTGGATGTTAATGCCTTACTGCTTGGATATGCAGTAATCTTATGTAGATGTAGATGTACTGTTAATGATTAATAGAAGGGTTCCATCTGAAGTCTGAATCACATTTGTATGTCTGATAGATAAATGAAATGCAATAAAACAACTTGGCATATACTTTTTATTAAAAATTGAGTAACATAATATTTTGCATTACAAATGACCCCTGAGAACTGACTTACAATAAATTCACAGGGCATGTCCACCATGCATTATATATTGGCACAACAAGTTTAAATCTAAAATTATTGCAATGGATTTCTGATAAAAACAAATTCAGTCATAAATACAAAATTGCACAATATAAGATATCATCTACTACTTCAGTTCACCTGTATCAACTTCAGTTTTCTCCTTTCTTTTAGAACAATATTCTTTAATTTCTGGAGAAGACAATCAGACAAATATTGGTAAATAAAAGAGAAACCAGCGGCTGCCAGGCAGGATACGCCCACATACAAGAGTTGGATAGAGAACAAGCTAAAAAGAAAGTGATTTTTCCTACAATCAAGGACAATAACTCATGAAGTTACAAATCGATATGCGCATATATCGAATGGAACCAAGATCTTTGAATGGGTTATGAACATGCATTTCAAGGTACTTCAAAATCAGATTGAAATTATGACCTCTACAGGGTTCACAACCTTGATAAACCATATTTTTACACAATATTCGCATACAAGTGGCGGCCATTTTGTCCGGCAGTTGTGGTCCGATTTCACAAAATTCAAACTCAACCTTCATTACAATGTAACGATGATATAATCAAATGTTTTTTAAATCGGATAATAATTGTGACCTCCAGAGGGACCACAAGCTAAACAAAGACGATTTTGCAGATAATCAGGGGCCATAATTCAGGAAGTTACGATCCGATATGCGCAAATATCGAAAGGAACCAAGATCTTTGGGTTATAACCATGCATTTCAAGTTTCATCAAAATCGAATTAAAATTGTGATCTCTACAGGGTCCACAACCTTGATATACCATTTTTTAACAGTATTCGCGTACGAACGGCGGACATTTTGTATGGTAATTTTGGTCCGATTTTTCCGAAATTTGAACTCAACCCACTTTAGGGTGTAACGGTGATATAATTGAACGGTTTTACAAATCGGATAATAATTTTGACCTCCAGAGTTACCACGAGCTAAAATAGGCGATTTTTCGGACAATCAGGGGCCATAATTCAGGAAATTATGTTTCGATAGGCGCAAATATCGAAAGGAACCAAGATCTTTAGATTATAAACATGCATGTCAAGTTTCATCAAAATCGGTTCAAAATTGTGACCTCTATAGGGTCCACAAGCTAAAAACGTGATTTTTCGTACAATCAGGGGCCATAATCCATGAAGTTTTGATCCGATACATGCCAATATCGAAAGCAGCCGAGATCTTTTGGGGATAAACCTATATTTCAAGTTTCGTTAAAATCCGACAAGAATTGTGACCTTTAGAGAGTCCACAAACAATTGTGGACGGACGGACAGACGAACAGGGGCGACGACATAATACGTCCACATGAAAATGTGGGCGTATAAAAAAGATACCAAATCATATCAAAAGGAGAGAGAGAGAGAAATTGGGTTTAACGTCCACTCGACACAAACTTCAGGACTAACATATCGTTTAATTTTATTTCAATAATTCGCTTGCGCATAAGGGTCTTTTAACAGTGGGAGGAAACCGGAGGACCTGGAGAAAATCCACGAGGATCTTTGCCACGTACAACCCGGGATTCCAAACCACGTCAGTTGACTCAATGACAGGCTTTATGATATAGCGCGTGTATGCTAACCATTCAACCTGCTTGTAAATTCTTTCATGAATCACTATACCATTCTTTTGGATTTACTTACAACAGAATGTTTAACAAGTTAAAATTAAGAGAGATAAATCACTCATTGATCAGAACTATTATAATACTGAAGATTAGTGTAGTTTTCTAATATATTTTGCCAGGGCAGCAGAATATTGTTGCCATATTCTTGTGACCATGTCTAAATAGACACTATTATAGACACTATCACTAGATCAAATGATTATAAAAAATTGCGGCAGATTATACTCTGATTCTAATAAATCAGACTAAATGTACAGTACGTAAATTGAAAGTTAAACAAGATCTATATCTCAGGGTTGAGAAGGAAGATTTGCTCGCATACAATCTCTGATGTAACTGTACCATCACAACATGTTTACTTTCTGAAGACCTCAAAAGCACTATGCCCTATATTAAAGGGACAATCCCGAATTAAACAGGGGCTCAAAAATAAAAGTCTGAGAATGTATGAAAATAAAACGCCAAAATATCGGGGAATGGTGACACACAACCCTTTTAAGATTTCGGGCCAATTGTTTCGTTGGGTGACCTTATAACCGATTACGGTAAATTGGGAGGGTTATGCAGTGAATAACCCATGTGCCGTACTTGATAGAGAAAGGCAAATTTCAACTACACATTATTTTTATATAAAAAAGTTTGGTTTAATCCAGATACCAAAAAATACACCTTGGGGCACTGGTCTCAAATTCCAGATGAAGACTGACGGATTTAAGTCGTTTGAAAAAGTATCATTAATATTGAAGTATTTGCTCTGCCCTTGACTCGAATATTTTAAGGGATTTTAACACAAATTAAGCAGTTTTATTCCCAAAACAAATATCAGGATTAGCCCTTTAATCTCATTCCACCTGTGCCAAAATTATGTAACTGTTGACATACACCGTCGTACATTACTTAAAAAAAATGGGAGATTACAACACCAGACTTACTTTCTATAATATCTTTAAATGCTTGGGTTGCTGGGGAATCTTTTACTTCATCAAAAAATGACTTGCCTTCATCACAACATTTACCTAAAACATATAGATATCGTTCAATAATAACATCAATATTTAACATATTATAACATCAGCTACTAGGAAGATGATGTCACAAATTGATAGAACATTAACATTATGTTCACATCATCCACCATTATTAACATTGCATTAAATGAAACAGAATTTGTAGAATAAAGTATTTAAACAAAACAAAATGTGAGTGAGCAGTACCATAAATCTGATCTTTGTTTTAATCAATGAATAAATAAGTTCATATCTCACAGTATTATTATATCATATATATCCAGCTTTAAGCGAATACCTGTTGCATTTTATATATATAGAGAGAGAAATGGGGATTAACATCCATCAGATACAAACTAGGTCATTTCGGGACTAACATATTGATCCATTTAATTTTAATAATTTGCTTAGGCATAGGGGTCTTTAGCAGTGGGAGGAAACCGAAGAAAAACCATGAGGTTGGACAGGCGACCCTACTCCTTGTCACGTACAACCGGGAAATCGAAACCACGACAGTTGAATCAATGAAACAGTTGATTCAATGAATGACCTTACGATGCAATGCGCACACACTCACCATGCAGCCATCCACAACCCCGCACATTTTATATAGCAAAAGTATTAACATAGAATAACGTAATCATACAAATGTTTAAATTCTGAATAAGACACACCAGCTATTTAAAACGATGACTGTACTATTAGTTTTCAGTCCTACCTATTCTAGGGTCCAGGGGCAATTTGCCTAAAAATGTAATATTAGCATCTGCTGCCATTTTCTCTCCTCCACCAGTTGTTGGTGGAAATATCACAGACTCTTTCTGTAAAACATAATAATACTAAATATATTAACCAAACACATCTAATAAAATAAATTTTGTATACTTCAAATAAATGTTCTTGAGATCATTTTTTAGTCATGCAGTACTCTTACTTCTTATTGTAACACAAGTTTGTAAGACAACAGTCGAAACAGAGCCCATAGTTGTAAATAAATTATAAATAAAATGAATATATTGAACATTTCTGAGCAAAATTATGAGTGTTTGTTTGAAATTTTTACAAGATGTAGCGTAGGTAGACTTGACTGTCAAGTACCATTACTATAATAATAAACAAAGTCTCGATTATCCATTTTAACATAAATTATTAAATGATATCTCGGCCATTTCATGGCCTATAGTTTGATTATGAGCTTGTCATGTGAATAAATATTTAAGTAATAATTTATAAGTAACATTTGAAGCCGTTAGAAAGAGATGCAATAGGCAGATATACTCTTGCAAAGTGCATCTGAGTGATCAACCCTATTGAATATGTTTTCTACTTACAGTACAGTGAGGACAAACAAAACCACTCATATTCTCAACTACACCAATAATCGGTAAATTCACTTTACGACAAAAGTTGATTTCTTTTCGGACATCTTGTATTGCTACTTCCTGAAGATATTAATATTTTTTTTAATATTCTGGCCAGAGAGGTTAATCAAGTCAAAGACAGTGGTTCGAAAGAAGGGAAATAACTCTGTCTTAAATAAACATCAATAATGGCCCAGCTCTTTATTGCATCAGTTCCAATTCCTTTTATTATGTACACATATAATTATATGCATGTTTATGCAAATAAACTACATTATAGAATTATTTTTGTTTAACTGTAGATGCAGGATTCAATCAAATGAAATAGGCTAAAAAATTGGTAAACTAAGTTATGACAAACTTGTAGGCCTACAATTTTACAAGAATCTCATGATTTGTATCCAGGAAACTGAGTGTAATATATATATATATAGAGAGAGAAATGGGGTTTAACGTCCACTCAACACAACTAGGTCATTTCGGGACCAACACATGGTTTAATTTTTTATTTCAATAGTTCGCTTGCGCATAGGGGTCTTTAGCAGTGGGAGGTAACCGGAGTGCCCGGAGGAAACCCATAAGGTTGAGAAGGCGCCCCATCTCCATGCCACATACGCTCACACTAGGGCTCGAAACCACAGCCATAAGCCAGAGGTGACCGACCAGCTAGAGGTCGGAACGCGGCACTTTAGACGACTAGGTCATCCCAACCCCCGAGTGGATTATATAGGCCTACATAGAACTAGATGATATAATTATACCTGAGGTGTTGTTAATAATACAGCACCATCTACATGTGTTTGACTGAGATATTGTGTTGTTGATATATGTTCATCACTCGTACCAGGTGGTGTATCTATAACTAAATAATCTATATCACCCCAATCTACATCTCGTAAAAACTGTTTGATCATACCTACAAAAACATAATATAAATTAACAACACAACAACATATTCTGGGATATAACTAAAAGGTGGCTTGCTGTAAGTTGGGGAGGTCAAAATAGCTTCCAGCAGACTGTCTTAACCAATCCTTCTCAGAAATTTCCTATGACAGTTCAGTTAGGTTTTCTTTCAAATAAAAATCAAATTTCAGGGAGAGATTTATGAAACAAAGTGCGATAGTATTTTCACATAGTTTTTGCATTGGGTGTATTTATCTTTTTAATGGAGTGAACTCATATCTAATTATAAATCAAATTTTACCATTTTTCTTTGGTCCTCTCCATATAACCGCATCATCAGGTCCCGATAAAAGAAAACCAACTGACATTACAGCAAGGTTGTCTGTAACATACTAAAAATAATGTGTCTATTAAAATTTAAGTCAATATTGTCAGAACTGATTCAGAATTGATTTTAAGTTTCTGGTAAAAAATTGATTGACTACACCAGTTATATACAATCTACTGTGAAACAAACAGAAGGCAATAGATTTCAGTCACAGGCCTTCATCAGGGTTTTTGGTAATCAATGATAGTATTTGTTAACTCTATCCAAAATAGTTTCCTTAAGTCCCAAAATAACTCCTAATTTCCAGTAGCTTGATTATAAAAAAAAGTAGATTGAGACTAAAACCAAACTGAATACGCAATTGGCTATATATCTTAATTCTTAATAAGATTCTTCAGTGAAAAGCAAAGGTTTAGTGCTCCCCAAAGACAACTCCTTCATTGTATGACCCACAAAATTCAAGCATTGGGTCTAGAACTCATAAATATAAAAAAACATTTAAATATGTACAAACAAAGAGAAATTTTATTTAATTAGCCAGTCAACCTTACTCCTTGTCAAATACAAGCTTGCACATATATGATGAATTTTCGGTAGGGTGAACAAAAAGTTCAAGGGGTAAACTATTTTATCTGAAACTAGACCACATGGGCAACCAACATAAAAAAAATCAAAATCCTGTATAGACCGCTTTTGAAATAATTAACAATTATCATTGTTTATTGCAACTTTTTTTGAAAATTACAAACAAGTACATACACACACATATCAGTACATGGGCATGGCAATGTCAACAAGAATAGCATAATTATACCACACAGGTGTTTGGGGAGTTCAGGTGACACGTAAAAATCTAGCACTTCAAAATCATAACTATGTAAAGTGATTTAGTGAAAACAGACCCACATTCTTTACCTATATCTAGAGCAATAGGTGACTATGAATGGCAATATTCAGGATGTCTTAGATCCCTTTTGTAGCCACCACTTTTCCATAAGGCTTTAAAGTCTGAGTGAACAGATTCTGAAGCTTCTTCGCATCAGAATCCTAGCCCTCTGTTGAACAGCCTTCAATCAGAGGGCGAAGAAGGCTTTGTTGAACCTCAAATTTTAATTTCTGTACTTCCAAGAATTGGTTTATGTGTTCAATCATGTGCTTGGTATAGAAACCACACAGCTTGACTCAATGACAGACCTCATAATCTGAAGTGCATGTTACATCACTATATACCAGCCAACACCCATTAATCAGCATAAGTCAGTAGCCTATTCAATCTAGGTGTATAACTCAATACGCATTATATGCATACCAACAATGAAATAATTCTGAAAGTTTAACTATAAATAATTTGCCAAGAAATCGAGTCTGGTAACCTTGGATGGTAGGGTAAATAGGTGTATACAAGTGTTAAATTAGATATATATCCTGTAACTATAACAAAGTAATCAATGTCAGACATCTCATCTACAAATCAACAACTTCATTTATAATATATCTCTAATGTTTCATGTAAACACTACAACATTTAATTATTTACACTTCCCCTAGCACAAAATTATATATACAGTAACAGAAGGCCAGCCCTGTCTTTAACATTCTTCTCCACCTTAACATTAGGATATTTTATCATTCTTTGTTAGTTTTTATCATACACAACAGTCATATCTCATTATACAATCATTTATCAATGATTTTTAAGCTACAATCATTTTTTTACAACAATATTATTCACAGAAATGGCAGAATTCTATTGATCCCCGCTCTGTAAGAATACAAAGAATACAAACATAACTATGTATTGAAAACATGTAATCAATGATTTTTAATTAGTCACGGTTCTAAAATCAACGCTTATCTGCTGATAATTTAACATTCAATTATTTACGGTACTCCTAACTTAATATAAACTGAAGGCCAGCGCTGTCTCTAGTCTCTACCATTCTTTTGTGCCTTCATGACCATATTTTTCCATACTTGGTCAATATTTATCATAATATAAAGTCATTATCACTATAGAACTGTACTACATAACAATCTATGATTATTACATTCTACAATCATCTGTCAGTGATTATAAAATTGTCACTATTGTTTACATATTATCAATATAACAACCTACAGGACAATAATCCTGTTTACATGTATACGCTTGGTGAAATGGAGATCAGATAAACATTTGTAACACAGTTTTAGGCCTGTAAGAAGTATTACTGTGCTTCACTTTTTATTGCATCTGCATGTATCCATCTGACATCACATAATATTTAACAGCACCAAAAACGAAGTAACTGTTATGGGTCATAGATGGTAAATTATCATGGTTATGCTAAGATGGTCATATCCAGAATGGCCCATAAAAAATATGGAGTTTGGTATAATTTTGTTGAATTTGAAGGTAGCCGTAAGGCCTGTTCTCACAGTGCGACTTGTAGTAGTAACTACATGTAGTATCTACATATAGTTTATAAAATTGTATATAAATGAGTTGATACGACTTGGAATCTCACGATAATCTCGTCTTGTCTTAGCATATATATGGCGTCATCAAGCGACAAAGAGGCGCTGTCTATTATTGCCCTACATTTCATAAATAAGAACAAAAAGAAAAAAGAGAAACCCAAATCCGTCTGATTTACATAGAGGATACTGCGTAGACCCACTGCCAGCGCGTACAGTTCCCTATTATTGATGAGTGCTCTTCGCGTCCACGTTTACCAATAACAAAGGGAGAGAACTTGTGTTTGTGCTAATACTCAACGTCTCTGATTGGTCAATTCGTACGATCTGTTGAATGAAATAGGGAAGTTTCTATTTCTCTCAACTTGCTTTCAACTGGTTGGGAGCTTGTAAAAGTTGGTATGACTAGGGTGTTCTTAAGCCACATCTCGGGTCGATACTACAAGTAGTTACTACATGTCCAACCGTGGAAGCTTGTAAAAGTTGGTATGACTAGGGTGTTCTTACGCCGCATCTCAGGTCGATACTTCAAGTAGTTACTACATGTCCAACCGTGGAAGCTTGTAAAAGTTGGTATGACTAGGGTGTTCTTACGCCGCATCTCGGGTCGATACTACAAGTAGTTACTACATGTCCAACCGTGGAAGCTTGTAAAAGTTGGTATGACTAGGGTGTTCTTACGCCGCATCTCGGGTCGATACTACAAGTCCAACCGTGGGAGCTTGTAAAAGTTGGTATGACTAGGGTGTTCTTACGCCCCATCTCGGGTCGATACTACAAGTCCAACCGTGGGAATTGGCCTTTACAATCCAGAAAACAATAAGGTCCCAGCATATGACAAAAGAAGGCTAATTGTTCTAAGTTGCAACATATTTTAACTGCATGATTTATAATCTCCTGACAAAATATTGGTTGTTATCTCAAAACTAACAAATTTCAAATAGCATAAAAGAGAAAGAGAAAGAGATGGATTTAACCTCCACTGAACAAATACTAGCTCATTTCGGTACAAGCATAGGGTTCAATTTATTATGAATAATTCGCTTCCGCGTATGTGCTTTTAGCAGTGTGCGAAACCAGAGGAATCTGAGAAAATCCACGAGGCTGGACAAGTGACCGGACTCCTTGTCACGTACACGCCGGGAATTGAAACCACAGCAGTTGACACAATGACAGACCTTGTGCTCGTCCACCGGACCCCCAAATAGCATAAAAGGTCTTATATCTAATAATAGAAACTTACCACAGGAGACCATCCTGAAGCACTCTGATGAACCTTTAATGAAAAGATTGATGATAAGTTACTAACATACTTAATAATTAAATATACATCGAATCAAACTTTTACACGCTGGTATACTGTTACTGTTATGAAAAACAAAAAGGTCAATGTCAGACATATTGGTCTAGTACGTTGACCCGGCTACTTTTGACTTCTAACCCTGACCCTACCTAACCTTATTTTCAAGAGTAGCCGGATCGACGTACTGCCCCGACATATTCCAGATATTTTATGGTATGCTATCGAGTCCTGTACCTTATTAAAGGGACAGTCCCGTATTATACAGAGGCTCAAAAATAAAAGTCTGAGAATGTATGAAAATAAAACGCAAAAATATAGGGGAATGGTGTATATACCTTGTCTCAAAATTTCAACTCAAAATATTGAGTCATTTGGACGTGAACGCCAAAATTGCTTATCCGGACACGTAACCCTTTTAAGATTGATGGTCATTTTTTTCATTTGGTGACCTTATAATCGATTAAAGTTTCTTGAGAGGTCTATACAGTGAATGACCCATGTACTGTACTTGATAACAAAAGGTAAATTTTACCTACATATTATTTTTATAGAAAATAGTCTGGTTTTATCCAGATACTGTATGATATAAAGGTCTCCATTTCCAGATGCAGACTGTCAGGTTTAAGTTATTTACAAGCGTATCACAAAAATCGGGTTAGTTGATCGGCCTTAGATAATGGGTTTTAAATGATTTTAACACAAAATTAAGCAGTTTTATTCCCCAAAAAGTTATCGGGATTGGCCCTTTAAGTAATACACAGCCTACAAATATGTTCTAAGAATATAAATAATATTTTACCTGTTCTCCTTCTAGACCCAGTATTCTGGGGATCGATGGGCCACATATATCAACATCTAATACACCAACCTGAAAAATATTTATACATACAATAAATTTAAGTCATCCGAGCATTCCATAAGAAATTGTCTTATTTCACTAATTTGAACCTTGTATAATAATTTCAAACTGATCAGATGATCACTTCGGTCGTTACAGCGTTCAAAAGATTCTACAAAGTGATAAGATGATAGGTACAACATTCACAAAAGCTGTTGACGAGACGATTGACTGACAATCAGCTTGCGAACAGGGGTGATTATAGTTTAAGTCCACACTTTCCTGTGAGCTTATAAATAAAAACCCGAAATAGTACGGTAAGCAGATTGGAAAATTCGTACAGAAAATTGCATCCTCAGAATGACTAAAAACCTCAAATAGATCCTCTCACCACAACTTATTTATAGCTCAGGATAGGATGTTCATTGGGGCAGCTATGTTAAAATTGAGAAATATCAGTACACTTAAACTACAATTTCTAATTATTGAACTGCCTTTATACTGGAAGGATAATACAAAGGACCTTTAAATACATAAATTAATAATTAGGCATTTATTAACATGTCAAGACCATAATCCACTCTCTAGAGCATCGATACGACGATACTGAAAGGTAAACGTGCAATCTAAATTGAATAATCGTAGCAAAGATACACGAAAATCAAGCCTATCTTGTCAAAAACTTCAAACATTCATAACTTTGCTGAGAATAAAGTAATTTGATTGAAATTTCAAATATTTTCATTTTCCATTACCTATATGTATTCTTGAACTATTTTAGCAAGAAAAATTAGCTCTTTATTTAAATCTTACATAATGCAAGACCCATTGTCAAGTCAAAAGACAGTGAGAATACAAACCACCTGTGTACTCATTGCCATGCACAAAAAGAGAAATCACGACTGTTGCAATCCAAAAAGTGTAGGAGGAAATGATGCCTTTCGCTTTTGGGTATAGAGATAGAGATAAATGGAGTTTAACGTCCACTCAACACAACTAGGTCATTTCGGGGGACTAACAAATGGTTTAATTTTATTTAAATAATTCACTTGTGCGTAGGGGTCTTTAGCAGTGGGAGGAAACCGGAGTGCCCAGAGGACACCCACGAGGTTGAGAAGGCACCCTTTTCTCCATGCCACATACGCTTACACCAGGGCTCGAAACCACAGCCGCAAGCCAGAGGTGGCTGGCAAGCTAGAGGTGTAAGCGCGGCACTCTAGACCACTAGGCCATTCCAACTCCCCGCTTTCGGGTATAATTTCTCTCACAGCACATTACAATGTGACTACATGCCTGTCTTCATAAGCCTGATGTGTGTGTAGAAAAGTAGGATGTTAAATCCTAACATTTTCTTTGAAACAGCAGTCTATTATTTAAACCCATATTCCCTGAAACCCTTAATATTTATTGATGAGATTTGTTAGACAAACTCTTACGTGTGTATAATAGATGTAAACTACTGTAAACTAATGAATAATAAACTAGTTTAATACAAGCTAGTTATACATATTTAATAATCAACGTGTGTCTGGCGTGTAATATTCACTCGACATGAGAGAGTTAAATACTTTTTGTTTCAAGACAAACATTGCAAACATTTATTTCATTTTAACAGTCATGAGTATTGAGTAACGCTTCTCAGAGCAGCTCAGTGAGTAAACTAGAAATTTTTTTTTTTAAAAGTTTAATAATGTTTTTTACATATTTACGAGCAACTTGAAATGCTAGTTACTTAATACTTTAACAGGCATTAGCTTTTTTTAGATATCTTAAGATTAACTATGCATACAAACTATAATCTATAATTGTCTTCAAGGGGTTCAGTGGCCACTTGTGTATAACGCGTTGCTTTAATTAAGCAGGGCTATTATAAATGCTTAGAATTTTCTTTATCGCTACTCGGTAATAAGGTGTCCTCAGTTATTTTAACCATGATATAACATAAAATTAACACTGTTATTTCCAGCTGAAGTGATTCATTAATGAGGGGGATTCTTACCTAATAGATGGGAAATCGCTAAGAAACATGTAGATTGTCCCACTATCCAATATTTAATGTTTATATGATATTCTTGTTCACTTTTATCTTACATATATATTGGGGTCTTTTTTATATTTTTATTCAGATTTGTATCAAACCCCTCTCCCTAAATATATTTTAAAAGTTCACCTATTTTATTCAGATACCAAGAACCCAAAAAACATTTTTTTTCTTTATTAATATTTAATTCTCAGTGCATATACATGTACACTAAGTGTATCATCCATAATTCAATAGACAAAACATCAAACAGCAAAATCATTCAGATTTAATTGACTTGTGAAAATACAAGTGAATAATTTGATATCAATACAGTGACGAAATCCTGTCCTTTTATATACTATTATTATCATTCTTTCAGTCATACACCTGTATTAATATCCCTGTTATCATATAACGTTAACAAGCAGTCAAGCAAGTAAAAGGGGCATGACATGTTAATCCGCAAAAAAAAGGACAGACAATATTAGCCTATTGTAAATATCATAGTGGGACTTATGGGTAAAGCAGACGTTTGTCGCTATGGACACAACTAGTGTTGTTTAAGTCTGCTGGTTTCATGGTAACAGTGGCTTTTATATAGGGTAGAGTGTATGAATCTACATGTAGGTGACTTAATGTGCTTGGGCTACAGTACTTAGGAAAGTTTTCTATTCATATAGATATTATAATTAAAGGTAAGCAATAGAACAGCTTAACAATAGCTAATGTCTTTTTCACCAGTGACTTATATCTTAATATCAAGATCATATCACAGAAGTATTCATATATATATATCAACAATATATATATTAAAGTATGATTCAGTCAAATAACTTATTATTAACATAAAAAAATATATATATATACACCGGTAATTATTTCTTTTGTCTTACACAACATAACTTTGATAAAACATTTGTTCATACCTATAGGATATATTGCAAAGTTAATAGAAGTTTAACTGATCAGACCAATTTTGTTCTTGTAAAATTTATTTTTACTTTTTAAAAAGTTAGACAAATTTAAACTACATTAACATTTTTTGAAGGAATAACTGATCAGAGCAATTTTTTTCTTGTAAAATTTATTTTTACATTTTAAAAAGTTAGAAAAATTTAAACTATATTAAAATTCTTTGAAGGAATAAAAAAAGGTGTATATTGGTGACAAGGGTACAGATGTTTTATTTGAAAAATGAAATGAATACAGTAAGATGGTGTGAAATTTACACTTTTATAGAACCAATAGTACATGTTTTATCAGTAATATCACCTATAAATCAAACAAGGGTTTTAGTGTTCAGAGTTAAAAATTATACAAGTACAGTAAAAGGCAGCCTACTCTGTTGTTTAAGGGGGTCTAAATCAATACACTATATCATAACCACATGTAATACAGTAAATATCTTTTTATATAAATACTTTTATATGTACCGGTACATGAAATTTAGATGACATAGGCAAGTTGCTTTGTTGTTAATGTTAATATAGTGTTACAATCACTGGGCCATATCTTAGAATATGTCTAGATGTTTTGTACTGTTTGGTATAACAATATCAGGATTCAGGAAGATCACATAGCAAAGTTGATAAATGATTGATTTTATAAAATGATTTGTCAACTGATCACAGTCAATGCCCCCTGTATGGTATGGTATATTAATAATAGCACATCCCAATATACATATGAACCATTATCAGGGATATAATTGATAACTGTATCACAAGAAATTAATGCAAGCTACATAATTATATGTTAAATGCGATCAATGAGATTAAATTCAATAATTCAGTGGTCTTATCTAACATAACATCCTCCCAATAGAATGTACAATAACCAGTGCTTATTAATCAATGGCATCGATAACATTCATATACTGCCCTTTATCTTTATATTATACATGAAAATTACAAGAAGCCAACTAACTTAGACCAGAGTCTAACACATCAATTTCAAAATATGCTCATAGCGAGAAGTGCCAAGTAGCTTATATTAAGTTATATCAGCATACTCTGATGACTTTTAATGGTAAGCTGTCTGAGCCTAGGTGGCTGATTTAAATGAAGGGTCCTTGGCTTACACTGGATTTTAAATCAAGCTGAGGATACTAATATCATTAAAATAGACCCAGTTCCTTAATCAATAGAAATACCTTTTATATTCTGTATTTTATGTTTTAAATGGGATTGACTTTACTTAATAACATCAATATAGCATCATCCACTGATCGAGAGAGAGAGCGGTGGTGTGTTAATGTCCACTCGACAAAAACAGGTTATTTTGGGACTAACATATATGATTCAATTTTTTATTTCAACAATTTGCTTGAGTGTAGGGGTCGTAACCTGTGGGAGAAAACCCACAAATGCGGACAGACGACCCTACTCTTTGACACATATAACCGGGGAATTGAAACCAAGCCAGTTGACTCAATAACAGACTCAAACCATTCAGACTTTCAAGTCTGATGCATAATACAGCCGACATGTTACAGTATTGGGTCTTTACTATAGGTTCTTGACACTTGACAACACTGGTATAAACTACATACAATACTTTTTATTCATCTGTACAATTCTTGTTCTACAATACTTAATTAACAGATATTTCGTCTGGCAGCAGTCTTGTTTCCAGCTCGTTTCTCAATCAATTTTCATTATGTTGACATAATTGCACTTAGCATGACTGCATGTAGAGTACAATAAAGGCTTATTATTATTATCCAATATACAATATGTTATATATCTAACTTTCTTTGTTGTTGGATTCTATTCACGATGCGAAACTACCCATTGAAATTTAACTACATGGGACAATAAAATGACTGTTACACTCCCATAATATCTTGACAAGTAGGTAGCTCAATTATAACCAGCACGCATCATGTTTTTTTGAGCATAATTACATCATAATCCAGCACTGAAAACTGATTTTCGTCTGAAATCATGATGTTTCTAATGCAGGGCACAGGAATGGTAGGCAGTCCCCTAGCGGGACGAGATTGCAACTCTCGATGTCATTGCTATTTATTGGATAACAATATGATCTGCTGTTCAACGCTCATTCATGATTAAATCAAGAAATGGATAATCAAGACTATGTTTTCTATTGTACTGACTTTAGTAATGATGATCGAGGCTTGACCCAAAATTCAATCGCTAAATTCAGAGGAGATCAATATGACTGAAATTTTCAGCAACTTCCCTTTATATTATCTAGTTTTTAACTATTTTATAGTGAGAATTGCCAGCTCTTTATCAAATCTCACATAATATATCTTTAAGTGGTGCTTTGTGCAAAACTCATTTTAGGTAATGACTGATTGTAACAAAGAAAACTTTTGGGCAAATAGCCTCAGCCCCCTGATCTTAATCTCCAGTTGCATGATAACCCCATAGTAAATTAAATGGCAATTCTAATAGATTTTTAAATATCAAGCAACAGCCTCTAATTATTCAAATAGGATGTAAAAACAAAATTGCTGTGTACACATTACCATGCACGTAAAAGAACCCTTGAGAGTTGCTATGGCCATCCACCCCCTATATTGTCTCAGACTGTGTGTTCTTTCTAACATGTCATAGTATCATTAGAATGATGTATCTATTATGGGTATTGTGTAAAAATCTATATTATATAATACATGCTTTGTTTGATATTTCTCATTATATATTATTTCGCAATGAGTGCTTTTTCCTGTCGTTGGATATATCTGTATTCCTTGAGTGGCATTTAGCGATAATTGCAAAAATTTTTGATACAACATGTACGTGTGTAGTCTAGCTTAGTTTTAAAATTGATTAAACCAGATATTGATTAAAATACAGATCTGTGTTCAATTCTTTTTACAAAATAACAAGCTCAACTACATTATAAATCTTTCAGTTGTAGTGGGAGGTCGACTTTTGACCCTATGACATATCAGTCATTCGATTAAGCAATCAGCGTTGGTGTTCCAAACAGCTATTTGGAAATACAAATTTTGCTTTGATCCCTCCAAATGTTACTCCAGTTCCATGATAAGAACTCTGCTCCACGGACCATTTGATTGGCTTAACCTTCATATCACCATGAAAGAAAATTATTTTTTAACAAGTCTTCTCCATATTGATGCAGTGAAGACAATTAAACAGAATTTTGAAGTATGAACAATAAAATAAAACGAAATCGGAGTTGTATTTTAATAAGACTGAACTTTCTTCGAAGAATTTCTCAATGTGTGAAAGATGCACAAAAACAATAATCTTTCTTTTGCGTACTATGACTAAGAAAAGAAGTCTATTGTCTGTTATTTGTCTGTCCTTCCACCTGTCTGATTGATATTTTAAATTTCTACAATGCGATGAATAAAACATTGTGGTATTTTCTTTAGCACAATTTTCAACATATACATGTAAATCGATTAAGGTGTAGGATGTTTCTTGGAAAACTCGGCATAAGCGATTATATTTTGGATATTGTTATATTTTGTGATGTAATCAGTGCAAAAGTTCTCGAAAACACCAGAACCGTACTGGAGGTACGGGCAAAGCAAAAGGACTATATTCTTTTTATCTATTACATGAAGGCTTCACACTGTTGGTCACCATAATCTCAATTGGCACAAAACACAGTCTTGCACAATAGTAGTATGAACTTTGTGGATTAAACAATTGTAAGGGATTAAATAAAATGTAATTTAAAAACTCTCAAGTTGAAAACATTCATTTCTATGTATCTAAAAACAAGTGAGTCACTGTTTTCTTTGATGAGAAGAAATAATCATTTAATTCTGAGCTGTATAATGCATACATGTACATTTCACATTATTATAAAAATAAAACCAACTTCCTGTTGTTTTCATTATCTATCCTTATTTTATCAAGGAATCATTGTTAAGGCCATTTTCTTTCAAATTAGTAAATAAAACTTTGAGAATTTATATTGTTTTTTTGTAATTTGGGGCACATTTGGCTTGTAAGAATGCACACATGTAGTTGGGAACCCTGTACTATATACATTTTGTGGTTATAATAGTAATAGCATACCTGTTTACTGTCATCCGCTGCTAAACCATGTGCCAAGTGAGCAGTAAAAGTACTTTTACCAACACCTCCTTTTCCAGATAAAACTAATATCTTATGTTTCACAGATGTCAACCTTTCTTTTATTTCTGCTATATCTGTAAAAAGAAAAATATCAACAATAAGGATACAAATTTGTGAATCAATATTTAATTATCATAATTTTGTTAGTGTATCTGTTTTACATGTAGCTTTTGCTATTCTCCAATCTACAAATTACATGTAATTACCAATTTATTTCAAGAATAAAAAAATTTGATAATATTCCAAACTACTTACAGCTAAACAACAACCTATCAATGTAACATTTTATTCTTTGAGAATAGATTTCATAAAGCTATCAAGTAATTAATTACCGTACCTGGATCAGGCCCTTGTGGTTTTGCTGAAGAACATAATGTTTGATTAGGACATCCTTGACAAGAAGATGCTTTACCAGCTTCTTCACTACCAGTACCAGGACAATCTGTAACAAAAACAAACATGATAACAAAAGAGAAGTTTGGTGAGGGTTGTGTAGAGGTAGAGAGACAATATTGAAAAAAGTAAAATGAATATAACAGGGCTGGCTATATCTCAGAATATTTCTTAAAGTTACTTCAATGCTTCGTTTTGCCTTAGAAACTCATAAAACAGTCTAAACCTTCGGACATCAATTTCATTGTGCAGGAGTTAATGCACTCTATTCCCTACACCCCACGACAGTCAAAAAAAAAACCCAGCAACCTTGGGCTCTTCTTATTACCAGTACTGCAAATTAAAGTACTTAGAGTTAGAGTAAGGAATCGTGTGCAAACTTTCCCTAAAATTCTAGAAAATCTCAATAAACAATTGTATATAACTCATAAATTCAGCAGATTTGTCTCAACTTTTGCATGAAATCGATTTTGAATATGCATGATGTAACTAACTTTAACTGTGTACAGTCAAATCATTATGTTACCGACTTTTGTTAAAATTCGTGAAAATCCCTGAAACATTCATAAATTCAGTTTAAATGTTTATTTCTCAGGCCCGGAGAGATGACTTCCCAGATTTGTACCAAATTTTGAATGAAATCAAACATAACTGTGTACGTCAAATGTTAAAATTGAAAAAAAAAATTTGTTCCAACTAGCCACAGTCTGTAGGTTCTTTAAACTTAATTGATGATTGGGAGTAGTATACATATATTGATGTCAGCCATTTAAAAATCACATATGTAATAGAACTGGTTAAACATGTTCCAAATACCAAATATAATTAAAACACAGATTATTGCTATGACAAATGTGAAACGAAAACAGTAGAAAAAGCCTGTGCAATGAGATGTTTTTATTAAGTAGGTCGCTACCTGTAGAGAAAATAGAATGAATAAAAACAAGGGAATGTACAGGCTATTTCTATTTTTTTAGCTTTCTAATTTCTAGTGACATTCAATTATATTTTGAATTCTCAGATATCCTCTCAGTGAGCAGAAATTCGCCTGTGTATCTATTATCACTCTTTACTTCAGTTATATACAGTGTAACTCATGTTTTCCTTTTGCTTTGGTCACTTCTATTTCTTCAAATCTTCGTTAGGCATCTTTTATAGCGCTGTTTTCTGTGTTAAAATAATATTTGGAATGTTTGTAACCAGTTCTATCACTTCCTTAAATATTGTCTGTCATGGATAATATGGAGCAAAGCTCTAAAGAATCGTCTAATGCTCGGTGCTTGAGCAAGGCTCTTTTTTCGGTAAGGAGCGGAACTGAAACTGTGACTCACAGGCTTTGGCTTTACAAAAATCCAGACCGGAACCTTATACGCTGAGCAAAACTGGCAATGCGAAAAAGGCAACTTTCCAAACTTCATGCAGTGTAGGCCATCCAGAGTATAAAAAAACAAAACGAAATATAGATCAGATCTGTCTTTTAATATAGAGCAAAGCTCTAACGCATAGCACGATCGAAGCACAATGCTTGAGCAGAGAGCAAACCTTTTTCTCGGTAACACAAGATTGATGAATTTTTAAAAATTCAGATCGGAACAAGATACACTGGGTAAAATTGGCAATGTGCATGCCAATTTACCAAATCTAGCCGAAAAACAAAATTATTTGACATTATGTGTATCACACGAGAAACTTGATTATGAAGGTTTTATATTCAACAACAATCACATGAGACATGAGCTTCGCTATGCCTATACTCTATCTACCCTACGGCAGTGGTCTGACGCCTAATGCGGTTGGCTACTTTTTTGACTAATAATAATAATAATAATAATAATCACGTCATTTTACAAGGGTAGCAAATTAGGCCTGAGGCCTTTTTCAAATTTGGCCCTTGGCACAGATCGTGCGAATGATTTCGATCATTACTGCAGGCCAGGAAGAAACCGAGGAACTCGGGGGAAACCTGCCTGATCGGACTTACTTTCAATGCATGAGTAGAGCATTATTTAAACAGATTTGTTTACTTTGATTTATACAAATCGATACATCATACTAAGCATAATTTAAAAACATGATTGACATTAAATTTGGGGCCGTGGGTACAGTTTTATCAGTATTTATTTTACTCACGTTCAGGCGCATCTTGCGGAATGTCAGCCATCTTGAAACACTGAACAGCCGTTTGTATTTTTATTCTACTAGAGAGCTCTTCTCTGTGACGTTACGTCCCTTTGCATCCTGGGAATAGAAAGCCGCTCCAAGCAACCAAAATATATTGCGGCAAAATTATTTTCACTGAATTAATAATTAAAAAGTGATTGTCAAAGTTGATTTTAGGGAATATAATATAACCACAAGGACAAGTAAAATGCAGTTAGCGAGGATTCATACATATGACGAATGGTTGCAAAAACTTTATTCGAGGAGAGGTATGCCTAGAGTCTAGAGACAAGTAGTTGAAGTAGACTATTTTTACTTACCCAAATTTGTTTTTGTATGTGTGACTTGTAGAAAGTAGAAAAGGCAGATCAATCGTCCCAATCATGGTTAGGTAGATCTTAACCTTTTATGATAGTTATAGTCCCATGCTCGTCGATATTATTTTGTGATTTCTTTCTCAGTATATACATAGTCAGTAAATTTAAAGATTTAAAGTGGTGATACTCACCACATATAAATCCCAGTCTAGTGTCTCATTTACGGACTTGACAGAGGCATGCTGTATTCAGCCGATGTAATATTTGGGGTCAATATTGATTTCATCGATTTAGGTTATGATCTCTGACAATTCAGACCACCCGATAAGATATTCAACATATTGCTATATTTCTAATCCAAGTAGCCTAGATCTTGTAGGCCTACTCTGATTTTTTCCGGTGCAACTGCAAGTTCTAGTTATTCAGGACCCCCCCACACCCATTTCTTGGCTATATAAGACCTTACACGCGCGCCAATAAGAATGACTTTAATCTAATATTTCGTGTTATAATAATCCACCAAAAGTAAACATTTAAGTACCGATAGATAAAAAAAAAATCTATATAACTATGATCAGATTGTACCCTTTTCTTTATATCTTGGTTAGTTTTATAATGAGGCTCCAGTCTTAAAGCACTGTTAAATACACTATTTATTAGTTCCATGTTATTATTATATTGTTTATTGCGGGGATTGTGTGATAAACAAACATTTCAATCAGATGTGGGTGGGGAACAGTTACCATTGGTTGCTTTTGAGACCCATGCCGCAAGATATCCGAATGGAATTGGTATGAATTCTTCCTAATATGTGTTCAAACTCTAGGGACAAACGGTTCAATGCGCACTATAAAAGCGAAACTGCAGACTTCAAATAAAAGCTAAAATGACATTTGTTTTTGTGATTTTAAGCACGCAACAGCTAGTATTACGCAACAGCCCTAACAAACTGTCTTCAGTAATTAAAACAAAAGTCTTCTATTGTGGCCCGAAATGATCCATCATTAATAGAAATGCATAAAATGAAGCTAAGTTCATTTGTTGACTTAGTCTTTCAATTCATACACCCAATGGTCAACAAAATAGTTATAAAGAATCTATCATAAATACCTTTTGAGTGTATCTTTTATGATAAACATAATGACAGTAGGTCTATATAGAGTGTCAAATTACAAAAGAGGTTCACTCATGAGACGGCTATGCCTGACTAAATTACAGTAATCTATAAGCAAATCAGAAGTATTTTCATTCGTTGACAATATTGATAATATCGTAAAGTATTGACATGCGCCTTATCTTAAATCAATATTAGGTAATAGCATTTTCGTTTAGCGGTGGTTGCCCTGGTGTTTCTAAGCATAGTGCGCATGTAAACACGACTCGGGCCAGAAAACGTTACACACTACTGGTGTACCGGTATATATTTTGATTGTCTAACTATGGAAATCATTGCTTAATTAATAAGTAGTCAAGTGGACTTCAGTGGCGTTTTTATAGTCTGATAACTTTTAGTTCCTATTCCGAGTCGAGGTAAGGCAGTGTTAACATTCATTGATCAATTGTTAAAGAACCAGCATACCTTTAATAAGAAAATCACATGCGGCACTTAACCCTTTATTGGAGTTTAATTTGTTCTTATGTTATCGTTTTTTGTTGTTTGTTTATTTATTAATGGCCTTACGCGTGCTCTTTGGATCATACAGTCTTTGGGGCAAGTGGCGAGGTTTTGATTCCCAGCTTGTACGTAGAAGCGGGGGGGGGGGTAGCCAGTTCAACCTAGTGTGTTTTTTGTTTTCTCCGGACCTTCTGCCCCCCCCCCCCCAAACGTTAAATACCACGAGGATTTGATATAAATTTAAAACATAAAACAATTTTATTTTGGAAATGACCTACGACCTAGTGTGTGTCGAGTAGACGACCCCCCCCCCCTTCTTTCATCTATTTACTGT
Source organism: Patella pellucida (assembly GCA_917208275.1). NCBI lineage: Eukaryota > Metazoa > Mollusca > Gastropoda > Patellidae > Patella > Patella pellucida. Next base: position 77,775,914 of record OU795036.1, read on the forward strand.
TGTTTCGTTAAACATATTTTATTTTTGACAATTGGTCAACCAAGGACATGTAATCGCACTGTATTTTTTAAATTGTATATAAAGAGAGTTTATGACCCACCATAGTCTTTAGTCAAGGATTGAATTCAAGCAAGTAATAGTCCGATTAAGTCGTTGTTTATACCTAGACAAAATAAAGATTACAATAGAACCAATAGATAACACCAGGTTAAGACTGCAGGTATTTGTTTGTAACGCATGCTGCTTATGGTTACCGCGTCGTAAATTATTGATAAATTACACGATTTATTAATAACCACGTTATACAGTGTATTACACTAATCCAATAATCTGATTACTCTAGAATATATCGACATGCAACCCGCCATGGGTGGAATAAATCTTTAATATCCCTTGAACCTTGATATAAAACTTTTATAATTTTGTCATCTTTTCAGATAATATCTACCTTGATCCTTTTAGCAACATGGAGTATATGGGTCATACAGAAACTGCCACCCACATGACCGGTCCTCGTCCCCTGAATCTTGATATAAAACTTTTATAATTTTGTGATCTTTTCAGATAATATCTACGTTGATCCTTTTAGCAACATGGAGTATATGGGCCATACACAAACTGCCACCTATATGACCGGCCCTCGTCAGCTAACTCAGGCAACCTTACCATCCATCATGCAGTCATCTTATAAACCATTTGATACCTATCCAGCACCTTCTCCACTTAGAAGATCCCTCACCACCTTACCATGGAGGCCAAGCACCTACTATCAAACAGCACAAACCAACCCCACCACAGCAATCTCCAAAAGTATGAACGAACCCCTGTCCACTCGAAACCAACTTACCCAACTAGATACCATCAAAGTCCCTCCAGTGTTCGCTGCTTCCAGAAATGCCCTTTACACCAGATATACACCAAACGATTGGTCTAGTTCTAATCAAACCAATTATATGTCATCTGATCGAGTCCGAAGTGGTGCTGAACGCATCCGTTTGGACACAATTCGTCTGTGCCGAGAAACCGATGACAAGACCAGAAGAACCCAAACCGATGTTGGCAAGAAGCTTGGCGAGAGAATTGGTGATATTTCTTTCTGGAAGACAGAACTTAATCACGAAACAGATAACATGATTGCTGAAACCAATGCCTTGAACGAAGCTAAGCGAGTTTTGGAGAAAACTCTAGCGGAAACCGAAAACCCATTACACGTTGCCCAAGAGTGCCTTTACCACAGGGAAAAGAGACAAGCTATTGATCTAGTCCATGATAACCCAGAGAAGGAACTGATTAAGGTAGGCGTATTATGTATTATCAGCAAGACGATCGATCACAGTCGATATCTATTGACTAACACTTAATTTAGATTCGTAATTACAAGCAAAGAAACCTGAAATCGTGTAAAGTAAACATTTGGCACGCCATGATATCATAACATGAGAGATGACTTCGGCATAGTCCCAGGCCCCGAGTGAACACAGCATTCTCAGACTAACGTTAATATTTTGCTCAACATTGTTTGCGAAATAAAATCTAGTTCTTTATAATTTTTTTGTTTAATGTATCAAAACACCAAAAAGAAACTATGAGAACAGTTTTGTAATCCTGGATCAAAGATATTTTTCATAAACAGTGATTGAAAGTTGAGTAAATTCTGAGAATGCTTTGTGAACTCGGGGCATGTTTTTTTTAACTCTATAATGTACTATATTTGGAATATCCGATTAATTTTCTTTACAGGAGGTCGACATTATCAAAAGATGCCAAAATAAAATGCGAGACATTGTTGATAAATCCAATGTTCAAATAGGGTGAGTTGCTTTATGACTTTTTGAATAAAAAAATTAAGTCAAAACATAGGCGTACGGGCTCGATGACAGTTAGGTGACAGAAACCGAAATGCCCGAAAAAAATTCGGGTTCACAGTCAGCTACGCCTGTATAATTGTAAGATGGCTGAATCGAACTCCAATTAACCGTTTACAGTCTTCGGAGACAGGACCGCTCGGAGAAAATGGTTTTGTAACCGAAATCCCACTCTGAATTCGAACCATCCAATCAGACTTTTGCAGCTGCATTCAAAACGAAAAATGTCGCACAAAGTAGAGTGGCACCAGACAAAATGTTTTAATCCATAGTCAATTCAGTACAAATTCGTGGTATTCAATTAAAAGAAAAGTAAAATTAGTGTTTTTTTAGGGCTCGATGACAGTTATAGGAAAGTAAAACTAGAAATGACAGAAAAAATTTCAGGTTTACAGACAGCGGCGCCGGTTCTCTCGAGAGGCGAAGAAGCGGAATGACCTGGTATGGGGACCCCTAAAAAAAAGTTCTGGAACATTTGACGTCCGCAAACGCGTTTTACTGCTATTCCAGCACCGTAAACTTAGTGTTTTTTTAGATTTCGGGGAATTTATTTTGCCAAGTAGATGAAATAACCCGTCTGCCTGAAAACTCAGCTTGCCAGAAAGTGAGGCGGCAGCCCCCACCCCTGGCTCGTACGCCTATGACTCATAATATAATATAAATTGAGCTGCTGTTTAAAATTACCGCCAATTATAAAAACCAAGATTACAGTAAACCTAATTTAGCAAATATAGGGATTCTTCTTCCCATATATCACGCTGTTCGGTTCATTTACATCTATTCCCAGCAATATGATATATACATAACAACAAAATTAATGTGGTCCTTTTTTTTATTGCAGATTAAACCGAGCAGCCCAGCATGAATTGGAGAAGGATTCTGGTGATAAGTTCTCTGCCCAGAGTTTAGATGAAACTTGCCATGGCATGAGAAATGCTTCTCGCGGTTTAGCTTTCCATAATGGTGTACACAGAATTGATAACACGTAAGTTTTCGGGCTTTTTCTAAAACATTTAACCTCCCAGACAAGACTGCCAAATACGACTACGTTATCCCTTCCATTTGCCGAAATTAAACAAGCGTTTATAAATTTTTACAAAAATATAACCACTGAAAATCGAAAGCCCCGTAAACTATATTTTCATTACGTTCTGTACCGAATTTTTCATAACGATAACAAAGTTTATATTGTTCTTTACAGTGTTTCAGTTCCAGAATCCTGGGCCAAGTTCACCAACGATAATATTCAGAGATCGCAAAGTGAAAGAGCCGCCTCAAAGCACATGCGAAATGAGATTGAAAGTGTACTTAACGCATGTGCCAACGAAATGTGGCAAGAATGGAATGCCGTCAATGTTGCCTTGACTGGTAGAATGCAAGATACAACGGATGCTAGAAATAAACTCCAAACCCATCTGTCCAAGGTATTAGCAGATCGATTAGATTTTTGAATATTACGGAAAAGTTACCATTGACTAAATATTATAACACGTATTATACCCTTGGATGTTTTACATATCGCAGTGAGCGTATAAATAATGAAATTGAGTGAAAGAAGTTCAAATTTTAATCATGGTACCCTAGTATTAAATGAGCCGTATTGGGACTTTGGGACCTATTTTAAAGCTTTTTTTATAAATCAAGACATTAACTCAAGATTATAAATATCAATTCTAATGTTTTGTTAACCTATAGGTTCTACAAGAAGTCTTTGATATGGAGAAGAATATCGAACTCCTCAAGAAGTCTATCCAAGATAAAGTATCTCCAATGCAGGTTGCTCAGACGCGCCTTGATACAAGAGTCCGTCGACCTAATGTTGAATTGTGCAGAGATCCCGTACAACACAGGTAAGATTGTATAAATAAGTCGAAATAAATCTGAAGCAAAATATATGTGAGGCCAGAGTTTTAGGTATATCCAAACCAACAAATGTCTGTCTACCGATTAATATGCTAAGTCGACATCTATAGATAAACAAGAATTATTCAACTACAAAATTAATAATTCCAATGTGAATGATTTGTAACATTAGTCTGTGTTGACCATTAATACCCAATTTATCAGGTTTACGCAATGATTTGATTATTTTATTTTCAGATTGGTATCAGAGGTATCTGAAATCAGTGAAACTGTTGATTATCTACAGGCTCAACTCAGACAATCTGAGAACACACTACAAGAACTTCTTCGTACCAAATCTACCCTGGAACAGGATCTGTCCGTCAAGAACAACAGTTTGTTCATCGACCGCGAGAGGTGTCTAGGTATGCGTAAGACATTCCCCATGTCCCCCCGAGTGGTATCTTTCTAAGATATTCTAACCGAGCTATGATATTTATCATTATTCATTCCCGGTTTTCGGATATTTTTCATTCGATTCGTTTTTTTCGAGGAGCTTTTTCTGTGACCAAAAAGTATATCCAAGCTGTGATTGTATTATAGCCAGTATTTTCTAAAACAGTATTATTGTAAATATATAAAAAAAACAAAACGGTTGTATCTCATTGTAAGATTTAGATCTGCTCTCTGTCCGGTTCATTATTACGTACTAAATGGAATATGTAACTCTGATCTTAACAATAGCATTATATAGTGAAAAGCAAATAAATTAACAATACAATGTCATGTAGTACGATCATATAAAAGCAACAGAATTTGTAACCAATATTAAATTGAATTCCGATAATAAGCATTAGAATAATTCTTATAATTATGAAAAACAAATGAAAAAAATTATATTCATATGAAAAGCAATATAATAATTCTTTTAATTATGAATGACAAATTAAATCTCAATAGAATAATTCTCTCAATTATGAATAACAATTTTCACCGTTAGTATTATTATTATGCATATAAAAGTATGCGATTTATTATTTATTAAAAGTTAAAATTTCATATGAACATTATCAGGAGAACTGAATTAACAATAGCATGATCAGATATGTAGCTCTGATCTTAACAATAGCATTATATAGTGAAAAGCAAATAAATTAACAATACATGTAGTAGGCTACGATCATATAAAAGCAACAGAATTTGTAACAAATATTAAATTGAATTCCGATAATAAGCAATAAAATAATTCTTATAATTATGAATAACAAATGAAAAAAATTATATTCATATGAAAAGCAATATAATAATTCTTTTAATTATGAATGACAAATTAAATCTCAATAGAATAATTCTCTCAATTATGAATAACAATTTACACCATTAGTATTATTATTATGCATATAAAAGTATGCGATTTATTATTTATTAAAAGTTAAAATTTCATATTAACATTATCAGGAGAACTGAATTAACAATAGCATGATCAGCTAAATTGACAACATTTTTTTTATATGTAAAGCAATACAATAATTCTTTTAATTATGAGTGATAAGTTAACAATAACAAATTTAAATGAATGGCAATAACATAACTCTTTCTAATTATAAATAATGAATTTTACATTTTATGCATAAACTTATTGTACGTTTTATTATTACAGTTAAAATTTCACAATCTTTAATAGAATATTGCTTTCCATTCTTCTTCACTCTGCCTGTCACCAAGTTTGTATATATTATAGTTATCTAGCTTATTAATTTATTATTAATTGTTATGATTTGTGTGTTAGTTTATTTGTTAGTATTTATTCAAATTATGATTTATCCATAATCAAATTTCGTCAATGGCTGTGATATGAAAAAAAGGAACCAATTTAAACCGAATATATATATACATACATATAGGTTATAAAAGTTGTTTTATATTTAATGTATGAAGTGATGTAACATAATAAAATATGTTCTATTTATTATAAGTCTCTGTTTAGTGTCAATTATTTATAATTTCGCATTTGATATATTTTAATTAGGCGATCAATTTAATGTATATAATAATATAAGATAGTAAGCTGCCATTGCCAGGCAGGATACGCCCACATTTTCGAAAGATGGATAGGGAACAAGCAATACTGAAAGTGATTTTTCCTACAATGAAAGGCCATAATTCATTAAGTTACACTTTGGGGCCATAATCCATGAAGTTACGGCCAGATACATGCCAATATCGAAAGCAACCGATATTGTAGGGAGATAAAGCTATATTTCAAGTTTTGTTGAAACCGGATAAAAATTGTTACCTGTAGAGTGTCCACAAACAAATTGTGGACGTCCGGACGGACAAACAGGGGCGACGACAATATATGTCCACATAAGGCGATTTTGCGTATAATCAGGGGCCATAATTCAGGAAGTTACGATCCGATATGGGCAAATATCGAAAGGAACCAAGATCTTTGTGTTATAATCATGCATGTCAAGTTTCATCAAAATCGGTTCAAAATTGTGACCTCTATACGGTCAACAAGCCTAAAAACGTGAGTTTTCGTACAATCAGGGGCCATAATCCATGAAGTTTCGATTCGATACATGCCAATATCGAAAGCAGCCATGATCCTAGGAAATATTTGTTAGAAATACCACCCTTCTTTGAAGTGGGCGTAACAACCTGATTTAGTAGCGCACTGCCTTCATACTATCACTGAAATTTGAACTAGTCACACAACTAACGAAATGTCAGCCCTGGTGTTCATTTAAATTACAGGAATAAACTGGGGACGGGAGATCCGCGATGGGTTATTAATCCCCAAAATACTCATTTATTATAAAAATCGACCATTACGGACTCGGGAAATCCCCGAACTTCCCCAATTACAATCAGCTCACATTAATTATTAGCATCGTCCAATGTAGACTGATCATTGCAATGAAGTCTGACCATCTCTCGGAGAACCAGGCCCGTAGCCAGCTTGCTGGCGGAGGGGGGGGGCAGTCCGGCTGATAGGGGGGCCCGGGATGGTTCTCTCCCTCTGGCCATATGGTCGACAACTTTTTGTCAGGGGGGGGCAAGATTATTTCTATGGGCCTGCGGGGAACAAGGTTTAACGATGGTTTCTGATAGAAACCTTGTTCCTCGAGAGATGGTCACGTATCTGGGGCTGTCACCCAATAAGACACACTGAACAGAAACGAGGGAAGCGATTACAAAATATAGTGCAACGTTTTACAATTTGACGAATGGTTATCCTACATGATAAGACTAAGTGATTTCCTCACCGACTCGTCACCCCTTTGGTGATTACATTATACATCTGGATCAGGCGTATTACTTGGTAGTAAACAACCTGGCACCATCGACAGAGACACAAAATCCAAGGTCTTAACGGCGACAAAAAATAAAATGTTTTTGATCAGATAATTTCGGATTTTTCACGGAAATGACAATAATTTGACCTTGACGTTTGAACCGAAAGTTCTTTGTCAAAAATTGTAGCATCCACCGTTTCCTATACCTGTGTGGTTGGAATTCACTGGGTAACTTTGGAGATAAGGCCGTAGAAACTTCCGAAATCTACTCAAATATATAGCAGTGCCAGGAAATCCAGACCAAAGAATGGTAAACTCTCGACAATAATGGTAAACTCTCCGCTGTGTCATTTAATGAACATGCCCACAGAATACATGAAATGAAATGCAGTTTTATGTTATACTGATCGACTCAGGCCGGGCTGATGAAGACGGGCAAATTACAGTGTGCTATGAGGGGAAATTGTACCCGGACTGCGACGATACGACCCACTCTTATATCGAATTCAATCTGCCAAGGGCTCTAATATGTGCCCGCCAATGTGTACATGGGACTTCGGTTTTACGTTCCATCCGAGCGACTATACATTGCCTTCAAAATGGCATTTCGGCAATAAGTACCAACTCTCCATCATGACTGTTTCATTCTATTGTTTTAGAAAATCGAAGACCCTTCCAGGCGCTGCACTGTGTGCCGTAACAATGTCAATCCGATAAGATGAAATATTGATATTATTGCGGGGGGGGGGGGTCAAATAATTATAAACGGAATTACCATTATTTTTTAACAGCCAAAACATTACGAATTTTCTCCCAAACCCATAACTAACCAACGGCTGCCAGGCAGGATACACCCACATTTTGCAAGAGAACAAGCTAAAAAGCAAACACGATGTTTTGTGCAATCAGGGGCAATAATCCAGAAAATTATGGCCTGAAATGCAAAATCAAAAAGGATTGAGATCTTTGGGATGTGTTTGAAGTCTCATGAAAATCAGATAAAAATTGTGGCCTCTACACACTTCTACACAATTTGCGTACAAAGAGCTACCATTTTGTCGTGCAGTTTCGTTTCGATTTTCCCGAAATTCGACCTATATTATGGTAGAATTGTGATGTATTTAAACGGTTTATAATCGGAAAAAAATTGTGATCTCTAGAGAATCCGAAAGCTAAAAATGCGATTTTTTGGGTATCCGCGATTATCAAAAGGAGCCAAGATCTTAGCGTGTAACGGTGATACATTCAAACTTTTTTTTTTAAATCAGATAAAAATTGTGACCTCTATTGGGTCCACAAGCTATAAACGCGATTTTTCGTACAATCAGGGGCCATAATCAGATAATAAAATTGTTGTGACCTCTACAGTGTTAACAAGCTAAAAATGTGATTTTTCGAACAATCGGGGGCCATAATCCATGAAGTTACAGTCCGATAAATGCCAATATGGAATACCGAGATCTTATGGTGATAAACCTATATTTCAAGTTTCATTGAAATCGGATACAAAATATGACCAGTAGAGTGTTCACAAACAACTGTGGAGGAGACGGCAATATACATCCACATGAAAATGTGGGCGTATAAAAATGTGAACACGTTTGAAATTTACGACCTCCAAATTAGATATACCTCTTTTTTATGCCATAGCGAACAAGTTTCTCATATTATAGCGGGTTGGTAGGATTTCATGAGTTTGAATTGAAACCTATAGGTCTCGTGGTTCCCTCTTGTCATATTCCCGAAATGACCTAGTTGTGTTGATTGGACGTTAAACCCCACTTCTCTCTCTCTCTCTCCCTCGTGTCAGTGTATAGGATTTAGGGCCTGGTAAGGGACAACGGATAGTGTTTCGGGTGGGAATGAAAACCAAGGTCCCGTGTACACATTGGCCTGCACGTACAGGATCCCCTGGCAGTTGGAATTCGATATACAAGTAGACCGTAGCGCCACATAGTACATTCAATGATAGTAGATGCAGAACAGTAAGACGTTAATTCCAATTCATTTCATTTCCGTTTAAAACAAAACGTCCATCTACCTTTAGGGGGTTGAATGGCCGAATGGTTAGCTCGTACGTGCTGTGTCATAAGGTCTGCCATTGAGTCAACTGGTGTGTTTCAACTGATACATTCAATGATAGTAGATGCAGAACAGTAAGACGTTAATTCCAATTCATTTCATTTCCGTTTAAAACAAAACGTCCATCTACCTTTAGGGGGTTAAATGGCCGAATGGTTAGCTCGTACGTGCTGTGTCATAAGGTCTGCCATTGAGTCAACTGGTGTGTTTCAACTGGTGTGATTTCGATTCCCCGGTTATACGTGACAAGTAGTAGGATCGCCTGTTCAACGTAAGATTCCTAAACTCAAGCGGAATCGGCCGGGGAATCGGCCTCTCTTATAGTCTCCTTATCTAAATTCGGCCGCGATTCCAACAAAAAATAGATAATGATAACCGATAATCTGATCAACGTTTAGAAAAATTCTACGTACGTCACCCATACTTCCGTATCTGAAACAACTTCCCTGAGCCTAAAAGTAACGAAGTTTTCAGATGATTGATCAAATTTGTTTATTTTGTTATACACGTGTCTATCCTTTCTGGTTAACAATAGCAATTGAACTCTTAGAAAGATTTTCAAGTTGACCCTTGATAGTCGCCATCGTAGTATAGAAAAAGGAGATCATCTACTTCAGAGATTCAAGTGCTGTATGAAAAAATAACAAGTTAACGGTGTTGGCAAGCTGTGGGTTTATGGCCTATCATAATCCCTCGTCCGGGGATTGAATTCAAACAAGCAATAGTCCGATTACGTTGTTGTTGAAACCCGGTCCTATTAAAATAAACGGTGGATTACACCAGTATATGATTAAGATTATTTGTTGGCAACGTAAGGGTCTATAGTTACCGGTTTTAAATCATTAATAAATGATATGATTTATTAAGAACCTTGTTATACATAGTATATCACGTAAATCCAATAATCTGATTACCATGAATCTAACCGGCTGTAGTCTACTGTATTGTTGGTTCTGTTTGTGTTTTACGATATTGTCTATTACAACATGGCGTTGTTAATCTAAACTCCCAATATGTAATATTGAATAATAAGTGGAATAAATCTTTAATACCTCCCAACCCTTATGTATATAAACAGCTGCATATTTGAACCTGTACATTGTCTCTGATATCACTTGTGGAAGAAGACGTTAAAAAGTAGTATAGTATAGTGAACTTGTGCAAAAGAAACAACTAAGGTAGTATAATACTGAACTTGTGCAAAAAATCGACCGATTTAGAAACATGGAGTATATGGGCTATACTAAAACTGGTACCTACGCGTCTGCTCCACGCCAGCAGACTCAGTTACCATCCATCATGCAGTCATCTTATAAACCATTTGATACCTATCCAGCACCTTCTCCACTTAGAAGATCTCTCACCAACTTACCATGGAGGCCCAGCACCTACTACCAAACAGCACAGACCAACCCCGGGACATCAATCTCCAGAAGCATGAACGAGCCGTTATCCACCCGAAACCAACTTTCTCAACTAGATAGCCTGAACGTTCCCCCAGTGTTCGCTGCTTCCAGAAATTCACTTTACACCCGATATACCCCAAATGATTGGTCCAGTTCTAATCAAACCAATTATATGTCATCCGATCGAGTCCGAAGTGGTGCTGAACGCGTCCGTTTTGACACTGTTCGTCTATGCCGAGAAACCGAGGACAAGACCCGAAGAACCCAAACAGATGTTGGTAAGAAGCTTGGCGATAGAATTGGTGATATTACTTTTTGGAAGACAGAACTTCATCAGGAAACAGACAACATAATTACTGAAACCAATGCCCTGAACGAAGCCAAGAGAGTTTTGGAGAAAGCTCTAGCGGAAACCGAAAACCCATTACAAGTTGCCCAAGAGTGTCTTTACCACAGGGAAAAGAGACAAGCCATTGATCTAGTCCATGATAACCCAGAGAAGGAACTCATTAAGGTAAATCTTAGTATCTATTATCTATCACAATTGACTATACCTAAATTGTACATAGCATGGGTTTCCGGTCAGTGATGCAGGGCGGAGAACTTGGTCAGAAAAAGTATCTAGTCGTTGGGATGAGACGAAAAAACTGAAGAACCCTTGACACTCTGGGCAAAATTTATCCATAACACACTGTATGACCTTAGCCCAGTCGTTGCAGAAAAGTAGAACGTCAGAGTCCATTTCATTTAATTTGTACATGGCATGGAGTAGGGTCGATTGTCCAACCCCATGTTCTTCCCGATCTTACTAGCCCCCCCCCCCCCAATCTTCCCTGGTTACTGTCGAGCAGACATTGAACCAGTCTATTTCATTAATGCTCAGTAACTGAACAAACCCCGAAAATACTGGATCCTTCCATGTACTAGTATTTGAAATACATGATTATTTTTTATTACAGGAAGTCGACATTATCAAGAGATGCCAAAATAAAATGCGAGACGTCATTGGTCAAGCTAATGTACAAATTGGGTGAGTAACCTTTCGAATGACGAATAAATCATTATTTAATATACGTACTGTAAATTCACTGTTTAAAATGGCGCCAACTACATAGCTCATGATGCTAGTAAAACTAAATAAGCAAATATAGGGACTCTTAACCCAGATATCATTCCGTTTACTTTTATTTACACGTAACATACCCAGGAATAATTTACATGTTAACACAGAAGAAAATGGCAAAACAAAATGTTATTCTTTTCAGATTAAACCGAGCAGCCCAGCATGAATTAGAGAAGGATTCTGGTGATAAGTTCTCTGCCCAGACTTTAGATGAGACTTGCCATGGTATGAGAAATGCTTCACGAGGATTAGCTTTCCATAATGGTGTACACAGAATTGATAACACGTAAGTCTCCCGGTAACTTTTAACTATATGCCAGGGTTGCCCAAAGAGGTAGCCGTCTGAAGATTGGGTCCTCAAAGCCAAAGCAGGGCCTCAAGATCTATGAGGTCTAGGGGGAAAGCTGTATAATATTCTTCACACTGTCACAAGCTCTTATCATACGCAGTGTATAGGCATTAACAACTGTAAACCATCCTCGGATTTGCTCAGTTGAGTTTAAAATACACTTTCATCTACCTCTCGTTACAAGGGTGGGGGTTGGGGTATTAGGGGCCTCATAGGTGGAACAGCCTAGAGCTTCTCTTCATCTAAATCCGGCATCGTGTTCAACGCGTTCTCTTACAATTTATTCTACTCTCCACTTAAATATTTTAAAAGCAAAGAACAGCGATAAAGGTAACATAATGTATATTGTTCTTTACAGTGTTTCAGTTCCAGAGTCCTGGGCCAAGTTCACCAACGATAACATTCAGAGATCCCAAAGTGAAAGAGCCGCCTCTAAGAGCATAAGAAATCTGATTGAAAGTGTTCTTAACACGTGCGTCAGCGACATGGTTCAAGAATGGAATGCCGTCAACGTCGCATTAAATACAAGAATGCAAGATACAGCAGATACCAGAAACAAACTCCAAAACCATTTATCAAAGGTAGAGCAAACGTTTTTGATAGATCAGTCCAATATTTCCCATCAGCGAGAATTAAATCGCTGCAAACTTACCACCCACCATATTAAGGGTGGCGTATCTAACACAAGTTTACCCTGTAGCATTTAGAATAAATGAGTGAACATTTTAAGGCTTACGAGTGACGTCTCTGATATAAGTTTACTTAACCCATCTTCAACAGAAGGCTTGATCTCGGTCTCGTGGTCATTGCTTCAGGAACATGAATTGACGGGTGTACGGGTGCTGTATTTAACATATGTTTTTAAATATTAGTTACGGGATATGCACCCATGTGCATCAAATATCATTTCTAACATTTTTGTTTTTATTTAGGTATTGCAAGAAATCTTTGATATGGAGAAGAATATCGAAATCCTTAAGAAGGCTATTCAAGATAAAGTATCCCCCATGCAAGTTGCTCAGACGCGCCTTGATACAAGAGTCCGTCGACCTAATGTTGAATTGTGCAGAGATCCCGTACAACACAGGTAAGATTCTATGAATAAGTCGGAAAAAGTTTTAGGTAGATCCAATCCAACAATTGACTGTCGGCCGATTATGCTAATTCGACATCTATGGGTAACCGAGAATTGATCAACTATTTAATGATTAATTCCAATGTGAATGGTTTTTAAAAATAATCTGTTTTGACCATAAGTACCCAATTTATCAGTTTTAAACAATGTGAATGAAAATAGTTTGTAAAAATAGTTTGTTTTGACCATTAATACCCAATTTATCAGTTTTACACAATGTTTTTATTCTTTTATTTTCAGATTGGTATCTGAGGTATCTGAAATCAGTGAAACTGTTGATTATCTACAGGCTCAACTCAGGCAATCTGAGAACACACTACAAGAACTTCTTCGTACCAAATCTACTCTGGAACAAGATTTGGCCGTCAAGAACAACAGTTTGTTCATCGAACGTGAGAAGTGTTTGGGTATGCGTAAGACCTTCCCCATGGCCACACGAGTATTATTCTAAACAATTCAAACCGAGTTATGGTGTTTATCATTATTCATTCCAGGTTTTAGGATATTTATTTCGATTTTTCTTTTCGTTGAGCATTTTGTGATCAAAATCGTACAGCCATCTTAATATTCTCTGAAACAGTTATACTGTATATATTAAAGAACAGGTGTATATTATAAGGTTTAGATCTGCTCTCTACCCAGATCATTATATTACATACTAAATGGAATATTTAATTAGCATTGTCAAAAGAATGATCCGGTCAAAACAATATAATCTAAGTAATAATTAATAATGACTAACAAATTTAAAATACTATGTTAAAAAAAAAAGCAATTTAATATTTATTTTGATAATGAGTAACAAATTTTAAATCAATTTGCATAAGGAACATAGAAGTTAAATTATAAAAGTTAAACTAACATATTGTTGCTTCTAGTTGTTTGACATAGCCTGTCATCCAAGTTGTACATGTTGATAGTATATTGTATATAGTATACCTATTGATCGTTAGGATTTAGGTGTTTATTTGTAAGTATTTATTAAAACATTTGTTTGTTAGTATTTATTAAAACTTTATTTGTTAGTATTTATTAAAATTTTGATATATTTATAAACAAATTTCGTCAACGGCTGTGATATGAATGTATATAAACCGAGTGTATATATAAAGTCTTTGATTTTTATGTTGCAAAGTGTAAATTATTTATAAATTTGCATGTGATATATTATATAATGTAAATAATATTATGTATTATAAAACCAATTAAATTTATTTTATATTAAAATTGATTTCCTTTGTTAATATCTGTCCCAGCAACTCTAGTTGAACCAATCTGAGTAAGCAACATCTAATACCAATCAAATTTAATTTAAGTCTGTTATAATAACTAGATCAAATTAGAAATGTGTTTATGCATCTAAATTTGCCTCTTAAAATGTTCGACATCGCCCTTATTGGACAGATTACCTTCATTTGAACAACTCTGAAAAAGAAAAGTATTACTCCAGCAACATTTGGTTGGAATCCACCAACTTGTTCTGGAAGATGTCGTAGGGCTTTAAAATCAATGAAACGCCCTCTGTGGTTAACTGTGGAAAAATATGCCGTAACTTTGTGTTTCAAGTGATTATACTGTTTTAAATCATATCGATCACTATCAAAAAGTCCTTGTATTGGACTTTTATATTATACATCATTTTTATAAACGGAAAATTTCTAAATTGTTTACGTTATGATTGCCAAACTATCGTCCCCTTCTCTAAAAAAGGTATTTAAAAAAAACATCAATAGCCTCTTGGACGGGCATGACACAATTCCACTTATTGTCGGGTCTTGTAGTGACAAACGTACATTTGGTAATAATTAAAATCGATGATTTCCACAGAGATCACGAACGTGAAATTATTACAAATTAAAATGTCGTGATCGCGATTAACACCATTTTATTTCCGTGATTATTACCGTGGCTCTGTTATCAAAAATAGCAAATCTTATACGGGATTGTCAAAATTAACGTTAAACGTACTAATTACTTGGATTGTCAGGTAATACTTATCGACTCTTGGTAACTAGGTGACAAGATTTGACTGGTATCTATGATCAGGTCGAAAGACATCTATGGTATTAACATGTCCGATAAAGAAGAGCCAACAAAATGTTTTTAGGATTCAGATAAAAAAGAAATCACGAAGATGAAGTAGTAAATCAAGGCATATTATGTAGTGGATCAAGGTAGGCGTATAACACTATAATTCACCGTATCTTGATGTCCGATTGGGTTTATTCGCGGTCGGACATATGGCAATCCACGCAGGACATGTCCAGTCTATACGGGCGAAACACAATGCTTGTAGCAGACCCGAGGGTGGTGTAAATTCCATCTGTCACCTGTTTTTTTTTCAAAGCAGATAAACCAACAAACAAAAGGTTAAATAAATAATGTTTTATCCAATTACTTGATACATAAATAAATCTGTTAAATATAAATCCTCGTTGTCAACACTACCATAAGGCTGGGTTACCAGGGTTAAGTCGATTTGGATTATTTAAGCATATAACCCATGTACCTAAATCTTTACCACCGCAAAGTACCTAGCACCTGGATTCAAGGCGGGTTTCGTTGGTTCAATAAACAAGGGTTACGCCAGTTTGGATTGTTCTTTGGTGCAGTGTGGGGCGTACCCCTTGTTTATTTAACTCGCGGTGGTATAACTCGATGCGCCAACATAGACAATTAATGAATTTGGAATGTTCATACCTCATGCATCTGCGGATTTGGTGAAATAAAGATCTTCGGGCCACCAAAGCTGGTTTAGACGTTATTGCGTGCGCAGTGGGCCTACCCTAACCCGATTCCCCCACATATTTACGGTATTATATCTCGAAAAGCCAGCATAGGAGAATTCTGGATATTTGTATTCTAGTAGGTAATTCATACTTTGACTCTGTGAAATACAAAACATTTTAGCACCGAATCTGGTTTGGGTGCTTTTTGATGCAGCGTGGGGGGACCCCTTGTTTATTGTACTCAATAACCCCACCTCGAATCCGGATGCTAGGAAGTTTTCGGTGGTATAACTAGATATGCCAACACAGAAAGTTAATGAAGTTTGGCATGTTCATATTTTATCCATCTGTCGACTTGGAGCCATAAAAGCTATTTTAGAAGTTATTGCGGGCACGATGAGCCTACCCTAACCTGATTCCAATATGGTTTTAGTATGTTTTCGTTGATATTTCTCGAAAAGCCAACATAGGAAACCTCTGAAATTTTGTATTCTAGTAGTTTATTCATCCCTTGATTCCATGAAACAAAATACATTTTTGCTACCAAAGATGATTTAGGTGCTTTTAGCTTTGTGATGCAGCTTGGGCGTACCCTTTGTTTATTGAACCCATGATAATCGGTTCGAATCCGGGTGCTAACAACTTTGTCATGGCAAATCTCGATACGCCGTCATAGAGATTTGCTGTAATTTGGCATGTTCATATCTTATGCATCTGTCGAATTGGTGAAAATAAGATCTTGCACATGGAGCCACCAAAGCTAGTTTAGAAGTTATTTTTTACACAGTGAGTCTACCGTAAAATACTTAAGTATGTTTACGATAATATGTCTCGAAACGCCAACATAGAAGATTTCTCGAATTTTACAGTCTATTAGTTTATTGATGCCTTGATTCTTTGAAAAAAATATTGCCACAAAGCTGGTTTCGGTGCGTTTTGACGCAGCGTCGACGTACCCCTTTTCTGCGTGCTCAGTTAGCCTAGTGTGCGATATATCAGTATGTTTACTGTAATAGTATATTTTTTTCTTGGGGGGGGGGGGGGTATTACATAATATATACTTTGTCTTAAAATGTTATTTTCCAATATAAAGGTAACAGTAATTTCCGTGATAATTATATCTAGGTTTTTATTGGCGCTAGGAATATGTGTGCTAACTTCATTAATTTCCGTCATAGTTCGGATTTTTTTTCCGTATGCAAATGAGGTTCGTCGTAGATCCCATATGGGGTATATGTTCCACTATGCAAGATTCTATGATGCATGTGTCTATTATATAACTGCTGAATGCAGAAGTGGTATTGTGTAAAAAAAATATTATACCGAAAAGTTTATTCCGACGTATTTTAACACCGTGAAATTGGTATTGTTGAGCAATGGAATTGCAAATTGTAAAATTAAAATACGTATTTTGGACAAATGACATTTGAAGTTTGCATCGTGAACAATGAAATAATACTGGCAACGTTATCCTTCCATAGGTATTGGATGTTGCTTACTAAGATTTGTTTAGCTGGAGTTGCTCGGATAGATATAAACAAAGGAAAGCAGTTTTAATATAAAATAAATTTAATTGGTTTTAAAATACATAATATTATTTACATTATATAATAAATATCACATGCAAATTTATAAAAAAAAATGACACTTTGCAACATAAAAAATCAAAGACTTTTAATAAATCATAAAATATATATACACTCGGTTTATATACATTCACATCACAGCCATTGATGAAATTTGTTTATAAATATATCAAAATTTTAATGAATACTAACAAATAAAGTTTTAATAAATACTAACAAATAAACACCTAAATTCTAACGACCAATAGGTATACTATATACTATCTACATGTACAACTTGGATGACAGGCTATGTCAAACAACTAGAAGCAACAATGTGTTAGTTTAACTTCTATAATAAAACTTCTATGTCCATAATTAAATTGATGTAAAATTTGTTACTCATTATCAATATAATTATTAAATTGCTTTTTATTCGAACATAGTATTTTAAATTTGTTATTCATTATTTATTATTACTTAGATTATATTGTTTTGACCGGTTCATTCTTTTGACATGCTAATGAAATATTCCATTTAGTATGTAATATAATAAACCGTGTAGAGAGCAGATCTAAATCTTATAATATACACCTGTTCTTTAATATTTACTGTAATACTGTTTCAGAAAATATTAAGATGGATGTACGATTTTTATCACAAAATGCTCAACGAAAAGAAAAATCGAAATAAATATCCCAAAACCTGGAATGAATAATGATAAACACCATAACTCGGTTTGAATTGTTTAGAATAATACTCGTGTGGCCATGGGGAAGGTCTTACGCATACCCAAACACTTCTCACGTTCGATGAACAAACTGTTGTTCTTGACGGACAGATCTTGTTCCAGAGTAGATTTGGTACGAAGGAGTTCTTGTAGTGTGTTCTCAGATTGCCTGAGTTGAGCCTGGAGATAATCAACTGTTTCACTGATTTCAGATACCTCAGATACCAATCTGAAAATAAAATAATTAAAACATTGCGTAAACCTTATCAATTGGGTAATAATGGTCAACACAGACTGATTTTACAAATCATTCACATTGGAATTAATAATTTAATGGTTGAATAATTCTTCGTTATCTATAGATGTGGACTTAGCATATTAATCGGTAGACAGTCAATTGTTGGATTGGATCTACCTAAAAGTCTGGGCTCACATATATTGGGTAATAATGGCCCAACGGACTATTTTTTAAAGTTCATTCACATTGAAATTAATCATTAAATAGTTGAATAATTCTCGAATATCTACAGATGTCGACTTCAGAGTCAATTGTTGGTTTGTATCTACCTAAGACTTTTTCTGACTTATTTAGAGAATCTTACCTGTGTTGTACGGGATCTCTGCACAATTCAACATTGGGTCGACGGATTCTTGTATCAAGGCGCGACTGAGCGACCTGCATCGGGGATACTTTATCTTGAATAGCCTTCTTGAGGATTTCGATATTCTTCTCCATATCAAAGATTTCTTGTAATACCTATATGTAAACAAAAATGTTAGAAATGATATTTGATGAACATGGGTACATGTCCTGTAGCAAATATTTAAGAACTTATGTTAATTACAGTACCCGTACATTTTAAAGTACTCTTTTATTTACTCTGAATGCTAAGGTCAAGCAATGTTCCTGAAGCAACGACCGAGAAACCGAGATCAAACCTTCTGTCGTAAGGTTTAAAATGTTCACTCATTTATTCTAAATGCTACAGGGTAAACTTGTGTTAGATACGCCACCCGTAATATGGCGGGTGATAAGTTTTCGGTGATTTCATTTTCTGTGCCTGGAAATGTTTGACTGATCTATCAAAAGCTTTTGGCTTACCTTTGATAAATGGTTTTGGAGTTTGTTTCTGGTATCTGCTGTATCTTGCATTCTATTATTTAATGCAACGTTGACGGCATTCCATTCTTGCCACATGTCGCTGACGCATGTGTTAAGAACACTTTCAATCAGATTTCTTATGCTCTTAGAGGCGGCTCTTTCACTTTGCGATCTCTGAATATTATCGTTGGAGAACTTGGCCCAGGACTCTGGAACTGAAACACTGTAAAGAACAATAGAAATTATGTTACCTTTATCAATGTTCTTTGCTTTTGAAATATGTCATTGAAGACTATTGAAGAGTAGAACAAATTGTTGGAGAACGCCGTAAAGACTATGTCGGATTAAGATATAGAGAAGCTCTAGGCTGTACCACATGATTCCCCTCCTACCCCCCACTCTTGTAACGAGGGTTAGATTGTTTTAAACACAACTGAGTAAAACCGAGGATGGTGGACGGATGTTTATGCCTACACTGTACACTGCGTATAAGAAGGGCTTGTGACAGTGTGTAGTGGGAAGAATATTATACAACTTGGCTCCGAAGACGGCTCACTCTTTGGGCAAACCTGGCACTGAGTAAAGATATAGTTAAAAGTTACCAGGAGACTTACGTGTTATCAATTCTGTGTACACCATTATGGAAAGCTAATCCTCGTGAAGCATTTCTCATACCATGGCAAGTTTCATCTAAACTCTGGGCAGAGAACTTATCACCAGAATCCTTCTCTAATTCATGTTGGGCTGCTCGGTTTAATCTGAAATCAATAACATTTTGTTTTGCCATTTTCTTCTGTATGTACATGTAAATTATTGCTGGGTATGTTACGTGTAAATAATATCAAACAGCATGATACCTGGGTTAAGAGTCCCTATATTTGCTAATTTAGTTTTACTAGCATCATGAGCTATGTAGTTAACGCCATTTTAAACAGTGATTTTACAGTACGTATATAAAATAATGATTTCTTTGTCATTCAAAAGGTTACTCACCCAATTTGTACATTAGCTTGACCAATGACGTCTCGCATTTTATTTTGGCACCTCTTGATAATGTCGACTTCCTGTAATCAAATATAATAGTGTATTTTAAATACTAGTACATGGGGGAATCAGGTATTTTCGAACTATGTTCAGTTACTGAGCATTAATGAAATAATGTGGTCCGATCGACACTGACCAGGCTATCTGTAGTGAGGGGAGGAAGGGGGCTGGGGGTAATCGGGAGGACATAGGTCATACAGTGTGTTATGGATAGGTTTTGCCCAGAGTGTCAAGGGCTCTTCAGTTTTCTAGTCTAATCCCAACGACTAGATGCTGTTCTGACCAGGTTTCCCCGCCCTGCACCACTGACGAGAAATTGTGTTTGAGTGGACGTCAAATCCCATTTCTCTCCTCTCAATGACGAGAAACCCATGCTATGTACAATTTAGGTGTATAGTCAATTGTGATAGATAATAGATACTTAGGCTTACCTTAATCAGTTCCTTCTCTGGGTTATCATGGACTAGATCAATAGCTTGTCTCTTTTCCCTGTGGTAAAGACACTCTTGGGCAACTTGTAATGGGTTTTCGGTTTCCGCTAGAGCTTTCTCCATAACTCTCTTGGCTTCGTTCAAGGCATTGGTTTCAGTAATTATGTTGTCTGTTTCGTGATTAAGTTCTGTCTTCCAAAAAGTAATATCACCAATTCTATCGCCAAGCTTCTTACCAACATCGGTTTGGGTTCTTCGGGTCTTGTCCTCGGTTTCTCGGCATAGACGAACGGTGTCAAAACGGACGCGTTCAGCACCACTTCGGACTCGATCGGATGACATATAATTGGTTTGGTTAGAACTGGACCAATCATTTGGGGTATATCGGGTGTAAAGTGAATTTCTGGAAGCAGCGAACACTGGAGGAACGTTCAGGCTACCTAGTTGAGAAAGTTGGTTTCGGGTGGATAACGGCTCGTTCATACTTCTGGAGATTGATGTCCCGGGGTTGGTCTGTGCTGTTTGGTAGTAGGTGCTGGGCCTCCAGGGTAAGTTGGTAAGGGATCGTCTAAGTGGAGACGGTGAAGGATAGGTATCAAATGGTTTATAAGATGACTGCATGATGGATGGTAACTGAGTCGACTGGCGTGGAGCAGACGCGTAGGTACCAGTTTTAGTATAGCCCATATACTCCATGTTTCTAAATCGGTCGGATTGTTGCACAAGATTTCTATACTATAATACCTTAGTTGTTATTTTTGCACAAGATCACTATGCTATACCACCTTAGCTATTAACGTCTGCTTCCACAAGTGATATCAGAGACAATGTACAGGTTCAAATATGCAGCTGTTTATATACATAAGGGTTGGGAGGTATTAAAGATTTATTCCACTTATTATTCAATATTACATATTGGGAGTTTAGATTAACAACGCCATGTTGTAATAGACAATATCGTAAAACACAAACAGACCCAACAATACAGTAGACTACAGCCGGTTAGATTCATGGTAATCAGATTATTGGATTTACGTAATATACTATGTATAACAAAGTTTTTAATAAATCATATCAAAAATAATCTCATTTCCGTCTTTGGAGGATATGGTCAGTCATTTACAGGTAAATATATTTATCCAAATTGACATCAGAATCAAATTTTGGAAATCCAAAGCACTCACTGATTGTGAAATCTGTACAAAATCCCCAAAAATGTGAAAACCTTACATTGCGACAGTTTGATCAACATTTCGAACATAATTTTTCCGGTTGGCATTATGCATACATTTGATCCAAATTTGTTGTTACAGTCTGATAAATCTCGATACGCCAAAATAGACAGTTAATGAGAGAGGGATAGAGAGAAAGAGAAAAAGAGAGAGATTGGGTTTAACGTCCACTCGACACAAACTAGGTCATTTTGGACTAACACATGGTTTAATTTTATTTCAATAATTAGCTTGCGCATAGGGGTCTTTAGCAGTTGGAGAAAACCCGTAGAAAGTTAATGAATCTTGGCATGTTCATATCATATCTAGCTGTCGATTTAATGGCATAAAGATCTTGAAGCCACCAAAAGTAGTTTTATTGCGTGCGCCATGAGCCTACCCTACCCGATTCCCCCATGGTTTTAGTACGTTTACGGTGATATTTCTCGAAAAGCCAGATAGGAAGCTTCTGTAATTTCCTATTCTAGTTTATTAATCCCTTGATTTCGTGAAACCAAAAACATTTTGTGATGCAGCTTGGGTGAAATTTGGCATGTTCATACCTTATGCATCTGTCGAGTTGGTGTAATAAAGATCTCTGGAGCCACCAAAGGTAGTTTAAGCGTAATTGTGTCCGCAGTGAGCCTACCCTAACCCGATTCTCCAATATTTTAGTATGTTTATGGTAATATATTTCGAAAAGCCAACACAGGAGTTTTCTCGAAATTTGCAGTCTAGTAGTTTATTAATCCCTTGATTCTGTGGGAAAAAAAACATTGTTGTGTCGCTAAAGCTGGATTTGATGCATTCCATGCAGCGTACAGTATGGTTTTTTTTCTTGGGGGGAGGGGGTCTATTACATATATACTTTGCATAAATATGTCTTAAAGTGTTATTTTCTAATATAAAAGTAACAATTATTTGAGTGATAATTATATCTGGGTATTGGCGCTAGATGTGTGTTTACTTCATTAATTTCGGTCGTGGTTCTGACTTTTTTCCGTATGAAAATGATGTTCGTCGTTGATGCAATATAAGGTATATGTAAAAAAATATACTGTATTTTGTATATTTTTGAAAAGTGTATTCTGTATTGGTATTGTTGAGCAATGGAAATTGCAAATTGTAAAATTAAAATATATATTTTGAACGACTGCAATTTGCAGTTTGCTAAGTGAACAATGAAATAATATTGGCAACGTTATCCTTCCAAACATACCCACCAAATTTAATTCAAGTCTGTTGTGATAACTAGACAAAATTAGAAATGTGTTTATGCATCTTAATTTGGCTCTTAAAATGGATCGAAAGCCGTCCTTATTGGACAGATTAACTTCATTTGAACAACTCTGAAAAAGTAAAGTATTACTCAAGCAACATTTGGTTGGAATCCACCAACTGGTTCTGTAAGACGTCGTAGGGCTGTAAAATCAGTGACAGGTTATTCCTACTTTAAGAACAAATGTATCCACGACCATCAAACGCCCTCTGTGGTTAACTGTTGAAAAATATGCCGTAAATTTGTGTTTCAAATGTTTATACTGTTTTAAATCATATCGATGGATCACTATCAAAAAGCCATTGTAATGGATTTAGCTTTTCATATCATACATAATTTTTATAAACAGAAAAATTCCAAACGGTTTGCGTCATGATGCCAATTCAGGATTTTCTTCTCTATATGACGGTATTTAAAAATTAAATCCTCAAATTATCGGATTTCTACTTATTATCGGGTCTTGTAGTGACAAACGCGAATTTGGTAATAATTAAATTCGTTGATTTCCACGAGAGATCATGTAACATCTACCGTGAATTTCAAAATGAAGTCTTAGTTCATTATTGAAAATAAGCTAACTTGTGTTTATTTATAGTTAATAATAGTAATAGGGGCGCTTTCCGGTAGATATATTTTTCATATGCACAGCATCTTTAGCTGCCCTGTGAATGTTTCTTTAACTAGGGAAATGATCAAAATAAGGCATGGTGGCGAATAGTGCGCCTACTGAAACTATTACAGATTAAAATATTGGGAATGCCATTCACACCATTTTATTTCTGTGATCATTTCCATGGAGATGTTATTATGAAAGCTTATACCGGATTGTCAAAATTAAAGGAGCTAAGTCTCTAACTCAATATTTTCAATAATATTCGAAATTAGAAACACGAATTAGAGAATTCACTATTGATCAATTTCAATCAATAGTGATGTTATCTTGCCGTAAAACTATAGGATCCTAATATCCAATATTAAAGATAACCAATAATGTTAGAATTTTGAGTTGAATTCACCATACGTTAATGCCTGAATGGGCTTATTCGAGGTTGGACTTCTGTCAATCTGCATAGGACATTCCAGAATATACGGACGAAACACAATCTCTGTGGAAGGCCCTTGGTTGTGTATATTCAATCAGATAACAAGAAACACAAGGTTGAAAAAATAATCTTTATCCATTTACTCTATACATAAATAAATCTTCTAAATCTGAATCCTCGTTGTCAACACTACCATAAAGATGAATATTACCCAAGTTAAGTAGATCTGGATCATTTAAGCATGTAACCCATGTATCTAAATCTATGTCAGTCTGTAATACAACAAAAAAAAGTTTGATGAAATTTATGCACAATGACAAGGGTGCAAATTATGTTGGAAATTCTGATAAAACTGTCACAATGTAAGGTTATCGATTTTGATGATCTTGTAGCGATTTCACATTCAGATAGTGCTTTTGATTTGTGATTTTAATTTCCAAAATTTTATTATGATGTGGATTCGATAAATAATTTACTTACCTGTAAATGACTGACCATACTCTCTAAAGATGGAATTGATATTATTATTGTTCCTTTTCTTCTAAATGTATTTCTAACAAATATCCACATCCTTTTATAAAAAACAAAGAAAAAAACAGTTTAAATACTTAAAATATTCAAACAAGCTATTGATCCTTATAAATCTATATTTTGTTTCATTTTTTTACTTTATATATAACTTTATACTTTCGATGGCATCCACTACATGAATCCATGCCAAACAAAATTTTGAACTATAACAAATGAAATGACATAGGATCTGTGTATCTATCTCTAGATTTGTTTATATTCAAGAGGTTGCTAATTCATTTTCTAAAAATTCCAAAATCACCTGCTTCTTTTTGCGATATTGCACATAATTCAAATTACTGATACTCCATGATAACTTCAGCATAAACTGTTAAATATATCAAGTTGCCTGGTTTGGTTAATAAGGTAGAACTACCATATCATAAATTTTATCAGTTTATTTAATTCAATCTTACCTTTCTTGGTCTGATATTGGCAAAAAAAAATCAAAAACATTGTGAAATACAATAACATCACCTACAATAAATATATTTAAATAAGCCTTTTTCTCCATTGATAATTAATTCAAAGCCATTCAATTTTATCTATAATTCTTTTTAAATATATATTAATGTTTACCATGTTCACAGACTTGAACAGACAAAAGTAAAGATAACTTAGCTAAGCTTATTCAAATCTAATATTAGCAAATTCCACAGGTTTTGATTTAAAAATCCTGTTGAGAACTCCTGCTTTATATCATGTTCACAAGATTTCATGAATTTGAATGTAAACTAGGGATAACTCAATATCTAAAATGTATTAAAACACCAATGCCATAACACCAAACGATTACTATGAAATCTTTCAAACAAAAATTGGACAGTTCAATAGAATGAGGGACTAAAAAGCAAAGGACAATATACATCCATATTAAAAGTGGTTAAAAACAAAATCATGGTTATCATCAAAACATACTTCTTCAGAGAACACCACTATACATATAGAAATATTTAACAAATTTTCTGTTGATTTGCTACCTGTGTTGGTTTCAAATCTAGCCTACATTTAACTGCTATCTTTTTTCAAGTTTTTTAAAAAATAAAATCTTACTTTCACTTGCCAACTGTCCTTGATTAAAAATATCATCTTCAATAACCTATAAAGAAGAATATAATACATTATCGCATTAAAACAAAAACACTTGTATGTTTATTAAAAAAATTAGATATAAGAGTGAAACTATTGTTTACAGGTCCTAATTTTCCTGGGGCCCAAATGTGATGGCCTCAAACATTCATGGGGGAATGCTGGTTAATCTGATCCAAATATGTGGGGGTGGATCGTGTCAACGAAGTGTGATGGAAAAACACACACAGAGACTTCTTTGATTTTATTTATATAGATAGATACATGTAGATTATCATAAGCTAATTAGTATTATCTACGGACAGGGGTGCAAGCTATCAGGTTAATGTATATTTGGTTATATATATACTGGTACATGTGCATGTATATACAGACAGTCCAATCCAATCTCTTCTTACCTGTATTCGATCACTCATATTATATTTGTCTATAATTTGTTTCTGTATTTCACAAAATGAACTATCAATCTCAACACCTGTTATTTTTTTACTGTTACTGTATAGAAAGGCCTAAAAAATAATTCAGTGGCATTTGTAAGTTAAGATAGGTTTCCAAAAAAAACCAAAACATATGTTCAAGGCAGGTAAGTCGTTCAAGCAGGCCAAAACGGTTGTTAACTTATAGTGTGATTTTCTAGGTAAAAAAACAAAAACATTCAGCAGAGTTTTGACAAGATTCTAAATCATAATAAAAGGTCATAACTTTATAAAATTAAACATCAAAAAATCTTTTTTTTAATTAAATAATTAGACAAAACATCTTTCCATGAATGTCAGCCATTACAATGCAGTGTAGAAGTCAGAAATAAAACCAAGAAATGAAATCGTAATCTAATTTGAACAAGTCTGTACCTACCCCATATAATACACCACCAGTTCTGGAACCTATATCTAATATAGTTTTATTACTCAGATCAGGTACTAAATATTGAAATATATACTTGATTTGTTTGATTGAGGTTGAATGACTTATATAATCTGGAAATAGAACAATGTTAAAACATGTTGAGGGCAACCTACATCAATTGATCATGTATTGATTTACTGTACTGCACTCAAGACATTTATCAATCTATCGAACGGCAACAAAAGATTTCTAGTAAAGCCGATTCTGGAATATAGACTTTAATGAAAAAAAAACATCTGAAATATTCTAATTAATTTAAACAGAGAAATCTAAAATATATTTCAGAGATGAAACTGGTTAATTCTGTCAAAAACGATGTTAAGATCTATTTATTGTAGTTCCAAGCAACCCTCTGAGGCTCTGTGATACATTTCATTGGAAATAATAACATCTTGTTCTCAGGTTTAAACAGTGATAATGTCTATTACTCAAACGGATGCACAGTGACAATTTCCCAATCCAATATACTTTAATCTTTTGACGTTTCAAGTGACTAATATATATTATAAATGTTATTATTCTTGAGTGTTACCATGGAATTGTTGATGGCAAATGGATGAGAGACAATTGGGCCCATCCATAAAGTATGTACGCTTGAAGGGGGGGGGGGGGGGGGGGGTAACGCCGAATGCGTACAGGTGCGTTAATTCAATGGCAAAATGTGCCTACAGGAGCGTACAGGGGGGGAGGGGGGGGTCTGAATTTTACCCATTTTGAGCGTACGTACTTTATGGATGGCCCCATATGACAATATTAAAATTAATATCTAAATAACATACTCAAGGGCTGTACATCCTGAGATCCACATCCAGTACAAAAGTTTCGATTTAGTTTGCCTTGATCCACTAAATGATCAATGCCTTTTTCATCATAGAGAAAGGCATCTACATGAACTGTAATATTAGGATCACAATCCGCATTCTGCAACAAATATAATGAATGTCATTTGAGGGAGTTTGATTTTATTACACATCTATATTAAACCTATACATGCGTTATTTTACATACGCTGCATCAATAGGACCTGGGATATTATATAGTTGAGCTATTTATATTCTATTTGGTTAAAGATACATTATGGGAGATGAGATAACGAGTTGGCAGTTCTCACTATAATAGTTAAAAACTACATAATGTAAAGGCAATTTGCTGAAAATTTCAGTCAAATTGATACACTATGAACCGTGAACCATTCGAATGAAAGTTCCGCTTAGGCTCGATCATCATTACTGAAGTCGGTAAGGTTGAAACCAATAGTCTTGATTACCCATTTATTTGTTTAATCATGAAGGAAAGTTTTCTTGCAAATCAGACAACAATCCAACAATTATTGCAGTCTAGCCTTACCATCAAGAGCTAATTATGGTCTGAGTTTATAATTTATATAACATCTGAAGCCTAAATTAAGACTTGCACTAATTAGATTTAGCTCTTAAATAATGTAACTTTCAGTGTTTAATAATGAAATTGACAACTGATAATTTCTCCATTGCCTTCAATATTAATTCTTGTCTCTTTTCCCAAATTTTCACTGTGGAAAACGCTTTCTACAATGTCTTGCTAAAAAGGATCTAAAAGATTAAACATAATCAATCTCCTATGATCTATTATCCTTCCAGGGAATCATAGTGGCTAAGTGGATAAGGCGCTGGTTCGCTAGCCTGGAGGTCGGGTGTTCGATCCCTGCATTGGCCGAGAAAGTTCATCTCGATTTTCTGACGTGATTTTCCCTTGTCAGTGATGCAGAATGAGGGCCTGACAAGGACAGCTGCCTAGTCGTTCAGGTGGGACGAAAAACCAAGTCCCGTGTACACATTGGAGTGCACGTAAAGATGCCTTGGCGGTTGGAATTGGATATAAGAGTAGGCCGTAGCGCCGCTGCCCGGGCAAAATTCCTCTCATAGCACACTGTATGGCGTATGCCCGTCTTCAATTAGCTCTAGTTAAGTGCATAACAGTAGGACGTTAAACCCTATTTCATTCATTCTATTATCCTTCCACCTCAAAATCATGCATATTATTCACCAAAACCTGGCAGAAAATGTGAATCAAAACCCTTTTTCCATCTATCAACAAAAATTATCATGCAAAAGAGAAAGGGATATTATATATGTATAAATATATATATATGTGTTAACAGAAAAAACTACATTGAGGGGATTTCAGGGTGGTCTGTATCCAAACAAATAAATATGGGTTATCTCCCTTATATAACTACAAGTCTACAACTGGCGTCTGCTACTCTACATGTTGTCATTTGCCATGAAAGCTGTGTCTTGCAAGGATGTCACATCGTAGTTGATTTTGACTGAATAATAACAATAAAGGGAGAGAAAAATTAATTGAATAATGGTGGTAGAACTACAAGTATGAAAGGTAGGTGCAGCTAGGTGCTGCTTTTTTATGGCTAAATTTGGAATATTATTGGTTGAGTCAAAGAAAACAGCTTCACATGCTTAAAAATAACATTCTAAACAAAATAAAACTATGTCTTCAATTTTTGAAAGTAAACTTATCACAGCAGATTCCCTTCAATATAACAAAGTCCAATCAAAAAAAAGTTTTCATAAGGCCAAATCCTTTAAGGGCATTATTGGTAGTTTCCACTGAATTTTCTCAATTTTTTAGGCCTACTTTTTATGCCTAAGCACGAAACATTAAAAAAATTGATTTCAGATAAAATTGTAATTGTTTCAGAAATCCAACTATAAATTATTATGTTTCCAATACCATTCAGTTATCTGTAGACTGTACAACACTACCAAGTTCAAGTTATGGTATTTGTATCTTGAATTTATTTGTTAGTATTTTGATATATTGGTCTAAGAAATATAATTTTAGCATACAGTAATAACCATTTTTTACCGGTAATGAAATATAACTTTTTGGCTATTTAAATATCGTTTTTATTACACAAATTGCTTCTTTATTTCTTTATAGAAATCATACTGATGTTTGAGAATTTGAAGTTTATTACCATAACTTCAAATGAAGAGATCAATATAGAATTATCCACGATATATTTCTCACATTCATTGGTTTTTAATTGCAACCATCTCTTTCAGCATACAGAATTCTAACATAACCTTAATACATTGAAATACAAACTTAAATTTTAAATGACAGACTAACTACACAGCTAGCAATAGTGTTTGAGCAAAATAAAAGTACTGTAGTCGTAGACCTTAACACGTTTGACTGTCGACTACGAGTATACTCGTAGTCATGGTTACCACGCCTGTGCCACTACGAGTATACTCGTAGTAAACATTATTGACTTGGTATATTAATATAAATCCTTGGCAATGGTGATGAACCGTATTATATGATGCGGCACTGAAAAAGAACATCCGGTAAAGATGGCCTTTAGCCAGTCCCGCACAATGAGTTGTATGCTGGCATATGAGTTAATACCGGAAATGGTCGGCATGTGTGGTGCGCACTTCAAACTAGGGTCGGCAGCGAACGTGTTAACATTGTATATTCATCATTAATTATAAACAAAAAATTCAATATAATAATACTCTGTTGACAACATACTCTATAATAACATCAATCCTAAGCTGATATGGCTTCCATACCTGTGTAATATCATGTACACGCCATTGAATTTTATAGGGACATGGCAGAGGTTGACTACATCTCCTTTTGACAGTTTGGATTTAAAAAATATTTAAGTTTTTCTGCGTGTAAATTGACCGATGATTCACGAGACATATCGGAAAAATTAAAACTCAAGCAGTCATGACTGGCATATATGGCGTTTCAAAAGCAACGATTCAGAACATGTCATTTTTAAGAGGTGAGTAAAATTAGAACATTTGTGTAAATTGTAGGTAAACTTACTGGTCCTACTTTAGGTACTAATATAGTTTCTGTCTTAGATGTAGCTGTAACAGGTAATATTTCTTGTATTTCATCTCTTATACTTTCTAGTATCATATCTTCGTTTGTAGACTGTGTAGACAAACCATTAATCTTTTCAACTACAATAAAAAAAATCACCCACAAATTATTTTTCGACTAGTAGTGTACAAAGAAAACTTGGGCTGACTTTAAAATGTTCATTTTTTGTCTTAGATAACCAGGAGCCCATATTTTCACAGTAAGATAGCAACATTGATAAATATCTATCCATTGTCAAAGAGCAGATATAAATGTAATGTGAGTGTATTTATGCGTTACCCTTTCAATGAAGAAGGCCAAATCAGTTAGAAGTAGAAGTAGGAGACATATTTTTTAACCGTGTGTTGTGTCGCTCATACTGTTTCTAGCAAGGTAAGGCAAGGTCTTATTTTCTTACTAAGATGTTCAGTTACAATTTGTCAGTCATTGATAGGGAATGAATGAATGAAATGGGGTTTAACGTCCTACTGTTATGCACTTAACCTGAGCTAATTGAAGACGGGCATATGCCATACAGTGTGCTATGAGGGAAATTTTGCCCGGGCAGCGGCGCTACGGCCTACTCTTATATCGAATTCCAACTGCCAAGGGATCTTTTACTTGCACTCCAATGTGTACACAGGACCTCAGTTTTTCATACCATCCTAACGACTAGGCAGCTGTCCTTGTCAGGCCCTCCTTCTGCATCACTGACAAGGGGAAATCACGTCGGAAAATCGAGATGAACTTTCTTGGCCAATGCAGGGACCGAACACCCGACCTCCAGGCTAGCGAACCAGCGCCTTATCCACTTAGCCACCGTGAACCCCCTTAGAAGTAAAAGGTCGCCCAGTAAAATAGGCGGTAGATTCTTTTGGTCGATTCTTTGCGCCAGTGATTCAATGGGACGTTCCCTGAACGTAGAGGCGATTATAATGAGACCTACGTTCCGAGCTGAACTAACAAACATCAATAATTTTTTGGCTAGGTACGCCAAAATCCGCCTGCGGCGCCACCCCGATGACGTTATCAATATTTACCTGTCACTCTTGTGCACGCGGAAGTGCTTGAACGATCTGCTGGTCTGTTAACAAAATGCTCGTTAAAAGCAATATAATTGGTTTAGAATCCCCGCGGAGTTGAAAGTGAGCCAATCAGAGGCCGTCTTTCATAGACCACGCATTCTTTCTGTCATTGATATATTACGGTACTCGTGAATTATGAATGTCATCAAAAATTTCTTCGATTTCAAGGATAAAATACACCCTCTCCAAGTGAGGTAAATAAATTATTATTACTTGTAACCTAAAAAGTAACTTCTAACGAACATTTTGATGTATATATCATTGTAATCCATTCCCCCGAATGTAGAAAATATCGCCCCGAAACATGACATGGTGCCGTAATGTGTATAACGAAGCGGATGGCCACAATCTTGACAAGCAGACGTAGCATCGGTTGTGTTCAAAAATCGTTAATCATCGGCAATATTGCACCATTTCCACTTTAAATAATTACATAGTAATAAAATATAGATAGCCTATAGTTCTCAAGATATTGACATTTTCCCGTGCCGAGTTTAGTTTTCATCGTTAGCCTTAATTGACACAGTTTTCTTAATTACAATGAAAAGACAAAAACCGCGATATTTAACGACTGAAAAAATGTAATATCTCAAAAAGTACTCTTGCTATTGCAATAATTCAAATAGCACTGTATTTGTCTCAATGAGATCTATCAATTGAGCCCATTCCCAGCTACAAAGAAGGGATCCCTACAGTACATAAAGAAGCAAGTTTAAATTTGTATATAATCTGCTAGTTCCTTTAGGAACTGTCTCTGAGCGAACGATGTCTAGCGAGACTGCATAATAGTAGGACGTTAAACCCCATTTCATTCATTCAAGTCTAGCGAGACATCGTTCGCTCAGAGACAGTTCCTAAAGGAACTAATAATCTGCCTATTTCTGCAGTCAAATAAAAGTGACATTCTATACTGAATCTACATACTGTTCTGTAGATAATCTGTCAACCACATGAGGAAGTCTGTTCTTGGTTCCTTTGACATATTATTTAAAATGTGCTCGAAAGTTTTCTTTGCTTGGTTCAAGTTCATTTTCACAGCTTTACAACTTCGAGCTGTTTAATAAGGGCTGTCGTAATATTTTCTACCGGTAAATGAAACGAAACGCAAATTAAAAACAGGACTCAAATTAGAAATATAGTCTTCGCGTAAATTTCCATTAAACGTTGAGGAGAGGCATAATATAATTATTGAATCGTAATTTCACGTACTCACTATATATCGTGGTATTCACGATTATCATTTAATTTCGTTTCGTGTATGTTTCGCCGGGGCCAGTAGTTGTAAAGTTTTAATGACATTTATCAACAGTATGTTGGGGGTTTTTTTGTCGGCGAACAGAATATACTCACGTTTAGAACTTCAAAACAAGACAAGAGAAATACATGTCGACATTTTTTTGAGTAAAACCAACAGAAAATAATGTATTGATCTGAGGACCAAGGGGGAATTGTAACATTCATTATTGTCCGATCCGTTGAACTAAGGACTTAATTTTTTTATGTACCATCCTCTAGCTCAGTAGCTGGGAAAAATGAATTCGATTAAACGAAGTCAACTAGAAGATATTTTACTTCAAGATTGTCATTTAGGTGACAATGATCTTGTTCTTATCTCAGAATCAGACTGTCATGTGGATGGCACTTTTGTTATCCATTCACTTTTAAGTTTATATCAAAAGGAGGATTATAACATTTGTTTTCTCGCGATAAGTCAGTCAATTGGTCATTATTTGTCAGTGTCCAAAAAGATTGCCACAGATCTCAAACCTTCCATTGATTCAAATAAACTGATAATGGTGGATGGATTGAAACTTCTTGGTTTAAGTGTTGTTACAGATTGTGTGGATATAAATATTCAAAGTATTCAAGATATTGAAACAAACTTTGAAGATGTCTTTAGAACAAATTCTCTGCAAAAGTTATTGGATTTATTAAACTGTAATGTTGATAAACTTTACAGCCAGTCAAATGGAAGTCCAACTGTTTTAATGATAGATAATATATCGTTCCTCTTAACTTTAGGGATTTCTTTTAAAGACATTGTTATATTTTGTCATACCCTCTCTCAACATCTAAAGGAAACCAGCCGCGGTACACTAGTCATGTTAGCAAGTGTGTATGGAGAAGATGACAAGTCCGAAGCTTTGACCAATTATTTTAAACACATCTCATCAACGTGCCTTGAGATTAATAGTTTATCTAGTGGTTATTGTAAAGATGTGCATGGCGAGGTATGCCTACATGATTTATTTTTGTAACTTTTCTATTTGCAACTGTGCAGCTTTGAATATCAAATATTATTTTAGTAAACAAATTTCAACCGTGGCTGTCTTTTGAATTATTCATGCCTTAATTGTTACATGTTAAGCAGATTAGAACGGTTCAGACATATATTTTGATTTACTTTAAAAATGGGGAAGTGAGGCTGAGCTTCAAACAACCAGTATGGTGGTTACAACCGATGCATGAGTAAACTTTTCAATATTCTTATTTCATTTTGCATTATCTATGTTTGAACTATTACAGTATGGCCAGCTCTTTGTCTTAATCTTACATAATGTAACTTAAAGTGATGAAGAATTATGGACTATTTAAATTTAAACTTATTTCTATTGTTTTATCTTTCAGTTGAGAATAATAAGGAAGAGAAAACTTGAAAGACGAAAGAAAATAGAGAAAACGTTACAGTTTAAAATTACTGATAAGAGTATTAAGTTGTGGGCATTAGGACTTTCATCTGCTGTGTTATGAGAACTGAATTTGCTTTTGTGGAAGAATTTATAAATGATTATGAAAATTGAAATATGCAATAAAATGATAGTACTCAGTACATGTAAGGTACAACATTTATTCAGGGTCGGATTAACCATGGGTCACAGGCCCCAGGGCCCCCACATTAGAGGGCCCCAAACAAAAATCTCAGTTGCGACCAGCCCCCTCCTCTAGAAATGCCATCATTTCATAGCACTTGCATGGATTGGTCCACTGAAATAACGCCAGAATGCGCTAATTTTGTGGCAGAATTTTATTTTTTTCTGGGGGAGGTACTTCTATGGGTCCACACAACTGCCTGAAATGCCAGGAAATCATGTTTCCAGCCTCCAATTTTTAAAAATTTCCGCGGGGATTCGCGCCTTCGGGGCTTTCAATAGCAGGCGAACCAGGGCCCCCCACATTAGAGTCCACCCTCCCACAAAAAATGTCATCGCTACATATCACTCGCATGAGTTAGTCCACTTAAATAACGCCAGAAATCACTAATTTTGTTGCAGAATTTTAATTTTTCTGGGGGGAGGTACTTCTAAATGGCTCCACACAATTAAGTGCCTGAAATGCTAGGAATTCACGTTTCCCGCCTCAAATTTCTGAAAATTTGACGCTCACTGTCGTTGCCCGGGGGGCCCCCACCATGGTTAATCTGGTGTTCGGGGCTTCAATAGCCGGCGAACCAGGGCCCCCAACATTAGAGTCCACCCTCCCACAAAAAATGTCATCGCTACATATCACTCGCATGAGTTAGTTCACTTAAATAACGCCAGAAATCACTAATTTTGTTGCAGAATTTTAATTTTTTCTGGGGGGAGGTACTTCTAAATGGCTCCACACAATTAAGTGCCTGAAATGCTAGGAATTCACGTTTCCGGCCTCAAATTTCTGAAAATTTGACGCTCACTGTCGTTGCCCGGGGGCCCCCACCATGGTTAATCTGGCGTTGCATTTATCAGATCAATCAAGATTATTTTAATACCGGTAATGAATATATGGTGCATGTTCAATTAAGTTATAAAGCAGCTGTTGCTACAGTATAACTAGCGAAAGTTTCAATTGGGGTGCGATGTACAGTTGACAAGGACAGCTGTCTAGTCATTCGGGTAGGACAAAAAAACTAGGTCCCGTGTATACATTGGTGTGCATGTAAAAGATATCTGGGCAGTTTGAATTCAATATAAGAGTAGGCCATTGTGCCGCTCCTGCTGCCCATGCAAAATTTCCCTCTAGAACACCATATGGCATATGCCCGTTTTCATTAGCCAAGTCAAAGCAGAACAGTAGGATGTAACCCTGTTTCATTTCATTTTGTTGAACAATCGAAATATTCTTTTAATTTCGTTCCAAAAATCAGAACAATCCCATTAAGTTTTACAAAATTTACAACAAACATGGTGTAAAAATCAAACTACGGATGGAAAGATAACTCTTTTTAAATTTGGTAGGGTTTTTACTTAATGTCTTAATCTAATGAATTAAACCAAAATTTGTAAGTCAATAGGGTTCCTCCTTTACACTACAACTCAGATATCATGTAGATTGATGAAAATACAAGTCAGCAGAGAACAAAACATGTCTAACAAGCGCTCATGTCATCCAAGCTTTTGGAAATTTTACAAAAATCAGAATTATTTGAGCATTCTAGCTCAATTAAAAGCAGAGTTATTGTGTCCCCAAAATTGTGATGGAGAGATAGGCACATTTGAAAGGCAAAGGAAATATGGTATATTATAGGTTCTTTTAAAAGATACATGTAGTAGGTTAATAATGGAAGTGTTTCTTACCCCGGATTCAACTAAAACGCTTGTTCATGCTTTTATTACTTCAAGACTTGATACTTTTAACTCACTTTTATCCGGCTTACCCAATAAATTAATATACAAATTGCAAAAAGTTCAAAACACCGCTGCACGACTTATTACCCTTACGAAGAGACATGATCATATTACTCCCATACTTAAACAACTTCACTGGCTTCCCATTCCATATCGTATTCAATTTAAGATCCTTTTAACTGCTTATAAATGTTTTCATGGCTTAGCCCCATCTTATTTATGTCATCTAATTGAAAAACAAACAAATGCTCGCAGTCTCCGTAGTTCAAATGACATTTATCGTCTCAAACCAAGATCTGCTAGAATGGTTACATATGGTGAAAGATCGTTTTCATTTCTAGCCCCAAACCTGTGGAATGATTTAAAACCATCTGGTTCTGATACTTATATTCGTTCTAGCCCTTCAGTACAATCTTTTAAATGTGCTCTTAAAACTTACCTATTTAAAAAGGCTTTTAATTAGATATATATTATTTTATTATATTGCATCTTTTTGTAGTCTTTTAGTTGTTTTATATATTTTCTGTTTTACTGGTATATGATTGTAAAGCGCTTCTGAACACCGTTGGTGGAATTAGCGCTATATAAATAATAATAATAATAATAATAAGTTCTAACTAGATTTTGTATGAAAGGGGCATAATGTTGACAATCGGTAGCCATCTGCATTTTATTTATATAGAGGCAATCCTTGTGTTGGTCAAGAAATCTCCCCAGGATTTCTCCAGCCATTGCATGGTTCCCATTGTCCATGATGCAGGTCGAGGGAACATGGCATGGAACAGTCTTTAGTTGTTTCAAAGTGACAAAAAACGAGTCCCTGGGGCTGGGTACAGGTCGTCATGCCTTAGAAAGGACCCCTTTAAAGTTGGAATACAATTGCTCTCCAGGCAAATTTTCCACTTGACAGGGACACATCAAGAGAACCCTTGACAACTGGAATTAATTTTCCTCCTAGCACACTGTATGGTGTACACCAGTCTTCATTAGCTCTTCAGTCTTTATTTCTCCAAAATATGGATCAAGAGAGGGAGAGAGAGAAATGGGGTTTAACATCCATTCAACACAAACTGTCATTTCGGGACTTAAATATGGTCAATTTTATTTCAATAATTCGCTTGCACTTAGGGGTCTATAGCAGTGGGAGGAAACCAAAAGACCTTGAGAAAACCCATGAGGTTGGACAGGCGACCCATCTCCTTGCCATGTACAACTGGGGATTTAATGACAGGCTTTATGATAAAGCGCGAACGTGCTAGACATTCGGCCATCCAACCCCCAAAATAAAAAAGAGAACATAATAATAATGGTTTTATATAATGGTTTATTATTTTAAGTTATGAATCATTTCATACATATTTATATATACATGGTTATTATAAACTATAATATATGATATACTACATTTTGAATACTCTAAAATTCAATAAAATTGTTCTGGTTCTTCATGATGTAAAGGTAATCTTTGCTCAGAATTTGTACTTGTTTCTTTTTTGAGGGAGTAGAAATTTGCTGTTATCAGAACAGACATCCTATCCTGGTAAATTTTCAGCAAATGACTAGCATATTATTATTGCGTGTTCAATATAAAAATACAGCCATACAAATTATGAAGCTCAAAATGACAATCACACCAAACAGAACTAAATATCAACAGTAATAACATTTATTTGACATTTGGAAATGAACTTTTTTAACAGTATGTTGATGTAAACTGGATCAAGAAGGGGGAAAGGAGAAAAGCCATTTTTTGCCTGTATTTAGCTACTAATTATGTCCAATTTTCTATGACTTATTTTATATCAATGAAATCTATGCTGCAGAATTAATTGTTTTTGAAATACATATAGAATTGTCATAGGGGCCCACATTTAGCACCCAAATTTCTGTAAATTATTACGAAGCCAGTCATTATAATATTATAGGATAAATCGAATGTTATGTTCATTTACACTACAGCAAACTTATTGTTACTAAACAAAGTCGTTGTTAAGCAAAGATAAAGTATAAAAACAGACATATGCACCTGTACGTTTTGACATTTTTGTTTTACATTTTGACATTCCATGTAATATGAATTGATAAGCTGGACCATTGTTAAAAAATTCAACATTAACCTTGAAACTTAATAGCCCATAAAACAATTCCATTGGTTAAAATACTGGTCAATCCATGGCAGGTAAAATAATCTGTGCAATACTCAATCACAATCCCAGACTCTTTAAAAGTTTAATGCAGACATTGGTAAAAAAGCAAAAAGGCTCATAAAAACAATATCGCTATACATTAATATATCAACTTTTATATATATTATGATCGTGTAAAAATGCTATTATAACCATTCCCCTCACTTACCCCTGACAATATTAATACAAATTTAACGAGAATATGCAATAATATATTGTGATTATGAAGATACGCATGTCATTAGTGATTAAAATGTAAAATACATGTCTTTTGATTGTTAATAACTATTGATTCTCGTCAGGTGTATGTATATGTAGACAAATAAAGACCCCTATGCAATGATCTATGGCACCTTGAATACATGGAATGCATTACTGATTGGCACCGATATCAGAAACATTGTCAAGAATCTTTTCCTTGATGCCTCAGTACATCATGCTGCTATCTGTAACTAGCCTTACTCTTAGTGGTCTCAAAAAGAGCTCATTTTTCTGGGAAATTCTATTATTCTTCTGCTCATTTAAAAAAAGTCTTTTTATAGTTAACAAGGGGTCTGATTGTTAAAACTGTCAAGATTAAAACATTTCTCGCTATTTGATCCTTGACATCACCCACATTCATTAAGCACTTTCTTGATGATCTAAAACATTTTATGTGGATCTATGTAATTAATTGTATACATTCTTATTCACAAGTACAAAAAATTCCATAAAGGTTTAGAAGGAAATAAATATACAATACTGTGAGATTTAACAAAGCAAATTCATTCAGTTCTGTCAAATTCACAAACATAGCACCCACGGTTATCAATAATGAAAAAATTAACATCTTTTGTCCTTTCCAATAGATATTTAAAGTTTTCACAAATACATTTTCATGACTTCAAATTCAATAGTTGGCTAATTGCTTTAAAATAAACACTAACTTGGTCAATCAGTTAGGTCTTTTTAAACCGATAATTAGCTCTAAAATGTCTCTTAAAAACTGTATGCCTAGGGTGAATTATACAAAGTATGATATTTATGCTGCAGTTTCTTTTTCTACTGTGGTTTTGTTTCCATCTTCATCTGTCATTACGGTTACTAGGGTCCCCACAGCGCGACCAATGTGACCAGCCATATGAAATAAATCATCTACATTACTGCTCCCTACAACAGAACAAAATAACATAAATGTGTATTATACATTGAATAAATTTTAACCCTTAATTTGGGCTGTTCTGGAGTAAGATGAATCCAGTTGGCACAATGGTTAGCTAGTTTCTGAACAATGAGTACCACAAACCAAAACATAATCTAGTGTAAATTGCAAGTGCTCTATGTAAAACCCCTCTCCCCGTTCATTATTGCATGAGACATACAGAGAAATGGGGTATCATTTTTCATTTCATGTCTGTTCAACAGCATTTGGTAACTTTTGGGACGAACATGATGATAATTCTTAAATTTAAGTCACCCAGCTGTACCCAATGTAATTGTAATCTGTGTGCCTACCTGACTGATGACCATTTACCGGTAATGATGATTCTAATTGTGGTGAAGAATAGCTTTTTGAAGAATGAACTGATGAAGTCATTAATGGCGAATTTTCGTCTTCATTTGGCTGTAATACAAAATTAAATTGTTTTTATAACAATATTCTGGTTCATTTGAACTTATATCTAGTGTATTATGCTTTATACCAGTGCTCTTAATCAGCTGTATTTTGTCGGCTTTAGC
The DNA here is from genome assembly GCA_917208275.1 of Patella pellucida. NCBI lineage: Eukaryota > Metazoa > Mollusca > Gastropoda > Patellidae > Patella > Patella pellucida. The sequence goes on from OU795036.1 coordinate 77,816,196, forward strand.
TGCTGGATGTTTAACCTAGCCGATTATGAACACTTTATGATAAAGTCTGTTTGCATCATTTGCATTTTTTAGGAAATTCCTCATCAGCAAAATGTTTACAAAACTTCAATTCATCACACTGTTGTAAATACTGAATGGATGTGAATCATTTTTGGAGGGATATTCCTTTTTAGATTAATTGTAGTTTCCAACCGATTAACAAGCCCTCAAAAATCGAACAGACACTTTAATGCTTTTTTTAAACAATATTTATTCACAGAAACTGGATTGGAGAACAGGCAGATGCCTAAAGACTCCCTCTCCATAATGTTTAAGCCTTTACTTAAATTTACTTTATATTACAGACTTAATATTTACCTCGTTTAAAAGTTGTCTTAAGCGCTGTAACTGTGCTGCTAATTGTCGATTATGATCTTCCAATATACCCATCCTGGATTCCAATCTACCTTTGTGTTGTCGTAATAACCGGGCTTCTGCCAACATTTCATCATCTCCACCTACTAAATCATTCTCGGATGTGGAGAAAGCACTATCACTTGATGCATGACGTAAACGTGCATATTCTTCTTGTAAAGTCCTGTAAGAAATTTTATATTATGTACATATGAAGCTAGTAAAAGAATTGTTGACAAAGAGAGAGAGAACGGGGATTATAGTCCACTTGACCCAAACCAGGCCATTTCGGGACTAACGTATGGTTTAATTTTATTTCAATAATTCGCTTGCGCTTCAGGGTCTTTAGCAGTGGGAGGACCTGGAGAAAACCCACGAGGTTGGACAGGCGACCCTACACCTTGCCGCGTACAACCGGGAATTCAAAACCATGCCACTTAACTCAATGACACGCTTTAAGATACAGCGCGCGCTAACCATTCAGCCGTCCAACACCCTGAATTGTTCACAAGCACACAAGACATTTTGATAAGAAAGAATGTATATATTCACACAGATAAAATATTTTAAGGCCTGCGGTGAATACATTTATCAATTAATTCAAAAATATCTACTAGTTTAGACAGGCCATAGTCTAGCTAAATCTAGCCACAGGTTGTCATTGTGCCGCCCCATTCTCCCAAACAGAGTTGTCTTCCATGGCAGTTTATTATTATAGCCTCTTCTAATTGCTCACTTTATTACACAACAAAACTCCTTGTATGATAAACACTGATTTACAAAAAAATTTACAACCAAATAACAGATTTATTTCTCTTACTATATTCAAATGAAAGTGTGCTCATACTGATGATAAAATAATCAAGTATTTAGAGCTTGGCCATATTATGCCGGTCATGACCACTTGGAGTCAACAATTGACCAAAATGTCTTGGGACCTATTGGTAAGTTTGAATATATTTCAAAATTTCCAACATGGCTACACTCGACCTCTGCCATCTAACTATGAAATTCTAAGGCCTGTACAGAATATTGTATGTATAAAAATCATACTGGCTAATGAAAGGGGTTGTGATAGTAAAAGTATACAGTGTATACATTTACTTTCACTAGCCTTACACTGCTGTCAACTGAGTGTTTTGTTGATAATTTATGATGGTAGTAGAACAATACAAATGGTAAGAAACATAGATGGTTCTGTTTATCATTATCATGACATTGACTAAGCCTTGTAATATAGTATTAATAATAAGAAAAATGAAAACACTGTAATAATGTGGACGGAAAGTAAGAATATTTTAAGTACTGGTATCCTTCAATAAAAATAGTATTTTTGTTGTTTTTTTTTATATAAACAATATTTATTCAGAATCCAGGGGGATTGTTTTAACAGTCGCATTTGAAAATCCGGTGATATTTGACCCTCCAGGTCAAGGCAAATAACAGTGCAAGCTGATTCAGAGGCAAATGCTGGACAGCGAGACTTGCATTGGAGAATGGTACTTCCCATGTAAAAGACATGTACTTACTTATTTTCTTCCTCTAAATCACGTATCATATCCTCTAACTCTAACTTTTGATCAACATCAACAGCTAGCATTATTTGCATTGGACTCTTCAACTGAAAAATATTTAAGAGTCAAGATTGTAAAATACATTTCAACCATTGTTTTGTAGCAGGGCAATTCATTTGAGCTTTGATTTCAACTACAATGTGTATAATTAATAATATTATTGAAACATAGTTATCATGCACAATTTCATAATAATAGTTTTTGGTGAATTGAGGGCATATAAAACTGATTAATAAAAAAAATTATTCTAAATCTTATAAGAGAGAGAGAGAAATGGGGTTTAATGTCCACTCGACACTAACTAACTAGACCATTTCGGGACTAACATATGGTTTAATTTAATTTCGATAATTCGCTTGCGCTTAGGGGTCTTAAGCAGTTGGAAAAAAACGACAAGGTCGGGCAGGCAACCCTACTCCTTGCCACGTACAACCAGGGATTCGAAACCACGCCAGTAGACTCAATGACAGGCTTTATGATACAGCACGCACGTGCTAACCATTCTACCATTCAACCCTCCTCTAAATATAGGTCATTCACTGAACGTAGCAGGTTTTTACAGAAAAGTAGAATGTTTAACCCCTCATTTCATTTATTCATTCTGATTGTAGCCAAAGGAAATATACATTTTAAATGTTTTTTAAAATCACAGTGAACATACCGCTTGAGATGAATAGTCTCCAGTTAAACTTTGGCAGTACTGTGCTATTAGATTATGCTCTTCAAGTCTGAAAATATATTGCAAGTTTTTAATCTGTTTATTTCTGTGATAATAGTAGGAAAAATATCACATTTTCCTAAATTCAGCTGAAGACGCTGATATTCATGTGCATTTTTCAGACAATATCCAATTGTTCACGACCAAAATCAAATTATCAAAAAGAGATTCAATTGGATTGTAAGGAAGCCTATGAAAAGATTTTAGCTACAATTATTATTATAGAAGGCGCTGGCTGGTTTTAACTGCCAAATGCTGACAAATTCAATTCATCATATCTTTGTCAATACTGATTTTCTTTTTAGAAATCACACTTCTACAATATTGTAGTTTACAATTGATTTAAAAATTCCTCAAATGTCAATCATGTATTATGTTGAATACTAGAATTTAAAACATTAAATATACTGATGCTGTCACCTAAGATTCAACACCTACAGGTTTTCATTTAAATATTTAATTTAAATAAAGATCAGCTATCTTCATAAATACACATAGATTTCAAGCTCTATAAGGAGTACCATTATTTTAAAATAACTGAAATGGTCATGAACAGTCTCTTACATTTGACTTGTTTATGCTTTACTAGCATTTTTCTTAACATGTGAATTTTTACATAAATACATTTCTTATGAACTTTGTAATACTTACAAATCAGGACTTGAATTAGATCGACCTTGTTCTACTTCAGCTAATCTGTAAAACGTAGACAAAAAGATTGCAAAAATTTTGAATAGCAATCATCATGGGTTTATTTTTTAGGACATTCAAATCATTCAACATTTTTTTTGCAAATTCTCAGAGACTACTGAAGCATTCAACAGTTTAAGATTTAGTGAATAAGAAACACAAAGGTATCTACAGTGCCAGGGTTAACGAAACATTTTTTAGTGTTTCTAACATTAGTAAGAAGTATTGTTACCTGCTCGCGTATATTTCAAGTCTAGAATGCATGTCCTGTGATATACTGTGCATGGGAGAAGGACATGGACTGAAATAAACAGAACACAATCACAGAAAACTACATTACCTATTAAACAATAACGACATATAATAATGCCTAATGCAAACATGAAATATATGTCGTAAGGAAGTGACGAATGACATCTTTGATCATTTTTTCATAACATGGAGGAAGTGTTTTTTTGGAGTGCAGTTCTTTGAATGGACAATAGTTTAGATGTGCAATTGAATTCAGTTACAAAACACAGTAAGGGTTAGTTTAGTGCTCATGAATAATAATGTTGATGAATTCTAATTTCAAAACACCATAACCATTAGACAAAGTATTAATGAATATTGGTGTTTCATAATGACAAACCTTTCTAGTTCATCGCCTTCATTAACTGTTTGCACCGGTAGATATCCTATACGCTGATGTGTTTTAAAATGTTTTCTGCTTTTGAATTTGTTTCGAAAAACTTTTGAAAAATCTCTCATATCTTCTCCAGAAGTTGTCTGAAAAATAGAATTACTGTCAGTTTTACTAAAGCCCATCTCTCTATTTTAATATGTGATAATTCTAATCAGCTGTCAAAGCTCACATATGCATTGAAGTTCGAATAGGCTTAAAAAAAAAAGTTCCCAACCTGAATCCATTTTTATGGCACTTGGTATCCTTGATGTATGCCAAAAACGGAAAAATTAAAAAATTTCATCAAGCCCTTTTCTAGGTACGGGCCTGGTCCTCATAATGCGAGTGAATATTTACTGTTTTTTATAGAAAAGGCTTGATGAAAATTTTTATTTTCTATTTTGGTGGTAGATAAGTTGCCAATTCTCTGATAAAAAAGAAATCGAGTTGGGAACATTTTTTTTAACCCTATCGGAACTTCAACACATATGTGAGCTATAGCTATAAAGTTAAGACGTCGGAGGTGCCAATAAAGGTTGTCGCATATATTGTTTTTGTCACATTAATTGCATTATGCATTTATGTTGATGCCTTGCAAGCTGCATTTCTTTCATGATGCATTAATTTGTTCACCTGCCAGTACAGTTTATGTCTAAAAATGAAATTTTTTAACCCATCTGGTTTAGTTATACTTACAGCTGTACAATATTCTTGCATGGGATGCGAAAGTTTGTGTGATTTGCTTTTTCTACCAGACAAGAAACAATTTTGACACATATCATAATTAAAACATTTTAAACATCTATATCTGTAAAATAAAAATGTTTTTAAATACCCGATAAATAACTAAGTGACCTGCATTGAATCTACCATAAATGTGGATATATGTTCCATTATGTTAACTGTGAGTGACTGAACATTTTCAGAAAACTTCTCCAGTTTTCTTGTAACTAGAACATTGCACTTTAATTATGAAGAAAAGTATTCTATATTTAAGAGAGAGAGAAATAGTGTTAACCAACCACTTGACCCAAACTAGGTCATTTCGAGGCTAATATGGTTTAGTTTTATTTCAATAATTCGCTTGCGCCTAGGGGTCTTTGGCAGTGGGAGGAGAAAATCCATGGGGCTGGACAGGAGACCCTACTGCTTGCCACGTACAACCAGGGATTCGAAACCACGCCAGTTGACTCAATGACATGCTTCAGATACAGCATGCACAGCATGCACATGCTAACCATTCAGCCGTCTAACCCCCGATTCTATAATTGAACTCATTGTATCGAAGATAGGTTGCCAGGCAACGAAACATACCGCAGCTAAATCGTCCGATCAGTCAACAAGAGTTGTCGCATATTTTACTTTTTTTAGGTAATGAAACAATTATAATACATTAAAATCTAAATAAAAGTAACAACTCATAATATAATTATCAGAAAATGATTTGAATTTGTTTGGCTTTGATAAAGTTCTCCTCCATGCTTACGTTTAGTATACAAAACATTTAATATTCTGGATTTAGCTGTTCAAGTTATCAAAATTCATTGAAACTCAATATACTTGTTTGTCTCATGACCTAAAACACTGTGTATAAATTTAAAGTCAATCGGATATTAACTTTAGCCTCTAGAGCATCCAAAATATTTTTTGACGTGATCAAGGGCCATTTCTCTGGCGGTAATTATTGGAAATCCCTGCAAATCAATAGGATTCTTCGTCTCATGACCTTAAACACTGTGTATAAATTTAAAGTCAATCGGATATTAACTGTGGCCTCTAGAGCATCCACAAGATTTTGTGAAGTGATCAAGGGCCATAACTCTGGCGGTAATTATCGGAAAATTGCTGCAAATCAATAGGCTTCTTTGTCTCATGACCTTAATCTGTGTATAAATTTTAAGGCAATCGGATAGTAAATTTGGCCTCTAGATCATCCACAATATTTTTTGAAATGATCAAGGGCCATAACCTTGGCGGTAATTATTGGAAATCTCTGCAATTCAATAGGATTCTTCTTGACCTTAAAAACTGTGTATAAATTTAAAGTCAATCTGATATTAACAGTGGCGGATTAAGCTCCACCAAGGCCTGAGGCGTCAGTTGCTGGAGGGCCTATTAAAACGGCACGGGCGTAATTAATTTCGGGTCAGGGCCTATGTTGATTCCCGTTTGGCCTAAAACCCACCCAGTAACATTGGCATGGGCCTAATTAATTTCGGGTCAGGGCCTATGTTGATTCCCATTGGGCCTAAACCCCACCCCATAACATTCATTGTCTATGCGTTTTTAATCGTATCAGACAAGTGTAAACAATTTTTTTTTTACAAAATCTTTGGGCCTGCTGAGGCTGCAGCCTCAATGATAATCCGCTACTGGATATTAACTTTGGCCTCTAGAACATTCACAAGATTTTTTGAAGTGATCAAGGGCCATAACTCTGGCAGTAATTAAGGGAAATTAGTGCAAATCAATAGGCTTTTTTGTCTCATGACCTCAAACACTGTGTATAAATTTAAAGTCAATCGGATATTAACTTTGGCCTCTAGATCATCCACAAGATTTTTCGAAGTGATCAGCAATATCCAATGGCGGTAATCATCGGATATTGCTGAAAATCAATAGGCTTATTTGCCTCGTGTATAAATTTAAAGTCAATCGGATATTAACTGTAGCCTCTAGACCGTTTACAAGATATTTCAAAGTGATCAAGGACCATAACTCTGGCAGTAACAATCAGATGTCGCTGAAACTCAATAGGATTCTTTGTCTCATGACCTTAAATACTGTGAATAAATTTAAAGTCAATCGAATATTAACTTTAGCCTCCAGAGCGTTCACAAGAAATTGTGGACGCCGACCGACGGTTAGGGGCGACGACAATATACGACCGTGCATTTCCATGTGGGCGCATAAAAATGATTTTATTTAACTATGATGTACCTGAATCCAACAATTGGGAAATCTTTGCAAATATTACATTTGGCTTGATGTTTGGCTGTTTCTGCTGCCGCTACACGGTGTAATACTGGTAACCATACTATAGACTGAGGTTCTAATCTTAACCAGTTCAAGAAATGACTTGCTTGTATTTCTGTAGGATCATCAGCCTGGGAAAGGAAATGAAATGGGGTTTAGTGTCCCTCTGTTCTGCTCTGACTGCGCTAATGAAGACAGGGCCTTTGAAAATAAGTTTGCATTTATTTAAAGATTAAATCATGAAATGATATATGTATATACCTATTAATGTTTTAGTTTTTAAAGTTTTGTTGAACCTCTACAGTATAGGTAAATAACTTTTAACATATCAATAACATGACAAAGATCATACTGCAGATGACTGTTTTAAGTTAATGATTTAAATATTCACAACATGTATTTTAGAATACCTATATCCAATAGGACAGCAGGGTATCGAATGCCTTTCATAATTTGTAACACGATTACAAACCAGTAAGGATTATAGATACATAAGTAAAATGTCTTCCAATATTTTTTTTAGAGATTGTAATAAAAGGCTCTAAGTTTAAATAACAATAATGTATATTTACATTTTTAAAACAACTTCTAACACTAGGTTCTATATTACTGCCACCAAATGCTGCCACTTCACCTAACTGTTTGGGTATTTGTATCATATAATGTAATAATAATCCCAGTTTTCTTTGATCAGCTAAGCCATTTGTATCTGCTATCAGTAGAAATAAATCTAAAAAAAGGAAGACATCTTAGGTGTGATTTTTATTTCTCTTTTCATGGTTCCAATATAACATTTTTCAAAATTGTAATTTCAAGGGAATGTAATCCTTAATTCTTTGTAATTACTAATTTAATCCCAGAAACTTTATAAAGTAAACTAATTAGTCTCGTTAAAGTTCTAAATTTGTAAAAATCCTTACATCTGTATTTATCTTCCAACTGTCCATTACATAATACAATTATACCAACTTTAAAAGATAACACTCTTATATGACCACTTCTAGACCTGAAACAAACAGGAGAAAAAACTGTCTACATTGTCACTCGGCACCTTTGTTCATTTAATAATATAGTTTTGGAGGATTTTTTATTTATTCATATAATTACATCATATTTTATAAATTGAATTAAACGACTAAAGACACCATGGTTCATCTAAGCCCTATTGAATTATGAACATACTAAAAAAAGAGAAAGAAAATTACATGAACTTACGAATCAAAGATATTTAGTAGCCAATTTAAGACTAGATCGACGCTGAGTGGTACATTAACTAAGTTAGGATGTTGTTCAGCTACAACTTCGAACATACTGGTAACACAGTTGATTATCTCAACTACATCCATTAATCTGTCATTCTGTCCTCGTAAATTATGCTGTTCAAATGTGTCAATAGCTACAGCCATATTCACTAAATCCACTAAAAAATCAAAAAGAAAAATAAGGACTCAAAAGCTGTCAGGAAATTTAAATCGTAGATAAATTTGACCAGATACAAATTATTTATGGCTTACAATACAAATGTAAAATGGAAATTATTACTTAAGTAAAGGTTCAAGAAGTAGTAAGCATATCCAGACTAGTGCAGGATACCATTTATTACCCATACCTAATTAAACCAATAGTTTAGATTTGCACTTGGTGGGAAGCATTCTCAGGGCGATTACCACTAGTAAAGTCACCAGCCAGCACAAAAAACAACAAATATTGTTAGCCAAGTAAACATCCCAAATAAATGGGAAGTGGTTATAACGTAGGCGTACTAGATAAATCATGTAAGTACAATGCAGGACTAGTTTATCCTTGGGTACCAATCAGAAGTACTGGAGGGAAACATTGTCCTATACTATATTAATAAATCAAGTAACTAACAGTAAAGCTATAAAGACTTACAACATATCTTCTTCTGTAACATTCTCAATTTCATGGCTGTTCTATAGGCAGCAAATCGGACATCATTCAAGTCATCTACAAATACATGAAGTGGAATATTTAATGAAATGTAAAAAAAAGCAAATAAAAATATAAACACAACAAACGGCAAAAATATTATGTCCCCTGTCTTCATCTCAAATTAAATGGATGACACTGCTTTCACATTTATCTTTGTATAAAGTAGGGCCGGATTAACCTTGTGGGGGGCCCGGGACATACCAACTGTGCGGGGCCACATTTCAAATTGTTCGTACTGACCGCGGATCGTACCAGTATGTACTCCGCCCCCTTGAGTGCCTGGGGTGTTTTATTCTAGAGTTTATTTGTTTAAAATAAAGATTAATTTCAGTGCATCTGAGACAATTTAGGCAGCGATTTCATTGACGTTTAGAACTCGTTGACAATTTGAGTATTTTAAACCTTTCTCTCATGATGTTTTCATTTACTTTAATTTAGTGAAATTATTTTAGATGACATAAAACATTGAACTCTGTTGTCTGAACTACTATACTATGATTACGTTAATTTCCCAGGACTGGTTGGGCCCCAGCAATCACATCGCGGGATGTGGTCCCCGGAACTGGTTAGGATCTATTGATTGATAGAACCTCTAAATTATGTAATTTAGTTAATTTTAGGGCCCAACCGATTTCTGGCCCACAATATCCCTTACTGCCTAGGGCCCCAATCCTCACCCCCCTCAGCCCAGGTACTGGTTAGCTCCGCTCGGTATAAAATATTAGCATGAGCCAGAACTGTTGGGGGCCCCTAAATGTGGGGGGCCCGGGACATTTGTCCCACTTTGCCTCCCCTAGATCCAGCACTTGTATAAAGCGTCGAGAAATCATATTACTAATCATTTGTGTTACCTGATCAGAAAACGCTCATTCTTAAACTAAGTCAAGTTATTGATGTAATTAAACTTTACATTAAGTTTCATATGTCTCAATCAATTAGAACAAAAGTTACTGTGCTCCAAAGGCTTAACAAATCAAATGCTTATCGTTATCACTCTGGTACACTAGAGCAGAAAATGCTCATTATAGAACTTAGTCAAGGAATTGATGTTGTGAAACTTTAGACCAAATATTTTCACCTGTAATCAATCTGAACATACCAAGTAAGTTTGAACATTCTACCTCAATTAGAAGCAAGAGTTATTGATTTCTAAAATTGTGATAGATGGATTTTAATATTTCCCAGCATTCTTTAAAAGGATGGAGATAATAAAAAAATATAACTTACTGAGAGCTTGTAATAACGTGGACATGGCAGGATGATCCCACTGTGTAGTTTCTGTAGCATGGCTAAAATACACAAATGTACATAAATTGCATGCGAATTTGTAGTACAAGCAGAGCTTTTATTTCAGTTTTTGTACATGCCAAGGAGTAGGGTCGCCTGTCCAACCTCATGTGTTTTTTCCAGGTCCTCCAGTTCCCTCCCACTGCTAAAGACCCCTACGCGCAAGCATAAAAATTAAACCATATGTTAGTCCCAAAATTACCTAGTTTGTGTCGAGTGGACCTCAAACCCAATTTTTCTCTCTCCATTTCAGTCTTAAATGAGTCTTGTTTGAATGGCAGTGAAATTTGATCAGGTGAGGAACTTACGCGTCAATTAATTAACCTGCCATAAAATTAGTATTAAATAAAACACAATATGTACGATATAAAAAACTTGAAAATATATCTTGCTAACCCTGTAAAAAACAAAATATATCATAATGACAAACCGACGAGCAAAGGTTCCAGGTTTATTAGAATCTGTGAAACTTGTAAAGAAAGGTCAATAATCTTGATGTTAGTTCTCGAGTATCATACACTTTACTTTATTATAACAAAGTTTACTTACTGTACATAGTAAGGCACTTTATTACCAGACACACTTCTCTCCCATGGACTTTCAACAGATACTACAAAGATACAAAATACTTCACAATAATAATACAACGTAAATGGACTATGGACATGTTTCTCAAAGCTAATCATTTACTTATACAATTGATTTATATCTAGCCAAAAGTAGATTATTGTTGACAATGATCAGAATACTTTTTAACCTGATAAGAAATGTTGAGAGTTGGGACCAAAATCTCGAAAAGCTTCTTGTAGTTGTTTATAACGGTCTTCTATAGAAATCTGTATGGCTTTCCATCTAAAAATAAATATTGTAAATTAAGCATTTTTACATTAAAAACCACCCAAAATAATTCATCGTTTTGAGTTTCCATTATATCCATTTATTACATGTATCTTCATCCTAAAACCTATTAAAGACCGGTTTCCTCCAAATGCTAAAGGACCCTCCACACAAGTGAATTATTGAAATAAATTCAACCATGAGTTAGTCCTGAAACGACCTTGTTCTTGTTGAGTGGACGTTAAACCCCCATTTCTCTCTCTCTCTCATAATAAAATCTCACACATCATCGGGTACAAGTTAAACTATTCTGCCCCCCAAAGTCAAAGTGACGTATCTACAAAATTTCCATTTTTCCGCTTTATTACACATAACGCTATTCCAAACACTTTCTAACATCTGACAAAGGTAGATTAACATATAGTTTCTCTTTCATGTAAATCTCCAAGCACATACCGACGTAAATTGTATAATGCTAACGATAAAGCGCTGTATTTTTGGTTACATCGTTTTGCCCTTGACCAAATGCTGACCTTGACTTTCCCGGAAGTGACTTACGTCATTTTGTCCCACAGTTTTTGAAGCCTGTGGGGGTTTGTTTCTAAACGTGAAAATGGCGGCGAGACAAATAAATACTTCTGAAGTAATAAATATTTTAATGAATGATGACTCTGACGGTTTAGTTGAACATGGTATAAGTTCTAAATATTCCTGGCACCACGTAAGGCAAACCGAGGTAGGCCTTTCTGAATTTCTGGCACGAGGAACTAAGTATTTCCAATAAAGTTTAATTTTGATTTTCTCAATTTGTCTTTTTGTGCAGTTACGTCACTTTGACTTTGGGGGGCAGTATTAGTTCCTGGGCCCTGTTTCATCCTAAAACCTATTCAAGATATTAAGTTCCGTAGATTAAAAGTAGATAGATATTATACTTCGATACTAACCTTGTATTAAATTCTTCTATTCTTCTCACATTAACATTAGATATACTGACATCTTCTACTTGTAATTTGTTAGCTAAATAACTAACATTATCTATTTTACCTTGTATAGGATCAACTTGCTGTTGAAATACCTGAAATAAACCATTCGGGATATAATTCATAAAAGTGGCATGTAGTGATTAAACATATAAAACACCACGACAATTACTACTATATTATACATGTACATATTTATCACTGACATGAGAGAGAGAGAAAAATGGGGTTTAACGTCCACTCGACACAAACTAGGTCATTTTGGGACTAACATATGGTTTAATTTTAATTCAATAATTTGCTAGAAGTGGGAGGAAACCAGAGGACCCAGAGAAAACCCACAAGGTTGGACAGGCGACCCTACTCCTTGACACTTACAACCGAGGATTCGAAACCACAGCAGCTGACTCAATGACAGGCTTTATGATACAGCGTACGCACGCCAACTATTCAGCCATCCAACCCCCCTATCACTGACACTATTTACAAAGGGGCTATCACTTTTCCAATCAGACAATTTTCATATGAATGGCAGTGATGACAGTTAATTTATTGTACAGCACAGCAGCGTGTCCTTGAATCCTACTTTTTCCATTCATAAAACAACCCTACTGTCTAGTCAATATATTTGTCACACAGATATAATGGTTCCTACACTTACTTTTATGTTATCTATTTCTTCTTGTAAATTTTCAATAATAATATCACCAATGGGGTTCCATTTGGCTTTGCTTTCTTCAGCTTCTACTAAATTTGCATTGAGATCTTCAATATTCTCCTCTAATACAGTCAATTTCTGTAATATACAATATCAAAGTCAAAAAGAACAAGGATTAAATATACAGACTCTACGACCTTATGCAATCAAAAGTATTTTTTGGTACTACAATTATTCTATCGATCAGTTATAAAATTAAGGCCTTTTAAGTTCATTTTTTGAAACTTATATTGGGATGTTACTACCATTCTAAACCTGCATTTAGTAAAATCTACAAATGTACAGTAAACAATACATACTTGCGCTACATCATCTAGTTTCGACTGCCATTCATTAACTCCTCGATTTAATTCTGTCCAATGTGCATTTAACAGATGAACTTTACTACCTATTTTACGCCCCAGATGTTGTGAATCTACTTCTAGTGATAAATTGCTCATGTCATCTGAAAAAGGAAAAGAGCAAATGTGAATTCTTATATTATTGTTTTGAATAAAGAATATATTTATCCATCTCCAAAAATATCCCCACAATTGTTTACCATGGCACTACCTGTATCTCAATAAGAACAATCAATTTCATTCTATAATATTAATTTATAATTTATTTGGGAACAATCAATTTTGTTCTATAATATTAATCTATATTTACCATTTATGTAACTATCATTACTGTTATTACTGAGCCTCAGATCATCTTTATTCTTGGACATAAAATTTTGACCATTTCTTATACTCTGTTCTATAAATGGTCTTTTTAATTCAATCTGTTGCATTAATTTCTGGAAAAAGAGAATGAAAATGTCAGTTTTAAGATAGAGAGAGAGAGAAGGAGAGAGAGATTGGGTTTAACCTTCATTCAACACAAACTAGGTTGTTTTTCAATAATTCGCTTGAGCGTAAGGATCTTTAGTAGTGGGAGGAAACCGGAGGACTCGGAGAAAACCCAAGAGGTTGGACAGACGACCCTACTCCTTGCCACGTACAACCAGGGATTCGAGTCAGTTTTAAGAATATAGATTTTCACATTTTAATGGTTTACTCAAATACTAATTTCGACTGCTTTCGCAATAAGCTATATATATAGTGACGTGTAATAAACTAGGCAGTATATGCTTATAGATTCACTTTTATCTGAGTAGTTCATATACATGTAGCTAACAATCTGTTTTGTACTTTCATATTTAGAAGTAAATACTTTTTGCCTTTCTGATGGTTATATCAATTTAGTATTATTTGACTTACCTGGTTTTCAATAAGCTGTTTCTGCACACTAGCATAATCTTCCCCTACAGGTTTCTGAAGAAATAAATCTTCTTGTTTTTGTTTAATCCAATTTAACAGATCTTCATGAGTTCGTAACAGATGTATTTTCTGTTCCACATTACTCTCTAATCGACTTCTACATATAGAAAATAACATAGTGAATAAAAATGTTATGAAATGTTTTTATGTGGTATGTGGTAAAAACATTGAACATGCACCATATCAATATCACACTAATGATAAACCCATCAATTTTCTTTTATTTATTCAAGTTTTTTTCATCTTCTTACAAAAAAAAAAATCAGGAATTTACTCCTACGATAAAATTTACTGTATTTTATGAACAGAAATTAAACTTTGGTTCTTTGTTTGCACAGAAAGCTATACGCCCCTTTCTTTATAGAGATTATCCAACAAAAATAATGCTCTTCATGTTAAATGGTAACATATATTCATTTGCCTGGTTGGTGCAGAACTGTAGGAGGTTAATTACACCCCTTTTTATTCATTTCTCAAATGGTAAAGAAAATGATTTCAATTTGTTATTAACATCATAGCCACCAATTTATTACTGATTTGTCATAGCTTTTCATACCTTATGTTCATGGAGTTTAGCATTAAATTCATCCATCTTTGATCAAGTTCACTAGGTTGTTTATTGCTCGTATTTTTAAGTGATTCGTAAATACTTTGATGACTGTCAACTTCAGATTGTAGATCCTGTAAATAAATGAAATTATTCCATCAGTCAGAATATGGAAAATTTGTATTTCACTGCAACATTCTTTGTTTTTCATAGTGCTGCAAGGGAGCATACCCCAGTGAGATAAATTCCAAGCTTTATTGTAAAAGTCTCGAAGAATATATATATATATATATAAAAGATTTTATTTACAAATCAATGTTTTCGAACATAGAACAATTAATTATTAATACTCATGGCTATGTAAGTTTGAGGGAACTGATTTTGTTTAGATGTGTTTTAGCGATGTCTCAACTAGTGTACCTCTAACCAAAACCTAATAACTTTCTAATTTATACATTTTTAAGTGATTGGCATCTACATATATGTAAGTGCCGCAGTAAAGGGCTAGATAATCAGGAAACCTCCAAATAAAAAAGCTCTTTTGACATGGGACTTCCCTAGCTATTTTAAAACCAATAGATTACCCTTGATGTTTTAATTCAAACAATCAGGAATGACAGGAATCATATGCTTCTAAATGTATATACGAAATATTATTTAAGGAGAGCAATCTTCTATACTCACTCGAAACTGTTCTAAATATTCCCTGCATAATTCCTGATTTTGCAGTATTTCTGGTTTAATAATTTCTTCTGCAAGATTATTGTAACTTTTTTCTACACCACATAGCCAGTTATCAAATTCCTCCATAGTTGTTTTAGATGAATTTTTAGAATTTTCTAAAGACTTCCACTTGTTGTTTAACCTATAAACATATTTCATGGCATTTTTATACAAATTACAAACTAAAACCATATGTTACCGGTAGACACATACCTTTCAAATAAATTTACTAAAATCATCTATATTTAAAGTCAAAAAAACGTGGCAGTTGGAGTTCGATATAAGAGTAAAATGTGCCGTGCTGCCGCTGTCTGGGCAAAATTTCTGTCATAACACAAGCACACTGTTTTGCATATGCTCGCCTTCATTATCCCAGACAGTGCAGAACAGTAGGACATTAAACCCCATTGTATTTCTGACATAACTAATAAATAACTGTAAGCAAACATGGTAAGAAAACAATTATTACGACTGTGAATGTGGAATAACTGCTAGCAATATAAACAATTTACTAAATTAGGGGTATCCTGTTCTGGTATCCATTTTGTTTAGAATAAATTTAGCTATCCTTTCATCATAAAATATATTACCTATTTAAAAGTGTAGTCCATCTACTCTTTAATCTTTCCTTGCGTATTGTAATATGGTGTTTTTCTTCTGGACCATATTCTTCTTGTAGTTTGGTAGCAAGGTTATTCAATTTATCAAATTCTGCTTGATGTCTGTTTACATCTTCTTTGGTTAACTATAAAATATGAAAAAACAAATCATTTTGTGTTTTTCTTTCAGTTCCTTTTGTTGAACACTGTTCTAAATTATTGTGTTGGGACACCAAAGTCAACCACCCCATCCCACCGACGCCAAGTGTTGGGTTGGCTGTCATGAGTCTTATATTTCAGAAGGTTTTTGCCATTGGATGTTAGTAACTTTTAAAATCATAAATATAACAAGTCTTGATGTGGCTTGGCTTGAAATTAGTTTGTATAGATTGTCCCCTGAGAGGAATGTTTGTAATTGAGAAGAGCTTATTGTTAGTGAATTCACTTGTCTCTCATCCCGTTGATGATTTATGATCAATAAAATATGTTTACATTAATGACAACTATTATAGCGGAGACCATAATAGGAATCATTCCATAACAGATTTTTTTATTATGGATTTAGTGGTATAAAGATGAATATGGTGAGACTAGATGAAATGATTAAAGTTTTATTGCTTCCCTCTCCCTCTTCAGTCTATATTTAAGGATTGGCCCATAATTCAAAAATATTAAATTCATAAATTAGAACAAAATAGTTTCAAAGACTTTGATCAACATCTAGTAGTAGGTCAACATTTTTAAAACTGCATCAGAATTTTATTATGAAAATATAAAGAATATGATCAGATTGGGTGTCCTGACTCAACTTGATTAGACTACATGCCACACGAAGTGCCATCTAAAATAAGCCTCTACATTTCAATACTGTTTTAATTTACGTACGTTGTATACCTGGTAAACAGAATTGCATTATTATAAATATTAGACCCAGACACACGTCTCGATCGGCGAGTGTGTCACGAGATTTTGGAGTTTATATCGTATTTTGCGAAATACACTCTTTATTACCCGTGCATTATATGTATTTTGTCCATAGCTGTTTATAACGAATATACGAATAACACACAATAATAATCCCTCTTTCATAAATAGAGGGGAAATTTTGGGCAACTGTGATATAAATAGCCGAGAATACGATACTATTTATAGCAACAATGTTTTCAGCCGTGAACGGGCGATGTGTATAATTACCGTTAGCTAAAATTAGCACGATATTTATTTACATTTAAGCTGTGCTAAAAGTAGAGGATGGAATATGAGTTACCTTAGAAAATTACCAATAGAAATAAAGCAATTATTTCTTAATTGGACGATCAACAATAGTTCCGAGTCGAGCTTCGCGTTGCACCAAAAATAAGGTCGCCATCTTTGTTTTCATTGACAGCAGCGACGCTATCGTTATCGGCTGATTCAATAGTCATGACTGTTTGAGGTTTACAGGTGGGATTAATAACCCACAGAGAATAATGAGGGAATTATACCATAAGAAACCGATCAACACACGAATAAATAAATAAAGTCTAAAATTATGGGTTTTGGGTTTGTTTTTTTTTTAAAACATATTATTTATTGACAAATACATGTAATTAAATAAATATAAAAAATGGTAAAAATGGTAAAAATGTAGTCTAAAATTATGGGTTTTGGGTTTCTTTTTTTAAAAATTAAATCAATATTATTTATTGACAAATGTATGTAGTTAAATAAATAAATAAAATGTTGAAAGTCCAACTAGAAATATGAATAATAGTTACACATAAACAAATTTATTTTTCCAATAGGGATTCATATTGAGTACTGGTTTTGAAATTGGTTACTGACAGCATTTATTTATAGTGTTATGTACTAAAAAAGTGTTGAAACTGAATGGGGATTGTTTTCCACTAAGCAAACATTAATACCATTGATATAAATTACTGTCTCATAAAACTTGAAGGAAAGTGTAGCTCAAATGGGCCACAAAATGAAAGATAAAGATTATGATTATAATCATTTATTAGGTTGTGCTCTGGGTTGGTGAATGGCTAGGGGGACCTGTGTAAATCTTGTTCAATTTCCAATTGCCTGACTAAATAACTTTCTTCATAATGCCTTGTGGTGCTGTATGTTTTTAGTTTAGTTTTGCCCTGAACCTGTATATGTTTTCATCATAGAATCATGGACTTTATAATACGCCAAAAGTACTAGTATACAATATCTTTTCACCACATATACAATATATAGAGCAAATTAACCTTGTTTCCACATGTTCAGAGCAAATTAAATCTGCCTATTTCAAGTTTTTATTTTGGCTTCAAATATCATATTAACTATTATTTAAACATTTTATTAACATGACATTCCCATAATCAACTTTCTAAAACATGAGATGACTTTGATTTTAAGTAGATGAGAATGCTCTAACCATTTAATGATTTAATTAAAAGATTTAGGAGTGAGGCTAAGTCTCGCATAACAGGTACACATATTGTGAAAACTCTAAACAATGATAAATTAACTTAACTCAGAATAAAGTAATTTGAATGAAATTTTCAATATATTCATTTTGCATTATATATTTTTGGTTTATTATAGCTAGAAGAAAAGCCAGCTCTGTATCTAAATCTTACATAATGCATTTGAAGCTAGGGCCCAAAATTTGAATTAACAAATTGTAATTAAGCAAAATTATAGAGAAAACAATTGTCCATATTTTTGTTTTATTCACTCGCACAACTGTTGATCCTCATGAAAAATGACACCAAAAATATTCATAAATAAAAAGAATATTGCTCCTAATATTGGCTGAAAATCCAAAACCTGAAATATGAATGGATTATTTTCTGTTAGACTGAATTGAGTGTAAATTAAATTGCTTATCCTCCATTTGGGGTTGTTAAAACATTTAAACAAAAAGTTTATGTTTGTATTATATATAGGGAGAGATGTATTATTTCCAAATTTGTAGAATAAATAAAAAGAAAAGTAAGCGACTCTAAGGGTAAGAAATAAAATCTAAGCAAAATCCAGAACAATCATCATAATATGATATGAACTCCATCTCAACTTGAATAATACTGCTTTTTGACGAGATAACAATCAGCGAACAACTATATATATAGCCAACAGAATCCATGTTCTACGGGGGGCACTCAGTGTTGTTTTATGCATTTTATTATGTATTTTAATTCATTGTAGAGTGAGACTTTGGATGGTGCCCTAGATTTGGAACCAGAACACCTATTTATACCTTATAACTTTTTTATACGCCCACATTTTCATGTGGACGTATTATGTCGTCGCCCCTGTCCGTCTGTCCGTCCGTCCGGACGTCCGTCCACAATTGTTTGTGGACTCTCTACAGGTCACAATTCTTGTCGGATTTTGACGAAACTTGAAATATAGGTTTATCCCCAAAAGATCTTGGCTGCTTTCGATATTGGCATGTATCGAATCAAAACTTCATGGATTGAGTTCAAATTTCGGAAAAATCGGACCAAAATTACCATACAAAATGGCCGCCATTCGTACGCGAATACTGTTAAAAAATGGTATATCAAGGTTGTGGACCCTGTAGAGATCACAATTTTAATTCGATTTAAGATGAAACTTGAAATGCATGGTTATAACCCAAAGATCTTGGTTCCTTTCGATATTAGCGCATATCGGATCGTAACTTTCTGAATTATGGCCCCTGATTATACGCAAAATCACCTTTGTTTAGCTTGTGGTGCCTCTGGAGGTCACAATTATTATCTGATTAAAGAAATCGTTTGATTATATCACCGTTACGCCCTAAGGAAGGTTGAGTTCGAATTTCAGAAAAATTGGACCAAAATTGCCATACAAAATGGCCGCCATTTGTACGCGAATACTGTTTAAAAAATGGTATATCAAGGTTGTGGACCCAGTAGAGGTCACAATTTTAATTTTCGATTTTGATGAAACTTGAAATGCATGGTTATAACCCAAAGATCTTGGTTCCTTTCAATACATGCGCATATCGGATTGTAACTTCCTGAATTATGGCCCCTGATTATACGCAAAATCGTCTTTGTTTAGCTTGTGGTCCCTCTGGAGGTCACAATTATTATCTGATTTAAAAAATCGTTTGATTATATCACCGTTACACCCTAAGGAAGGTTAAGTAAGAATTTCGGTAAAATTCGGAACAAAATTGCCATACAAAATTGCCATACAAAATGGCCGCCGCGTGTACGCGGATACTGTTATAAAATGGTATATCAAGGTTGTGGACCCAGTATAGGTCACAATTTTGTTATAATTTTGAAGAAACTTGAAATGCATGGTTATAACCCAAAGATCTTGGTTCCTTTCGTTTTTTGCACATATCAGATCATAACTTCCTGAATTATAGCCCCTGATTGTCCGAAAAATCGCCTATGGTCCCTCTGGAGGTCACGATTATTATCCGATTTAAAAAAAAACGCTTGACTCTATCCCCGTTACACCATACGGAAGGTTGAGTTTGAATTTCAAGGAAATCGGACCATAATTGCCAGACAAAATGGCCGCCGTTTGTACGCTAATAGTGTTAAAATATGGTATATCAAGGTTGTGGACCCAGTATAGGTCACAATTTTAATTCGATTTTGTTGAAAGTTGAAATGTATGTTTATAACCTAAAGATCTTGATTCTTTTCGATATTTGCGCATATCAAATTGTGATTTAATGAATTATAGCCTTTGATTGTAGGAAATATCACTTTCGGTTTTGCTTGTTCTCTATCCATGTCTCGAAAATGTGGGCGTATCCTGCCTGGCAGTGCCAGATTACTATCTTTTTATTTTATCTTCACTCTTCTGGACCCTTCCATTAACCTTTGTTAGGTAAAAGGCATGAGATTAGCTGAGCAATCCACAAAGATTTGTGTTTATAAATATATATGGTGTGCACAAAACAGGATGACCACGGATATACCCATGGCTTTACCCCAGTATCTTTTACTATGCTTTTGTTGGAATTAAATAAATTATGAATTTAAACACAAAACAAATGTGAGAAAATTTGCACCAGTCAGATGAAGTATTAAACTGAAGTTATATATTTCATTTGAAAGTAATATTTTTCATTTGAGTAGATAAAAATAAAACCATCTGTTTCCTAATGTTTATTTTTATGGGTTTGCTGTTTCTATTTTGAATGAATTTGCGAAATAAAAAGCAGTAACAACAAAAACCAGACATAATAATTAAATATAGAATTCGTTTTAAATGATCTACGTTGTCAGAGACTCAGAGCTGTCAGAATTAGTTCACGGTTTACCTAGTTTAACCATCTGTGCCATACAATGAAAATTTTACCCATGAGCAGTTTCTGATGTAGGTCTTAGGAAAAAAAAAACTCTTGAGATAGTTTAAACTCGAATCAGTAATTACAAAAACTTTATTTAGGTACTTAATGTTAGAAATTCATTAATTTGATAAATATGACAATTATTCGTGTTTACTGAATGGTACAGCTTTTCCCCATTTTGAGTTTGGCTTATAATTTAAAACTTGTTGATACCACTGTAACTTGAAAGAGAGAGAGTGAGAGATGGGGTTTGCGACACGAACTTGGTCATTTCGGGACTAACATAAGGTCTGTCATTGAGTAAGCTGGCATGGTTTCAATTCTCGGTTGTAAGTGACAAGGAGCAGGGTCACCTGTCCAGCTTCGTGGTTTCCTCCGAATTTTCCGGTTTTCTCCCACTGCTGAAGACCCCTATGCGCAAGCATATGCGCAAGCAAATTATTGAAATAAAGATTGAACCATTTGTTAGTCCCGAAATGACCTAGTTTGTGTCAAGTGGATGTTAAACCCCATTTCTCTCTCTCTCTTTATGAGTTTTATATTGGAAAATTTAAAGCTGATTCCTTTGACTTATTATTCACATAGATACTTCAAACATAGCTTACTGTAACTGCTGCCTTTTTATAAAAAAAAAAAATAACTGCTTCTCTTTGTCTTGTCAGCAGGTTTATCTTATATATTTATGTTTTGTGTGTAGTGCGGTCCTCCTGCACTTACTATTAAAGTGGTGTCTTTTTGAGTAACTATTATACGAACTTACATGTATGTACATCTGGTTTGTATTAATTGGTTTGATTTGATTTTATTTGAGCTGTACACAGCAAATTCTAGTCGATAATGACTCTTATTGAAAAACTGTTCTTTCTGATTTCTATTCTTAGATAATCCATCCATAGCAAATTTAGATAATCTGGATTCCATTTTAAAATACACGTCATCCTTTGATGTTGGCGTACCATTGTTTCAAATAATGTACAGGCAACTTGCCAAGCGTACATTATAACGATATAACACTGGCATGACGTTTTTCACTGTAAATGCATGTGCAGAGTGTCTGTATTTTAAGTAGTTTAATCGTCTCAAGCTTAGACATTGCGTAATATATTGTAAAAACACTCATAACTTACGGTCCTCTGGTTGTTACAATATATTACTTAATGTCTCGCTCTCGACCATTAACACACTTAATGGTAGCTTATTTAATATAATATAGTCTTCAAACATTAATTTGATACTTACTCTGTGTTCTTGAAGGAGTTGTTCTATTTTATCTGGTGATTGTGGTAGTAATGGTTGTGGAAGTAATGGCTGACTGGCTAACTTGTCTTCTGTTGAACATAGCCACCTCTCAAATTCAGCATACTGATCATTGAATTGTATTAGCTGTGATTTACTGTGTTTACCACTTTCTACAATATTACTTTTTACTGTGGAAAAAAAAATATGGAAGACTTAATATAAGGTTCTTGTTTAAATTGATTCGTATTATTTTATAGACGTGCTTACTGAGAAATGACCATATAAAGCAATAATTACTATTCTTCATTCGTATAATTTAGTAACTTATAATCCTACAAACACAATTTCCAATTTTGATTATAAAAAAAACAGTGCACAAGGTGATCAATTATCTAAAGTATTATATTTCTATTGGGGGATCACGTGGCTAAGCGTGTAAGGCACTGGCTCGCTAGCCTGAAGGTCGAGTGTTCATTCCCTGCATTGGCTGAGAAAGTTTATCTTGATTTTCCGGCGTGGTTTCCCCTTGTCAGTGATGCAGAACAGAGGGCCTGACAAGTTCAGCTGTCTAGTCGTTTGGATGTGACGAAAAACCGAGGTCCAGTGTACACATTAGCGTGCACGTAAAAGATCCCTTGGCAGTTGGAATTCGATATAAGAGAAGGTCGTAGCGCCACTGCCCGTACAAAATTTCCCTCATAGCACACTGTATGGCATATGCCCGTTTTTTATTAGCCCAGGTTTGGTGCATAACAGTAGGACGTTAAACCCCTTTTCATTTCATGTTTCTATTGGTTTTACTTTACTGTGTAAAAACTACCAAACATTCAGAATTACCTTGAGTAATTGCTTCAATCTTTGGTTCCGTTTTGGCCAACATCTTGGCTTGATGTGATTTAACTTGTTCCCAATCAGATGTAAGAGTTTCATATTGTTCAATTAACTGAGGGGGTATTTCAATATCCTGATCTTTACATTCAGTACAATATTGTCTATACGCAGTGGTTACATTATCAATATTCACTTGACCTGCCTTTAATGTATCCTCCATATTCTGAAATAATAAATCATAATTTCACATAAAGTAGCTATATGAACTGATACCAGGTCTTGAGATGTTCACATCGCTAACATCTTCTGTTATACTTTTGTATTTTAATAATCTAACAATTTCCACTGTAAATTGTATTTTCCCAATACTCTTTTTTAATTCTAAAGTTTGCATTATTTGAGGGAAAAATAACACCATAAGCATAGCATTAGTAAATGAATTTATGGAATTTGCTGAAACCAATATTTGTGCATAAGTACCTGTCTACCATATATGTTCATATTATCATCGTTCTTTAATCTTTCTTCAATTTCTTTCATCCATTTCTTTAAATCATCATTTTGATTTTCATATTCCTTTAATCGCTGTAAGTATTTCTTGGTAGAAGTCTGGAAATTTGGTAAATCAGTACAAACCTAAGAGACATAAAGTGTAACAGACAGTCAGACACTAGTTGCCACAGCCTTTCAAAGTAATTACCGGTATATTATTTATTTCTCTATGGTTATGGGTACCTTTGCAAGAGATATCTATTTAATCAGGAAGTGATTTAGATAAATTCTCGTCAGTAAGATGAAAAATGCACTTACATGTAGTACTCCGATAATATTATTTTCATTCTGTAGTATTAATGCACATACACAAGTTATACCAATTAACAGCTTAATAGATTTTAATTTACATTATAAGCAGATTTTAAATCCAGTTAAAACAATATCTATCCCCTGTGTATAATTCAATTAAATTAACCTCCTGCAGATATCAACAATTAGTAAATTACCTTTTCCCACCGAGAATTTAGATTATTTAAGTCTTTTTCAATATTTTCTTTATCTGATGTCGAAAGACTTTCATCATTGATCATCTGGTTACCAGTTTTATTTATCGTATCAACCATTTTCTTTTTTGTCGAAATATCTTCTTCTTTTATCTTAACAAAATAAAAATAAGGGTTATTACATGGTGACATTTCCAATCGGTATTTCATGTAACTGAAAGAATATTTTGACACCTTGTAACAATTTTGTACATGTGTTGCCAATTATAACAGACACCTTACTTGAAGGTGGTTTCGGAAAACTAGTTAACCTTTGGGTTTCCACTTCTCACAAAGAATCTGCCACAGGAAAAAAACTCCAGTTACCTTTTTAGCCACAAAATTTGTTTAAAAATTGCACAAAAGTTACAATGTGTAGGCTACCTGTTAGAATGTCAGACCAGAGTAACATTTATTATCTGCTTGTTATTTTCAAGATGACTCTTACAAAGCTTGGGGGATTGGATGGCCAAATGGTTAGCACTATGTGCTGTATCATAAAGCCTGTCATTGAGTTAACTGGCATGGGTTTCGAATCCCCGGTTGTACGTGGCAAGGAGTAGGGTGGCCTGTCCAACCTCGTTGGTTTTCTCCAGGTCCTACAGTTTCCTCCCACTGCTAAAGATCCCTAAATTAAACCATAAGTTAGTCCCGGAATGACCTAGTTTATGTTGAGTGGACGTTGAACCCCATTTCTCTCTCTCTCTTACAAAGGCTGGTCAAAGCTTACCTTAATTCTGTCTAAAAGATCTTCTAAGTACTGAGATTCTGGTCGAAGAGGTGAGCTTATCACATTTTCAGTGTCGTCAATCAGGAAAAAAATTTCATCCATATTGTCGGTAAATTCTGTAGATTGATTTGCAATCTGGCCAACTCTGTTAATACAAAGTGTTATAGAACACTAATACATATATTGTAATTTGTGACAGCTTAATACCAATATTAATAAAATAGAAATGCAAGCCAACGCCTTATCAAACACACCCTGTTATCAGTTTGCCATAACTATTAAAACTACATGTTGATTTTAAAAGCCCATTATTAATTAACATTTTTATTTTGAAATGTGAATTCTACACTATTTGCAACAACAAAACAAGGAATTAAGATTAAAAAACATAGTAAAGTCTTACCCTAACTTTTTCCTAAAAATATTAGTGCAGAAACTCTTCCATCGTACATTCAAGGCTTCAAGTTTCTTATTGAGCTGTGTTTTACCAGGTTCCATAGACTGATTTACTATACTGTTACCATTATCATTCAGTTTCTTCAAATTTTCTTGTTGTTCATGAATGTTGCTCTGTAGCTGCTGAAAATTACACAAGTTCATCCATAAAGGAATAAAGGTGATCTCATTATGTGATAATTAGAATCCATGTAACGATGTTCCAGTACATGGCGTCAAAAAAAACAAACATTGCAAGGAGAGGGCTATAAAAAAGCGGCTGCATGTATTCCTTTATGATGCATATGCTCCTCCTTCTAATCTGAACCTCCAGGTCGTCCTGCACTGAAGTTGCCTGGTTAATAGCTTATATGTTTATAAGTACAGCTAGCACTCACCTTGTAAGCTATGTTATTAAACAGACTAGCATGCTACAGAGGGTGACTAAAAGCTAAAAGGTGTATAAAGGAGTGTTAATAGCAGAATTGGTTATTCAAAAACACAGCAAAAATGACATACTGAGAAGTGTTAGGGATTTGGTTAGGGACTTCGCCAACAGACTGGCCAAAGGTATACACTGTATGGACATCAATCATTAAGAGAGTGTGTTTGATGTTAGTTAAAGGGACAGTCCCGTATTATACAGAGGCTCAAAAATAAAAGTCTGAGAATGTATGAAAATAAAACGCAAAAATATAGGGGAATAGTGAATATACCGTGTCTCAAAATTTCAACTCAAAATATTGAGTCGTTTGGACGTGAACGTCAAAACTGCTTATCCGGACACGTAACCCTTTTAAGATTTCGGGTCATTTTTTTCATTTGGTGACCTGATAATCGATTTACGTTTCTTGAGAGGTCTATGCAGTGAATGACCCATGTACTGTACTTGATAACAAAAGGTAAATTTTACCTACATATTATTTTTATAGAAAAAAGTCTGGTTTTATCCAAATACTGTATGATACAAAGGTCTCCATTTCCAGATGCAGACTGTCAGGTTTAAGTTATTTACAAGCGTATCACAAAAATCGGGTTAGTTGGTTGGCCTTAGATAATGGGTTTTACATGATTTTAACACAAAATTAAGCAGTTTTATTCCCCAAAAAGTTATCGGGATTGGCCCTTTAAGATCAAAGAGAAGTAGAACAGGATTGTGTAGATATGAAGATGCATTGTATATTACTATAAAGTAGCTAACTATAAAATGTTTTTTATTAGTATTATATAACTCTGCTGGCATGCTACAATGGAGTATAATCTATGTTCATTGAGGTCCCCTCATGGACCAAACTGACAAAACATAACGTTTTTTGCAGTCATTCAGATTATATATTTTATATTAATCCTTTAGAGGCATTTACTAACTGGATAGAGCAATAAACTATAACACATACTTATGGATGAACAATTACTTCTTTTTTTTGTGCGAAGTTTTGAAGAGTATTATCTCAAGGTTTTCAAGCAAGTGTATTGGGACCTTAGATTGTGTAGCTAGTTATAGGAGTACTCAGCAAGATAGGCACAGCTGAACCTCCTGCTACACTTTCTGCATTTTCAGTGGTGGGAACAAGTCACAGTATCTCAACTCCAGTCGAGTCCAAGTTCCTGCATGTCAAGTACCGATTCCAGTCTAGTCCAAAATTGCTAGTTCATCAAATGAGTCAGCAATTCGTGGCGTATAAGGTACGTTAGAGTTATGCTCTCTCACCTCTCAAGTAGTCACAACTACCAAGTCCAAGTCGGGTCGCAAGTCAGGTCAGATCATTGTTGCGACTTGTGTCTGACTCAAGTCTGAGTCGTGGGAATTGAATTCCCATGTCTGCTCATTTTCGGGGTAAAAACATATTTTGTACTATGATTGGTAATAAGGCAAGCATACCTCTATCAGCTCTTCTAAATTATAATTGCTTATTTCCTGACCTACTAAACTTGTACATATGTTCTATTTCAGAAGGAGAACAAAAACTTTCATGCAAAAAATTGCAAACCATGCAGGTGAAACATGTCCATAAAAATAAATATTTTGTTTAAAGAAGAGAGCAGGTTGCACATTGGCATCACCCCAGTTTAATAATGTTTCAGACATCTTATGTCTGTTGTTTTATCTGTGTAGCTTGGTTCAAATATATTTTTTTTAAATGAACATTTATCAGTTATAACTGTTTTTGGACCATTAGTAAACGTTTGTCTGCGATATCATTTTTAACTGTGGTAGCAGATGTTAAACATCACGGAAATGAAGAGTTTTCGGTAACTGATTGATGGTAGTTAAAATATCTTCAGTGGTCTTGCACTCAAAATGACGCACCAGTTAACAAGCAGTCTTCTGGTTAAATGTCCTCCTCATACATGTATGTACATGTATATCCAATAACAAACTCGGCACACAACAAAAGTGACAAATATTAATAATAAGTATACACTAACATCATATACTTTGGATCTGGTAGCTTCATTCCTCTTTTCGTCTGCTTCTGATAGAGAATGCTCTGCTTTTGACATCCAGTTCCAAAATAATTGAAAGTCATTCTGAAATTCTTGCCACAGTTCTTTGGTGCTGCACCATTTCCTGAACAAACAAACCAAAGACAGTTGAATATAGTTAATAAGTAAAAATTATATAGTGGTCAGTGGAATAAGCCTGATTTCAGAGTGTGCGAATGCAAAACTACTTTGGTTGATTACAAGCAGTTATTATACAAATCTGTTAAGTCATTTGACAAATGCTAACTTCTTTATATTTCAATATAAGGAGTGACTTATCAACAAGGACCATAACACTACCAGTAATAAATAGAAATCGTTGAAATTCAATAGGTTCACAAACATAAACATCCATGAATTTTAAAAAGATTGGATGAAAAATGTTGTTTGTCAAGTGTAGATGACAAAACAGATAGGGGTGACAGCAATCAACAATCACATTTCTATGTGGACAAAAGAAGGAACGCGACACAGAAAATTGACCAAGACGGTGTCCCACAATTCGTTTAAAATATTCTGACCAGGAGAGGTTAGCTATAGCTTCCTTATGTCAGAAAATCCAAAAATGCACAGGTGGACAGAATGTGAGCGTAAGAAAAATGTAAAGTGCAAAAACCATATATAACTTACAAACGGAAAGAGTAGAGAAGAGAATCTAAGTTCACTTGTAATAAAGATAAAAGGAAAAGTTTATGCAAGAGGTTAAGTTTATTAATGAATAACTTGTCTCTTGTTTTGGTAATATGGTAGATTTGAATTTTAAATTAATGTTACATATAAGACTCACTCATTTGTTTCCTCATAGCAATTTAAAGCTTCAAATTTCTCTTCTTTCAGCAATGAAAGTAACTCCTGAATCCTAGCAGCTTCATCTGAATTGGCTTGAGATAGAACAGTTAATTTCTGTCGCTCCAGTTCTTGTATTGAAGTTAAAGACTTGTGTATGTCTGTCTTGACATCCTGCAAAATTGCATAATGCATTAAGTCCAATATTTTTTTTTTAAACCCAGAAAGAACAGGAAGACATGCATCCTTTCAGACATTATTCCAAAGCATAAATCTTCAGATTGCCTACAGTCTGTTCCAGAAATTAATAGTTTTGTACTGAACGTTTTATTGGCCGCTGATCTCTGTCATATCAATCATATACCCAATTTAATCATGACATGTCAAGTGCCTGTTGCTTTTCATCCTTGTAAAACAAGACTACACGATTCAATACTTAAATTATAATTAAACCTGGTAGAATTCATCTGATTTCTGTTCTGTTGGGTCATATTTTATATAAGCCTTATCACATTGCTGGCCTGATTGGTTCCACACCTGTGATTTGTTGAGGCCAATATTACTGTTTGTGTCTGGTTGTTTTGATGAGATCTGGTAGACTAATATAGAAGCATTCGAGTAGCCTACTTGTGAATGTTTCTTGTTATATTTTTTATATATAAATAAATAATGGTAATTGATTACATGTGTTACTTTATTGAGGGGGTGAGTGGGTATAAATGCCGACCTGAGATTAAATTTCTAGTGACTGTCCTTGACCCAATTAAACCTGATTGGCATTTCAATATAATGTTGTTTTGTGGCTTCTTATTATGTGCTAAAAATAGCACCACTTTCTCCACATGAAAAATGACCAGCTGGAATAATTTTGAAGTGGAAGCCCTGCATTCAACATAACTAAATCAGCATTAGTTGATGATGCTCCCATTTTGAATCATGTGATACAGATTTGCTAAACTGTTGATTACTCTTGTTGACCGCTCCATAGCCTCCAACTTGCATGAATCAGGCATGGTATGCTTAATCTTTTCTATTACTTTTTAACCTATCCCTGCATTAAAAAGTCCAAGTGGGTACTTACATTTATATAGTCATGGAAGGGTAATGATTTAAAACAAGCATTGAAATTTAGAATAATTATAAAGGTTAGGTATATATATACCTTAAGTTTTTCATCATATTCCGGTAATTTAGAAAAGTTGATGCTGCCTTTGAAACCTGACATTGTATTCCTGGTTTTTTCCAGTTGTTTCTTTTCTTCTAATAATTTTTGTCTGTACTGCTCTGATAATAAAGATGTTATGTGTGCAGTGTTACTAGGAGAAGCTGTTAATTGAAGAAGGTTGTGTCGAGTCTGTAACTGTAGTTCTTCTCCTCCTCTAATAGATCTCATAGTCTCTGCTTCTCTTTGATGTCTTTGTACTTCAGAATCATATGTCTGTGAAAATATAACATGAGAAACATAATAATAACCATTCAATCAAAAATGCTTTAATTCTGAGTCCTCAACTTTCTTCCACAGATCTAAAGCTATTAAAAACCTGACCAGAACAATGTTGGTCTTGTGGCTTGAATTATGATCCATCTTAAAGGTACAGTGCCAAATCTGCTGCAGTGACTGAATAAAACTGGTTAATTAATGTGTAACTGTCTGAAATACAGTGTACCTTAATTGAGTGCCTTGATTACCATGTCTATTATGATGATTGATCACAATTACCATACAGTTGAAGAATAAAAATTCTATAAATAAATGAGTTATATAACCCTATTGAACAAATATAGCCATTATTTCAGTCTTTTAATATCTGGGACTTCCCCATTAAAGAAGACAAATGGCATTTTTCTGTATATAAACTATAGACAGGTAACAATGGCCCAGCAACTAGCCAACTACATATACTTCAAACAATTACATGTATACCCAATTTCTAGGCATTCCAGTTCATGCAACACCCTCAACTGAAAACCCCTTGTAATGCCACTAATGGTGCCACAACTACTTTTGAATTTTTCTTTTGATGTGAACAATCAGGATTTTTTTGCTTTTATCTAAAGGCTTAAAGATGCCTTCCCGGGTACAAACTTTGTGAATTGACGATATATGTGGACTAAAAACATATTCAAAGTAACCAATCTATCAAAAATTTGCTTCAATTCCCTTTCAAAACTTTGCTTTTGTCGTGGATTCCCATAGCTATAAGTAAGCTGTTGTTAGACGCAACGTCTGCCAACTTAACTTCATTGTGGGAGGGTCCATCTTTCAGAATGTATCCTTTATACTTACTGTACATTTACCAAACTTAGTGAGGCCTAAGTAAATTCTTAGTTATTTCTGTCTTTCTTTTTAGACCTTTTATTTGCAGAGTCTTTTGTACATTGACAACACACAATGTCCCCCAAACCGACTAACCATTTGAGCAAGAAATAACAACTGCTCCCTGACCTTAGCTAGCAGACAATAAGCCAGCAGAACCTGTTGGGTTGCTAGTTAGTGATTCCCTGACAATATTGCCCAGTGCTAGCCCCATGGGCGTTTTTCGCGTAATCCAGTATTTTTCTAGTAAGATTGGGTGTTTATACTTTCCATATATACCAAATTTGGAAATAACCACCCGATAAATACTTTGCTGGGAACCCAACTTTAATATAAATCGCTAAGCATATAGGACTGCCAGTAATGTTATAAGCCATTTATACAATTTGAATTGAATACTGTATACTTGAATACTGTAAATCTGCATAGTTCATATTACATTTTTATGTTAGGTTAGGATTAGTCCTGAAATGACCTAGTTTGTGTCGAGTGGACGTTAAACCCAATTCTCTCTCTCTGTGTTAGGTTAGGTATAAAGGTTCAGCATCAAATCTATCAGCAAGAATGTATGTTCATGATTGTACAAGAATCAGTAAGGTTGTATGCCTAATGCTGGGCTTAGCTATTTGTCTGTCACAAGATTGTCAGACTGGTCTATTTTTGTAACTGCACTTTATACTGACATGTTAATGTTATATAATCATCTTTCCTGACATGTTAATTCAATATAATTATATCACATGGTGATCTTTGCTGACATGACAAATTATCAATCCATAGCCAGACAAGTAGTCCTTTCACCTGTCATTACTACTAGTAGCTGTAGCCAATAAAATAATGGTTATGTCAAACCATCTAAAAACATGTAACATTTTCAGACAATTTTTGTTAAAACAAGCTAAAGGAATCATCCAAGATATAAGCTTTTTTAAATGTTTATCCTATTCCTATGCATCTATTTGAAGCTCTGTAATCTTTTTGTGAAGAAATACAAGATTCAGTTTTTACGTGGGATTCATGATAAGTTTTCGGGAAAACCATGTTAAGCAGTTCTAGCCATCTTTTCTTAATAGTTAATACAAGGCCAATGGGTTGTATTTCCAGGAGCTGGCATTGTATTTGCATATTTAATGATACATGCCCACAAAAGTATTTATCTGGTAGTAATTATGATAAATGGACAGCAACTAACGACTAATACAAATAGATTCTTCCCCAGTCAAGTCACATAACAAACAAGCTTACTTAAAATTGATTAGAGTACAATTAATCTTTCTGATTAAAATTTTTGAGTTTGAGAGAGATTTGAAGCAACCATTTAATAAATTAGTTTAAATAGGTTTTCAGTTCAAATCACACAATTTGTACATTGTAAGGTATCTTTAAACACCTATCAATGACTACCCATTAATATCTCAGTCTACCTTTTTAAAAGTTACATCTACTCAAAATTTGTAACTCTTCACATACCTAAAATACAGTTGCTACAACATATATTTTGACTGGGACTGTGTTGAATCATTTGATGAAATTTGTCACAAGAAAGATATTTTTACCATACTGATTTAGATATTATACCTTGAGCACTAGCAAATGTCCAAGTTTCATCTTTAAAGGAATAAACTTGCTTGATTATTACATAGACAAAATAAAAAAAATATTAAGTTCTGGCAAGGACAGTAATTAAAAAAAATATATTTTTTAAAATTTAAATTCAAAGTTAATACTACTAAATACAAATCAAAATATATTTACTGTTTTTAATATCCATATTCCAAATGTAAGAATACAGGCAATAAAACTGAGAAAAGCCAGTGACATCACAGCTGTTAGGGCTGTCACCAGACCGATGATGTCTGCAGACATTTTTACAATTATGTCCTTTCAACATATAGAATTCTTCGAAAAACAAAAATCCCTTAAAACTGCCAATATTAACTGGAAACGTCCTTGACATTTAAAGTCCGACACACAAACTGTCTGGTAACTGACAGATACATATTACTCGTTATGACCTGGATTTCCACACTCCGAAATAAATTATCGAAAAACGTCCGATAGAACGGAGATTTAATTTCCAAACCACAAGATGAGGAGAAGATCTATTTACAGTTTTTCATCCAAACTTCAATAGAATGATATTGATATCCTGTTGGGAACATATTGGAATGCTTGGCAATGCCTCACACCTGCCACAAGTAAAAATATATAGGCAGTACCTACGTATATTCTCTCTAAACACATGCTCACGGTGTGTATAAGTTACTACCTGTTTTGCTATTTCCCACTACCTACACCTAGGTGTATGTATAATGCAGTCCATACTCTATTATTTTTCACATTACATGAATATAGATTCCAGACTTCTAAATTTGGTAAATATATAAATACCACCGACATTAGCCTACACAAAGACATCACCAAGAAGCCCGGATATCAAAGTCATGCTGAATTTATAAAAGAAACAAGAGTTAGTTTTTATAAATAATCTATACTGTTCTTAGACTAAAGCAGTATGTTACCGGCACTAGAATACTGCTATATAAATAAGCCGGGCATCAATTGACTAGTTGTCAGTCTATAATTAACAGCTGAGATAGAAACCCAACCTTTTAATAATGTTTATTTTCCTCATGCGGATTCCACGCCATCAACGCTAACAATAGAACATAAAGACGTTACTCCATCTTTAAAATTGCATAAGAATAGCACAATTTGTCTACCATAGAATATGTATTGTGATGCACAAGATTTGTGTATTAATAAAGAAATTGAATCCATTGATTCTAGCCTACGTTAGTGTTACTAGGTGATGACATAACATTTCTTACTACCGTAACTATAGTGATTATTGTTACCACTTCTCCTCAAACTCTTCTCCATTCTTGAAACATTATATTTAGCATCAAATATGTGCTAAAGAATGAATGTTTTATATAAAAAGAAGGAAGGGGTGCACAAATAATTTCTTCCTTTTTTCCCTAGTATAGAATAAATAGGAATAGATTTTAAATGATTATAAAACAGTAAACATGGCAATTTGACATGATATTTTGTGCATACTCATCAAATTGAACCTTGACTGTATCATATATAACATTTTTTTCTACTGAATAGAAATGTAGTGGGTTTGGGTTTTTTCTGCATGAATAACATTCACAATGTGCTCTACAGACAAACAATAAATTCCTCTATTTTTTTTATATATTATATTGGTCTACAGTTAATATCATATTCATTACTAAAGCAGTAATATAATAGATATTACTTTTTTGTTATCTATTAAATACTGCTATACTGATACACAGAATAAACTGAATGGTATTTCATTTACTGATGGAATACATGTAAATCGATTGAGCCCACATAATGGCTCCGTGATTTGAATTGATCATTTCTATTTGATTGATCATACCTAGAAAACGAATTATGTTCAATCAACACTTTCAGCTTGAGTAAACTTCCTATTAGCAGACGACGCTTCACCTCATTCTTCTACCATAGCATATTATACTAACGATCTACAAACTTCATTTGAGTGCACATTTGTTTAATGCCATCAATTTCAACTTGTTTCAAGCTCAAACCACGATGGGCATTGATTCATGAGATAGATTTCTATTAAAGACAATTCAGCATATTTTCCTACCGTTAAAAAACTACTGTAGTTTGATTTGATTAAAAGTTTCAGTTTGGCTGGACACACATTTTGTTTTTCATGTCATTAATTGTAACAAAAAGCACTTGTAAGGGTTTAAATCATTGAGAATTAATAGAGCATTATTTTACTACAGGAAGCTTGGAGATTGAATGATTGATTGAATGTTTGCGAAAGTTAGAGAG
Source organism: Patella pellucida (assembly GCA_917208275.1). NCBI lineage: Eukaryota > Metazoa > Mollusca > Gastropoda > Patellidae > Patella > Patella pellucida. The sequence goes on from OU795036.1 coordinate 77,851,163, forward strand.
TTTTTCATTGTTAATGAAACTGTGTAGCTTAACACAGAAACACTTCCAAGAGAAGTTTTTCAGAAAGTCATTGGTATCTTTATGGGTACCAAATGTGCACCTATCAATGCCAATGGACTTCAACATTCTTTTTCCTTCACATCAAAATAATATGGATAGTGATGCTAGTCTAGCTAACATACTGAAAGCGTACAATGAATCGCTGTATTCTTTATATGAAAACTGTTTTACTAACCTCAAATCAGAAGAAGAGACTAAAAATATAGTTGATAATCAATCATTTGAAATGAATATAGGGTAACAGTAAAAGAATAAAATCTAGGCATAAGTTCAAAAATAACAAAATAGGTTGTTCTTATTACTAAATAAATACTTTTTTTGGTTTGAAAGAAAATCCCTACTTCACAGCTGAAATCTTAGCTTGGCTTATTCTCCCATCAACAGCATTATAATTAACACTTACATAACTATGTGATATGATAAATCCTTGACAATTGCTTTGAAATGAAAACACAATCCTCAACAAAAAAATGAAATTATTTGATGTTTTAAGAAAACAGTCTTCATATAAATAAATTGTCTCTTTATACAAACTTCAAACAGCTCTTTGATTTGTGTGAAATATCAAAAGCTTCAAAGTCAAAGTTACAAAAGTACAACATAAATTGTCAGCTATATATGTGTACTTTCCAGATATTTGGGAAGTGGCATCCTAATAAACAGTAAGCATCCTGCAGGGGCGTAAATATGTGTGTGTGGGGGGGGGATGGGGGTGGGGTGTAACCAACCTACAACAGAGTTACCAGCTTTTCAGACTTGTTCAGATTGGACATGTAATAGATCACCATTAAGATCTCAAGATCTTGAGATCTTAATGGTGATTGGTGAAAAAACTAATTTGACTATATTGAGAGTTGAAGTTAGATTGTCAGTGAGTCAGTGTAAAAATAATTTGAAATTTTACACAACTTGACTAAAGTAACATTTTGCATGTCATACACATTTTTAAGTAGTGTTTACAAGAGAGAGAGAGAGAGAGAGGGAGGGGGGGGGGAATGTCCATTCGACACAAACTAGGTTTTTTCGGGAATAACATATGGTACAACTTTATTTTATTAATTCAGAGAAATCCCACAAGGTTAAACAGACGATCCTACTCCTTGTCGCATACAAATAGGGAATCAAAACCCTGGCAGTTGACTCAATAACGCGCATACCAAACACCCCTGGTGTTTAAAAGTCACATATATAAAATCAAGAGGTGTAAAATATCAAATCTGTCTTGACTATTTTGTCTTTAAAAACTTGGTAGTTATCAGTTTGAAATATGGGTATTTGCCAAGATTTTCAAACATAATGATCAACTATTTCTTTCAGTTATCTTTTTCCATTCAAGTTTCATCTTCAAGTGATTTTATACTGTATATTTCTCTACCCATACTAAAACACAAAGTCTTGCACAATGAAAATCCTTAAATGGTATTAAATATGTTTTATAATCAAGAATTCTAGGCTTTATAAAAGTAATTCTTCAAATGCTCTGCTTAGCAATATTCTTCTGCATGGGCAATATTCAATGTCTTTTATCCTAAATGTACATTTTTTTTCAAAAAGAGAATGTTTGTGTAACTCCAGATCCCATTGCTTCACACCAAGTTTAAAAGATAAGTTTCGGGCAATGAAACATAAGCCCCCAACAGCAAAGTCTGAGTAGTCCAAAAAGGTTCTCACATATTTATTAATTCATCAAGGGTAGTAACTCCAACATTTATTATCGGAAATCATTGCAAATCAATAGGATTCTTCACCTCATTAACATAAATACCATGTATTAATTTCAAGTAAATGTTGGGGTTTTTTTTACATAAAGAAATCTATTCGCTTTAAGATTATTATACAAGATACCAGGAACCTAATTTCCTACATAAAAGTTGTTTGTAATAAAAATATGATTCATTTCTTCTGTTTTGCTTGATAAAGATGAGAGTACTATCGTCAAAACGTTAAAGGGACAGTCCCGAATTAAACAGAGTCTCAAAATAAAAGTACGAATACGTATGAAATTTAAACGCCAAAATATAGAACAATGGTATATATACCCTGACTCAAAATTTCAGCTCAAAATATTGAGTCGTTTGTACGTGAGCATTAAAACAGCTTATCCGGACATGTAACCCTTTTAAGATTTCGGGTCAATTCTTTCGTTGGGTGACCCGACAATCGATTTCCGTTCCTTTAGAGGTCTACACGGTGAATGGTCCATGTGCTGTACTTGATAATAAAAAGTAAATTTCACCGACACATTATTTTTATAAAAAAAAGTCTGGTTTTATCCAATCACCGCATAATACAGTTTGGGACACCGGTTGGTTAAAATTGTGGAAAACGTATCACATATATTGTGTTAGTTGCTCGGCCCTAAGGTAGGGGATTTTAAGGGATTTTAACACAAAAATAAGCAGTTTTATTCTCAAAAACATTATCGGGTTTCACCCTTTAATTAACCAGTAATTGTGTTTAGTGTGTCATTTCTTCTGTCACTACCTTTTCTGTTGAGTGTTCAATACAATTTATATATATATATATGTACATTTGTTTGGTTTGATGTGATTTTTACATTAAACCATCATGAAAATCTCAATCTACAGCCACATGATGCATTATGACAAAAACCCTGTATAATCAATTAAAGCAGCAATATGGAAGATTAATTAAAGAGCTGACAGTTCTCACTATATTAGTTAAAAAAAATAGATAATGTAATGGGAATGTGCTGAAAATTACTCCACTATGAGCCGGAAAATACAAATTTTAAAAACACTGTAGTTTCAATAGGCATTGTTACAATAATAATCAAAGTCTTGATCGATTATCAATTTTTAGCTTAATCCTAAACAGCCATTCAACTGCAGATCAAATTCAAATCTAATGAAAATCTGATCCATCAGATGGCATAAAGAGTTGATTATGGGGTTGTCATGTTAATAAATGTCTAATTAATAGAAGTAGTTTATATATAACATCCCAGGCCTAAAGAAAGACCTGCAAAAGGCATATTTAGCTCTTGCATAATTCATGTTTAATGGATGTCATCATGACTGTAAATATAAATCACATCAAATAAATTCAACAAAAGGCTTCATTTCTTATGGAAATTAGGAAGGAGAACAGAAAAAGTCTGTGCATTACCATGTGTAGAATGAATAATGTTTTAATTTTCAGATATCCTCTTACAGCCTCACATAACAACTTTTAGTCTTCGAAGGAATCATTAGTGAGCAGAAATTCACCTGTGTATCTGTTATCACTGACATTTCAGTCAATTATTAATAAAAGGATGACTTGTTTTTCCTTTTGCATTCGTCATTTCCCTTTCTTGAAAACTTCATACCGCATCTATCGTAGCAATGATCTCAGTGTTAAAATTGTATTTGGAATGTGTTTAACCAGTTCTGTCACATATTTTATAATGACTGAAACCAATATTGTCCTTTAACTAGGGATAATTAAAACTTTGTTTATTATCGTAACTATGGTAGCATTGAAATTTGAGACTACACTATTCTTCAAGCAATCATAACTTCACTCAGGATGAAGTAATTTGACTTAAATTTTTGAATGTGTTCCTTTTTTGATATCTATTTTTAAACTATTATAGCAAGAACCGCAGCTCCCTATCTAAATCTTACAAAATCATTATACAATAACATAATATATACACTACACCCTACCTAGGTACGACATTCAATTTGAGGTCTCTGCTGTAACTAAAAATATTAATTCTATCCTGTATTATATATCACTAGGAAAATATTATTTCACTCTAGGAGTAGGAAGTAAACTAGACAAATTTGTGGATTTTCAATAAATTTCAATTTTCCAGCCATTATATTGAAAATTGATAAAAATATAAAAAAAATAAGGTAAAATATTGTAACTGTTATCACTAGGTGTCAATATGGATTTATTTTAGTCTTAGGTCACTGCAATAACGGTGGGTTGTATATACATTTGTAAATATGTTGCATACCACAGTTGGCACACTGCCAGTGGGATACCTTTCCAATTGGCGCCAAATGTGCAGACCTATAGTCTTTCGGGTTTATTATGTGCTTTTTTTCTCTCATACTTTTCAATACAAATGTCATTTTCTAAGATTTCTTCCTGCTAGGTGGATGGAGAGAGAGAATGCAAAAGATTAAATTTTCACAGTAGAATTCAAGTTATTTTTTTTAAACCAAGAACCTAGCAAAAATCCTTTTTTAGGTGAGGGAACAATTAGATGTTCTAATATTTGTCAGTTCATTGAATAAAAAAACATCCCAACGAGTTATAAATTAATAACAAGTACTAATGAGAGAGAGAGAGAGAGAGAGAGAAATTGGGTTTAATGTCCACTCATCATTTCGGGACCAACATATGGTTTAATTTTATTTCAATAATTCGTTTGCACGTAGGGTCTTTAGTAGTGGGAGGAAACTGGAGGACCCGGAAAAAAGCCATAAGGTTAGACAGGTGGAAGACTCCTTGCCACGTACACGGGGATTTGAAACAGTTGGGTGAATGACATGCTGTATGATACAGCGTGCATGCTGACAATTCAGCCATCCAACCCCCCATCTGACATGCTAGACCATCATATTCAAGGTAAGTGGTCTAATGTAAGTGTGCTAGCCAGCTGTTGATATTTTGATTAATCTGCCTTGTTTGTAAATTTGTGTTTCTTTGCCATCTCACTTACATGAAACCATGTTAATATATTTTTCTAACAATAAACACAAATATTTACATGACTGGATATTGCACGAGATAAATCTAAATATATCTACATGTATATATCCAAAAATATACACATAAATATAAATCTCCATTCAGTTTGGTTTGAAATGCTTTTAACATCAATTTTAAGTTAGGGGTGATAACTTAAACCATATGTTAGTTCATGCTTGATTTTCCAATAGGTTTTCCAAGATATAGAAGTCATTATAATTTCAGGTCCAGAGTAATGCCACAGATACATAGCACCATTTTAACTCCAGTGGTTATGATGTGTGAAATTTGCTTTTATTTCTACGAATACAAACTGCCTGGGATTTCTTTTTGTGTGACCTTTTGATTTTTATCGTGGGCCGAGTTCACAAAGCATTCTCAGAATTAAGTTAAGAATTTACTCAACTTTTAATCACTGTTTATGAGTTTTCTTTGATCCCTAAACACAAAACTTTGCACATAGTTTCTTATTGAAGTATTTGATACATTATAACATCACAAGATAAAGGGCTATATTTTAGTTAAAAATGAGAATGCTTTGTGAACTCATGGCTTGTTTTTTTATAATCTGTTGTGGTGGGATGGACAGAAGGTGTATCTTTACTGTCAGCTTTATGGAAGTGGAATGTGTTATGTTTTAATTGTGATATTGAATTACAAATCATCAAATTTATATATTCTAGATATTGTGGTCACATTTAGAATACATGTATACAGAGTTGGACCTCAACATATTTCCTATAATTTTGAGAATTACATCAGGTTATTGTTCTAATTTGGGGGATTGTGTAATGCTAGGGAAGAAATGTTTTTTTAAAAATTCCAGCTGTCAAACATTCACTTATCTTTTGCATGGCAATGTATGTTTTGACATTCCTCTTTCATCACATCTGGAAGGTGGGAAACCGAGTTTAAAGAATTCAAAAAGCGCTTCTCAGATTCATATGATAGACTTTTGTATAATGTATGGTAAAAGCATGGTAAAAGCATATTTGAGAATTTTTTTTTGAAAACTTGTGCAATGGTGTGTGATACTGTGAAAGTGACAAATTGACAATAATATAATAGTAAGATATTTACCTTCAACTGTTTAGTGATGGCCTCCCATCTCTGATTTAGATGTGTTAATTCTGGTTCCACCATTTTGTTATACTGTTCACTTTTACTCATTAAAACAATGGCATTATCTCGTACTTCATCAACGGTACTCCTTAAATTATTCATTTCACTTTGTAGATTCTGAATAAAGAAATTGCATGAACAAGTCAATAAAATGTGCAAAAACCTTTTCCAAAATATTTCGAAGAATTTCATTCAAATTCCTTACACTACCCGGTATTTAAACAACATTTTTAATTCAATTAGTCTTTGTTATTATTCAAGGATAACTAAATGGTTTTCTTCCAACCTGTATATATATGACACATTGGAATAGAGTTATTGTTTGATATCATTGAATAAAAAGAATGAATGAAATGGGGTTTAACGTCCTACTGTTATGCACTTAACCTGAGCTAATTGAAGACGGGTCATTGAATAAAACTAACCCTGATTTTGTCTATTTGTGGTTGGGACATCCGTTCTTCAAGAGGTAATTTTTCGTAAGCAGCTGTGGTTATATCACAAACGATCATCCAATCTTTAACCTGCATCATCTGTGTTTGAAATTCTATAAATACACCATCTAACTTTGTTTCTTCTTCCTTCAAATTTAATAACGGGAAGAAAGACAATTATAATAATGGAATATGGAAAATCCTCAGTTACATCAGAACTAGAGAATTATTGCACAACTGACCATCTTAGAGACAATCCTACTTTTTGACACTTAAAATGAACGGAATTACAAATAGTACTAGATTTAAGAACATTCCTTAATTAAATTATCTCATCCCTCTAATAGCCCGTTCAGATGCGCAAGTTAAACTAGTTTAACTTTATTCGGCGATAGTTAATTCAGCAATTTTCGTCGTCTGAACGCATATGTGGAGATTTTTAACTAGTTTAAAATATCCACCTCCGTAGGTGAATTGAATTCAGCTTTTTTTTTTATCTGGTTTACCTTTCGGCGTCTGAACGAGTAGAATTAAAATATCCGGATATTTTCCCTCTGGACATGCGCAGTGCGTAGTAAATAACAATCTTAGACCAATGTAGGCTATCAGTGCTCATGCGCGTTAACCTCTGACGCTTGACCGACGAGGTCAGGAAGGAACATGGTTAGGAATGTTAATCCAGTATAGTGCCAGTATCTTAAAACACGTATGAACGCAAAAATTGCCGGATAAATATCGCCGCATAAAAATCGCCGGATAAGTTATAAGCGTCTGAACGGGGTATACAAGTGTCCATACAAGCACAGCCTGTTTTTTATACTGGCAAAACCGTGAAATGACTCAATTCCATATCGCTCTGTCAATTCAATTTGGTGGTCCCAGATGTCAATTGAGGACCCCTAAACAGACGATTTGGTGATCAGCTTTGCAACACTTGAGACCATTTGACCATCATACTACCTTAATGACAACCCTACGATTTTATGATATATGTAGGCTTTAGGCCAATTGGCGAATTAAACAACGATATTTTTGACCAAAAAAGCATTTCAATAAAAATCCTATCTGATTGCAAGTTCTCAATCTGATTGCAAGTTCTCAATCTGATTAAAATACAGATCGATATTTTGTTTCATTTTTTTATACTTTCGATGGCCTACACTACATGAATATCTGATCATTTGTTTTGGAATGTTGCATTAGAGGTCATACGAGCGACTCTTGACCCTATGATGCCAAACATTTGATTACCCAATCAGCATTGATGTTTCTAGTGATAACCGCAGTTCCGTGCACTTCACGCTAAAAGCTCGCCATAACAGATCGTTTCATTGGCTAATCCCTCCACATCATCCTGAACATATCAATGATAACAACTCTTCCAGATACTAGTGTCGTAAAGACCAGTAAAACAAAATTTTGAACTATAAAAATCGAAAGAAAATATGATATGGATCTTGGCCCTGTTTCTCAAAATTTTAACTAAAGATAAAATCCAAATTTTAGTAGATAGTTAAATTTTGATTGGCTAAGCACTAAAATCAATCTAATATTATCCAATCAAATTACTACAATTTGGATTTTATCTTAGTTAAAATCTTGTGAAACAGGCCCCTGTGTTTTAATCAGATTGGTAAGTGTCGTAAAGACCAGTAAAACAAAATTTTGAACTATAAAAATCGAAAGAAAATATGATATGGATCTTGGCCCTGTTTCTCAAAATTTTAACTAAAGATAAAATCCAAATTTTAGTAGATAGTTAAATTTTGATTGGCTAAGCACTAAAATCAATCTAATATTCTCCAATCAAATAACTAAGATTTGGATTTTATCTTAGTTAAAATTTTGTGAAACAGGCCCCAGTGTTTTAATCAGATTGGTAAGTGTTCTGTTTTGCCTAATTTGACATATGAATAATATAATATATTAACCTGTACTTGTTCCTTCCAGTGAGCTACATGTATAGAGAGAGCTGACCAGTCTATATTTAACTTAGTTATTAAATCAACAGCTGAATTAATCTCCTCCTCATCAACAACAATTAGTTTTAATGTCTGTAAACTATCACCAATTGATGTTAATAAGCCTTGTCTTTTTAACATTTCTGTTTCTATCACCTGAAAAATGTTACATGCAATTGTCAAAACAATTAACGCCGTCACATGGAATATGTTCTTCACAACATGGTCAAATAAATATTACCTGAAATGTGTTGTTTTTTTATAGATTTTAATTGACTAAAATGGTACATTAAGTTACCATGAATTGGTTTAATGTTTTAAAACCTGAGCTCTAGCATATACCAACAATTACTCTGTATTTTATGTTTGTAAACATGTTGAGTGTGATTGAAAGTCAGTTGGCATTTCTTGTGACTGACTGGATAGCATGTAGATCTGTCGTGCAATGAAGTTAGCAGGTTTCATTCCTGGAAGAAGCTATACCTGTCATCTTAATAATAATATAGGCCTACTAATTTCAGCGTGATTGAAAATGTTGCCATTTGTTTCTTAATATAAACTATATATATACATACCCTGATGTTCTCCAGTTCTTTATCAATTTGAAAGGTTTTCTGTTTTTCTTTATGATCTAGATCATTGGTTGTAACTGTTATAAAATCTTTAACTATGTCATATTCCTTTTTAAACTTCTTCGCTATTTTTAGACCTTTCTCTAGATTAGACTTTCCTTCTGTAACCTGTACGCAGATATAAATGAACGACAATATTATCAATATTTTATACTAAAACTAAATATTTTATGTTTAATTTGAATATAACTGAGACATTGGTCAAAATGCTGGCTTGCATCTACAGCAAATGTGAGAGAGACAGAGAAATGGGTCATTTCTGGACTAACATATGGTTTGATTTTATTTCAATAATTCGCTTGCGCTTAGTGGTCTTTAGCAGACGGCGGAAACCGGAGGACCTGAAAAAAAACCACAAGGGTGGACAGGGGACCCAACTCCTTGCCACGTACAACCGGGGATTCAAAACCCCGCCAGTTGACTCAATCACAGGCTTTATGATACAGCATGCACATGCTAACCATTGGGCCATCCAATTTATACGAAAAACAATCACTGGTTTGTACACATATAGCACAACATTTTGACAAAAATTCTTTTATTGTTATCAATTTATGTTTTTAATGTTGATTGTTGAATGTGACAGCAAAATTTTCATGACAATTTAGTGCAAATTACTTTTTAAAATCCTGGGGAAATTTGGTATGACCGATTTCACTTTAATCATTCATGTTTGGTTACTAAAACTAAATCTACCTGTTTGCCCAAGTCATTATATTGTTGTTTTATGGCATCAAGCTGTTCATTTAGTTTATCAGGAAAATCCACTTGTTTTCTATCTACAACATGACGTCCAGTTTTTATAACATACTCTACTTCAGGTTTTAATTCACTCATAGCCGTATAAAACTTCTGTAAAGAAAAAATTCAGGGTTACAGGAATTCTCATTTTAGGTGTTTCTTAACACAACTAAATTGTATTTTGTACGTTGATTAATTTTATGGGATCACAATCGCTCTTTGTCGAAAATTTTACATGTGTAGATAAAGCCAATATTGAACTAAAATAAGATCAATTGTGTGTTTCCCTGTTGAAACAAACAAACCAATTTAAATGCATAGAGCTTGCTCCATCATTATACAAAATAGCACATCAGATCGATAAAATTTGTTGATTTATTGACTTTTTAAATCCTTTATTTACATATTATTTCTTAATAAACAGCACCTGTTCAATCAAAGAGCTAAATTTTCAGAGAATAAAAATAAGTGCATTAGGCCTATACTAAAATTCCTACCATGCATTGTTCATGACGTTCCACTATGTCCACAGGGTTACAGCTAGGGACTTCAAACATATGAGATCGGTCTTGTATACTATCCATCTCTCTCTTGACATGACTTAATTTAGGATCAAAATCTGTTGGTCGTTGATACTTGCAAAATTTCTTCGATACCTCAGTGAAATGTTTCTAAAAAAAAGTAAATTTTATTGCAGTTATAAGAGTTACTGTATAGAATTAAGTAGTTTGAACTAAAAAGAAATGAGCATCGACAACTTGACAATACATATATATATAGCCAACAAACATAATCAGGTCATTACATTATGTGGTGTAAGGGGAGACAACAGGTAAATACAGAGTCATCTCCCCTGTAGGCTACATGGTAGGTCTGTGAATGTAAGTGAAGTTTTTAAGCTGAACAATGTTTTCATGAAATTACATGTGTAATTAATCTCTCTAAGGGTCCTTTATTCATAAGAGATAATTAGCATAATGATATGTTTGTATTTTGCATGGCAGTTTGAATAAGGTGTATTTCAAATGTTAAAACCTGGAACTGCTATAAAAGTGTAAAATTGATTTCCATAATTGTCTGTAGTTCTTAAAACCTTTCACCCACTTTATGAAGTGTTTACTTAAGTCAATATTTAATATGCATGTAGAGTTATAGACCTTAAATGTAATCAGATAAAATAATCGAAAAGATAATGTTTAATGGTTTTACCACTATTACAGTTGTTGACTACAAATTAAATTTGAGACTCTTTTATTAATGATATCTTTTAACCTTTAACCTTTAATTTTAAATTTTGTGAACAGGCTTTTCACTACAGTATCTAATCACTTTCCTGGCATATTTGTGACAATGGCGTTTACACCATACATTTTCTAATTTAGGAGAATGTTAAATATTATACCAAGAACTTGAAATTCACTTACCTTTAGGAGTTGTGTTTGTTGTTCTAATCTGACACTGGCATCTTCTTTACCCTTGAGACGATATTCCTTTGCACTTTCTTCCAGCTGTTTTAAAAACATTTCTTGCTGTTTAAATTCATTCTTTAAAGTCTATAAATAAAACAAAATTGTAGTTATCTTAGGGTCATATTAATCAAATTAACAACTGTATTTAGCTATCTGTAACTGAATTTTAAACCGGAACATGATTTGCCAATGGTTCACTAACAATAACCCTGTCTCTCATTAAATTCAACTTTCAACTGTAAAGGTAATTCAAAACTTATTTTAAAGTCCTGTTCAAATATTACTGTTGTTTGAATTTAAGATAACAGCTTTAGGTCCAGTTTGATATTTAGACACAGAGTTTTGTGTCCATGTTTCATTATGCAGCAATGCCATTGACTAGACACTTATTGAATGATCTTTTAAAAAGATTTCTTGTCCTTAGATTTAGTATATCCTTGGAATCCTGTAAATTCATTATCGAAACAAAACCAATATACCTCAAATTCAGCAGGATTATCACCAGCTAGTATATCAGCATCAAGTCGAACCTGTAGATGATCAGATATTTCTGACATCCATTGTGTCATTTCTAACATCTGACGTTCTATTGATTGAGCTTTGTTGATATTTTCTTCTAATATTTTCATCTTTTCTGTTGCCTACAAATCATTTCAATATCCTGTATAACCAATCTGCTTATATTTACTTATAAAATTAAATATCATAATTTAAATTCAATTTGGCTGTATTTTTGTATTCAAACTACTGAAATTAAAGTCAAAAATATCCAAACTATTGTTTCATTTAGCACAAGGTAGCGTATGCTTTTTTTCTAGGGTCAACCAATCATTCTTTTCACTTGGAAGCTGAGGGTGTGTGTGCCATAACAAAGAGTATTGTCCTGCTGCCTAACCTCGAAGGTTGTCTCTGATTTCTCCATTTCCCTTGCACTGCACACAGGCCAAATATTGAAATGATACAATATGTTTCTCCCAAAATAATAACTTCTGTAAGTCCTAAATTTATATAATTTCTGTTGATAGGATGTTTAAAGTAATTACTCTCTCCCTTTCCATTCAGTTGATGAGCTCACATTTCTGTAAGCATTTATATCAAAATATAACTAATGTCATATTGTGGATGTTCGATATCATTGTGGTCTGAAACCTTATGTTTAAGCAGACAAAAGTTGTCTCCCTTATGTTGTAGTTTTTCTGCCTTTTTAAGTAATAAAGAGGAGTTTGTAATCCTAACATGGAGAATGGTTTAATTTTATTTTCACTCACCTCTTTCTCAAGATAATCTGATCGTTCAATATATTCACCACACTCATGTTTAACAGTATCAGCCATTATAGAGTTAGTAATTAAATCATTGGCAAGATCTTTCATTTTATCTTTATTTGTTGTATCATGATTTCTCATCACTGTTTCTAAAGCCTGTAAATAATTACATAGCATAATGATTATATTTTTCATTAGAGGAGTTCACTAAGTTCACAGAGTTTTGTTGCACTGTTGCACTGTTGCAGCTGAACCATTAAGATTGTTTTAGCCGACCAGTTTCAGATTAAAATTTACAATCAGTCATTGATAATGGGAGACACCCATAATAAAAATATTGGATTTTTGATTTGTGACCAGAGGTTAATTTCTTCAGGTATATACACTGAAGTTGTGAACTAATGGCTCAACCTGCATTGCATAAAAAAAACACTTATTTATACCAAGGAGCTTCCCCTTTATACTGGAAACAATATTCTAGTGAACCACATGACTTCATAATGAGGTCTTAGTGTAAATATTCAAACTTACATCTAATTCTTCTGAAATATCTTCAGCATCTGAACTAGCCAATGATTTTTTATACAGTAACTTTTCTAATGTTTGATTATAATCCTGTTCATGTTCCATAAGGTCTGCAAAAAAAATGTGGTAAGGAAACACTAAAAAATATGTAAATTATTTTATAAAGAGGTTTAAAATCTTCAAAGAAAGACGCATAAAGTGTGGAAATATGCCCCCAATAGCAGCTTTGTCTTGATAGCGGAAAAGGAGGGTGTGTGCCTTGAACGGGAGGTTATCCTCTTATGACTCAAACTCGTCAAACAAAATTGAAACAAATCTGTTAAAAACTGAAGCCACTATTGTGTTAACAATTTTTTTAAAGAAAGGGGAGTAACTCAGAAATAATTTAAAAATTGTAGCCTCTATCTGTCGTGTTAACACGATTTTCGGAGAAGGGGGTAACTCTCTAAAAGAAGGTCATAAAATGCTGAATTTGATAGGGGGTGTCATCTCATGATCGCTATGCTTTACACCAAATTTTAAAAAGATCTGTCAGAACCTGTAGCCTCTATCGTATGAACAAGCCAATTGTTGAAGGATGGACCATCAACATGGGTAGCGACTACATAGTACACCCACACATTAATGTGGGCATATAAAAAGGTGATGCATCATGTTGAAACATAGATTCTATTACAAAGAAAAGCTGAATGTCCACATATGCTAGTAGATATTTTGAGAGAAAAAAAACATTCCCATGTATTTACCTTTAAATTGTCTCCACTGATTTTCAGCCGTTTCATAAATAGTTGAATAATGGTCAACTCTCTGATGTACATCTTTCCATACTGTATTTAACTTCATCTGTGATCTAGCTAGTTCTTGTAGAGATCCCGGAGTTGCTTTACTTAAACTAGTTTTAGCCTCGTCATTCAATCTATTTACTTCCTCTTCTCTCTCCAATATTTCTTTCTTTAAACTCTTAAATAATTAAAATATAAGTGGCCATATAACATGGATTCTAATACGGTCAAGTATGCTTGTCTCAGAAACCATCAGTCAGTACTACATATTGACTACCCTTGAAGAATATTTGGATTTAATTATAGGGGAGCTTTTATTCTAGTCTGAGAGAAAGAGAGTTTAAAGTTCACTCAACGCAAACTGGGTTATTTAGGGACTAACATATGGTTTTAATTTTATTTCAATGATTCACATGCGCGTAGGGGTCTTTAGCAGTGGCAGGAAACCGGAGGACCCGGAGAAAACCCATGAGGCTGGACAGGCAACCTTACTCCTTGCCATGTACACCCAGGGATTTGAAACCACGCCAGTTGACTCAATGACGGTCTTTATGATACAGCGGCTTACCATTCGGCCATCCACCACCCCCCCTCCCACGCCAAACTGGTTTGGTAAAGATATTTATCTGTTTAGTTGGTGCAATGAACCAGCCACATGCTGTTCACTCTAAATAACAAAATAACAGAATGATGACAAATAAAGCACAACATATACCTTAAATCGCTTTGTTTTTACTAACAAGTCATTAGCATTTTGAACGGCATAATCTTTATTAGATAATTCTTCTTTAAGATCTTCCAGCCATTTTGTTAATGTTTCCATTCGGTCATACATATTTTTACTGGTTTCTATGGATGATTTCAAGCGGTCATTTTGTTCTTTGGCTAACTTGGTTACTTCTTCCCATTTAATATTTATACCGTCAACTTCTTTCTTCATATCTTTAGTAAAACTACTGTCTGTAGCTTCTGATAGCGATTGACATAAAGAATTGATGTTCTTAATGTTTTGTTTTAAAGTTACAATGTCTTCCATAACACCCTGTAAATAAATAACCAGTGGATTTATATAGAGGTATAAAGAAGATAAAAGGAGTTTGAGGGGAGGGGGGTTGTGAACAAAGATTTGGTAAAGAAAACCTTGATATAGAACAGAAATTCAAAATATTCATGTCTGGTGTTATTAATATTATGCCACGTTGACTATGTGGGTAAGATGATGGCTTGTTAACCGGGAGGTCCTGGCAAGGGACTATGTATAGTCATTTGGATGGGACAAAAACTTTGAGATCCTGTGTTCTCATTGGCTTACACGTAAAAGAACCCTTGACAGTTGGAATCGAAATAAGAGTTATCCATAGCCTCGATGTTCGAGCAAAATTTCCCTGTATAACACCTTATACTAGGAGCAGAACAGCAAGACGTTAAACTCCATTTCATTTCATACTATTCTAAACACAGACTGTGTGGTATATATGGTATTCTAATAATAGAATAGGCCTAATTAAGTTATTTATATTCTTATTTCACACATCTTATATTTGTGCTAAAAGCAGAATAGAAAATATAATTTTTCATGGGTATATCCATTTTAAATAACTCCTTAGCATTTAAAAATGAGATTTAAATGGAATAAGTTATACTTGTATCTATCCCAATAATTTATCTGTTCTTTTCATTTTGAATAAATATAAACCATAAATCTATTATACTTACATTACTCTCAGTTAGTTGTGCTTCTAATGTTGGAAGATCTCCGATTTGTGGATCTTCAGCATGTAGGAATATGTCCATTTCATCCATCCAACATGTTAACCCTTGTTGCTGATTCTGGAAATTAATAGACAAAAAGAGAATTAATTGACATTTGTCCATATTGCTTGGAAAAAAAACCCATAATGGCTGGTGGCAACTCAAACACAGTACAACACGAGGTGATTACATACATTTCAACTTAATATTTATCCTATTTTTGTTAATTAAAATTACCATATTTTAATACTATAAACTTATTATGTGTATGTTCACTATGGGCATCTAGTATCCTATCATGGCTCCCCAGTTATAATTAACTTCTGACTGAATAAATATTTTATGTATGAAAAGATAGAAATTAATTCTGGTGTCTGGTTTATATGATAAGTAGTAGGTCTACCTTATATAGACGTAATTGAGCAAGATATGTCTCTAATTGACCATGTCGTTCTGTTATTGTAGAGGATATATTTTCCCAGTGTGAATTCAGATTATCTAAATCTTTATTTATTGTGACCACTTGTTCCGGAGAGTTTTGCATCAGTTCTGTACCAGTTTGTCGTATATAGTTTATACTAGTCTGATGATCACTGACGTCACTCTGTAGTTCCTAAAAACAACATAAATAAAACATAGGGAATGAACGTGGCCTTGGTATGGCTACGGCAATGATTTCAGCCCATTAACCACTTTAATTTTGTCCCATACCCCAAAAAGTATTTTGCATGTCAGTGATCTGGATTAAAATTCCTGCAAGTATTGAAATACCTGACATGTTCTTGGTAAAAATCAGGCTACAGTTCCACTAATAGTATTATTCCCCAATTCTGATTAAAACCATTTAATAAGTCACAAAAATTTTAATCTTAATTTTCACAAGAACATGATCACCCATTCCACTTTGAATTGATAAAACTCTCACCTTGTATTGACTCAACTGTTTCTCCATAGATTCCACATCTGTTACCTTAACTTTTTCTGATTTGAGAATATTTTCCATGTCACAGATCCATTTTAACAGGGCTTGCATGGCATCAAGGTATGACTTTGGTGGTACTTTCTGCATTGCTTCTTGTAGTTTCTTTTGTCGTATACCTGTATATTATAAAACTGATATTAAACATTGATTATTTCTAAAGATTACCCATTTATAGTCAAAGACTTAAGTTTCATTAATATGAATCAATATTTGTGCAGTGCTTAGAGATAACTCTTACTTAATGTAGCGCTATAGAAGATAATCCATAATAATAAGAGAAAAAATAATTTCCTAGAGCGCTGAACATTCAGCCAGTTTGACTGTTTTGTATCGTCTTACAAAAGATAAAACATAGACAACAACAAGCACAGGTAAACAGAACCAGTTGCGTGGCAAATTAAGCTCAACCAAGGCCTAAGGCAGCAGTTGCTGGAGGGCCTATTAAAAATGGTGTGGTCCTAATTAATTACGGATCAGGGCCTATGTTGATTCCCGTAAGGCCTAAACCCCACCCCCTAACATTCATTGTCTATGCGTTTTTAATTGTATCAGACCAGTCTAAAAAATGTCTTTTTACATAATCTTTGCAGCCTTATAAGCCTCACTGAAGAGAACTATCAAACATGCAAAAACTTGACATGTTCTATACACAAATATCAGATAAATTTAATTTTGTTATATAATTCGAAAATACTGTTTTTAAATTTGGCTTGAAGATAGATATAGTTATAATAATAAGTCATAAGAGTTAGCTCTTTTCAGGGATATATTATTAAAAGAATAACGTTAGAAACTACTTACCCATTTTACGATACAGATCTCTCCATTTTATAATAAATTCATCAAAATCATCCTGTATTTTTGAATTTTGTCCTCCACTGTCATTCATTATTCTTTTAACATCAGCATCAGATTTCTCTATTCGACTTTCATGTGTTTTCATTGCCTTTAATTTAACCTTTACGAAGAGAATTTTTACAATATTGTTGCAAACATTTATTAACATGTTTTCCTTACATTTTGTATCTCCTTTGTTCATGCTTTATTTTTAACATATGGAGAGTAAACATAACTGATAAAAAAACCCCTAAAAAGTATCTGTAATACAACTTTAAGTATGGATAATCCAAGAATATAACCTGGAGAGGAGTTTAATGTTTAGAATTTAGACCGAGCGTACTGTAGGGAACAGGGAACCCCACCCGACATCCATCCAGAAAATATCTTACATTAGTTTGCTCTAGTTGTTTTGGAATTTCTGAGGCCTCATCAGCATTGATGGTAGAGGCACTTAACCATTTGTCATAACCGGATAATAATTCTTGTAAGGCACTTAATTCCAGGTAGAATTTATTTGTTTCTATATTCAAGTGAATTATGGTCTTTGCCTTCTTCAACAAAGTCTTCAGATTTTTCTGATCTTCTTTGATCTTTTTACGGGAAGATTCTATATTATTAGTTGATTTCTCAGCTGAAAAGGTAGAATCACACAGGCGTGTACATAAATAAATTTTTTAAAAATTTCAAAAAGAAATTCAAATAAATTAATCGCACAGATAGGATTTCATGTTAGTGCGCTTGTAGTACTAATACTTTAGTAAGATATAATTGAAAAAAACGGTTCTTCTAGGTTACAGGATTGCATTTTATAAGTCGTGTAAAGTTATAAATAGCAGAAGCTATCCGTATGTTTGCTTGTAAAAGTCTACCTCTTTTTAATTCATTAACAGCAGTATCAGCTAGTAATAATATATTCTGATATTCTGTATGGTGATCTTCAATATCCTTCTCACAATCCTGAAAAGAACATTTAAAATTAACAGATACATGAAAAGTTTAAAGGAGTTCATTTGTGTAGTTTAACTGATTTTAAACTAGAGAAATATACAGAGAGAGAAATGGGGTTTAACGTCCAAACTACACAAACCACGTCATTTCGGGACAAACATGTGGTTTATTTTTATTTCAATAATTCATTTGCGCATAGGGGTTTTTAGCAGTGGGAGGAAACCAGAGGACCTGGAGAAAACCGAAGAGGTTAGACAGGCGTCCCTACTCCTTGCCATGTACAACCAGGGATTAGAAATATATAGAGAAAAACAAACCACATTAAAATTTTAAGAAACAGTTAAACTCATAAGTTCCTTTTCATTTTTATTAATTACTAGTGAAGTCAGTGAAACTCTTAATGACAAAATTTGCTACCTGTAACAAGACAAGTTTTTCTTCATCAGTAAATTGTTCATCAGCATCAGTATTGGCAGGTGATGATAATAACTGTAATGTATCTTCTGTTCTATCAAACCAATCATACCATTTCTTCTCTTTAACTTTAAACTCTGTAACCGTCTTAAATTCAACAGGTGCATTATGTAGTTTAGATGTTTTACTACGGGACACATCAAATTCTAGAAATTCTTCTGAATCTAAATCTTTCGACAACTCAACTCCAGAATTGGCAATCTGAAAGATGCATAATATGTTTTAGTGTTATTTCATTGCCCCATAAAATAGAGTAACCAAGCTGTTAAATTCAGTATTACTGTTCCACACAGAAAAATGTTTTTTTAATATGCGCTCGATACTGAATCATTTCTTTATTTTTAATGTAAACTAACTGCTAAATGTGGAAGACAGATGTATAATTTTAAACAATAATAGCTTCATATTTTTAGAACATACTAAGACTGAAACTTGCTAAAAAAACATATAATTGATCTTATACAGTGCTGTGATACAACGTTTCTGTTTTTATAAACAATATTTTTTTTCAGAAAAGGATTGAGGAACAGGCTAGGTCTATATATATATATATATATATATTACCTCTCTGTTTGTTAAAGGGACAATAACACTCTTGCTGGCTTGACAGGTCCAGAAGAAAAAATAGCCGTATTCTAACTACTAGATGTTTAAGTGTCCTACCTGTTGTATAATTTATCCATTACATCCTATTTTACTTGTCCAGAGGGTTCGACAATATGTTTAAATCCAAGTTGCATTGAAAGTGTTTACGTAAAGCTTTTCAAACCATGTAGTTGAATTTTTCCAATTTTTTAAATTCAGTGTGTTAAGATGAAATTTGTATCAGCAATTAATTGGAATATTGTAAAAAAGTACAATTTGTTGACCAGAATAATGATTGGGGCATATTATTCAGTTACAACAAGAGTGTTATTCGGGCTTTGAGCTTTCATTTACAAGCCATGTGAAGCTTACATTTCATAACAGTCCAGGGACTGGGCAGTGCATTCGACAATTACGATTAATATGATTTGATAGTTCTCTGATATTTTGTTTGTGGTGTCAGTGTTTGTCTTACTAATGTTATGCAGATATGATAGCTTATTTTACTATGACTTCCTGGATGTAGTTTCAAACTTTTTATATTTTGTTTAATGTATTTTTTTTAAGAGGGAAGACTTTTCTAAACATTGTGCTACATGTGTAAAAAAAAAACCCATCTGATTGTTTTTGTTGTTTGTTGCCTGTATTTGTTTGGGCATTGTATTTGTCAACCATTTTCATCACACCCAATGTCTCCTTTCAATCTTATAAAATTTTAATAATTAGTATTTTTGTTACACACCTCTTTACTTTGAAGTTCCATGTGTTGCACTAAATCTTCCCATCGAGCCTGTAAATCCTCTAATTGTTGACTAATCTTTTCCATTGCGGTTTTACTCTCAACCTTTTCAACGATTTGTTGACCATGTATGTTTAATTCATCAAATCTAGTAACTTGTTCTACCATATCATGTTCAATCATCTACAAATGTGGAACATTTTCAAAACATCAAAAATACCAAAAGATATGCACAATAGTCAGTTTCAATTGGGAACCAAGCTTCAATGAACCCGTCTTTAATTAGTCCAGGTTAGGTGCATAAACCCCATTTCATTCATTCCAAACTCTAATGAAAACAGAAAGTTTTGTTGACATTAATGAATTTGTATTCTGATGTTCACGATTGTCAAATACTCTTATTCATTTAGAACAAAAATACCTTTGTTTATGGTTATTTGGCCCCCCGAAAGTAGGCTAGGCCGGAAACTCTTTGTATTATCTATTTTCTCTATTTCCTAGCAATTCTAATTATTGAGTAAAGTTTTTAAAAATAATACAGCAATTTCAGTGTGGAATTCCCGTAGAGAGAATCATGCCAAGACCTAGTTATATCGCCTGGGAAATAAGAGAAAAATGTTTACGATCGGCAATTTTCGCTAAAAAAAATGAGGTTGAGCAGGTTATCGTATACTCAGGTATTTTTTATTTGGGTATTTAATTAAGACTGTACCTTGAGATGTCTCACTTGTTGAACAACCTGATTAGAATTGGACAAATCAGCAGACTTCATTCCTTTCAGAACTGCTTCTTTAGAAGCTAACCAATCTGAAAAGCTGATCTGTTCATCATGAAAATGTTGCCATTTTAAAAGAATATCTTTCAGTAATACCCACTGTTCTTCAGCCCAGCGACAAATATTACTCCAGCGTTTTCCTAATCTTTCAAGTTGAAGTTCCATAGTTTCACAAACTGAAAGTCAAAATATTTAAAATCAAAACTTTATTCACCTTAATATCTTAAGGCTGTTCGGTAATCTGCAGACATTTGGGCATCAAAAAATACAATTGTAATTTGATGCTCCTAAACAAAGTTACAACTAATGGCCATCTTCTGCACTATCACCATCTTTTACAACCACCATATTATGTAAACCTATTATATCTATACTCAAGGATAAAGAGAGAGAAAGAGAAATGGGGCTTAACGTCAACTCAACACAAACTAGGTAATTTCGGAAATAACGTATGGTTTAAATCTATTTCAATAATTTGATTGCTTGTAGGGTTCTTTAGCAGTTGGTGGAAACCAGAGGACCCAGAGAAAACCCACGAGGTTGGACAGGCGACACCCTCCTTGTCACGTACAACTGGGGATTCAAAACCACGCCAGTTGACTCAATGACAGGCTTTATGATACAGCATGCAGACTTTTATTGCAATTACTAAAAGAGTAGACAAACAAATCGATGGCCATAAAATGTGTGCATATAAAAAGGTTTTAAATGTAATTTGATATTATTTATAAACAAAGTTAAAACTAACCTGCTTGTGAACTATCATCATCTATAACAACCACCATATTATGTAAACCTTCTATTACTTTCTGTTGAGATTCTAATTCTTCTTGAAGTTTCTAATTAAAATATATAATTAAAACACAAATCAGTTTACATTACATTGATAGCTGGCAGGAAGAAAAATCAACAATGTGCTACTTAAACTCTGTTACAGAACAGGTAATTCCTACATGTTTCATGTTCTGACAAATCATAGATCAAACTTCAGTTATGGGTGGGGTGGGGCGAGGGATCAGTTGATCTTTCACAAAAGGGTTGTACTGTAAAATTTAGATAATATAGAAATGAAACGTAACCATTTAGTTTGTTTGCAGCCCCAAATAAAAATAGCGATATGTAGATCTGATCCATAGAGCATGTAGAATCTGGTCAAACAAATATACATACATGTATATTATTATGCAAGTAACCCTAATTTACCTTGTGTTTTTTAACTTGAACTTTAATGGAAGACAAGTCTGAACCTATTGTTTGTTGTAGTTTAAGTTGATGTTCCATAGATGTCAGCCATGTTGATAATTCATCTAACTGTTCTTGTTGTTTCTTCATTAACAATTTTTGTAGTCTGTTAACAAATAAGAATTTATAATTTAATTAAATCACACCAAAACACATCTTTCTTACATATTCTTAAAGAGACCATTTCTAGGACTATTGTGGAAAGAGTCATGATGTTTTCTTGTATATTGTCACAACAATTATGCAGGCGTGTTTATAACACCAAAGACAAAAAAGCAAAGATCTGTTTCTTTACTGCTTTAGCCATATAATAAAACTGTTATATTCCAGATATGAAAGGTGAAGTAGTAAAACAAATCTTTTAAAGGTTACATTGAGTTTTTTTGATATGCTTAAGGAATATAGAAAAGGTATCTTAATTGTTTACATTATGTTTATCTAATTTATTTTAAATGTTAATATTTGATCACACCCAGGTTCACAAATTTTGAAAAAGATATAAATAGGGTCTTTGTTTGGGGTCTTAGGTCTTTACCCAGTGTGAGAGTAATAATTGCAATAATTGCATCTTCACCTTAGTATTTTAACTTTTAATTTCATGACAACGTTAAAAGCATTATACACTGTTCATGTAAATATTCTGTTCCTTTCTCTGGCAATTTCTTATATAATGTGTGACATGATCTAATAGTTCTGTTTAATATTTACTTGATCAAGACTGACAGTTCTGAAAAATTATCTAAATGTTCTTGGAAGCTGGAAATTATAGCATTTGAATCAACTCCACAAAAATACAAACCGGTCCTATACAGGCCCTTTAATAGATCTCTAAAATGATCATCTGTGATTAATTTGTACAGTTGTTACTATCATGTAAAAAAACATATTTAAAAAAAGTAAACTTTCGTTTTTTAGAAAGTAGAACCTGTGCATATTTCAGGATACTTAATAACTTGGATCTGTACCAAGTTTACGAAATAAAACATATTATTGAGTGTTCAGTGGATTTTTTTGCGCATCTGTTCAATGAAACATGTGCATCAAACAAATTTAATTCTGTTTGTTAGGACGAGATAATACAATTCGTTCTCAATGTTTATATGTTTTTTTTCATTCCAGCATTCAAGATTCTTGAAACAGTGAATTTATGAGGTATTTTTATTACCCTGTTTGTCTTTTGAGAGCTTGCAGACGGAGATCTTCCCATCGTTTGTTAAGTAGATTCATTTGTTCATGAATTTCATTTTCTTCTTCAGCGGTCATCTTGCCATTGTTAATTAGGTCACCACCTTCTCTTAGGACATTTCCAATACTGTCCTGATGATCAGTCAGATCTAACATAAACGCCTAGACAAATACAATCATTAGTAGCCTATAGATCATAAATGCATATGGTCATATGGTCATGGGATAGTGTTTGACTTAAACCAACTACGACTCTTGTTGGCTTAGATTAAATATAATATTTTAGTCTCAGAAGAAAAAAAAAAAAATTCGTCTCAAAAAGAAAAATAACATTTTTAAGTCTCAAAAAAGACAAAAAAACATTTTAGTCTCTGGAGAAAATAAAACAGTCACAGAGAAAGATAAATAACATTTTGAGAAAGATAAATAACATTTTGAGAAAGATGAATAACATTTTTAGTCTAAGAAAAAAATAACATTTTTTTGTCTAAGAAAAAAAAATAACACTTTTTGGCTAAAAAAAAAAGTTACATTTTTAGTCTCAGAAAAAAAATATTACATTTTTAGTCTGAGAGAGAAAAAACAACATCTTTAGCCACAGAGAGTAAAATAACACTTAAAGTATCAGTCTTCGGCAAAGTAAAAAAAATAATTTTAGTATCAGTTTCAGAAAGAAAAAAAAAATTGATGCATTAAAGGACCATTAGGTTCATATCTGCCAAGACCTTAATTTCATGAATAATAAAACAAATATTATGATTTTCCCCACTGCTGTGGTTGAATTATTAGGAAGCTGCATCATGTTTTAAATAATTTATTGTCTATTTAGAAGGTTGCAGCCTCAAATAATAAATTTGTAGCTTTTATTTGTTTATATCCCAAACGGGATTGAGAAATATAATTTTACAAGGAAAAATCTTCTTAGGAGTATTTTGGCATTGTCCTCATCCATATTATTTTAGAAATGCATGAGTTCTTACTGGTGAAAGCATCACAATCACATGGTGTTTACCTTATTTTGGAATAGTTTTTTTCAGGTTGTGATAATAAACTCAAACATCTCATTTTTTCACAGAATTATCATTTGAAAGTTAGCAATTTAGCTAAATAAAACAGTTTCATTACAAATCAATATTCATTTTAATTCCAAATAAAGATCTGCATTAATTTTTAATTATGCTCTGTCCATTCAATACATTTTTACTCTCAGTGGGAGGCAAATACATCTCATATTGCATGTTCTATAATTTAATTTATAAGCATTTACAAGGATGTCCGGGAAAACATATTCCAAATTTAATTGCATATCTTATCATTAAATTTCATCATTTCATGATATCCTTTGACCGAACTTGTAGATAGAAAACACATCCATGTTACCAAAACCAAACTGTTTATCAGTTGCCTAATGTGCTGGCAGAAAAACAAAAAAAATATCTGTCTACAGGGTACGAGACTGATTAAAATATTGGCTCAGATATCTGGCTACAAAAAACCCTGTGGACTAATGTAAATATATAACTCAGAGTATAAATATACCTCATGTTTATTAAATTCTTGTTTAACATTATCGATGGTTACCAAAGATTCCACTGGGTCATGTTTTTCTATTGTTTCTTCTGAATCTAGTAACCATGCTAAAACATTCTCTAAGGCATCTTGATAAGAGAGTAAATCTACTGATGTAGTACTGATGGTACTGTGACGACTTTCTGGAGTAGGACTACTCTTTGACATGGTTTTCTGAAATAAATATAAATTCTTATAAGTCTTTAAGGCACTAGATATAATATTTTCCACTTGCAGCACCAATACAATTGATTAATCCAGGGATTATCTGATTTTATTGACTGCCAGGTTAATATAATCTAAAGATAATCCTTTAGTGGCATTTAGCGATTGGAGACATAGCAGAACTAACACAATTATATGGGAAAATCAAGAATCCCCTAATAATTAATAACATTAATTAAATATGGCTTCATATTGTACATTTATATATATATATAGAACATCTAGTTTACTAAATGTGGCATGAAGATAGGGGCGCCTTCTCAACCTCTTGGGTTTCCTCCTGGTACTCTGGTTTCCTCCCACAGCAAAGACCCCTGCGCGTGCTCTAGGATGATTAAAATGAAAATAAGACAACTGCAATATCACCGTCGGTGGAAGCGGACGTTAAACACCAAGAACAACAACTAAATGTCATTGTGCTTGATAATGATAAGAGGATACTTATCGAACCGTTGTGCTTGTGTATAATAAACCAGTGATTGTTTTCCCATATAATTGTGTTAGTTCTAATAATCTAAAGATCACATAAAAATGATATGTCTTTGAAGTTTGAAGGTCTATTGTTACGTTGCACCAAAAACTAATTTTATTTGAATCCATTTGTTATTAATTGAGATATATTTAATCAAAGTAACCAGTGTGGCTCTACCCAAGAAAAAGATCTTGCCAACCTCCTATGCCTAGGATGGACATCAAAGAGACCAAATGTTTATTAGAAGGGTGTAAAGCAGCTATATACATTCTATATACAAACAAGCCAATGATGATGTGTACTGATTGGGTCTTAATCCACATATGTAACCCAGGTATCATTTAATCTTGTGTATCAAGTACTAATTTCTTTCACATTTGTTTAATATCAAAACTTTGTTTAAAAATTAGTTAAAACTGTTTAAAATCACCAAAAATCATTTAATTTGTACTTGTGTCCAGTTTAAAGCTGACTGATTAATATTGATAATGACTGTCCAATTTACAAATATTTACTTTCTTGACCACTGTTCAAAAGTTAATCAATTGATTCAATACACAGCATTACTCAATTGGGTTATTTATTTTTTAACAGTTATTGAGAAATTACACGTATAAATTGGACACTCCAGGCCCGGCGGAGTAGGGGGCTAGAGAGGGCTTTAGCTCCCCCAATAATTTGGCCGCAAGTACTCTTTTCTTCAGGTTATTGCAGCCCCTGGACCCTCGCCTATATAGGGACTGCACTCATTATCAAAATTAATCCTTCTGCTTTAAACTGCACACAAGTACAAATTAAACAATTTATGGTGATTTTAAACAGTTTTTACGAATTTTCAAACAAAGTTTTGATATTAAACAAATGTTAAAGAAATTAGTGCTAGACGCACAAGACTAATTGATACCTGCGTTATAGTGGTACATGTGTAATAAAACATAGTAACTGGTTATCAAAATGAATTTGCTATAAATGTGTGATAACATTTAATACTCATTTCAAAGCACAAGATATTACTTGGTATATATAATATGTACTATTACAGTACGATACTCAATATTGCGACTTCAAATTTATGACCTTCATATTGGAATTAAGATCTATATGAGACCATGTGTTATTCCTGTGTATGATAACCAGTAATACACCCACAATAATTGGGTGTATGAAAGGTGTGTAAGTCTTATACATAAATGACGTCAGTGATATAAACACAGTTATAGTTATAAGCTATCTCTAGCTTGGCAAACCATTATGTCTTGAAACAATAAACAGGATCTAAATCTGCCTAGTGCAGGTCTTTCCTTCAGCCTTAATTGTTATATAAACTATTAATTAGACATTAATTAACATGACAAGACCATAATCAACTCTCGATACCATCTGATGTTTCCAATTTTTATGTTTCCTCAATCCAATAAGTCAAATCACCATTATTTTAATAATGTGTAAAATGTCATTTTGACAAAAACAATTAATAAAAAAAAAACATTACAAATATAAATATTCCTCAAATAACTATAAACATTAAAATAATCACAATAATCATATTAATTGTGTTCGGCTAAGTCAGAGAGAGAGAGAGAAATGGGGGTTAACAGTCACTCAACACATACTGGGTGATTTCGGGACTAACATATGGTTCAATTTTATTTCAATAATTTGTGTGCGCATAGGGGACTTTAGCAGTGGTAGGAAACCAGAGGAACTGGAGAAAACCCACAAGGTCACGTACAATCAGGGGAATCAAAACAACGCTAGTTGGAGTCAATGACAGACCTTATGATACAA
The DNA here is from genome assembly GCA_917208275.1 of Patella pellucida. Lineage (NCBI taxonomy): Eukaryota > Metazoa > Mollusca > Gastropoda > Patellidae > Patella > Patella pellucida. The sequence goes on from OU795036.1 coordinate 77,878,440, forward strand.
CATGCACTAAATGCATTCCAAATGGAAAGCAGTATGGAATAACACATGATTATTATACTTTCTTCATACATTTTATTGCAACTGTTTATCACCATAAATTGTGTTCTGTTAATTTCAACACATCATAATAAATTAATTAGCAGCTGATCGTTAAGATTGTTAATAAGGTAATCATGTTTAGTTTGTAGATCATTAAAAATGTAAGTGTGCTCTGTAACCTTTGTCACATCGAATATCATAGGGGTTAACAAAATGGATTGAATTTCTGTGCCATATTTGATTCATTCTGTATTAACTTTAACTTAACATATTTAGAAAATCTTGATGAGGGTCCAGTTTAAATGAGAGAGAGACGAAGAAATGGGGGTTTACTTCACTCAACACAAACGAGCTCAGTTTTGGACTAAGGTTGAACATGTTATCATTTTAATTGACCTATGTCCAGATGATCAAATATATTGAATAATATTGATCATATTTGGGGAATTGGTATATAGCGTATATAATACATCTAGTTTCATGCACAAATTTAAGATGTTCAATTTATGTACTCTTTAATAAATATCAAAATTTTACAAATTAAATAGGACTAAATGACTTTTCTTATTACCTGTCCTCATACAATGTATATATATAAGATTTGCAAGAAATACATCAACGCCCTGACAACAAGAGATAAAAACATCAAGATCTGTTGCAAAATGATTGACATAAATCAGAGAGAGATTAGCTACATGATACTGTCTTTTATTAGAAGATAAAGATTTATTTCAAATGAAGTGAATGGGAATATAAAGATTCGTTTAGTACAATATATGCATGATGGATTTCACTTTATTACTAGGTTTTCTACAGGTTTGTGAAAGTGTGTTTTAAACTAAAAGAAATAGGTGAATATATTAAAAAATAAAGATTAAAGTCAAAGTAAATTTAATCTAACTTCTATAGGATACCATAGTAGGTCACTTTATCTTAGATGATAACAAAAATATTTAGAAAATCTTGATGAAGGTCAAGTTTAAAGGAGAGAGAGACAGAGAGAAATGGGGTTTAGCTCCCCTCAACACAAACTAGATCAGTTTTGGACTAACACATGGATCAATTTTTTTCAATACTACACTTTGGAAGGAAACTGGAGAATGCAGAGAAAAACCACAACAGGCAATTTACTCTTTGTCACGTACAAGCTTGGAATCGAAACCATGCCTCTTGACTTAATGACAGACCTAAAGATCTACAGCACACTCAACTACCCAACTAACCCCCAGTTTAAATGACTCTTATAATAAACAGTAGTAGGCCTATATCAGATTTCTGTTCCGAAAAGTGGTTATCAGAAGATTTGATAAATAGGTCTACTGGAGATTACATTTTAATTAAAAAAGCAAGATTCTTGTACTGTTAATGCAACATACTACAGAGGTAATCAGGTGTTTTGATGACCTATAAGTTTGGTGTGGGGCATGGACCAAAGTCATTGCTCATTGCTAATATCTTTTTTTTTAAATCTACATTTAATTAAAATATTAAAGTCTTTAACTCATTATCATCCACAGTCTTCGATATTGAAACTCAACATTGATGTTGTGATCTTAACGGGAGAGATAGGCTTGTGATATCCAATATTTTAGACAAAATACTTATTTTACCATTAGTACACAAATCATGTACCAGAATGCGTTTCATGCCATTTGTAATAAAGGACTCGAAGAACAAGGCTAGATATATTCCACGAAGTCAGTCTTCATGTTTGGTTGGTAACTAGAAAGATGTATATAATTGAATTGAAATGTGGTTTAACATCCTATTTTTATGCACTAACTGGGCTAATGAAGACGGGCATACACCATACAGTGTGCTTTGAGGAACATTTTGTTCTGGAAAGCTATACTACATCCAACACTTTATTGTACAATCCAAACTCAACAACTAGACGGCTGTCCTTGTCAGGACCTTCATCCTGCATCACTGACAAGTAAAAACCATACTGGAAAATCCAAATGAACATTTTTGGCCAATAACAGGTGTCAACCTATGACCTCCAGGCTAGAAAGCCAGCATCTTAGCCACTGAACCACCACAGCTCCCAAATAATTCTGTACTGAACATAATCGTACACACTAACTTACTCCAAGTGTAGAAATGACAAATAATGTTGTCCACAAATGAAAAAAGGAGATTACAGCATGCGTCAAGTATGAGATTTAATTTAAGGTTAGGTATATGGCTTATCTCAATACTCAATAGGACAGATTAACACAAGATAAAGGATTTATAACCCTATACATATCAACAAGCAAGCTTATCCCTTTTGCCTATAGGTAGAGTTCATTTCCGTGATGGTTTAACCATGGCTATTCATCTATAGCATGTCTAAGTTTTTCCTAGCCTTCAATTAGATGTAGGACAAATAATGGATTTCCTGGAAATCCAGTTGATATGATAAAAGTATTTTTCAGACAAACTCACGAGATATAGAATTGTAAGATTATACTCAATCACAAGTCTTATTTCTAAAAATGGTTCGAAAATTATTTAAATTCATGGATAGAAGTTTATTTGTTTCTATTGATTTTACATACAAACCAATTAGGTTCCATTTTATTTGTATTCATGTAGTTCAAATTTCATTTTATTAGTCTTAATCATGTTTGAAGGGACTGGAAGGATTCTTTTTAATAAAGCAATTTCTCTTTGATATAAGATATTTGGTGGTGCAGGGACCCATTAAAAATGTACAGATATGTATATTTCAACCGTCAGAAGTAAGTATCTACATGTAGTAGATATATTCCCACAGATATACCAGAAAATGACTAGGAGATACAGCAATTCCAAAAGTTTCCCCAAGGCAGGATGAGAAAACACCCCTAATCCCCTATAATTTAAAGTCTGCCAATCAGCTCCCATATATATATGTTCCCACCCCACTGAAGAGATCATCCACGTAAATTGTCTGTTTAGTCAATCTTAAGGCAACATGTGCACTGAATTATGAGGAGACATCAACAAAGTAATAGAGAACATAACAAAATAAAAGATGAATATAAATAGTTTAGGCCATTCAAACTTCACCTATGTAACCCCTGACATGACCTCATGACCTCCCACCCAAATTGCATGGGGTGGAGATAAGAGAGAGAGAGAGAGAGAGAGAGAGAGAGAGAAAAGGGTTTAATGTCCACTCGACACAAACTTGGTCATATCGGGACTGCAACTAATATATGGTCCAATTTTATTTCATTAATTCGCTTGCGCATAGAGGTTTTTATCAGTGGGAGGAAGCCAGAGGACCCAGAGAAAAACCACAAGATTGGAAGATAAACCTACTCCTTGTAACGTACAACCGTGGAATCAAAACCACACCTGTTGACTCAACCCCAGTCAAAATAAATGCCAGAAGGTATTAAAATAGAAAATTAACTTTAGATCTGCAGTTTAACCAGATTTAAAGAGCCAAGTATATTTTTAGGGTCATGGTATATCTTGTAGGTTTATGAGTGGAGGTGATGATCCAATGCTTAGGCAAAAAGTGTTAAGATTACGCCTAATAAAATCAAAATATCGAAATCCTCTTAGAGACAAACCCCTTGCCAGTTTTGTATTTCTTATTACAGATTTCACAGACACTTTCTTACAGAAGATAATTTGGCTCATATTGGAGAATCTATTTTAATTTAATTTGTCTAAAGTAGGCCTATGTGTCTACTCTACACTTAAAAAACAAAAAAACACATCATTCAGAATGATGCTGCCTTTACAACGCTGTGCACTGTTAGCCTTCAAAATAAAATTTGATTATGTGACTGAAGGTCAGGACATGACAAAAGATGCAGTCAACAAGTAATAATAGTGTGACAGACAAGATCAATGTCAATCTGTGATCACATTATCAGATATTACTGTAGTGTGAACTTCACCACAATATTTACTGTTATATCAGATGGTTGACAGACAAATCCATTGTAAGCATAATATTATGTCATTTACATGTTAATCATTCCTAAATATTATGTTTATGGGAAATTTAAAGGGGCATTATGGGAGATTAATAATAATAATAATAGTAATAAGACATTTATATAGCGCCTAATTGTCCTAAGATGCTCTAAGCGCTTTACAATCATGATATCACATTGCCCCACATATGTCAAATTATAATACATATATACATTTAATTACTGGTACACTTGGTTGTATAAATGAGTTTTAAATTGCTCGATCTAATGTAAAGGGAATTCGTTGAACTGATAATTTAGCGATTGAATTTTAGGCCAAGACTCCATTATCATTGATTTAATCATCAATGAGTGTTGATAGCAGATTGGATTCAAATCCAGTAAATATCACAAGCTAGCGATGACATCGAGAGTTGATAATGATCCGGGTAATTAATAAATTTAGATAAACTTTCAGACCTAAAGAAAGGCTTGTAATACGCAGATTTAGCTCTTGCATAATGTATGTTTAATAGATTTTAATATTTTAAACCAGAGTTTAGTCTAAAATATTGTAGTGTGGATTTTTCACATGTTAATTAATGATTCCAAAATATTACTTAATGGGAAATTTAATAGATTTTTAAATTTAATTTTTTTTTTAGTCTAAACTATTGTGGTGGGTATTCTTTCTGGGATATATATACACAACTAAAGAAATCACATGACCAAGGAGGCAGTGACTCAAACAATCTTTAAGTAATTACTGTCTAATATATACACTTCCTCTAGCACCACAATGTTATTGTGATTACCTATATTCCTACAAGATACCTATATATATAATAATATACAGACTAAGTTAAAAACCAGACTCCTCTTCTACCACGTTCTATACTGTACATCTGTTTATACGTCTTAAGTATGTAAATTGTTGAGCTAAATATTCCAGCACACCAAACCAAAATCTAATTAGTTAAACGCCATTTTGGACAGAGAAAACAGTTACAACACAAAAAGTCGTAAACGCCTCAAATACCCTTATAATATACATTGTTTACGTAATGTATTCCGAAATCTTGTAGTCTACCCCTTTTTTCGTTTGTCAATAGAGAACGTATTTTTCTACATATGTATTGTTGGCTTATGTCTTGATTATATTTTAACAGTCAAAAAAAAATACTGTGTCGTGATTAATTTGTGAGCCTATAAGTAAATAACTGAAACAACTTTCTACTGCTGTAAATGTTTGCCACTACAAATTTCAAAGGCTTTAATTGAAATAGATAATAAATAACAAGACCTTTAAGTTCACACTTATTCTTAGGTGACATTATTTATGAATGGAAAGCTATATTCTAACATAGAAATGATCAAACATCGTAAATTAACTAAAGTAAAGTACCTAGACAACTTATTCCACAGGTACATGTAATTAACAGGCACGCTGCTTCCATACAGTCTTCTAATAGCAGGCTTTAGAGCATACCAATACTCTCCAGCTAGCTATTGTCGCTATTGATCTTAAAAAGGAAAGCTAGCATTGATCATATTATCTAATATTACAAGATAATCTCATCAACTAACTGGTAATTGTACTATATATGTCTGGTTGTACTGACCTGTATGTAATAGCATCTGGGAATATCCAAAGTTCTTACTTAGCTCAAAGACCTTATGGTATACACATCTCTCAATATACTGTCAGTCTCCCTCTACACAGATACTCTATTTAGGTCAGCTCAGGCAGTTTGCTTTAATTATACTATAGTGAGGTTGGAATTTGTGTGTTGAGTAAAAGATGGCTGCTACATTTCTGGGCTGTCTATCAACATAGGCACATGTAGGAGGTTAATGGTTAGACAATTATATACCTAATGTGTTGACGGGTCACCAATTATACCCCTTCCAATACCACACTTCAATATTAGTGTAAAATTCCTTATTGGATACTTCCAAAATGGCTTAAATAAAAATATTAAGCAGCAGGTGGGACTGGGAACCAACTACAACAGAATTACCTGATAAAAGCATGCCATAACCTGATCTACACAAGTGTCGTTTTAGACCTTGAGGAAGCCCCAGGTGCATAGAAATCAAATTACATCGCAAAAAATGAAAGACAAATCCCATTTGTTTGAATGAAAATAGTTAGATCTTGGAATTAGATATCTTTCTCAATTTTATCAAATTACTGGTCATCAGCTTAGATATTTAAAGTGTTGTGGGTTTTTACAAAGGAAGTCGAGAAAGAGAGAAGGGCCGCTCCGAGGAAGTGCTGCCTTTACTTCTTTATAAATGAAGGACAAACTCAAATACAGTCAATGAATAAGATTCCATCAGCTGTATTAATGGGCGTGGATTCAGAGGGGACGGGTCCCCCCTTAAAATCGGAAGGGGGGACGAATAGGTCTCTGTTCCCCATGATTTTGATCGCCAGGACAGATTTTCAGGTTTATATCCACATGAAATTCCCGTTCCGAAGGCTATCTTACCACTGCCTTGGGTCTCGTCACAGTAATTCATCTTCACGAAATCTTCCTCCTTAATTTGTAGCTAGTCAAATTTACCATATCGTCATCATATTACCTCTACTTACACCTTTCATCGAAATAACACTGGTAAACTGTTTGTAATTATTATTTTGGTTTAGTAATGAAAGGTTCAAGGATTCATCCGTCCCCTCCACCCCCCCCCCCCCCCAAAAAAAGTTATCACAAATCCACACCCTTGGCTGCATCGCTGTGCATGCCACAATTAAATCTCTCATAAGACAAGTTATTTATGTAATAAATGACATATCTGCCACCTCTAACAGATTATTTGAAGGGAAAATGGCAAGAAGGAGAATTATGTAGTAGTAAGGGGACATATTTATAAATATAAAAAAATTATGTACGAAAATGACCTTATTTAAAGGGACAGTCCCGTATTATACAGAGGCTCAAAAATAAAAGTCTGAGAATGTATGAAAATACAACGCCAAAATATAGGGGAATGGTGTATATACCTTGTCTCAAAGTCTCAACTCAAAATATTGAGTCATTTGGACGTGAACGCCAAAATTGCTTATCCGGACACGTAACCCTTTTAATATTGATGGTCATTTTTTTTCATTTGGTGACCTTATAATCGACTTACGTTTCTTGAGAGGTCTATACAGTGAATTACCCATGTACTGTACTTGATAACAAAAGGTAAATTTTACCTACATATTATTTTTATAGAAAAAAGTCTTGTTTTATCCAGATACTGTATGATACAAAGGTCTCCATTTCCAGATGCAGACTGTCAGGTTTAAGTTATTTACAAGCGTATCACAAAAATCGGGTTAGTTGATCAGCCTTAGATAATGGGTTTTAAATGATTTTAACACAAAATTAAGCAGTTTTATTCCCCAAAAAGTTATCGGGATTGGCCCTTTAAAACCTGATTTAATGTCAAAACAAGATCAATTCAACTGAATACTTTAACCCTTTCCCACAATCAATTTGTAAATTTGTAAGTGAATATCCAAGATGTTTATTCTTTATTTAACTTTAAGACATGGAGTAATCATTGCCATAATACCATCCATTCTGATTCACTTTAATCTTTCCCTTTTCAATTTCAAGTAAAGCATTGTCAGCCACTATAATAAATAGCAAAACCTGCAGAGTAGACACTTTCACAAGCCTCAACAGATTTATTACTCAAATTAAATTGAATGACTGAAGATTTGTCTCTGTTGAAACATATCTCTCATTTATCCACATTATGTCCCGTCTGGATATCATACAATAGACTAGAATATCAAACAGCCAATATATATATATAATCTTTAGCTGACTGTTTTTCATGCATAGCTAACCAGTCTTTTGCCTACAGAGACATGAATTTATCTAAATCACACATCTTTTGACACCTTACAAGATACAAAAATACAGAACACATGCCACTACAAAACAATAGTATGTTATAATTGCTTTTTTTATCTTTTACCATTTCATTTAAACTTTACATGCAGATTTAGTTCATTTCATTGCATTTTTATCTGTCCACATTTCAGTGTAGTATTACATGTATTTTGTCTGCATTGGTCCATTGGTACATCAACAACTGGCTAACTAATTTATTGTAAAGCATTGCAGTCAAATAAGAACATTTTGCGATCTTTAGTTCCAGAATACCCCCCCCCCCCCAACACACTTTTTTTTTTATCTCTGAAGACTTTGTTACAGCCAGAGAGAAAACAGTCTTAAACATATTTTTTTTCAATTGGGTGGAAGCATTGAGTTATCAAAGTGACCTTTCATTTCTGCACCCCGAGTCTGTATTTTCCCCAAAGGATTGTTAATAGACACATTTTTTTTTCAAATCAGTATGTTACACTTTTTTTCAAATATTGGTGTGAAGCATTGGTACATGAGAGTACAAACAAATCCTATTGATATTCAGCTTTCCATTACGACCTCTTACTTCTCCTCAAACCTTTTTAACACAAATTTGGTGTGAAGGGATGTTGGGGTTAATAGAGGACGAACCTTATCTTTTTAATAGAATTGTTTAAATTTGGTGTGAAGCATTAAGATTTGAGAGGATAACCCTTTATGTGAAGTATTAGGATTGGAAAGGTTGTCCCCTGTTGATTTTCTGTTGATATAGATGAGATTTCTTGAAGGCATATAGGATGCTTATCTGGCCAACATTAATAAAGCTAACAACATCGGAGCATGCATCAATTCGACTTTATACTTCAGACCACATATAAAGTCAATAACTTCAGCTTCCTTTCATCAACTCCATAGACTAAGTAGAATAAAGAAATATCTCACCACAGATACTATGAAACTTCTTAATCATTCGTTCATCACCAAAAAATTAAATTATCACAATGCACTCCTATACAATATACCAGAATATCGAATTATTCGGATACAAAGAATCCAAAATTCAGCAGCACGATTGTTAACAGGCAGATAAAAGTACCAACACATAACACCAATCTTGAAATAACTACATTTGCTCCCCATTAAGCGCAGAATTATGTTCAAAATACTCTTGCTTACTTTCAAAGCTCTAAATGGTTCAGCATCAAATTGTCTCACAGATATCTTGATGCATGTAAGAAAAGAACATTGAGGTCATCAGACACAAAAATCTATTGACAATACCGTTGTTACATCTGGAAACAGCACCCTACTTGTGGAACTCCCTTCCCCGCCATATTCGAATAACATCACCACTGCATGTGTTTAAACAACAGATAAAGACTCTACTTATCACAACTGCTTTCCAAGACCACTTAGTATTGTTGCACAAGCATAACTTTAGATATACATGTATTATTATTATTATTATAAACTGCTGTCTATGACTTTTTTTTCTGTGAGACATATACAGGTGAGCATATTTTCATACTATGTGTGGCTATCTGTCTTTATTGACATTGGTTAAAAAATTAGTAGATTAAGTATTTATAAATATAATCATGTCATCATGAGCTGTATTTAGTAATGTTTGCTCATTCTGTGTTTTTAAGTGCAGAATCTGAATTGTCCAAAAGAAAGTGACATAAATTTGAGTACATATAAGGTGTCAATGTGGTACAATTTATATATTGCTCCATTTAGCAACAAAAATACATGGCGCCATGCACAAAGCAAGGTATGCTTACTTTTACCAGAACACCAGAAACTACTTGGCCTTTGTACTGTTAACCTTTGTATAATATATCAAAAGAAAACAGGTGGAAATTAGATCTAACTAATGTGTTGGTTATTTGAAAGCCAGACCAGATTAGTAGCTGATTGTTGAGTGTTTATGTGTGTGTGTGTGTTTGTGTGAATTGTTCTGTAATTCATGGAAAAATAAATTTCTAACTAGAATGTAGTTTATGTCGTACTTATTTACAGCAACTCCTAAAGCAGTTATAAAATCAAATGACATTTCATTAAACTATGTCAATCCATTCACATACACAAAACAAACTACTTTACACACTTCCGTTGTTAAATATTAAACTGTTTCAATGGCATTTTAGTAATTGAACTAGAGTATACAGGTCACAATTCTATGGAATACAATTACTGCTTATTTCAGTGCCACCCATCTGTCTATCTATTGGGATATATTTCTGTATACCGATACTCAGTTAATTGAGATGGTACTCTAATTAGAAATCAGAATTTTTACCTTTACATGAACTTGTTTTTCTTTGGTTATCTTAGTTTCTTTAACAGCAACTTGTGAATGAGGTAGAACTTGGAAAAAACACATTAAATATGTCATCAAAGATTTCTTATCTGGACTCAATCCTATCATATCTGGAAAAACAAATTAATTTATCACTTTTAATTGTAAAAGGTTTTATAAGATAATTAAAACAAAATTTCAATAATGATGATGTAATAGTATCAACCTCTAGTGGACCCTAAGTAAAACTAACAAGTTCATCTTTTACTCAAGAGGATACGTGGGATATTTGTGGGTGATACCAGAAATTAATTAAATATAACTGGCCCCAAGTTCACAAAGCATTCACAGACCTAAGTTGAGAATTGACTCAAAATTGTTCCCCTTATTTTAACAAAAATATAGCCCTTTATTAAATGTTTGTTATTTCAATATATTAAATACACCAATAAGATGTTATGTACAAAGTTTTGTGTTTCTGGATCAAGGATATTTCTCATAAAGAATGATTAAAAGTTTAGTAAATTCTCAACCTAAGCCTGAGAATGCTTTTTGAACTCGAAGCCAGAACCATGTATATACCCTTCACATGGTGAAAGTTCTCAGAGTTAATAATTACTTACATGCTCTTAACACACTTCTAAAATTTATGAATTTTAAACTACCTGACATTGGCAAAATTCCAGGGTATATATATATGTGAGTCAGATTGATTGGACTTCTGAACTTAAAATCTATTGCATCACGATTATTTGTAATAAAAAACAACAACATTACTTACCTTCAGGATCTAAAAGTCTATATATTGATAAATATCTCTCAGCAATATCAAACGCATGTTCTAAACATTCTTCAGCACTTTTACTCAATAACAATTTGAAGTTAAATAAATCTGGTCTGTAAATACAAAAATATAATAGTGTATATGTACGAATAAGATCTGTTATTTTTTGTAATTTTAAAGTTGAAAAAAAATATTTTAGCTCATAAAAATGTTGATAGAATCTCCATAGATGTGTACAAATAATCTTTAGTTCTATATTGTTCTCTCCCCTTAATTTAATTATCTTATTAATTCATGTCAGAGCATAATACATTTCAATTTTCAAATTGCAGAAAAATTACATAATTATATCTAAAACTCACATTCAGGATGATATATAAGTGGTGTTCAATATGATTTATATTTTATTTATTAGGCTAGTGTGGCCATCGGTGTAAATGGTTGCACATCTTAATTCAAGGGAGATAATTTAGTCTTCAGAGACAAAGTAATTGTTACCCTTGAATGACATTTAGAAGTAGAGGTAAAAAATTCATAATAACACAACTTTATGAATTTACTACTTATTTTATTACATACAACGTTTCAATACTCTTACAGGTATCTTTATCAAGCAAAATGATCCTGTAAGAGTATTGAAACGTTGCATGTAAAAAACTAAGAAGAAGTAAATCCATAAAGTTGTGTTATTATGAATAATTGTTACCCATCTTTTTTTCTTTTAAAGTCCAGTATACATTGAACCCACGGTGCCATCAGAATATAATAATGTTATATAATACTTCAATATATATATATAGTTTCCTACCTATAGTGATGTATCAAGGCATTAAAAGCTAAACCATCTTGCCAACTAGAACCAAAATTCCCAACATTCACTTGCTCATACCTGTAAATAATCACTGCTCTTAATCTTTCATAATTTGATATTTAATTATTATAAATGTGTCATATAACTTTAATTTATAAACTTGAATTTCAATTTTTATAAACTTGAATTTCAATTTTTATAAACTTGAATTTCAATTTTTATAAACTTGAATTTCAATTTTTATAAACTTGAATTTCAATTTTTATAAACTTGAATTTCAATTTTTATAAACTTGAATTTCAATTTTTATAAACTTGAATTTTAATTTTTATAAACTTGAATTTCAATTTTTATAAACTTGAATTTCAATTTTTATAAACTTGAATTTCAATTTTTATAAACTTGAATTTCAATTTTTATAAACTTGTATTTTAATTTTTATAAACTTGAATTTCAATTTTTATAAACTTGTATTTCAATTTTTATAAACTTCAATTTTTATAAACTTGAATTTCAATTTTTATAAACTTGAATTTCAATTTTTATAAACTTGAATTTCAATTTTTATAAACTTGAATTTCAATTTTTATAAACTTGAATTTCAATTTTTATAAACTTGAATTTCAATTTTTATAAACTTGAATTTCAACTTTTATAAACTTGAATTTCAAAATTTATAAACTTGACTTTTCAATTTTTATAAACTTGACCTTCAGTTTTTATATATTGGATTTTTTATTTTTCATGAATTAGATCTTTATTTCTCATGAATGTAATCTGTAATTTTCATAAATTGAATCCACCATTTTCATAAATTTAATCTACCATTTTTATACATTTGATCTTTCATAAAATCTGATCTTTAATATTCGTCGGATCAAAATAAGCTTTGAGTAAAATACCAGACTTATTTTTTTTTCAGACTAATGGGGGATTTGTGTATTTTTTTTTAAATAGATTTCCATCCTACAATCATATTATCTGCATCTTAAAACTAAATATTTTAATATGAACATACCCAGCTGTTGACTGTTTACACCAACTAAGTAACGTCTTCTCTAAATTTGTTTGTTTTAAATCTTTCATGACATTTTTCATGATGTCTTTAACCTGAATTATCATTAAACAAAAGATTTATTTTCCAGTAAATTTAACTTTTAAATGGTGTTTTAGAATACAGACCTGTTCATATTAATTACATGTATTATTTATTTGTGTTGAAAAATCTATTTTATAATTAATATATTTGTAAGTTCATACGGAGAGTAGTTAATCTAATCATTAAATTCATTAGTTTGTATGACACATGTACATAATTCTGGTTAAGCAGTGGACACATTGGCCGAATCAATCAGTGCCGAAGCAGACATACCAGGCGAATATCTTTCGGATGAATATATCAAACCTGTTTGATTCGGGTGAATCATTAGGCCAAATGACAGAGTTGGACACACTTGGCAAATTTTGACGCCAACTGATTCGGCTGAATCATTCGGCTAGAGTGTCCACCACTTAAAGAATACCAAATGTTACAAATTCTATAGTACCTGCCAATGAAGTATTATTAGCCATACTAAAGCCAATGTTAGTTTAGGATTACCATCAACGATATCACTACTACTAATATTTACCAGTTTTATCTGAAATAATATATATTTTACAATTACCCAGTTTTTAATAAATAAGTAAAAAAATGAAATACACGCAGTGTGCTTTTACAATTGTTGCTTGCACTTCCAGACAGTGTTAATGTCAGGAGAGCTGTAATTTATGGCTTATAGCCAATTTTAATTACACAAAATAAGTGCATGTAAGTAAAGACCCACTTTCAATTCAATCAGGCAAATATCTCATCTATCAAAATACAGCTTTAATCGGTAATTCATTTGAATACTGGTACATCAAGGTTTTGATACAATTGCAATATAAAAGGTTTATTTCGTGTAAACCCTAAATTTTTCATTAATGAAATACATCTATGCTTCTAAGTGATGTCACCTTTAGTAAATTTAGACTTTTTTATCAATTTATTGACATTTTATTATATTCAGAGAGAGAGAGAGAAACAGGGTTTAATGTTCACTCGAAACAAACTAGGTCATTTCGGGACTAACATATGGTTTTAATTTTATTTCAATAATTAGCTTGCGCGTAGGGGTCTTTAGTAGTGGGAGGAAACCAGAGGACCCGGAGAAAACCCACGAGCTTGGACAGGTGACCCTAGTCCTTGCCACGTACAACCGGGGATTCGAAACCACACCAGTTGACTTAATGACTGGCTTTATGATACAGTGCACGTACGCTAACCATTCAGCCACCCTTGAGTGGCTTTTAGTAACTTAGCACAACAAAACAAAACATTCATATGGAAAACAATCACTTATTGTTATACAATTAGCATGTTCCCTCTAGTGCTGACACGATATAAGACGATTCACTTTCTCACAATTCGTGTATTGAATCGTGGAAAGCTGAATCAATGTATTACTAAGTTTTTTTGTCGCTTCAGTAAGTAATCAGTTACTCTTAATTATCCATGTCATAGGTATACATATTCTTTAACATTGTTTTGGTTCTTATATAGATCCACATATAAAACAGTTTTATTTCTTTGACATCGGCAGGATTAAAAATATCAATTATTCATTTATAATGCTGGTTATGAATCGGCAGGACTGAAAAAATCAATTATTCATTAATCCTGTTTTCTTGATAAATATTGGCCTGGTTATAAATTGTAATAAGATTTGTATTGTAGCACCCAAATCGCAATGCGTATTGTATTGTGACTGCAGTGGCCTACCCAGCTCTAGTCTCTCAACTCAAGTATTCTCTTATTTGTGCTTGAAAATGATAAAAGAATACATGCTGTGTTGTATGTTTAACAAGCAGTGATCCTTTTTCATATAAATGTTTGTTGAGTTTTATTTATTATCCCTTATAAATTATCTCTTTAGTTTATTTCATTATGCACTCTCAGCTAAAACTGTGTTCTCTATATTGTTCAACTTGATTGATTTAACATTCTGTGCAACTGCACTTGTTAAGTGTTTCTGATGACACAATTTAAATCAATTGAGAACTGGTGGAAAAGGTTAATTTCCCAACCATTTGACATTTCAAAGTTCACAGTAGAAAATCTTACATTATAATTATGTTCCATTATATACAGTACACGATTGACATTATTTATGTGATGGACTCGTAATCGACCTTTCTCCCGACTCTGAAATGACAATGAATTATATGTCTGATATCTGGTATGGTAAACAATAAATGGAATAATGCATGCAATGATTTGCCACAGCAGTTACATGGTATCACAATTTAAACTATATTTGAAACAATAAAAATAGCTTTTTAAACAATCCCTGCCAGCCCAGCTACGTGGTTTTGGATTTTAAAGAATTTTTGTCTCTTTTTTTCAGATGCATGTAAAAAAAATTTAGTTACTAGCCAAGACTTTGAACACTTCAACCACAAATAAATTGAAATACAAGTACTGGTAATTAGTAAGTACTACTTACAATGGTTAAAGCACTTAAAACCTCTAATAAAGATAACAAAGCATTTCCATCTCTTAAATCATCAAATAAGTCAGAAATAAGCGGACGACCACCCTGGAACAAAAAATTTAAAAAAATTTAAAACGATGGTAAAATTTAAATTAGAAATAAACATGCATTGTGACCAGTTCTGGCTAAATGAGACTCACAAAGCCAAACCATACCGGTAGCTATAAATAAATTCAATTATTGACTTCCAAGATCTTTAACTGACTGTGTGATGCATTTACCATATCTTTAAAAGTGACTGTGTTGTTTTGCTTTTATGATGCTATACACAATATTAACATTGATTTATTTCCAAATAAAAGGGAATAAAAATTATCAAAATAAGCAACCAAATACAGCAAATTTGGGATATTTTCCTTAAGAGTGTTTGGGATATAAAACAAGAGTCATTTTTTTTAAATTTAAATAGGCTTGAAACTTAAAATTGGTAAATTAATATCATAACTGTTTTGGCCAGAGTTGATAACATATAATTTTAAACATTGTATACAAGTCATCTATACTGTTTTCGTCTTATGTTTTTTAAACTCACACAATCCAGCTTTGATAACCAAAATATCTAAGCAGACCTTGATCACGATAACAATAAAAACCAGATGATATCAACCGAACCATTCCCACTTGTGAAAATATGTTTACAGGTAATAAAAATCAGCCACATAAATGAAGGACAGATCAGCCTTAAAATGTGACCACTTATAACTAGATACATTAGGCAGGTTCCATATTTGAGGTATGGGATGAAACATGCAGGCTACAAAATGGGTTTCCATGTGTATTCAAAACTGACTTTACTTTTTCCCCCCAAATGCTCAAATGCCAAATTTTTGGGTTTTGGTTAATATTGAGTGTTGTTTTGTTTGTTTCAACAACTTTCAATAGCTTATTACTTGACTGAACATTAATAGTATTTCTCATACAAGCTATATACATCATCGATTTTATCTCAACATTGATAAAAGTCAATGAAAACAAGATATAGCAGTTACATTTTCCATCAAAGTTGTCATCAACTTTGGGCAAACCTTATGATTTTTTTTGGTTGAAGTTATTTTCAAGAACTTCATAAATTTTGATATATCTTAAAGGAACAGAAGTTTCAATACAATCCATTGCTAAACCAAAATGTAAAATCTTTGTTCTGCAGGAAATTTTCATTTAACTTTATACTGACTATACAGGACATCTTCTCTTGAAATCAAAATTAATCAACTCTTTCAATTGCTCTTAACAAAATAGATAGAGTTTGATGGATGCTTATTCGCCAAAAAAGCGGGAATAAGAAGTGGATGCATTATAACATATCCAGACTTCAACAAAAATAATTCTTGCTAATTTTAATTGTTATGGAGAATGTGACATTCTGTATTGCAATGTATGTGATTACCACAAAAATAATGACAAATAGGTACACTTTTCGGGAAAAATTTCCATATTTTATTCATGTACCGGCTTGGAAATTGTCTGACAATAGATTGATCAGGAAGCTTTTGCAATTCCTTAAGATAAATACATCTGTTGCTTACAATTTTAAGATAAAGGCATCAATGCATGCCACTTTAAGTCTGTCAACCCACCCAACCATGTTTCCTCAGAATACAAATTTACTTTTTTATATAATTGATCAATGTTTTTCATTTTATTCAAACAAGCAAATAAAATGAGAACAAAAATCTTTTGTTTTCTAGTTTTGTAGACATACCACAAAATTTAGGTATGAATGCTAAATAAATAAGGATGAAAATTTAAAACTTAAAAAATGTGGTGTTTGTTATTTTATCAGTTTTAAAATAAATAAATACCCTCTGAAGTTGTGAATTTATCCATTTTGTAAAAGTTTTCTTTTGTACATCTTCTCTTTCATCTGAAAAATAACAGACGTACATATACGTACATGCATTATGTAATTTTATGAAATTATTATCACTTTGCCTCGATCAACCCCCTCTAGTCTTGATTGATGGTTCAAAAATCTTTTTTTCTAAAAACCCAAAAACCTCAAAATAATGCAAGCAGCAGAGAAAACTGTATCACCAATTCATAAAAAAATTCAAAATTTATAATAATAGATATAATACATGTATGTGCTTACAGAGCTTGAGAACTATTTATAGCTTCCTAAATAAAATGTACCAGCAAATAATACCCTCACATTCGGAGACTTACCTTTTCCTTTGTGGAATTTGACAAATGTGGAATCCATTGTTGAGGACATAGAGGTTACATTTATTCCTTAAATCTGGTCATCCTAAAATGTTGAAATAAAAATAATAACCAATAAACTTAAAGCCGTTGATTGTCATTTATATTTTTCAGAGAATATCAAATTCTTCACAGCTTAATCCATTCTAAAATGTATTAAACTTGTTTGATTGGCATTCACATATCTGTGTCATTTGCTTGATAAAGACAAGAGCATCTTCATCAAAACGTCGCTTAGTATTGAACTCAGTAATCGTACTTGTATATCCATAAAATTGTACCTTGTGCTGTATTCAACTTAATTCTTTAAAGCTACAATTTCATTTTTTTAAGTTATATTTTTAAAATTTATTAAAATAAAGCCTTTAAATAGATGGTATCCAGATTAAGTCCTACCTTGTTAAAGAATAATCCTATTAATCCTATAATTCACTATTGCCAGTTGAGAAATTGGCAAAAATATCAATTTCAACTTCAAATTCCAACGTTTGAATATAGCTTATGCATGGAATGAATGGGAAAACAAGAGTGGTACTTGTGTTATTATTTCCTGTGTCAATAATTTTTAAGGGTGGGAAATAATAATGCCCATGGTCGTATAATAGTGAGTTGATAACCTATTGAGCAAAATAATTATATTTTGACTTTCTTAGAAAATATGAAATTCTAGCTATAATACCTTGTTAAAACAGAACCAAGATATCAATGATAGATAATCTCCTGACTTAGATTTAATTGGATTAAAAAAAGAAACCTATCACGATTAGCTGGCTTGTTTACATGGGTTATAGAGAAAATGACCTTAAAACCATAACCATCCAAACATTTGCCCAAATAGGCTCTAGATTGGTCATATCACCTATAAAGATATCAAAACGACTGATTCAATATTTGTTATTTATTTTGACTCCTCTGTTATATATTTACATAAATCCTGACCAAATTTGAGATCCAAGTGATTTTGGTTGTTTTGGTTTGAGGCCATTTTGGCCATATCGTGTACGTAGCATCCATCAATTCATTATATTTTTGTAAATAATAAAAGGACTGAATCATGTTTCGTCTGATATTAGTTTTAGATATTCACTATATTGTAGTTTGTAAGAGAGAGAGAGAGAAAGAGAGAGAGAGATGGGGTTTAATGTCAAACTCGACACAAACGAGGTAATTTCGGGACTAACATATGGTTTAATTTTATTTCAATAATTTGCTTGTGCGTAGGGGTCTTTAGCAGTGGGAGGAAACTGGAGGACCCAGAGAAAACCCACGAGGTTGGACAGGCGACCCTCCTCCTTGTCACGTACAACCAGGGATTCGAAACCATGCTAGTTGACTCAATGACAGGCTTTATGATATAATGTGCCGTCCAGTTTGTAAGGGATTAAAAATGCCTCAAGTGATGATCAACAACTTTTAAAAAATCAAACTGTCCCAACATGTTCTGTAAAAATATTGTTCCAGATTTTAAATTCTAATTTCATCTATCAAATTTCACACAAGACAGAAATACATGTTGTTTAAATTAGTTCTACCTAAATATACATGTATATGCACTTTACCCTTTCAACAATATATATGTACATGTAAATTGTCTGGAAAATTGCTCATTTATTTTGGATGTTTGAGTTAATGACTATTCAACTTTTAGTATGGCTTTATTCTGAAGCTTCGGGGAAAAGTGTGGACAAATTTGGATGCAAATTACTGGTTTTCTAGTCTGGCTTTATTCTCAAGCCTTTGGAAAAGTGGGTGCATATTCGGATGCAAATTACATAAATATGGGTTGCCAAGCAATAAAACCAACCTTCCATATTCCATGACTCCATGCACAAGCCCAGTTGTCTGGACTTTCTATAAATGTTACATTTTAAGGTTAGAAATTTTGAGAAAAGAAATTCCTGAGAACCACTGAAATTTTGAAATTGTCAAAAAATACCAGCAAGAAATTCCTGAGAACCACTTAAATTTTGAGATTGTCAAAAAAAATACAAGAAAGTTTGAAAAAAAATATCTCATTTTGACCGTCAAGGCAATTATAAGGTATTAACAACAAGGGCAATGCCTAAGCAAATAAATTATTATTGACTATGGCTTCTGTCATGGTTTAACCTTAAGACTGTATCTGTAATGCCACTGCTGTTGTCAAATTTCCCCAACATGACATAATTTTCCGGTATAAGCCATATATTTTTACAGGGGGGTTGGATGGCCAAATGGTTAGCACGTGCACACTGTATCATAAAGCCTGTCATTGAGTCAACTAGCGTGGTTTCGAATCCCCGGTTGTATGTGACAAGGAGTAGGGTCACCTGTCCAACCTTGTGGGTTTTCTCCAGGTCCTTCAGTTTCCTCCTAATACTAAAGACCCCTACACGCAAGCAAATTATTGAAAAAAACATTGAACCATAAGTTAATCCCGAAATGACCTAGTTTAGTCGAGTGGAGGTAAAACCCCATTTCTCTCTCTATATATATATATTTTTACAGTTCCCTTATGTGTATGTTATCCAGCCTATATCAATTAAGATATTGGTGATTGTTTGTAGTCAACTTGGCCATGAGTGACAAAATATCTTGTACCTATGTGTGTGAATCCTATATAGATGTAATACTAGCTATGAATATTAGAGTGGATATAACTTCATTACCATAATGATGCTTTTATTATTAGAGTGTCCTCGAGAGACATACAATAACCACAAATAGATAGTAAAATAGACCAATACAATAACCAAATTAATATACAAATCAATGTGAGCAGTGAGCACAGATATAAACATTGACTTCTCAGCTATTTTACTTACAAATAAAAAATAATCAAACATCTGCATGTAGAAAGAATTCAGCTAGTTTGAAAATTTTATACCAATTTTATTACTTTTTATATACTTTATAGTTCTGTTGATAAAGAAACTGTTTCAAAGGATAACAGATTTCTCAATTTATATCTTACATTTAGGTATTTATTATTTATATCTGATAGTACAGTAGATTTTTATAATTTTCTACATGATATCTCCTTTTCTAGTCACTGAAAAAGGGAACATGACAGAAGACCAATAAAAAATTCAATCATTCAAAATATCATAATTAAATGTCTTGACACTGATGTTTTTGGCTATATTATTTGAAAGCATTTTGTTGAAGTCTGGTTATAATTGCCCTATTTCCTACTGGGACCTCTTTTAACAAAATTCCTTCCCGCTCGATTCAAAATGGATTAAGAACCCTGCATAAGAGTCACATAAAAATGGTGTACGAAATCAACCGAAACTATTTTGAATATAATTTGCAACTAGATTTTTTGTCTCTTAGTCTTAAATTACTTTTTATATGAAATGTCCACAGACATTGCAGACCTTAATGATATTTTTATAAAATAACGGTTGACAATTAAAATTTCTATTTCTACTAAGAGCAAGTGCTTGTACTTGTAGTGTTTATTATAATACTAATGAGTGCAACCTTATTTAATTACCTAATTAATACATGTATATTTTGTCTCTCTTTATATTACATCAGTTTTATTAAGTAGTTTTTTCCGCATTCTTGTTATTACATGGCTCATGGTTACACACTGATACTTTTGCAGAACTGCCATTTGCAAGGTTATATTATACTCTGTCCAAACGGTTTATCTATCAATATCTGTTTCGTCAAACCTATAGTTTCTGTTTCAACTTTTCCAAACTTGTCTTGTCCATATATTAGTTTTTGTATAAATTATGTGTGGTGCAGTCCCCCTGCAGTATTACAGGTATATTTTTTTATGCCAGGTGTCGCACTAAAGAACACCTGATAACCTGATACGCCACTGGAGGGACATTTTTCAACACATATGGAAGTTCCCTAGCTATTACTTGCATGAACATTATTAATTTGTTGTTCCTTTCACAAGGTAGGCTAATTTTAAAACGATTTTGTTTTGGTTTATAAGAAGGATGCCTATATAGTTATCTAGCTTTTAGCAACCATTGAATACTTGAACCCATCACTGGTGTCATATAGTATCATAAAAAATTAATTTATAAACCCTAAAATAAACATTTGGTCTCGCTCTATTCGTTACACGATACCATCTTTTGCCCACCAGTATTTAAAATAGCTCCCATGCTGGAGGCTGTATCAATTTATTTTGAGTAATATTACATAATAGGTCACAGGCTTGACCATATTATTTGCCTGCATATTTTTGTTATTAAAAACTGTTAGAACACGTCAATGTTTTATAAGCTTGAAAACAGGACTATTCATGCACCGTTTACAAGGAACAATATCAATTTTTGTAAACACACACTGTCACACACACCCATACATATAATATAACGGGATCTGACGAATGTGTATTCTAAATGATAAATCCAGTTAATCATCGCACGCGTATCTATAACGAACCCTAGTGGTTAAAGGTAAAAACCTAAAGTTAAAAAATCATCTTGTCGTTTGTACACTCACTATAAAAAATGCGTTGGCGTCTGGATATAGCAGAAGTGATAGAAATTCCCTGAACTACTTCTTTTATGTGACATTGGCGTGTACCCCAAACTTAAACTAACATTCAACTTTTGTATGCAGCTGCGACAAAACGCGTCGCTATAACACACCTTTGCCACCTGTACGGTCATACCACTTACCTTAAAAGAAAGTTTAAAAAGTCAACTTACCAGAAGGTACACAGAATTCTTAACATTTAAATGCACAGAAGTTTATTTAGATGCTCCATACATCAGACTGGTCAGCGAACCCGTCACCAATTTTCTGAACATGGTCGTATTTACTCAATTATTTACAACGACGAGCTGGTGACAGGGACAATCTCAAAATAACACACGCTGTGCCCGCTATAAAGAGACAGTACAGCCATATGTGTGCAGGCGGTTGACAGGCAAACATGAAATTTATAATACATATTTTGATCTCAATTATATTTTACCATTAATGGGAATATAATCCAAATATATATATATATAGGTTTTTTTTATGAAACTGCAAAATGTGCAAAAATTTAAATTTTGTGGGTGCAATGCGTCCAAGACTAATCTTCATGAGAGTTGATGGCCTGCCAGTTTTATCTTTAAGGGATTAAAATAAATTTCTTACTGCTGTTTGACTATATATTACACACTTGAAAGGATTAAAATACAATTTCTTACTACTGTACGCAATTTTATTTTAATCCCTTGTTGAAAAAAATGAAGATATTTTCCTTCAGCCTACTGTATACTAAGTGATTAGATCTTATAAGAATATTAACCCCTGGGATATATTTATATCATAAAACTCAACATTATTCTCAGTTTTTGACCTCCACTGGTATACAGTTTCACAGAAAAATTATTTTACATCCGACCAATGCTAAATATTTTTAAAACTATTATTATTTTGACGAAATATATTAGTCCTAGTGGATGGTGGTAATCATAGAAAGCCCCTGGCCCAGGGTTGCAACATTGTTGAGGTGAAGGGGTAGGGTGGGGGGGGCTTCTATTTTTTAAAGTAAATTAAGCTTCCCATTGACCAGGCCAGTTCCTCACTTAAAGAAAATGTAATATGTGTAATTTCCCTTTAAATAAAAATAGTTACTCTGGTCTATTTAGTACATGTGACACACAGAGAAGCTAGTTAACATCAATTTGTTATACCTTAATTGGTATACGACCGTTTGACCACGTGCTACAGTCAGTAAGTGTATATGGAAAGGGATTGTAAACCACATAACGTAATTACGGTTTCCATTTAATTCGCTTGCCGGACCAGTGCACTGGAAAAATCAGCATCACAGCTAAACACAAACTGATCATAATCTACTGTTTGAATGGCATTTAGTAATTGAGCACATTAAAAATAAACACAAAGTTATATGGATAACAACTACTATAATAGATTTCGAAAAAACATTTAGAAAAAAATATAGCAGTTGAAATATCATTATCACAAGATGATGATACACATGTTTTTGCGCTAATTCCTATCACGGTGGCCGCTTTGACTATCTGAAATGATATCAAATGCGGCCATGGGGTTTAACGTCCCATTCCTCTGCTTCGAACCGGAATAATGGAGACGTGCATACGCCACGAGGGCAACTTTGCCCGGCATCGGCGCTACAGTCTACTCTTATTTCGAATTACCACTGTCAAGGAATCTTTTGCGTGTACGCCAATGTGCACACGGGACCTCGGTATTTTGTTCCATTCATTCAAACGACTAGATAGCTGTACTTGCCCCCCCCTCCCCGTCCTGCATCACGGGCAAGGGGGTCGAACACACGGCCAAAAAAAAAATAAATAAATAAATAACTGCAGTAGGCATCGGTACAGTAACAGCAGATTATATTGTAACATCATGAAAAATAAAAATAAAACCAAAACAATTCGCGACTGATGTTGCTTTATTATAGCTTGTATATGTAGAATAACAGAACACAATTTTTATGGGAAACAATCACTGGTTTTATTCTAGAAGCACAACGTTTCAACAAGTATCCTCTTGTCGTTATCAAGAGAGAGAAGAGGGAGAGAGAGAGAGAGCGAGAGAGAGAGAAATGATTTAGAAAAAAAACCCAGTACGACATCGAATTTCTTTTATTTTATCTGCGTTTCGAAATGAATATGTATCTGTTGGTTCCAGATTTATGAGATTGTTAAGGTACGGATGAGTAAGGTTATTTATAATTTTGTGTAGTAATTTTACTTTTGTGTCGCTAAGAGGGGAGCATGGCTAGCACCTTTAACTGTCACACAAATAGTGGGTATAGTATTTGTTTAACGTTATAATTGATACTGTCTTAAGACTCCTTACGCAGTTTAAATAGGATCATGAGAGAGAGAGAGAGAGAGAGAGAGAGACGACACAAACTAGGTCATTTTGGGACTTACGAATGGTTTTCAATTGTTAATTCAATAATTCGCTTGCGCGTAGGGGTCTTTAGCAATGGGAGTAAACCGAAGTGCCCGGAGGAAACCCACGAAGTTGAGAAGGCGCCCCTATCTCAATGTCATATACGCTCACACTAGGGCTCGAAACCACAGACACAAGCCAGAGGTGGCCGGCCAGCTAGAGGTCGAAGCGCGGCATTCTAGACCACTAGGCCATCCAAACCCCCAAATAGGTTCAAACGCACAATTGTCAACACATATTATTACAGTATGCGTTTTACATTTGCATAGCGATGTTTCTTGTAATGACGTACGCAAGCCGCCATGTCACTGGCCAGTTGAAATTTCGCGTAGCAGTTGGGTTTCACCAAAACATATAATTATGAGGTAATGCGGCTCTCACACTCTGCCGTGTAGACCTACCGTGTGCCACCGTGCGCGAAAATGTCTGCGGACGGTGGAGAACGGCGAGGGCACGCGGTGGTTCGTTATCAAAGCGGGCAACACGTTAATGGGGCATTGCCGCTTATGTACACCCAGTGGGACCCGGCGAAAGTTTTGGGCATGTTCAAAACTTTGGCCGGCTGGCACCGGCCACAAGTAAGCGGCAAGAGGATGGTGTTGAACGGTATGAGGACGGTTTGAATACGTTATGAGGACGGTATGAATACGTTATGAAAACGGCCACACTGTATGAACACGTTCACAACACGCTCAGAAACCGTTAAGGCGCTCTCACACTCTGCCGTGTTGGCCTACCGTCCACCTGCCGGACTATTAACAAAAAACAGAGTCCAGAACGTTGGGTTTTGAGCGGACTTGTCCCCGCCGCAAAACAAAATAATCATTTCACCGTTTCGTTGTAATCTTCTGACCGGGCGCATACCGGGTGTTGAACGTGCCTCTACCGTCTTCACCGCCTAGATTGACTTTTGTTGAAAATTTTGGCCGTTTCCTTTCCGCGCCCATACCGGGTCTTGAACGTTTGCACCAGGTTTGTAGCAGCCACCTACCAGTCACTTAGCGTTCCCACACCACCTCGGAGCGTCCTGTGAGCGGTGGCACGGTATCAGCACGTTCATGACACGTTCACAACCCGCTTACAACCCGTTGCAGACGGTAGATTTTTTTGCCCGTTTATGAACCGCTCTGTAACGGTTTATGAGCGTGTTGTGAACGTGTTCATACAGTGTGACCGTTTTCATAACGTATTCATACCGCCCTCATACCGTTCAACGCCGTCCTCTCGCCGCTTACTTGTGGCCGGTGCTAGCCGGCCAAAGTTTTGAACATGCCCAAAACTTTCGCCGGGTCCCACCGGGTATTAATAAGCGCCAACGCCCTATTAACGTGTTGCCCGCTTTGATAACGAACCACCGTGTGCCCTCACCGTTCTCCACCGTCCGCAGACATTTTCGCGCACGGTGGCACACAGTAGGCCTACACGGCAGAGTGTGAGAGCCGCATTACAGAACGGTGATGAACGGGCAAAACAAAATCCACCGTCTGCAACGGGGATTCGCTCACAGGACGCCCCGAGCGGCGAGGGACGCTAAGTGACTGGTAGGTGGCTGCTACAAACCCGGTGCACACGTTCGAGACCCGGTATGGGCTCGGTATGGAAACGGCCAAAATTTTCAACAAAAGTGAATCTGGGCGTTGAAGACGGTTGAAGCACGTTTAATACCCGGTATGCGCCCGGCGAGAACGGTCAGAAGATGGCAACGAAACGGTGAAAAGATAAAAAAAAATTTAGTGGCCGGGGACAAGTTCGCTCAAAACCCAACGTTCTGCCAACGTTCTGGACTCTATTCCTTTTAATAGCCCGGCAGGTGGACGGTAGGCCTACACGGCAGAGTGTGAGAGCGCCATAAGACTACACCTCTTTTTCAATGGGAATTGATTTATTATATGTTAAGCTATGTGCAGTACTGTTTTGGGTCAGTTTATGTGTAAATTAAGGAAACTGTAGGTCAGTAACTTTTTAGTAGTCATTTGACTAAAAAACTTGCGCAAAGGAACTTAGTCAGTAGCGTACTATAGAGTTTGCTGCGCCCACCTCACGGTCCTCACCACCACCCGCATAAATCTAAAAGTTCTTTTTCTTATATTCCGATAGACCGCCCCCCCCCCATTCCTTTAATAAGTCGAACATCTGCCATTTTATTCAAAGTTCAATAACTTGTGGAACTCTTCGCAACATAGCTCCCAAACCTTGACATAAATGCCGCTCCCGCCCAGGGGCGTTTTAAGGTTTATCATGGCGGAGGCTTTACTATTTTGAGGGCCCTCTTTCGCGGAGGGGGGGGGGCGTGTCTGCCCCCGGCCACCGGAGGTCGAGGAACATTTTGGTGCATTCTTACATATCCTCAAGGCCTGTTTATTCCTAGGTCTGGTACCTAATCGGACACTTGTCTGAAGCCTGGATGCGAAACGAATCTCTTGTTCGTACCGTACCGGGAGCTCAATCAAATAATAATTAATGGAATATGGTGGATTTCAAATAATATTTGACCAAAGTTCAAGGAGTACCCAGGAGTACCCACCGTCCACCAACTGCTTGAAATGTACGATCTCATATGCAATTCACTTGATAATAAAAATCTATAGCTTTCATATTTTGTGAAATATCGAAAGCTTTTGACAAAGTGTCTCATAGGGCCTGTTACATAAATTATCTAATTACAGTATCACTGGTAAATTACATGATCTCATTTCTTCTTATCTCTCAAATCGTTATCAGCTTTAAGGTATACAAATGCTGGGGTTCCACAAGGTTCAATCCTCGGACCTTTATTATTTCTTATTTACATTTACGATATTTCAGATGGTTTATTTGGAATCACGCGTTTATTCGCCGACGATATGTCTTTGTCTTCTTCTTCAAAATGTTTTGAAAAGATTGAATCTGAATTAAACTTTAATTTATCCAAATTATTACAATGGTCTTAAAACTAGTTACTGACTTTGAATCCAGAAAAGAGAGAGGGGTTTATATAGGCTTTGCCTGTTCCCCAATCCCCTCAGTTTTCTGAATAAATATTGTTTATATAAAAAAAAAATCCAGAAAAGACAAAACTAATGATCTTCAGTTGTCAATAAATAAGTTATCCGCTTAATATTAAATATTATAACACGTATATATTAGATACGTCGGTACATAAACAACCAGGGGGGGGGGGGTCTTCAAATTTTTTTTAATTTCTCAGGATTCCGTTAATAAATGTTTGATTTTGCCTATAATTGAATACTGTTGTGGAGTTTGGGATAACTGTAGTAGTTATAATTCAGATAAATTATAAATTTTTCAGATGAAAGCAGCTCGCGTTGTTATAGGAAATACAATTTACACCTCCAGACAATCTTTATATTTTGAAACTGCATGGTCAAAATTACGTGAAAGAAGAAAGATTAGACGTTTTAATCAGTTACATAAAATAATCCATGGAATCTGGCCCGTGTATTTTACTAATACTATACATTAAACGAATCCCAAGCACCTTACAATTTACGAAACTCCAATATTTGGGAATCCCGTTGTCGTGACAACATAATTCTTTCCGAAAACTATTCGTGAATTTTATAATTTATCAAAAGATTTGAAAGGCATTGCAAACGTTACAGAATTTAAACAATCTCTAAAACCTAAAATAAAGCAACCAAAATTCAGAAGTATTGGTTCTAGGCCATTCTCTATATACCACAATCGTATTCGACGTGGATGTAGTAGTTTACATTTTGATCTATTTCGTTCAAATATAATTGAAAATCGATACTGTAGTTGTAATGCTATATCTGTCGAAAATTCGTATCACTATTTTTTTGAATGCCCTTTTCATTAAATTGACATGGCTTGGAAATATTCCTTTCACTGAATTGCACGAAATATCTACATGGTTCGTCGCTACTACCAAAAACATTAAATTCAATGTTAGTTTTACTTATTCAAAGGTATATCAAAGACTAGAAACCTTTTTACATATAATTATAAACAAATACTATAATAATGTAACAATACGTAAACGTATTAGTATTCATTAGCTAATATAATTTACAAGGAAGTGTTGTAAATAGATGTACGTATGTTTATGTTTGTTGAATAAAAAATAAGTTCGCCATACTATTTTTGTATAAAAATTTGATTGATATGTTCGGAGAAGATTCGTAATTTGTTATTATCCATTTGTAAAGAATATTTTTGAATTAAAATATGTTTTAGTTAAAAAGCCAGGCCACACTGGGCGACCTAGCCATCTCTTTCCTGAATAGCTTATAAGTAGATTTTTCAGAAAAGGTGATTTCTTGATTGATGATTTGCATGCCAATGCAATGACTGCATTCTCATTCAGTAGTGGATTCAACAGTAATAGTGTATAAAACGATTGACTCTGACTCAGGGCCCTTTCCCATGGTCAGGGGGGCCCTTTTGTCAGACGTGGGGCCCTTTTTTCGAACGTGGGGCCCTTTTGTCTACCTAGGGCCTATAGGCCCAGGGCCCTCCCTAACTAGGGTACATTTCATTTTTCTCATCGGTTTTAGCATTTTTCTCCCGTTTTATTTTTTTTAACTTCTTTGATTTTTTTCACGAGGAGGCTGGCGCCTCCAGCGCCTCAATGATAAAACGCTACTGCTCCCGCCCGCCCCCCTATTTAAGCTCACCAGAAACACACTCAATTACGCTACGGTTTCCCGCCTGACGGTTTCCCGCCTTGACGTTTCTACGATGAAGCGGTACCAACTTAGTCAATTATGTACCCCAGCGAATAAATGGATGCCATCGATCGTCTGTAGGAACATGCGCATTTACTGAAGAATCCTGACTAGAATCTATGTATTGGTGAATGTGGATCGATTTTATATGGCACCATTATAGAATTAAACGGAAGAAAAGTCACCAAACGTCACCACCAGAGATGTGTTAGTTTTAAGTTCCTAGCATTAGCCTCATCGTTGGACGTCTGGTCCCCGTCCTCTCTATACAGAAAGGTGAGTAATCATTGTCACATAAATATAGGCACATTAGATGAAATCCTATAAATTATTAATGACAAAGTCTGCCTGAACTGTTCCAGATAATGTAAGGCGAGTTAAATGTACACTGTAAACACACGGTTCTACATAATGAATCTATTAAGACCTCCAGATAGTCTGAGACATGTTATGCTTTGGTAAGCTGTAGCGTTTTGCAGTATTTTTAAGCAACGCGAGGTGCATAATTTTGATACTTGATATTATCAGCTAAGAATTGTATTTGTAACGATTGCCCCAGAGCTATAGGCCTACATTGTATGACATCAATGGTGTATTCTATCGACTTATAAAAAGACCACAGACACTCAACATTAGAACCTATTGGGCTTATCCAAATATTGAAATGGTGGATCTAT
Organism: Patella pellucida; assembly: GCA_917208275.1. NCBI lineage: Eukaryota > Metazoa > Mollusca > Gastropoda > Patellidae > Patella > Patella pellucida. The sequence goes on from OU795036.1 coordinate 77,908,189, forward strand.
ATTTCACATTAAACTTAACAGCACTTATTCCATAATTTATATGAACTGCCTGCTACTCAAGATGTGTTTACTTTGTTAAAGATGCATTATGTAAGAGCTAAATCTACTTATTTGCAGTTCTTTAGTTTGGCTTCAAATGTTATATAAACTATTATTAAGCCATTTATTCACCCGACAAGCCTTTTATACACTCACTAGCTAGTCCATTCGATGGCTGAGATTTTAATGGATTAAAACACCCACAAGATTTAAAAGTTAATGATAAAATGGATGATCTAGACTTATAATGTTGCTACAATAATAAACAATGTACACTACATCTTCAGACAGTCATTACATAGCTCAGAATAAAATAATTTGAATGGAATTTTCAATATAATCATTTTTCATTCAGCACTTTATCAAAACCTTACATAATGTATCTTTAAAATGAGATTTTCTTAATTTGTAATGATTCATGAAAAAAAAAAAATTCCTTCTCATGCCCCGAAATTGCAGCAATACCATGGTGGTATTTTATTTTACAGCTTTTGTATTTGTATTTTCAGACAAAATGCTTTTCAGTTTGTATGAGATTGACAGTATGAAATGACCAGATAGAAAAAAATGTTTCAAATAATATTTGTTGTGTGCATGATAGGCTGTGTAACGGATTCTGTCGTGGGTAAGATATTTTTAATTTTTTATGGAGATATTTTAACCAAGGGAAGAAGAACTTTTAAGTGTTAGCATTGAAGCATGTAGGATATGAGGTAAGGGGAGTGGAGCCATGGGGTCTTCTGAGAAAATTATTGGGGTGTCAATGGTGATTGGTGGTATGCATCTGAACATTTCATCACTTACATCACCACAGCAAACATACTGTCATTTAGCAGAACATATGTGTGTGGGTGTGTGTGAGGGAGGGGTGTCCCCGGGGCCCCCACTCCAATCCACTACTAGGTGTTTAATTAATCAATATTATGTTTTACCTTATGTCTTGATTAGCTGGTTGGAGGAAAAAAGTTGGATGTTAAACCCCAGTTTGTTAATTTATATATACATTTACCAGAATCATGTAAACAAGTCACAGTGGCTAAGTGACTAAGATGCATCCTCGTTCTCCAGGAGGCCGCAGCTTCGCTCCCAGTGTTGGCCAAGAAATTTCACTAGGATTTTACAGCATGGTATCTCCTTATTGACAGTGTTGCAGGACAGCTGTCTAGTCATTTGGATGGTATGGAAAATGTATGTCCTGTGTAAACATTGACATGCACATTAAAGATCCCTTTGCAGTTGGAATAAGAGAAATCATAGCGTTGCTGTCTGGGAAAAATTTCCCTCATTGCACACTGTATGGCGTATGCCCGTGTTCATTAGCCTAGAGGTAGCAGAACAGTAGGACATTAAATACCATTATATACACAGTATATGACATTTGATTGGGATTTTTGTGTATAAATGTCAAGTGTGTTAAGGTATCAAATGTAGGTGTTTTAAATACAATATGAGTTAATGTCTTCATTTTACAAGGTTTATAGTATTACATTAAACTAAATTCATATTATCCTTATATCAGGTAATAACAGCAGGGTATTTAAGACTAAAAGAGGCCCCAAGAACTTGGTGCTCACATAACAAAATATAATCAATAATAAACCATAAAAATATTGTATTTTTTAAAATGATTTTTTATACACGTTATAATTAATTGAGACAAAGCATGCAACAGTAGGGAAGGCGAAAAACAATCGAAAGCTTTCTATTTTTAATTACATATTTTAAGTTTGTCACCTAACAAAGCAGATGGTGCCCTCATCCCTTGTGATGCCCTAAAAAAGCATGTGTTTTTTTGCTTAATGTCGATAGAATACACTACGGTATATATAATATAGGCAGAAAATATACTACATTCAGAACTTACATACTGCCTCTTGAATAAATTAGTAATATGATGATATTCGAAGTTGATATATTGTTATTCAAGATCATGCCTGCTCATAATCTAATATGTTGTTATGATATCTTTTCATCATAAGATTACTATGCAATTCAGAAGATAATTTTGCCAGGGCAGCTACATTACATTCTCTGTTTTACAAGAATAATTTTGGGCATTAGGTCTTGTTTTCTTTCAGTGCTAAATTAGAAATCATTAATGTGTTTTATCTGTTTTGCAAAGTGTGTATTTAACGGTATTTAAAACATGTCTAATCGAAATAACACATCAGGTCAAACCGTCTGCGTCTGAGTATTTCGACCAAATAGATATTTTAAGACAGGTTTCCTGAAATTCAAGATGATAACAGGTGTATTTAATTATATAACGAAGCTAATTGAGGTACACTGACTCTTAGTTATCTCTGCTTTATAACCCATACAATCCTCTCTTCCAAAAATCTTTTTTTTCTCCTGTTTTCTCAGGTTTAAGTCCACCATATCAATGTCATTCTACATATTATACCGATCCTAAATGTATTGATCACCCGGATGGCTATGGATGTGAATGTGGACCAGGATTTCACTGGAATACTTTTATGTGCATGTGTAAGTAATAATTATTTTTTCTAATCAAAATCAAATATACATAACAGTTAAACCGAAAATTAGAGAAAGCAAGAAATAAATGTGTTAAAAGCAGAGGTACTTAAACAAGTAATCAGAAATGTTTTCGTGTAAAATACCCCATAAACAACAGGCTAACCAAGTTGATAGACAAAAGTTGATAAACTTATTAAGTTAATAGACTTATTAAAGTCATTATTAAAGTCATACACCAATTAAGTTGATATACTTAATTGGATAATAGATTAACAGTGTACATGTTTAATGATATTAAACTAATATGTTCATCAGTTGTAATTAATTTTAGAAAAAGAAATATTTTATGTTGCATTAATTTCAATATTCAATTATATCAACACCATTTTCTTCATGCTTTACAAATATATTCTATGCTCTTTAATTATTTCAGCATCTGCCATTGACTCAAGGTTCGAATTCAAAGCAGTTGATCCACCCAGATATACCTTACTGTTGAACAGAGCTTTTCCTAAATTAAAAGATTTTACCATTTCTTTCTGGATTAATGTCAGTAATCCTGATCTCCCTGGTACCATCTTATCTTATTCTCGTAGTAAGGAAAACTTAGTTCGTATGATGAGTGGACCAACTTTACGCTTTGAAGTGTTTAACCGAATGAAAGATACAAATATTAAACTAATACCACATCAATGGTACCATGTCACATGGACATGGACGTCTGCAGGTAAGAAATTCTATAGATATTTCTCTAACTTTATAAAGGGGTGTTGGATGAGATGGGTGAGGAGATTGGATTGTGAATGGTACAAGACTTGATCGAAAACTCCTGTGTCAATTGGGGATCACAGTGGCTAAGTGGGTAAGACGCTGGGTCACAGAATAGTACGAAGATAAACCCCATTCCATTTCTTTTGTCAGTTGTCACATTATAAGACTGCAGCCAGACAATCCATCAATGACACATTTGGATATAAAAAATACCTTTCAACCAGGGCCGGATTAACCATGGGGCACCTGCCCGGGAACCCCCAGTTTCTTCTGAAATACCAAAGACAAAATGATCAAATTATATGTCAATGGTTTTAAACAATTTTATTAATTTTTTCCAAGTAAGTATTATTTAATGTTTGTGAGATGGGGTGCCTGGAAGTAAAAAATAGTGTTAAATGCATTGGAAAATCTTTCTGTGTTTCAAAAAGTTTTGCCATTGAGTCAAGTGGCTTTTTTTTTGATCCCACAATTGTACACGGCAAGGAGTAGGGTAGCTTGGTTTTTCAGGGTCCCCTGGTTTCCTCCCACTGTTATAGATCCCTACTGAAATATAGTTGTACCATATGTCAGTCCAGAATTATCTTTTCTCTCTTTCTATGTCCAAATAATATGTGTATTTGTTTTGTTCGAATTATTACCAATGTTATGATTATTGATTATTGCAATAGATGGCAGATGGGTTTTCTACATCAATGGTGATCAACGTCAGAGTGGATATCTCAATCGAACATTGAAGCCTATACCGTCTGGAGGGGAAGTAGTTTTAGGCCAGTCACAACCATTTGAAATAGCAACTGCTTTGGATGGAGATCTCTCTCATTTGAATATCTGGAACTATGCTATGGAGAAAGAAGAAGTTAGAAATATAACGAAATCTTGTAATTTTATGTACTGTGGAAATGCTGTTCAGTGGGTAGAATTTCGAAGTGGTACACGAGGGGCGATGAAGATTAGATGGCCATCAGGAATATTGAGTGAGATATTTGAGGATGTCTTTGATTTAATAAGTTGATCTAATTTATAAATAATTTATCAATAATGGTTTATTTTTCAAATCCTTAAAAAAACAAAGTAAAAACCAATTTTCACTATTTTTTCACATAATTGAAATATGAGATTCGATCAGTGCTGTTCAACACAGGTTTACCACATTCAAGTATAGTGATAAATTGTAAAATTAACTAAATATGTATTTACATTCTCTACTACTCAAAAGGAGTTAAGGGTCAAACCTTTTTTTCTACCAGGTAATTGTCTATGCACATATCAGTTATATATATAGAATTATTGGCGGAAATCGTATCAAAATTAGTTCATTATATCCTGACGACAAAACCTGTGTACCAAGCATATGTTGTTTTCAATCAAAACGATTTTTACAGTCTCCTTAGTAACCATAAACTGAAGCTCAAAACAAGGCTCCACAAAACTGTTTGCATCCCCCAAACGCAGTAGGGCCCGACTTTTTGGAGTTGATTATGTCCTTGCACATGCACTATGCATTTTCCATGAACCTTTGACCCTTAACTTTTTTGGAGTAGTATATTTGGGTGTATGATAATATTTCTATAATTTCCTATCTATTCAGCTGATCAGTGTTTTACAGAGAAAACTGCTGCTATTTCTTGTGATACGTTTTGTAGTGATCTGATAGGTTTGTAATTATATCATTTACAATAGGGTGGTCTTCTGAAACGCATGGTGGTTCAGTGAATAAAACCTAGAGGTCCTGTGTTCGAACCCGGTGTTGGCTGAGAAAGTTCATCAGGGTTTCCCCTTGTCAGTGGGGCGGGACCAAGGACTTGGCAAGGAACAACATTCAGATAGTATTTAAACGAAGATCTCATGAACACAGAACAATAGGACGTTAAACCCCATTGCATCTAATTTCTTATACTCTTACATGGAATTGATATCGGTTTCCACTTGCATTGCAATGAATTCTTGGGAGCACAAGCATAGAGACTTTAATCATGAAGTATATTTCCTGGCAACCTATGTTTGTATATATCACTACTTCATCAAATTCTCAGCCTCAGGAGCACAAACAAAAGACAGTTAAATCTTTCTTGTGAACACATATATTCTTGATTCAGTGTTAGCACATGTGGCTTAAAAACAAAAATCACCCAGGATAATTTGGGCCGATTTTTTTAAACCTATGTTTATAAACCCAAACTGTGTTTACTGCTTAATTTATTCCACACAGGTGCACAATGTAATGAAGAAATCAAAGAAAACATTATATGGAATAGAACAAAAGCTCAAATGAATATTAGTGTTGACTGTCCAAGACAGGGTGATAACACGACCAACAGTGAAGGTTTGAAGTTTTTATCCATTAAAACCCACGCCCTAATCCAGGATTTCTTCGAGGGGGGGGGACACCATACGTTGTAACAAATGGTAATCATTAGAGTGCCGCATGCATTAGTGGTTTGGTGTAATCCCTAGAGCCTTTGTCGCATTGCCTTGGCAGAGACAATGCGAAAATCAGTTATATCATCAATTAAAAAGCAGACACACCAGTCTCGTTGGGGCTGAGGGGGGAGCCACAGCCTCCCTGCCCTCCCCCCTGGATCTGTGCCTGAAACCATGTCATATTATTTGAGGGGTGGCCTGCTAGGTTCTCTCACAACATTGAATTAGGGGGTGGGGAGGCGAAACATGATTTTTTCCAGGTAAGACCAGGAATGTGTATGAAATTTAGATCTAAACCCCAAAATTGAAGTAGACCATCTATTTAGTTGCTTATTTATTTTGGAATATTTTTTTAGACATGTTTAATTGCATTGATGACAAATAAGTAATTAAATTTGGGTCTCTGGTCTTTGTTCTATAGCTGTTCCTAAAAACAATAAGTCAAATTGATGTGACCTAATGGAAAGATTATGGTAGTCGACATTATGAACAAAAAACTAAATCTGTTATGCTACTGCTCTGGCAAATTTCGTTTTGAATGGAAAGGAGAAGGGAAGCTCTGTAACACAGGTGTTAAAAAGGTTGTTTTAAAATAGCACCACATTGGCAGAAATCTCATAATTAATGCTCAAATCTGAATTGAATAAATATATAGTTAAAGAATCGGGGATGTGTATAGTTTAATATAAAATTTAAATATTAATACTTGTATTATTTATATTAACAGGTCATGCTGTTAGAGTATGTAAATTAAGAGAGAATGCTAACGATGGTATATGGGCGGAACCATTAATTGATGGCTGTATATCAGATCGCTTGTTAGAGATCAAAAATAAGGTAAATTTACATTTGCACCTTGAAACTTTAAAGCCTATTCTGTCATATCTCAGATATTCAGGTTGGCCACTTGTTTTAAACTTAGAGTGATTGATTAGTAGGAAATATGTTAAAATTTACAAGTTATCTCCCTTTTAACATTTAGACTGCTACAGCTGGAACCAACTTGCGATACATGATTTTACTTGAAGATTACTCAAATTATCATATAAAGCAGATTGAACATATTTAATGATTTATCTATAATATACAATAATAATCTGTTTTTTCTAGTTTCGAAGTATTGGAAATGATGAAATGAATGAGATTATGATACTACAGTTAGCTGATGAACTATTAAATCATACAGAGAATAATAGTTATACTAATCCTATAGATATAGCTACAGTTATAGATTTATTACAAATAATGGTCAAAACACAGGTAGGTTTAACTATCTGGTTTTCCCTTGTCAGCGGTGGAGGTTTTGGCAAAGAACAGCATCTATTTGTTTGGATGGGACAAAAAGCCAAAATCACTTGAACACATTGGCGTGCATTTAAAAAAAAAATGTTTTCACTTTATAATGTATTCTAATAGTAAGTGCAGGAGGGCTGCACTAAACGGAAAACAAAAATATACAAGATTTGCATTATTTTTCATTTTTTTAATATTTTTAATATTAACTGTTCTTTAATTTCTACAGGGAGTAGCACCGAAAACAATTACATGGCAAGATGGTGGTATCAAGTTTGCTAGTGCCAAGGAAGTTTATCCAACATTTGAACAAACTAAAACTTTCAGTCAGGTGTGAGATTTTTTCACTTTTAAACTCCTATTCCCAACTATTCAAAATATCACTCAAGATAACCGCTACATTAGTTGTAAGATTAAAATGACATTACATCATCTTAAGGGGAGAGAGAGAGTGAAATGTGAATTAACTCCACTCGACACAAACTAGGTAGGGGTCTTTAGCAGTTGGAGAGGAAACCGGAGGACCAAGAGAAAACCCATGAGGTTGGACAGGCGACCCTACTCCTTGTCACGTACAACGGGGAATTCGAAACCACGCCAGGTGACTCAATGACAGGCTTTATGATACAGCATGCACATGCTAACCATTCGGCCATCCAACCCCCCATCATTTTAAGGGAGCTTATATATATCAACCTTTTCAAGGAAATAGATGTAAATAACTTTGAAACTTAACATAAGACCATATAATCTATTGCTGAAAACCAAGCACCTACTTTATTAGCGAAAAGTATTTTTCACAAACGTTTGTTAAATTGTTTGATTTATAGTGAGATGCATAGGTATAAAAAAACGTTATTGGAATATAGCTTTCGGTCTTATTTTTTTATGATAATTATATTGCCTTTTGTGTGTTTAGATCCTGGGCACCATTATAGATAATCTTTTGAGTTCAAAAAATGATGCAGGATGGAATGCTACCCAACCTGCTGGAGTAGAGGGAGATAACCTTCTGGTGGTTATGCATTTGTTTGCAGACGTAATATCACGTAGTCTTGTATATCATGTAATAGATGGACTTGTCAGTTATAAAGATGCTGTCATCACTGTTTTTAAAGAAAATATAGGTTAGCTAATATTAGTCTTTAGGTTGTCAAACCTGTATTTCAACTTTCTCAAAAATAATTTTTATAACATTATATGAAGTTTTTCTCATTTTTTATTTTAAATGTTGTAACATATTGTAGAATGTTCAGATACTATCAGAAAACTAAGACATAATGTAAGTGGAGGATAAAAAACCTGTCATTAAGCAATTTAAGTTTTCCAGAACTAAAGCCCAAAAATGTCTTTATTTTTTATTTTTATACAGAGTTTAAAATAGAAACTTATTGGATAGAAGAGTTCTATGGATCATCTTTTCCGAGTCCAGAAGATCAGAAACGTTACAAATTAGATAAGAATAATGGTTACTTGAGGATAAGACGTGGTGTTTTAATGTCACAGAATGTATCGGAACTCCCAGGTACACAACTTCATTGAAATTTCAAATGAGTTTTATTTGATATCACATTAATATCTTAATCAGCCATCCCTAGAGTTTTCAAATCTGTTGATAGTTATGACCTCTTCAGAATGTTTCAGGAATAATTTATGGAATTAAAGATGTTTGTCCAGTTTCAATTCTTTAATTTATTTGTAATTTTAGAAGAACAAACAGGATAAAACTTATGGTGAGGTGAATGTTTCTTAACTTTTAATTTTTTTAAAACTTATTATTCTTTTATCAGTTTTTATTGGAGTGTCCAGTTTCCGGTACAGAAAACTAGCTCAGAATGTACCAAATAAAGTTTGGAAAGGGTAAGTATATTATAGTAAGATGGAACATATATTTTATCAAAAAACTATTTATAACCATATAATTTTTCCGTTCAAGAAGGCTTTGACATGGGTTAGTAGTGATTGACAAGAGTTACTGTTTTTCGGCAAAACTGTTTGAAATTGACTACCCTAAATATACTTCACAAATTTTCCTTTGTTTTAACTGATATGGTGTTGGCCAAGTGAAAATCTGTGGTACATATTACTACTGGTACATCCCTGGACAAACAGAACCAGTCTGAAACTGCTGTTCCTTAGACTGACTCAGACTGTCCGAGATATATCAGTAGCTTTCTAACCAATTACTAATGTGGTGAGTGTGACGAATGTGCACTTGGCAGTCTATGGAGGCCTAGTAAAGTGCTAAAGTGTTAAGATCACCTTATAAACTGTCATTAATAATGATGTTTTTGAATGAATGAATGAAATGGGGTTTAACGTCCTACGCTTCTGCACCTAACCTGGGCGAATTAGAGACGGGCATACACCATACAGTGAGCTATGAGCAAAATTTTGCCTGGGCAGCAACTGAATTCCAACTGCCAAGGGATCATTAATGTGCACGCCAATGGGTACACAGGACCTTGGTTTTTCGTCCCATCCAAACAACTTATCAGCTGTCCTTGTCAGGCCCTCTCTATGCATCACTGACAAGGGAAAATCACGCTGGAAAATTTCTTGGCCAATGCAGGGATCAAACACCCGACCTCCAGGCCAGCGAGCCAGCACCTTACCCACTAAGCCACAAGATCCCCCTATGATGTTTTTAAAATATGTAAATTGTAGACGTAAGGAAGAAGATCGTGTTAATACACCTATAATGGCTGTATATTTACATATTGGAGATTTTGCTGTGAATAATTTATCCTCACCTATATTAGTAGATCTACCTATAATAGATGTAAGTAACTAGACATCATCAAAAATATTTATCTACCTTTATTCTTATATTGAGGAAACACAAATTAATAGTTTGATAAAATTAGCATGTCCAGAAAGAAAATGTTTTGGTTTTTGTTCTTATCAGTTCTGTTTCATGTTTCATTAACTTTTGTTAACTTTAAGTATTATTTCTATGATTTAGTCCGATTTTCTTCCAGACATTTAATATATCAAATCCTGAATGTGTTCGAGTTGTTCACAAACAAAGGTAAAAATTCATTTATTTGTTAATGAGAAAACTAGCTTAGTTACCCTGCGTTGTACAAGGGAATGTTGTGACGGTAATGGGCCAGTTGAATGTGTCTTCACATAACATCCATAACAAATATTAATTGCCAATTTTATTTCTATAACTTCACCAAATACAATCTAAATGACACCATTAGATTCCTTGTAAAAGAATATGAAATTATTTTAAATACAGTAAGTAAAGGAGGACCGTATCTCACAAAACAAAGGAATGCAAACTCTTAAAAAGTCACAAAAATGAAATGTAATGGTGTTTAACATCCTACTGTTTTGCTCTGAACTGGGCTAATGATGACGGGCATACACCATACAGTGGGCTATGAGGGAAATTTTGCCCTGACAGCAGCACTACGGCCTACTCTTATACCAACTTCCAACTGTCAAGGGATCTTTTATGTGCACGCCAATGTGTACATGGGAGCTCTATGTTTCATACCATCCGAACAACTAGACAGCCATTCTTGTCAGGCCCTTGTGGGTTGGATGGCCGAATGGTTAGCACATGCGCGATGTATCATAAAACCTGTCATTGAGCCAATCCCCGGTTGTACGTAACAAGGAGTAGGGTCTCCTGTCCAACTTCATGGGTTTTCTCTTGGTCCTCCGGTTTCCTCCTACTGCTTAAGACCCCTACATGCAACCCAATTATTGAAATAAGATTAAACCACGTTAGTCCTGGAAGTTAAACCCATTTCTCTCTCTCTCTCTCTCTCTATCTCTCTCTCTCTCTTTTGTGAGGCCCTCGACCATCCTGCATGTCCTGCTTTGCTAACAATGAACAAGGGGGAACCACTCTGGCAAATCTGGATAAATTTTCTTGAACACACCTCCAGGCTAGAAAGTCACAAGACACACATATTCACTATTGGGATGAAGAACAGACAATACAAGATATAAGGGAACTCCTTGGGCAGAGTTGGCATTCACTGAGCTGCACAATCAGGGCTCGTTGATTTTGATGACACCAAAATTACTATATAAACTATACGCTACTTGCCACGGAAGATGTAAATATTGTATGATGGTTTATTATAGAACTAATGAATGGTATTGGTCCAAGTTAGGATGTAGATTATTATATTTTGATGGTAAAACTGGAACATGTGCTTGTCATATACCTGGTGTATTTTCTATAACAACAGACATGTATGATGTTAATGTAAGTACTATATAAAACACTAAATGCAGACAATTTTACCTTATATGAGTAGTTTAATCAAAAGAAATGGTGACTTTGCTGGTATAGAACAACCATTAGATAGAATTCTTCATAGGGGATTACCTGTTCTTTCAATAAATGTGATTGCTTTGAGAGCTAAACGACACTGATGAAAGATTTTCTTTATTATAAACTGCACATGAACAATCTAAAATTCAAACCTTATATACACAGTTTTGAATTACTGGTATTAAAAGTCTGCCATGAGAAAGATCAACTAGCTCTTAAATTATTTTGGGAGACAAAATAATTAATTTTTTTTTCTAGTAGTATTGAATAGTATGTATTTATCATTGAAAGTATTGGTTATATTATGTAGTTATTATTAAATGTTTAAAAAATATGATCTGGATTAGTTGTTATATAACAGGTGTTCTGGATGGCGTGAAGGAATAGCCAATGAAACCATCTGTTACATCAACTTCTTGCATGTAACTGTGGGTAAACCACTAGAGACGTCAACGCTGATTGATTAATGGATGTCTGACGTCATAGAATCAAAAGTCGCTCGTATGACCCCAGATGTGATCTTCCAGTACAATTTGTCAAATCCTAATGTACATGTAGTGTAGGCCATTGAAAGTATAAAAATACGAAACTAAACGAAATATAGATCTGTATTTTAATCAGATTAGACGAATTTATGATATAAATAGACTCTTCTAATTCTATCTTAGGTTACATTACACCATGATATCAGTTGAAACAAGAGTAGATTATATTTCTAGAACACCTGATATCACTTTTCATTCTCATTTAAAAATCAGGCACATCCTTTTATTTTGTTATTACTTGGTTTATTTATAGTGGGATAAAGGAGATAAGAGACCTCATCTGATGAATTTTGCTTCCTATATTGGTTGTGCTGTTTCTGCGACGTTTTGCCTCATGACATTTATTGTGCATGTTTATTTAAGGTAATTCCTTTATTTTTTATATATTTATTTCAAAACCATAATGATATGTACATTTAAAAAACCTTATCTCACAAAAAAGGTTCAATTTTGTGTCACTGATGTGTTAAAATAATTTTGCAAGCAAACATTTTTTAGACTAAGGGTAACCTTAACAATTCACTGTGTAAGTCCCACACAACTATCGTTGTCAATATGTTCAGAAAAAACTGTCTGGTCGCTGAAATTAAATTTGTTGATTTTATGACCAGTACCGATGTTCTGCGACCAGAGGGTAGTTCTGTGCTTTTCCAATGGTCACTTTCCTTTTTTGCCGGTGATAATTAATTTTCTTTTCTTCAGAACGTCGTCTGCTTCTGCTGCTTTGCACAAAAATCTCTCCCTGTCTATCAGTTGCAGTCAGGTTGTATTTATGTTTGGCATTGATAGATATGAACAACCAGTAAGTAAAATATGTTAATCACTGTTAACAAGCAAAATAAAATGAAATTGGGCTTCACCGCCTACTGTTCTTCTGCTCCAACTGAAGATACGCCAGAACAGCGAATTTCTTCCAGTGCCTCATTTAATTCCAACCCTGAAGGGTTCTATTATGTGTATGCCAAAGTATACAAATGTGCTTGAGAATTGGTTGTTCCGCCAATCCGAACAACTACACTTTGTTCCTTACCAGGTACTCCGTCCTGCATTCCCATCAAGGGAAAACCAGGCTGAAAAATGTTAGTGAAATTTGCGCTTTGCTTACGGAACCAATGTGCCTCTTTTATTAACAAACATCTGAATTATTAATAAAATAATATTAAGCATAAGCAAAATTTACAGAATTAGTAGTTTGTACCTATAACACATTTCATCTTTCAAGAATTTTAGAATATGTAAGTTCCTAAAAGAGTTTCCTTTACCATTTGTACAAAAAATACATCTTAAATCGAAAACAAATTAAAGATAAAAGTAAATATTTGTGCCTAAAATATTTTTTATTCCCTCCTCTGTAATTCTACATACCCTCTCCTATATTATATCCGAATTCCAAAACGGAGTGCTGGTCACATTCAAACATTGCTGACCACTTTATCCCAATTTATCAGTACACTGACTTACAATACAAATTAAACTCCAGTACTCATTTTATTGTTAAAACATATAAACAAACATCCTCAAATTTGATTAAAATTTTACCTAAATAAGAAATTATCTATAAAATTTATTACCTCTGCAGGCTGTGTGTCAAGTGTTTGCTGTTCTTCTGCACTTTTTTTTCCTGTCGAACTACGCCTGGTTGATGAATGAAGCATTCAATTTATATATTGTTATAACATATTCAGCACATAATCAGACAGATTTAAATGATTCCGGTTCCATGTTACGATATCATATTTTAGGATGGGGTAAGCTTTCTTTTAAATCCATAAAATTTGATTTCTCATTTAATTTTTTTGTTCATCATGGAAGTGTAATGGCAATATTATACATGTACTACATGTACATAGTCAGAAATGTGCAATGTTAGTATACATTTTAAATTACATTGAGTCATTGTTGCCTCTATTAGCTCTGACCATTTTGAGGATCCTATCTACAAGTATTGATAGGTGTTGTGCACGAGTCAGGGTATGCTCTCTCTCTTTTTTTAGAACACCTAATATCACCTGTCACATTCGTCTTGAGGCAGATTCACATATGTTTTATCTTAACATTAAGGTTAATTTTGGCAAGTGTGCATCACTTTTTTATTATTTTGCGCTTATATTTGGAATGTGTCTCTTGGGAGGTCTGTATTGGGAAATTAGTATAGCACTTTATATTAGAGTTTATTTACACTGTTTCATTGACTTTTACTTTTATCTATAATCGCTCATTTATATAAATACAACCTGAATCAACATTGTCACTGGGGAAAGAGATTGATGATGGTGATTAGTTGAACTGTCTGCAGAGATTTATATGGATCAATTTAGAATGCAGGATGACAGATAAAAGATGAGAAATTGATTAAGAATCATGGCCACTTCAGTGCATTTAATTGAAGTACATGTATAAGCTTTGGGGACTTTAATACTTATGTATTAATATATTTTACAGTATATTTTCAATATTGCCTTCCAACTCCCTTCCCTCAAGGTGCACATTTTGGGTATGACAAGTTCTTGCTAAAAGAGACACATGTGACAGCCTATGACTCACAGGTTCCTTATTTGAAATATGGCACAAAAATATATTTTTAAACCAAACTCAGTTTCCATCATATTTTTCGAGAAACCTGACCTTATTAATATTTAATTAGGACAAACCTTGCTATTACAGTTGACCAAAGTTTGCTTTTTTTTGTTGATATGGAGTCTGGATTTGTAAAAATAACATGTTTTTTTCAACATGATAGCTAAATATCTTAACAATTTCGAAAATCAAATTATCATTGTTCTGTTTAAAGGTCTTTCAAACAGAATTTAAATTTGACTATTTGTCTCATTTAGTAAGTGTGTCATATCTACTGGTTAATATATATTAATAAATATATAAAGGAGATAAAGTACATTACACCTACTTCTATGTTTATGGTAGAAAAAAGGTTAATTTTTTTGTTAACTGGGCGTATTTTTATTTATATATACATATAAAACAACATCTGTATTTACATTGTAATTTATTTTTATAGGAATTCATCAATAAATAACATAAAACTATTCAGATGATCAAAGTGGGAAACCATTGTTAATTTAGTATCTGCCTGTTTAAACTTGACCAAAAATAAACTTGTACATCAATATCATATCTATTTGTGCTTCACAAATTGTTATTTATATATTTTTAAAACCCACCACTTGTTGTATCGTATTAATGTATGTTTTTCAATTGTATGCTGCTCGCTCCTCGTGGGCGTTTTTATGCAATAAATTTACTTACTTAATTACTTACACGGTTGTCCACATGCACTTTACGTTACAAAATATATTATACATACAAAATATATAGCTGAAATAAATAGAATATTAAAATGACATACATGTAGATATAGAAATATCTAATAAGATTTTATAATAATAAAAGTAATCTTTTTAAAACAATAATTAATTTTTTTATAGTTTCATTCTTATGTACATTTAAAGTACATGTGGTTAAGACATTAAGATTCTGAAGAACGGAGCAATTTTAAATTCTTTCTTGAATAAATTCAATGACAAACAGGACTGGTTATATTATAATTTTGTTTTAGATTAGGTCTTGTAGAGAAAATGAACGATTACCAAATGAACATATAAGTAATAAACTAATAAACCTGCCTGGATCTGTTGAAGGTCTGCAACTTCAGTTTGGGATGTGGAATTTTCTGACTGTTCCTGTGTTGATTTGACCAAATATAGGTTTTCTTGACAATACTAATGGTACTATCATTTCTTTCTGGAAACGCCTTCTGATCCAGTGAATACAAGGAAACTTTCTGAGATGAATCTCATATCTAGATAATGACGGTACGCCTGATTAACAGACCAAGGTATTCAAAACTACATGGCTATAAATTCACTAACATTACAAAGATGAAGTCTGTTTTTTGTGTAAGAAATAGACTGAGAATTGATTGATTATGTTGGGATTTAGTGTCTTTGTTGTACTTGTCACACGACACAATGCACTTTGATGTCACCATTTCATGAATGGCTACCATAACTCAATTCAAGGTAGACAATTCCCATGTAGTAAACCTGGGGCCTGTTTCACGAAATTTTAACTAAGATAAAATCAAATTTTTGTAATTTGATTGAACAATATTAGATTGATATTAGTTCTTAGCCAATCAATATTGAATTATCTACTAAAATTTGGATTTTATCTTTAGCTTTAGTTAAAATTTCGTGAAACAGGGCCCTGGTTTTTCTTTTGTAACAGTTGTCTTAATTATGTTCTACTTAATTTTCAGTTATTCCTGGAATTTTAGTTGGAGCATTTATAGGAACTAATTCTGATACCTATTACGCACCGGATATGTAAGCTTCTTTCATTTTTGTTTAAACTTTAAATAATAAAATCTGTTTTCAATGTAAGAGGAAAAGAATTGTCTTCTATAGAAAACACCTGCATTACCCTTTTATAAAGAGTTTCCATATAAATACATGAATTATGATTTAGACTAAATCTATCCAGAATTCTGCCTGGTTCGTGCTGAAATCTGGGATCTTAAACCCTGGTTCTTTTCATTTCTAAATGGAATGCCATAAACAGGGCTCTATAAAAGTTGAGCGTGCCTGCGCACACACTTGAAAATGTGCCTGCAGGCTTCTTTAGTTGGACTCGGCAGAAGAAACAATTATAAATAATTTTTAGTACCTTTTTTATACGATTACTTTAATAATAAAGATTATGTTTGATGGGCATATTGTTGTTGTTTGGGGTTGATATAAACATAGAATAGATGCCTAGTATTACCTACTGGCTTCAAACAGCTTCATTAAAAACCCCTTTGCGCGGCCAGGCTGTCATTTGTTAAACTTAACTCCCGGTATAATTAGGATACTTACATTCATGCACCTTAATTAATTCTTTATTTTATGTGATTTCCGTGACAGTAATAATTTTTTAAAATGTGTCTGCAAATTGGTTTTTTAAGGCAAATGTGCCTGCGCATGTGCACGGAAATATCGATGCCTGTACAAAAACTATCAAATACATTTAATTTTTTTCTACTTTAAAAAGGTGTTGGTGCTCTTGGGCCCATTTTTGGTTATTTATTGGTCCTGCTGTTGGAATCATCGCAGTAAGTATAAATTAAGAGGAATAATCCATTTATATCAGTAATCAGGAGCAGCAGAGCGGCCCCGATTTCGGGGGGGGGGGGGGGGCTACTGACAATAACTCACGCAATGTGGCCGCCCCCACTAAGCAACACACCCATACCCCCTCATAACCTTTTTTGCTTTTTTGGCGACATTTTATTTTTCACTATTAAAAATTATTGTCGGGGCTAAAGCCCCCTTAGCCCCCCCGGCTCCGCGGCCCCTGTCAGTAATGAAGAAGGATGTTATTTACCTTGTCATCATTTTGAAAAGAGAGGTACTGGGAGGTGAATTTGGACCAGTAATCGATATGGAGAACAGCAGCAAATTTAAACATCAAAAAAGCTCAACACAGTAGTTTGCTTTTCTTTAATACAATGTTTAAATTTGTCACAAAAGTATTTTCTTCTCCAGGTTTCAACGCTTGTGTTAATTTTCACTGCTAAAGAACATAATGAAAATTCTTATACTAAAAGTGAAAAGACCAATAAAATCATCATGTGAGTATACCAGTAATTCTCTTTCAACTATTCTTGTTAATACAAAAAACACACAACTCTAAAGCAAACGGAACTTGTGAAAATTTTAAGAAATCCTATGGTTTTCCTGTGCTAGGTAATTGAAATCGAATGTTGACCTTTTATAAAATTTCTATAACAACTGAGTCCCTTTCATTTTATTATAATTATGTGTACATGTTATGTACATCTAGATGTAAAGGAATTTTGCTTGCAAGAAAGAGAGAGCGAAATGGGGTTAAACGTCCACTCGACCCAAACTGAGGATTCGAAACCACGCTAGTTAACAGTTAACTCAATGACAGACTTTATGATACAACACGCACGTGCTAACTATTTGGCAATCCAACCCCCTGTCTGCAAAAGACAGGATAATGTTTATTGATAAGGGTTTCTTGCATATTAATTTAAACATTGGTATATTATTTTGTTTCAGGATTCATATGAAGGGGCTGTGGACTCAAATAATTCTTGTCACTGTTTGCTGGGCTTTTGCCTTTATTTCAATCAAAATGGTGGACCAAATATTGAAATATATCTTTGCTCTATTTAACTGTTTACAGGTAAAACATTAATAATCTAAATGAAAAGACTAATCTGAGACCAACATTTACTAAATATAGATTGTATTACAAGTTGTGATGGATGTCATTCAAAGGACATTTACTCTTTGTGGAACATCTATTACCACTTGACCATTTTGTTTTCTTTTGGGACATTTTGACACTGTATTTTTTTTTTTTAATATTTAAAGCGTGTTGAAAATTTGCCATGCTTTTTACTGTGTAAATTGTTATGTTTTAGAATGCGCTATAAAAGAATGCATTATTATTATTATTATTTACATCGAAAGGTTGGGTACTGGTATGACATGGGTACTCGTTATAAAACACTTGATACATCTATATAATCCATTTATTCTCCTAGTTTTTTGTACATCCTAGTTTTAAATAGCAGATTATATTACATGTAGCCAAAATTATTGAATTTATGCACTGTTTAAATTATATCTGAAAACATTTATTTGATCATATTTGACAAATAAATAATGTAATAATTCAATATCTTGTGTATAAGACAATCTTCCCTATTGAGTCACATGTTTAATTCTTTTTTTTATTTCAGGGAGCATTTTTCATGGTGTTTTATCTGTTACTTCATGAAGAGGTAAGTAAATATTTTTGAGGCAGATACTTGTATTTTACACATTGAGGGTCTCATTGACAAATCATCAAATCAGAAAGACTATCATCATTGGGAGATGCTAATTGTAGGCTGCTTTATACAAATGAGTATTTTTGGGGGATACTAACCCTAACCCTTTTAAGAGGGGTATAAATAAATAAGACCCAAGTTCAGTCTTCTAAAAGGGGTTAGGGTTCCGGTTAATATTCCCCAAAATTCTCGTTAAATGAAGCGGCCATTTTGGACTCCAGAATAAGCATATCCAATCATCATTCTTATAAGTACATCATAAGTTCACAATTCTTTAGCATGCTTATAGATGTTAAATGATAATGTTCCAAGTATTGATTGAGAGTTCAAACACAAGGCATGTTGAATCGGTTATTTAACCAAGCCAATTAAATATTACCAAATACTGACACAAGGTGCAACAAAGTAATTAAAACAGATAGTGATATGGATGATGGTGTTATCAATAAATATTGACAATGTTTGATATTACAGATTAGAGAGGTATTTAAAAGTCAAAAGAAAAAGCAGACATTAGTGCTACAAGGCTATGATTTTCCTGATGAACATTCCTTGGATTCCAGTGTTTCCAGTTGTCTACTTGATAAGGTACCATTGAGATATCATTATATAATTTTAACAATGTACTGGTAAATAATTCATTACTGGTTCTCAGTTTAAAGGAGCTAAATCGCTAACATTTGGGACCTAGAAATTCACAAAAGTGGGTCACAACGCCTATAATACTGTACCAGGTAATATGAATGTATATAAACTGATTTACATTCAATGGTTTCCGTTTTTACTCCAATTTCAAATCAGTTATGTTCCACGAAATAAGCCAGCAGTCGCAATCAAGTGCACATTTATAGCGTCTAGTTATTCCAGTCTAGATAACTCCGTTTGGTTTGGTGCACTGTGTCTAGCCTCGTCCCTCAATACAACTGGGGCTGAAGCGCATTATGGTACACGATTCGTGTACCAATGTTTAAAAAATTATTTTATCTTAAATATCAGATTTTAGAAGCTTATCTTTTCCCCAGTAAGTTTACATCATTAATGTCGATTTAAATTGACAAATAATTTGTGTTTTTGATGTCTAAGATTTTGGAGGATTTTGAGTTACGGACTTAGGTCCTTTAATGATGCCCCTGTCTGTTCGTCTGTCTACAATTGTTTGTGAACATTCTACAGGTCACAGACTCACAGTTTTTATCTGATTTCTATGAAACTTGATATTGGCATGTAACGGACTGTAACTTCATTGATTATGACCCCTGATTGCACGAGAAGTCACATTTTTTTTAGGTTGTGAACACTGTAGAGGTCACAATTTTGATGAAACTTGAAACTTCCTGAATTATGACTCCTCATTATATGAAAAAATTATTTTTACACTATTCGCGTACAAGTGGTGGCCACTTTGTCTGGCAGTTTTGGTCCAATTTTCACGAAATTCAAACGAAACCTTCATTACCTCCAGAGGGGACCACAGGCTAAAAAAGGTATATCAAGGTTGTGGACCCTGTAGAGGTCACAATTTTAATCTGATTTTGATGAAACTTGAAATGCATGGTTATAACCCAAGATCTTAGTTCCTTTCGATATTTGTGCATATGGAATTGTAACTTAATGAATTATGGCCCTTGATTATAGGAATAATCACTTTCTTATTTAGCTTGCTCTCTATCCATCTCTCAAAAATGTGGGCGTTTCCTTCCTGGCAGCCAATGGTTTAAAAATAAATAAAAGAGCACAATATCCTTGTTTTGCTTATTAGTCAATATGTTATGAAACTGTGGATTTTTTCTTAATGAAAGCAAATTTAATTTGATTTGGTATTTCTGTTTGCAGGACAAAGATTCCAGAAAAAAGTCGCATTATTTACGATCTCTTAAAAAGAGAACAAACAACGAAGACGATAAAGGGTCAGACTGTGAAATGATAACTTCCGTCTAAAAAGTCAATTCATATATATTGAAAATATATTATTGGTGTACCTAATTAGTTTGCCAGCCTGTTTAGAAATATTTTTACAGACGCTAATCTGTGTGTAATTTATGAATGTATTAGATAATTGTGTTTGTTGAAAGTAGATAAGTTTGAATATCTGTGATTTAATCTAATTATTATAAGACATTTTGATGTAAATAAATAGTTACTTATTGGAGAGAAACAGTAGTGCCAGTAGCACTGTTGTACTTCTTATTGATTGATTTTGTGAGATTTTCTATTCGCCCAACATAAGACCAAATTTTGTGAGATTTCCTATTCCCATAACTTGAGAAACACTGTAATAAGCAGTAATTGTATATTGTTCAATTAGTAAATGCCATTTGAACAATTTAATTGAGATAGAGTTCTGTTAGATTTAACCATTCCCATTTGCCTAACTTGAAACATAATTACAGTCCATAACATGGACAAATAGTGTTCTCTTTAGGAATAAGATAGAATACAAGCTTACAAGAGGCTTTTTTATTGACTTGCCAAATTGATTTGAATTTAGTAGAGATGCCATGTGACACTATAGTCGATTCAAGTACTTTGGCAAGTTTGTTAAATACTCTGATTAGCTGTAAACAATTCTTGTTGCTGGACATAGTTGAAATAAAACGTGTCATCACCCACTCAAATCGCACTCTGGAGTGATTTTGCGATTTTATGTAATCATTTTGGAAATCGGTGTCGATAAATTTGTTGATTAGGATAACTAATTTAAATTAGACGGATGTTCATGATGAAAATTTGATTTAATGAAAATCACTTTGGCTTATCAGTGGTCAATAGAACGCTGTATATTATGTGCTATTAATTTACTTATCGTCACGAGACGAGTTAGTAAGTATACTTTATGTTTAAAACGCACTAAAACTCTTTGATTCAAGTGAAAATAAAGTCCTGAATTTGGTTGATCTGATGTGTTACTTCAATTAGTGATGGGGAAATCTGTATTCCATTAAATTTGTTTTTTGAAAGATTAAGCACAAGTCGGCTTGTTTAATTTAAATTTGGAATACCAAGTTTCTCAAAACTGGAAATATTGTAACTTCGAAAAACAGAAGTATTATTATAAAGGTATGACCTTTAAAAATAATAAACCTTTCTGTACATTCAATATTTTATTACATGTATTTCAAAGTGATCAAGGACCAAAACTCTGGCAGTAATAGGCTTCTTTGTCTCATGACCTTAAACACTGTGTATAAGTTTAAAGTCAATCGCATATTAACTATAGCCTCTAGAGCAATTCTGGATGCCTGACGGACAGAGGGGAGTGACAACAATATACAATCACATTTCAATGTGAGCCTCTAAAAATGGAGAAGCGAGGCTTAGCCTTAAACAACCAGTACGGTAGTTACAATTAATGCATACATCTTGACAAACCTTCAAAGGCTAATATCTCAGCTCACAATAGAGTAATTTGAATGAAATTTTCAATATATTCATTTTGCATAATCTTTTTTGGAACCATTATAGCAAGAATGGCTAGCTCTTTATCCAAAACTTACATAATGTGTGTTTCATCGGCTCAATAATGTGTTTTCTTTTTGTTAAAACAATATCCTTTTCTATGAAATAAATATTGTTTATACAAAAATAAATTATTGATTGATCTGACAGCAGACAGCTGGTGCCTAGTATACAAGTTAAACTCTTAGAATATTGTAGTTTGCAAGCCATTCCTATAGTTTAAATCTAGAAAATTCAAGACTAAAAAGCAAAAGGCTTTCAGACCATACCCAAAGTCTTACCAAAATGTTCAAAACATTAATAAAATGAATCAATCTTAGACTTCTAATAAGGAGTTCACTTTGTTGTTAAACAACACTCAAACTCTATATACTTATTATAATTAAACAGTATTTGTGACTTATAAAAAAATAACTAGATTTGGTATATTTAATAAAAAATCAATATTTTTATAGACAGAACATGTTTAAGTTTACATATATATTTATATACATACAATACATTTGAACAAATAATAATATAAATTTTGTGTAACAGATAAATTAAAAATATGACAATTAATAATATTTACATGTTTACATGTATAGTGTATAATATTCTAAAATTGGTATTGACTTTATGACTTGATAGGTAATGGATGTGCTTCTGTATTAAAAACCCATTTATGTAGAGGTATGACCGAATCGTCAGAAAAAATTAAATAAAGATACTTTAATGTCTCTGCTAAAAAGAAACTTTGTTGAACATCATCTTTATTAGGATTTAATTGATAAACATCTCGTATTCCAGTATACCCACCTTCTACTCTACACCACTTCTCTAAAGCCTGTAATAATAAATACATAATAATATTGTGTACGCCTGCTAAAAATAGGCTTACACGCCAGTTGGTCAAACAACTCATAACTTTCTCTCTCAAAACCATTCTACTCCACTATACCCTGGGTTTAGCCATGGGGTATTCACATATTCAAATTATCTGCCCTTGTTCGTAGCTTGATTCTACGAACCAATCAGTTTACAAAACTAGTCTTATGGCAGCTTGTTTGTTGCAACAAGATATGAGCTTCTTCCCTTTGCCAACTTCCTATGTTTTTAGATAATATGAAGACTTGTCTCCCCTATGGATTAACCCAGGGTATATAGTGGAGTAGAACAGAATGAGACCACTGGGGATACCGAGGATGTAGTGAGACCCACATGAAGACTTGTCTCCCCTATGAATGAAGCAAGGGTATAGTGGAGTGGAACGGAATGAGACCACTGGGGATACCGAGAATGTAGTGAGACCACTAGGCTATCCCCCCCCTCCCCCTATGGATGAAGCAAGGGGTTAGTGAAGTGGAACGGAATGAGACCACTGCTGATACCGAGGATGTCATATAATCTGTTTTCATAATAACCCTGTCGGTGTAGAACAATTAAACCCCCTTTCATTTCATAACTCTTTTGTAATTGTTGTAAACTTTTTAATACCATTTAGATGTTGAAATCAGGCTAAAATTAAAGGTCAAACTCTTTACATTTGAGCACGATCTGTGCCAAGGGCCAAATTGGAATAAGGCCTCAGGCCTAATTTGCTACCCTTGTAAAATGACGCGATTATTATTATTATTATAAATGTACAATATTACAATATTGGGGCCTGTTTCACGAAATTTTAACTAAGATGAAATCCAAATTTTAGTAATTTGATTGGATAATATTACACTGATTTTAGCACTTAGCCAATTTGGATTTTATCTTTAGTTAAGATTTCGAGAAACAGGGCCCAGTTCTTTTGAACGTATTTTAACCTTTATAATAAACCATTAATAAATTGCAGGACATGATATTTCTTGTAATCTAAAACATCAATTGAACTTATCTTCTTGCTATAATCACTAATACTTTGAGCACTCGAAATAATAAAATTTCGGAATCTGCTTCCATTAACCCAGATTTTATTTAAGAAATACTAAACGTAGTCAAATCATTAAATGTTTAAGTGTTTAATTTAAATAAAGCAGCTGTCAGCTGTGAACTAATTGAAAAGATTCGTAATATTTAAGTTGAATTGGCAGAACTTTTTTTCTAACATACCTGTACAGCTTCCCAAGCCCAGTCGCGGTATTTTTGCTCTTTGGTTAAACGCCACATATAGAAATATGTTTCTATTACTTCTGGTCGTAAGATATAATACTTTTCATTTTGTCTCGTTGCTTTGGCTTGTGTTGAACCATCAAAACGAAATGCTTCAGGTCCTAATTTCGTTGCTAGAATGAAAATAAAAAAGAACATTGAAATAATATAAAATTAACTGTGATCAAAGTATTCGTTCCATGTTGGCCGTATATCTGTTGAGAACGACAGCTATGGAAAATGACCAAAACTGGACCCATCAGTCATTCTGCGTGCTGTAAAAATACATGTAGCTACAATCAACCTCCGCTATGTAATTACAATATGCAGGATTAGACAGCATGTCGGAATACTCAATTGTACCAGAAGTATTATTGTACCTTCGAATGCTTGAAGTTTTATTATAATGTACCCTCCAATACACAGAACTTAAATGGTTTGTTAGCCATTTCATTTGAAGTTGTAGATGGATAGACAGCAAAAGAACATAAAATTGCTGCAATAGGCATTCAGACCACGATTTATGATCGGTCTAGAGAAATTATCACCAAAAAAAAAGTCCCAGTCCAAAATCGTGCCATGATGGGTCAAATTGGCCAAAATTCAAAATGGCCACCAGTTTTGACTCGAAAATGTCAATTTGTATCCAATTATCATAATATGATCGAGCTTTGTATCAAAATGTATCTTTTCAGGGTAGCTGAATCCACATTTCCATACACCATTTGGTGAATAATTATACACAGAGTCAATATTGGGAAATAACTCCAGATGGCAGCCAGTTTTGGTGTGAATATTTAAACTTTACAAAATGACCACACTTGGTGTCAAAATATACAGCTGATTCCATTATCGACTCATTTTCTCATTTTGGTAATTAACTGGTTCCCCCCGGTCAAAATATGTGGAAATCCCATTGGAGATTTGGGGATTAGGAAAGGTTGAATCTGCCTCAGATCTAATACTATTGCATTCATCAAGCATCATTGCGGAAGCATCGTAGCAGACATGATGAAAGGGGCCTCTCTCGGCTCACTGTGTCCGATTTCGATCCCCAACATCGACAGTGGAGCCAAGATGACCAAACCCATTGATGCACACAGCAAATTTACTTCCCTAAATGATTCAAATGACAAAGATGGATCCCGATATGCAGTGAACTATTTGACAATGAACTGCCTACCGCCATTCCGTAAATAATGAAAAGATAAAAGGTTTTGGAGGTCGACAAAAATGAGTATAATACGCTTTGACATCATGAAAAGACAGCATATTTTCAGCCAAAAGAGACCTTTTAACAATAATACAATAAGCAGTATTTTATCTTATATTATGAAAGTGACATAAAATCTAATTACTGGGTACTCTTAAAAAGTTGCTCTTAATCATAATATGGTTATGTAATGATTTGAAAAAATAAAATCCATGCCATCTGTTTATTATTACAAGCTTTTGTAGAAAATGCCTCAAACGTTTAGTTTTTAACCATTCCAATATACATGTATATTCATGACCGACATCGTTGGTCTGTACTGGTCTAAATATAGAATGACTTTTTTTGCCTGGATTAATGACATCCCCTGTACAGGGGTTTATATTCTATCTTTTATTTTAATCATACCATTAATGTGGGTAAATTTTGGACTCACCTGATCTGTCATATGATTCATGACAAGTTCTGGCTATTTCAGCACCAAGATGTAAATATTTGGTAGGATTTGAGGAACCATTAGCTCCCAAAGCCATCATTCCACCTAGATAAAAAAAAAAGACAATTGTAACTGTGTAGTTTATAAACTATATCTAATTAAATATTTAGAAGCTTTCATGGTATATATATTGATCATTTATACAGAGAGAGAGAAATAGAGTTTAACATCCACTCGACACAAACAAGGACATTTTGGGACTAACACATGGTTCAATTTTATTTCAATAATTTGCTTGTGCATAGCTATCTTTAGCAGTGGGAGGAAACCGGAGAACCTAGAGAAAACCCACAAGGTTGGACAGGCAACCATACTTCCTGTTTCGTTTAACCGGGGAATTGAAACCATGCCAGCTGACTCAATGACAGACTTTATGATATAGCCTGCACATGATAACCATCCAATCCCCAATTTATACATACACATACTGTACAAAGATTATAGACCTACCTGAAAAGCAGGCAAGATGATCCATTTTATGTTCTAATCTTCCTGATTTATACTCCGCAAAATATGTAAGACCATCTTTTGAAGTTTGTATCATTTTATCCTCCATAGCCTGAAAAAAAAAGAAAAGTTATTTCTACAATAATTCAAATAAAACACCTTAAAGTAAAGTTAAAGCCATACAATAGTTTTTGCAGTGTTTTTTATATCAGAAAAGGGAGCTCAGTGAGTAGAGAGTGGCTCATTAAACTGGAGGTCCTGCGTTTGATCCCTGTGTTTGCCGAGAAAGTTCAGAGATTTTCTGGCGAGGTTCTCCCTTATCAGTGGTATAGGACGGATGGCCTGGCAAGGGATAATGTATACTGAACAACCAATGTCCTGTGTACGCATTGTAGAGCATGTAAAAGCACCCTTAATGGTTGGAATTTCTAGTAGGCCATAGCGCCACTGTCCGAGCAATATTTCCTTCTTAGCACACTCACACTGCATGGCGTATGCCCGTCTTCATTAGCCCAGTAGGATCAGAACAGTAGGACTTTAAACCCCAATTCATTTCATATCTATATCGGAATACTCATTTTCTTTACCTACAAGGCATATAAGAACTGTGTAACGTGTATGAACAAGTATTCTGAGAGTATAATAAAACTGAGGTTTTAAGATAAGATGGTGACATGACGTAATAATGTAAACTTCAAATGACTACAGTGTATGTTAGGACTGATCAATATCAAAATTTTGTACAAATATATTTACTATTATAAACGTAATTAATATTCTGCTTTAATAATATTTAATTACATGTAGTACTATATCAATCCCTTGCCAACTAGACTATTGTGAAAGTTAATCTCTAATAGAAATATCAGTCCAAAATGGTTCAATTCCTTTTAGTATTCACAAAGTTAGGATAAATTGTATTTTCATTTATATATGCTATTTTTAATTGGTAGCAGAGAAACCTGATGGTCCTAATTGAAATCCTATTAAATCCAAGCTTTGAGATTATCTAGTGTTGATATTTTGAATTATGATCTTAATTAATCCATTATTAGTAAGAATATATTGAAGCCATGAGAAATTTAATACTTTAATGAAAATTGGAAACACAATATCAAATTTTAACTTAATGAATTATGGCCTTTGATTGTAGGAAAAATCACTTTTTGTTTTTCTTATTCTCAATTCATCTCTCGAAAATGTGGGCATATCCTGCCTGGCAGCGGCAGGCCTATTTCTTAATTAGATATAGTTTATAAACTACACAGTTCTTCATAAAGGGTATTGTACCCGAAAATTGAATTATATAAAGATCTTTAAAATCTACAAGTCAGTTCCTGGTTTCATTTGGCCGTGATTCGTAAATTTTACTTTAATGAAAAATGTAAATGTAATTATACACCTGCTGCAAATTATCACTGTAGTGAGAAAGGTTGATGCTTCCTAACTGTAATCATATTGTCTTATATTTATTTATACTGCAGTATATTTATTACAACCAGTTATCAGTAATAACTTTACCTGTATGGCTCCATCATACATAGTTCTAGCATCTTTATCTGTTTTTCCTGACAATAACCATGTTTTTAATAGATATTCATAGAAACTATCTCCTAGAGCACCCATAGATACATGAGCTGTAATGATAAAATATTCTGCATTACAATTTCATTACACATAATAACATTTTTCTACACTGCAATGTAAATCAAACAAAATATAATCTACTGCTACATCTCATTTTAAGTAGACCTACTTATTTTAATCAGAATCTTCTTCCATGTAAAGTCATACCTGTGTGTAGGGACAATACATAGTCGCTCGGATGGCACAAAAAAACAAGATCCTGTGTACTCGTTGAAATTCTAAATAGGAGTATGCAGCTGGCCAGGCAAAATTCCTCTCATAACTACTGTATGGTTTATGCCTGTCTTCATTAAGCCCAGTCAGTGCAAGAAGGTTGAATGTGGAAAATCTGTCAACACTTATAAATATTCATAAACCTTGCCAAAGTTGTATAAGTATTATCTTCTCAAATCTTGACTGCAATACAGTTTGTGTTATGAAATGCATTGCAAAATCCATATTCATGAGATTTAGCTTAGCGGGAATATGAATGCCTATAATATAGACCTTTGTGGGCATTCATAATAACTCTGTTGAAATTTGAAATGAAATGAATTGGGGTTTTGCACTTAACCTGGGCTAATGGAAGATGGGGATACGCCATACAGTGTGCTATGAGGAAAAATATCGAATTCCAACTACCAAGGGATCTTTTACGTGCATGCCAATGTGTACACAGGATCTAGTTTTTTTGTCTCATCCAAATGACTAGACAGCTGTTCTTCTCAGGCCCTCAGTGATGCAGAATGGATAAGGGGAAACCACGTCAGTGATGCAGAAAGGAGGGCCTGATGATACTTTTGTTATTACCATAGCTTTTCAGGAACACTAATTTTAAAACATCTTCTTTTTTAATAAAGAGATTAAAAGTATGATACATAAAATGGAAGCTATGGATTATTCAAAATGTTAACAGTAAAAGGTTTTAGTTGTTGGAATTTGCCTGATGAAGTTTTATAAAGCGGAAAGTATTCTCAAAAAAACTTGTTTTCTTTCCTAAAACATCTTTATTTGAATATATATATATAGTATTACTTAGTAAGTAGTTCTTCTAATCAATGGCTTCCTAATAACATTGAAAAATGTAGAAGCAAATGGGTGTTATTTTTATATTTTATACTATAATATATACATATTAATCTACTTATGAATAACAGCTGTTACATTTTATACGAGTACCTGTGTAAGTGTTTTTTCTAAATTTTGTGTCAATCAAATTTGTGAAGATTCTATAAGTTAATTAATTATGAACCATGTACTGGATATAATCATTAAAGATGAATTATGAACCATGTACTGTGTTTAATCATTAAAGATACATTATGCAAGAGCTAAATCTGCTTATTGCAGACAGTCATAACAGGGCTCAGAATAAAGTAATTTGTATGAAACTTTCAATATATTAATTTTTCATTATCCATTTTTTAACTATTACAGCAACAACGGTGAGCTCTTTATCAAAATCTTACATAATGCATCTTTAAGAGAACACATTAATGGGAAACAATTTTATTGCACAATGTTTGGACAAGTATCATTATCAAGCACAATGATTACAAAAATACTCAACCTGGTTTCATGCACATACTGGTACTACTTTTATGTGTTTGTTTTATGTGCTCTTTAAGAGTTTACTGTGATTAAACCTTGTCATCCACCTGTAACAGTATATATGACCAGACCTTGGTATAAAAGTGTATAGTCTGAAATAAATCTGATGGTTGGTGGTATAATCTCTCAAACACAGAAGTGTAAAATCCAGTGATTGTTCCATATAAATTGTGTTGTGTCTATCACTGCGCTCATCAATCGCTAAATGCCATTAAAGGGTAACTAGTACAATATGTGATGTGCAATGGCCTTTACTAAGATTTGGTTATATTTTAACATATCTGTTGAATTATATTCCTTGAGAGGCATTTAGCAATTGATTATATAATATAATACTAGAATACTTATTAGGGATACAATCACTTGGTTTATTTTACTGCTACGTTGCAACAAGATTTTACAAGTCGTTAGAAACGTTGCAGTATAATAAACTAAGTGATTGTATCCATAATAAGTATTCTAGTATTATAATTGTGTGGCATAGTAATCCCTTTCCTATGTATGTATATCAGGATCGATATTCTATATATCTTGAAAATACTTACTTTGACACCATTTACCAGTTCTAGGATTTAAATAATTTGGGTATAAACCCTGTGGTTTTTCAATGTTTTGTAAAAAGTTACGAATTTTCATCACCTGTAACATAAGTATTATACATAAATAAAATAATCTATCTTCTCATGATTTGAGCCCAGTCTAAAGGTAAAGATATTCATTTTAAAGGTAGGTTGCCAGGCAACAAATCATACAGCTTAGTCATGTGATCAGTACACATAGGTTGTAACATATCTATACTTTTGTAGGTAAAAGGGGCAATAACAAGACAGTGAATACTCATCAAAAGTAATAACTCATACAAGAATTATCAGAAGCATCTTCAAAAGCATGTGGGAGAGGGAGAGATGGGGTTTAACGTCAACAAATTAGGTCATTACAGGACTAACATATGGTTTAATTTTATTTCAATAATTTGCTTGCACGTAGGTGTCTTTAGCAGTGGGAGGAAACCGGAGTACCCGGAGAAAACATACAACCATATTTTAATGTGGATGTTTAAATACCTAAAAGTCTAATGGGGAGTTTCATAAAAATGTTAAAAGATCAGCAGATTATGAAAACAGAACAAAAGAATGGCAAAAACCCCCCACCAAAATATAATTATGGCTAATGTTTTATCAATGTTGTGTAGTTATCACAGATAATTTAAGCTCTATAAACATGGAAATTAATAATATTTACAAGAGACGCTGGCATTAAAATGATTTAAGTACAATTCATGTCGTGTTCTTATTATCAAACCATAATATAAACAAATGATCGGGTTGATCAATCAGCCATATTTGTTTATTATACATACCTTATCCATATAGATTTTATCACCAGTTATTTGAGATAAATATGAATATTCTAAATGTAAAGAACCAAATTCTGATAATATAGAACATCCACCAGACGCCCAACCCCAATTACGACTACTACCACTGGAATAAATAAATACGTATGATAAGTACAAGCATATATACAGGCATTTAAAGATGCATTATGTAAGAGAGTGAGAGAAATTTCGGGACTACCATATTTTTTACAATTTTATTTCAATAATTCGCATGAGCTAAGGGTTTTTAGGACTAGGAGTAGGAGGAAACCGGAGAACACGGAGAAAACCCACAAGGTTGGACAGACGCCAATCTCCTTGCCACGTACAAACGAGGATTCAAAACCATTCAGCCGTCCAACACCCCCGCATTATTTAAGAGCTTAATCCGCCTATAGATATAAATTTAGACATCTATTCACATGGCAAGCACAAAATAAAGTCTCAAGACGATTGGGTGGCTAAGATATTGAGTGGATTAGAAAATGTCACTGTCAGTCATATCTTTGTTCAACATCAATATTGACATCATTCACAGAAACTGCAGAATGAATGGCTTGGCATCGTGGCAATCGTATATCAGTACTGACTGACAATCCAGACTATTTGCTCAGAATAAAATAATTCATCTAAATTGTCAATATACATGTATTCACTTTTCATTATCTTTAAATTATTACAGAAAGTACAGCCAGCTCTTTCTCTTAATCTTACTTAATACATCTTTATCATAGAGAAGTGTGAGTAAAGGATACAGAAGTAGCGTTAAAACTTGGGCAAATGTTTTCATCTAGCTTTACAGAGAGAGAGAAATGGAGTTTAACATCCACTCAACACATCCTAGGTCATTTCGGGACTAACATGGTTTAATTTTATTTCAATAATTCGCTTCAGCGTAGGGGGTTTTAGCAGTGGGAGGAAACGGGAGGACTCGTAGAAAACCCACGAGGTTGGACAGGCAACCCTCCTCCTTGTCACATACAACTGGGGAATCGAAACCAGGCCAGCTGACACAATGACAGACCTTATAATACAACGCACACATGCTAACCAGCCCCCCTCCCAAATCCCTACCCCCTGGGTTTACAGAAGATTTTGGTATTGGACCACATCAATTTTTTCATCTTCATAGTCCCTTTATCCTCACAGCAATTTGAATAAAAACTGTTTTGTTTTTTTTTATCTCCAGTTTATAACAAAAACGAAAAGATATGAAATGGTCCAATATGTGAAACCTGCTGTGTTAGTTAAATTGGGAGGGGGGTGGGGACTTGGGGTGAGGGGATGTACCAAGTTTGATATTTTCAAACCTTTAATCATTGTTTCAAATTTTGTCGAATTGAAATTCTAACCATTGCTATTCAACAGCTATTAAATTTATGACAATAGATATTACTTTTTTAGTAGTTTATATTTCACTCGATCGATAAAAGCTCACTCTCGAATGAATACAACTTTAAAACAAATTACCAATGATCTTATCAATATTGTCCTTAAAAGCTAGATAACAATGAATTTGCTTGGTCGCTTTTTTAAAAATAGACTTTATAATAAAACAATCATCAAGGCAGAACTATCAAGGGAAATCTCTAAGCCTCTTTCATAACATTTAAACAATAAATATACGGTATTCAATAAATTTAGACAATATCTTTAGAAATTATTGTGTGTACAATTTGTCATAGTTAACAAGGGACAAAATAATATTATAATGCCAAAACAGTGATAGAAATTAACAAAAATTATGCAAATTTGGGAGTTTTTACTTAAAAAAAATTGTTTGCAGTGGACATAACATTCATGTAATTAATTCAACCGAAAAAGATTCCACATAACTTTCCAATATTATCAAAAGGCAATGCCAGAAAGCATTAAAATAAATGGACTTATTTGTTTCACTTATTATATAAAGAACGAACTCCGAGAATGTGATGAATTAACTACCTACTAAAAGTACATTAAAATGGGTGACTGAATCTCTGGTATGGTGATGGCTAAAATAGATCCCAGTGATACTGTTGGGATAGGAAGGAAGGAATCTTTTGCATGTAATTCATCGGTAGTAATCCCTAGTTATTACCTGTGCATACTATAAATAATGTGGGGGGTTGGCTGGCCGAATGGTTTGCACGTGCGTGCTGTATCCTGCGGCTTGTCATTGAGTCAACTGGCGTGGTTCCGAATCACTTGTTGTACATGACAAGGAGTAGGGTCGCCTGTCCAACCTCATGGGGTTTCTCCGGGTCCTCCTGTTTTCCCTCACTGCTAAAGACCCCTATGAGCAAGTGAATTATTGAAATAAAATTGAACCATAGGTTAGTCCCGAAATGACCTAGTTTGTGTCGAGTGGACGTTAAACCCCATTTCTCTCTCTCTCTCTTTAAATAATGTATACAAATTTAACAGTGGATGAAAGACTGACAGATCAAAGGATGAGTGAAACAATTCAGCTATTATAGGCATATATATATAGAAAGTACTTTAGTATAAAAGATAGATTGCCAAGCAATAAATCATACACCGCAAGTCAACAGGTTGACAACTTTAGCCTATAGAAATGATATGAGGTTAAATGTCCTACTGTTCTGCTCTGACTGGGCTAATGAAGATGGGCATATGCCAGACAGTGTGCTATGAGGGAAATTTTGCTTGAACAGTGGCGCTATGGTCTACTCTTATATCGATTCAAACTGTCAAGGGATCTTTTAGGTGCATGCAAATGTGTACACGGGACCTCTGTTCCTCGTCCCAATCGAAACAACTAGACATTAGTCTTTAGAGTATCCACTAGAAGTTGTGCACTACATTTCAAATGTGTACACGGGACCTCGGTTGCTCGTCCCATCGAAACAACTAGACATTAGCCTTTAGAGTATCCACTAATAGTTGTGCACTACATTTCAATATGTGTGTAAATATCAATTTTATATATGTAACTATACGTAAAGTTAATATTATTTTTGTCTTGTGTCATAATTTGTCAGCAATAAAATACGTAATGGCTTCTATCATTATGGTATAGAAATTCACACAATATTAGCACCTGAATGTAACATACTGATTATATTCACAGATAAAGTGTCAATATTTTCTATGAGCTTGTCAATGCATATAGCTCAAAAGACTTCTGTAATCATGTTACCTAGAAATCAATAACTGAATAATGAAAAAACTGCTACTTAAATGTGTGAAAGGCACAGTATCAATATCAATCTATACAATGTATACTCCAAAACAATACATCAAAAAGAGAGAGAGAGAGCGAGAGATGTGGTTTACCATTCACTCCATATAAAGTTATTTTGGGACTAATATTTGATTAAATTTTATTTTGATAATTTGCTTATGAGTAGGGATCTTTATCAGTAGGAGGAAACCAGACGACTCACAGTAAACCCACCCGGTTGGACTAGCAACCCTACTTATTGACAGATCTCAGTATCATAAACACATGCATTAGATTATTTTGCCACCGAACCCCATCAGAAATTAATGTAATTAGGAAATTAAATGCGGTTACATTTATTGCAAACCCATTTCTATTCTTAAAGAAAACATAATGAAATATGGGTACATGTAGTTGTAGGAGTAAATCAAACATTATACTCCTTAAGACATTTAAATACATTAATCCCTTTTAAGTCTTAATTGTACAATGTTTATGTATAGATATGTACATAAGAAACCAATACGATACTGTGAATACATTTCTGTACATATAATTATAATATAATCATAGTTTTCACTGAACATAACTCTACTATGTAAACCAGTAATTAAATTTCAATAGTATATCCCAAAATTTCATCTAAAACATTTTCGGAAAACCTAATTTTCATTGATTTTAAGTCAATACTGGGTCAGTAAAACCTTAATGGGATTTCGCAAAACAGTAACTACATGTATATGTACAGTAGTGTACAAACACTTGACTGATTTTTTAAGTCAACATAGGCCTATAAATAATTCAGTTAAATGATAAATAGAATCCTATGAAATCAATCTATAGCTCTGTATACAATAGTGTATTAAATTTCAATCAAAGTTTCATTTTAAAAAAACATCTGGAAAATAAATGGAGAGAAAGCCTATTGTACCATTCGGTAAATAAAGTAACTCAAACTGGTAATGATGAATTAGTAAAATACATGTATACAAAGTTTTACTTACGTTTTCACATTCACCATACTTTGTGGTATACCTGTAGGTGTGTTAAAGGCTGGCATTAGTTTATCTGCTATCATTTTAGCTTTATTTTTAAACATCTGAAATATTAAAGCAAAGTAGGTCTAAGGTTTATTTGTGTCTCTAAGGTCTAAGGTTTATTTTTTATTGGTATATGTTGTAGTTATGGCATCACATTCTTACATCATATATTCATATTCAGGTGTTAAATAAAATTACTGGTCAAGTTTAAGATTGATTCTGGATGATAAAATCATGCTCTTCCCAGTAGCATTTTAAGCGGAAAGTTTCATGGTTGATAACAACTTTTACCATTATGGACCAAAACAGAAATTATTTTCTCTGTGCAGTTAACCTATAATTTTACCATCAACATTCAGCAAACCAATACAACAGACAGATGACTAGTCTGACAAACCAGATGAATAGTCTGGCATTCCAGATGAATAGTTCATGTGCTGTACTTGTTAACAAAAGGTAAATTTCACTGACACATTATCTTTATAAAATAAAACTCTGGTTTAATCAAATCGCCGCATAATACAGTTTGGGACACCAGACTCCATTGAAGACTGTGGGTTTAAGTTGTTTGAAAACGTATCACATATATTGAGTTACTTTCTCGGCCCTAAGGTAGGGGATCTTAATGGATTTTAACACAAAATTAAAGAGTTTTATTCTCAAAAACATTATCCTGATTGACGCTTTAAATCTTACCCTTTAACAATTATTACAGATTTATTTATTGCTACCAAGTAACCTCTGATAAGATATTTCCTAGATGCTGTTACTTATTAAGTTACTGGCAGGATCAGTCAACACCTCTTTAAATAATTGATGTCCAACTCTGAATTTTGACAAATAATTTTTGAAAAAATCCCCAAAACTCTAGCCAAAAGAACATAGTGTCTGGGTTTTTTGGTGGTGAGATAAAAATAATATAAATTTAGCATCGTGCAATGAATGTTACTTTACTTACCTCTTCTCCAGATAGAGCATACGCTGATAAAAGCCCACCAATAAATCGAATATTTGTCTCAAATACAGACAGATCAGACGACTGTAAAATAAAATCAAGAAATATATCGGGCTATTATAATAATCAACAAACTAATAATATCACAACCAAATTATCAATATCATTATTTCTATACATTCATCTCTATCATAACACGAGGCACAATTTTATGAATACACATTTACTGAGATTGATACTAAGCGCCGTTTCGACGAAGATACTCTCGTCTTTATCAAGCTTGTCATTTGCTTGATAAAGACGGGAGTATCTTCATCGAAACATCACTTGGTATCGAACTCAGTGATTGTATATCCATAAAACTGTACCTTCTGTTAATATGTTCAATTCAAATGCCTATCAAAGAAGATATCTCTATCATATTGGAACTTTTATTTCATCAATAATAAAGTCATCCATTACTAATAAAGTATATGTACCTGTATGCAATATTATTATTTAATGATAAATCTTGCATATTGTTTAATAAAATACACGTATAATACTTACTCCTTCAAACTTTAAATTTTGATCAATCCAATCTTTAGCTTTTTCATACTCTTTTTTCATGCCCATAATGTAAAGGGTATCCATTGCATCAACAATTGTCGCACCAAGCGGAATGTTTCCAAATATACTGGCATGTCCATGCCTTGATATGGGTCGTAATTCATTGGCACCCCATGCATATGTCACATAATTATCCCAGGAGTGTCTCATCATCTGCAAGATATCAAAAAACATGTCTTTTAAAAGACAAAGGTAAAAGCTATATTTATTGGAAAGAATAATGTGTATTTGTCTCAAATACCAAATTAGACCTATAAATTCAAACTGCCTGGTAAGCCCACAGTAAACCAGATGACCAAGGCATCAATCAATAATAGACAACAAAACTGAAATTCAAAAATTGGATTCTAAGACAAAACAGACAACAATTATTCAAAGCTCTATGTCGTCGACCAACCTGTGAACCATTACTCAGTGGGATGGGCAAGATGGCGGCAAGTGTGAATGGAATGAAAGTTGTCTCCACAAAATATTCAAAAATGAGCGTAATATTTTATATTATGGCATTAATTTTACTATGTGGAGACGTAGAAAGTAACCCTGGACCCAGTAGTGCAAGGAGGGGAAGAGGAAAAGGCGATCTTGAAGAAGTTGGAGAGAATGAAGATTTTAGTATTGCCAACATGGTGAAAGCGCTGTGTGATGACATGAAAGAAGTGAAAAATGGCGTGAAGGAGATCAAAGGTGTAGCCGATCAGGTCAATAGTTTAACAGAAGAGGTAAGAAGCTTGAACAATGAAATACGAAATTTAAGAACATCTAACGCTGAATTAAAAAAAAAAAAATCAGAAACAAGCGGATCAGATTGATGATTTACAACAAAAATTTGATAATTTTGAAAATGAGGCCAAAAGAAACAACGTGATAATTCGCGGATTAAAATTAAATGACATCGGTAATTATGAAGAACAGAGGAAGGAATGTGAGATGGTTGTTACAAAACTGTTTACAGAGACATTAAAAATTGAACGACCTATCGATGTTGAGAAATGTTATTTATTGAAAGATAAAGGGCTCTTCCTGAAGTTTAAAAGTGGTAGCGATAAAAATGTTGTGTTTTCTGGTATCAAAGAATTGGACTCAGATATTAAAATATTTAACGATTTCTCTTATAATGTCCGACAAACCCGGAAAAAACTTATCCCTCACATGTTGGCTGCTAGGGGGGAGGGTAGGAGGTGTAACCTTAAATTTGACAAACTTGTTATCGATGGTAAAATATTCTCACTTGGTGATTTCGAGCAAGACTGAAATGTAGGTCAGACCCGTCAGGTCAACACACGTGCAAGTGATACAAACAATAACAACATTCCCGTGAAGTGTATATCGTGGAATGTAAATGGTTTGAAGAGACACCTTGACGATGGCGAATTTATTTCTTACTTATCAAAATATGATATTATTAGTCTTATTGAAACATGGTGTGGTGATAAGTCAGTTAAATTTGAGGATGTTTTCCCAAATCACAAATATTTTACATGTGTACGCGAAAAGCACAGGCGTGGTGGTATTGTGGTATTGGTTAACAATAAAATAGCTAAAGGTATTTGTAGGATCAAAGATAATTTCAATGAATGTGTATTTCTAAAACTGGATGGAGAATTCTTTAATTTCGACTGTGATCTCATATATGGAACAGTGTATGTGGCACCCGAAAATTCACCAGTGCATGATAAACAGTGTGGAATTGACTTGTTAGAAGATAAACTTTTTGAACTTGTGACAGACTATACAACTTGTGAACTTGCTTTAGTAGGTGATTTCAATGCCAGAACAGGTGATGGCTCTTTGCATGATCATCTATTCAGTGATTCAGTCAAGCATTTACCATGCTTAGATGATGCTATCTATGACATTGACGAGTTCGATCTTCAAAGAAAGTCACAGGATAAGCAGACAAATTCTTTCGGACTTAAACTTTTAAGCTTGTGTTCAATTTACAATATCCACATTGTAAATGGTCGGAAACCAAATGACTCAACTGGCCGTTACAGCTGTATCAAATATAATGGCACCAGCGTCGTTGATTATCTAATTGTGTCACGAAATGTGTTTGATATTATCACAGGTTTTCAGGTATCGTCCAGGACAGAATCAGATCATCTACCATTAACTTTTAATATACACGTTTCTCCCAAACAAGAACCAACAGTTTCAGAGACAGTTAATAGGCAGAAATATTCTAGACTAGTATGGAAGCCCAGAAAGGCAGAATACTATATAAGAAATATTCTTGAAAATTTCAGTAATTTTGAACAAAATTTTCATGACATTATCAAATGTGACGTAGAGAAATCTGTTGATCTTATAACCAACTTTGTGTGGACAAATGCGCAATCCGCGTACCCCCCTAAAAACTTAAAGGTCACAAAACAACAGCCCCCATGGTTTGATGATGAGTGTTATATTCTTAAGAATAAGAAATATCAGATTTTAAATCAAGTTAGAATTAATAATTCACAAGATAACCTAGAAAATTATAATTCTGTACAAAACAAATTTAGAAATGTTTGTAAAATGAAAAAGGGTAATTATCAGCAGCAGGTATATAGTGATCTCTTGAAATCCCTAAATGATCCATCCCTATTTTGGGGTGTTATTAAACAATCAAGACGTGTACAAAGCAAGCCAGACTACTCTATTATCAGTCCGGATTCTTGGGTGAGCTATTTTAACACTCTTTTGAACAATGATGTACACATCTCACGGTACCAGACTGATGATTACCCTTCATGTTCAAATGATTTTAGCAATACTATTGATTGTCAATTATTGAATGGGCCAATTACCCAGACAGAAGTGAGACGATGCTTGCTTAACTCCAAATCTGGTACATCACCTGGGCCAGACGGGATTGGCATCGATTTTTTCAAATCTTGTCCAGACAAATTTGTCCCTATTTTCACAATTTTATTTAATGAACTTTTTAGTTCTGGTATCTTTCCAGAATCATGGACAAAAGCAATTATCGCCCCACTTCATAAAAAAGGAACCAAATCAGACGCAAACAATTATAGGGGTATATCCTTGTTAGACTGTATGGGTAAATGGTATACATCTGTACTAAACAGCAGACTACAGGTTTGGTCGGAATACCAAAACAAATATGAGGAAGCCCAGGCAGGGTACCGCAGTGGGTATTCGACAATAGACCACATATTCACGTTGCAGGGCTTAACACAGAAGTACTTATCCAAACAACGCGGTAGAATGTATATTCTGTACGTTGATTTTTCAAAGGCATTCGACCTTTTGAATAGGGGGAAACTCATGGATCTCTTGTTTGCTAAAGGTGTCTGTGGTAAAATGCATCATGTATTGAAAAATATGTACAAATCGGTCTCGTCTTGTGTAAAACTTGGACGAGAAATAACTTCATATTTCCCATGTATATCTGGGGTACGTCAAGGTTGTATACTTAGTCCAATTCTGTTCTGTTTATACCTAAATCAGTTAGTCGATTGTTTTAGATCGGAACACAATAGAGGTATTTTCACAACTCAGGAGGCTCAGGACATCCTGTTATTGCTCTATGCAGACGATCTAGCGATTCCAGCGGATACTGTTGGAACTCTGCAGTCTAAAATCAATACACTCGAAAAATTCTGTGATAGTTTCAGTCTTAAAGTAAATCTGTCAAAGACAAAAATTGTCGTTTTTAGAAACGGAGGAATTATTCGTAAATCAGAAAAATGGTATTTTAAGGGTGATAAGTTAGAATGTGTACCTTATTATTGTTATCTGGGCCTCGTTTTCTCATCTCGACTAAATTGGAGCAAATGCATTTCAAACCTTGCGCTAAAGGCTGAAAAGGCGTTAATTCCAATTAAAGGTCTGATCAGAAATGTAGGTCGCCCTTATTTGAAAACATCCTTTAAGATATTTGACTATATAATAAGACCGATATTAATGTACGGATCCGAAATATGGGGTTTCGAATACAGACCCGATATTGAACGTGTCCAAACCAATTTCTGTAAATTTCTTCTGGGGGTATACAAAACTACTTCAAATGCTGGTGTCCTTGGAGAATGTGGACGTCAAAATCTATCCGTCATGTATATGACAAACATTATAAAGTATTGGTGCAAGGTAGTCAGAATGCCCACAACTAGGTATCCAAAGCAAGTTTATCTAATGCTTAGAAGCATTGACAGTGCGGGTAGGATATCCTGGGTATCAAAAGTAAGAATACTATTATCGTCACTAGGATTCGCCTTTGCATGGGATTCACAATTTATAGGTGATATAAATTTATTCATTTGTGATATTAAACAAAGACTGTCTGATATCAATACCCAGGAATGGTCATCTAAGCTAGATTCTAGTGTATCATTAAATGAATATAAGCTGTTTAAGATAAACATTTGTCAAGAACAATATCTGGATTATAGTCTTGATATACACTATAAACGAAATATCACTCGACTCAGGTTAAATTTGTTACCATTGAACTCAATCCTATGTAGAAGGAATACTAGTATTGACCCGGCTTGTCCTCTGTGTAAATCAGATATTGAAACCCTTTATCACTTTCTGTTCATATGTCCAAGCCTAAGCAATATACGATATATGTACATTCCAGATACTTTATATAAACACTCTCTGTGTTCAGTAGCACTAGTCAAAATCTGCACGTCAATTGACATCGGATTATTAAAATCTGTATCCCGGTATATCGATGTCGCATTATCAAATCGAAAATTGAAAATGTAAAGAAATGAACTGTTGTTTTGTTATCATTAATTTATGTACACTTGCTGTCGCCCACCTCTTTAAAGTGTTTGTTAAATTGTACTTTAGGTCTATGACCTTATTACTGAAATAAACATATTATTATTACCATTACTCATAAAACATGATTACCCGGAAGTTCCTCCAGGAGGGCGACTAAATTCAAGACTTGGACCAAGCCATTTTAAATACGGACAATACCTAGTTAAACTGATAATCTGCAAATTGCAAATTTCAAGGTTGTACAAAAATTGATGCAAAATTTCTAATTTTTAATGACAGAACTTTGACATGATTGTAGGTGGAAAACATGTACACATGCATAAGTATTGGACATTGTTCATTTATTATTATGGATATGCATTTGCATTTCTGGAAAATATATTTTATCCTTGTTTAAGTTAACTCAAAATATTTTTTTTTATCAAAATAACATTCCAAGTGAGTTAATGTACATGGCATATTAAGATAAATTGAAGGTCTATCTATGTCTCCTATAATTCTATTTGTCAAGCTATGTAAAACAGTTTCACATAGACGTCTTTAGTCTTATCAAGATAAAGTAAGGACAGCAGTGTTGTAGACTGTTGTAGATAGAACACAGCATTTACAACATACCTTATCAAATTTGATTAAACACCTTTTCTTGTTTGCTTGTACTAAAAAGTAACACAATCACCATGTTGACATTTTTTACAACTGGTATTTGAGCATATTCCTGAAGCAATGGCCTGAGAAATCCCTCTCTGGCCATTGCTGGATTGGCTTCTGATACTTGAACTTTAGAGGGAGTGTATTTTTCTTCCCACTCAATCAAATCTATCACTTAATTAAGTACAGCAACATGACAGTCCTTCATTTAATCTGGGGTCTTCCCTAAAACGCTGCACAGTGATTTAGGGTATTATAAACCGTGTGAGTCTGTTCTTCTCCATACAGTTTTTTTTTTAATGTAAATGTTGATAGCCTCGTTTGTCACGCAATTAGTTTTATTGCAATATTCTGCTATGCGCTGGTTAATTGGGCATAATAAAAGTGTGCGCCATGACATAACGTTATGGAAACATATTTGCTCCAATTTGACATCCTGTTTTAATGGAAATGTCTTTGTAACGCAGTAAGGGATTGGTGGTTAAGCTGACTATTGATCAATCATAATTTAGGACAAGAATGTTCCCTATTTCCAGCAGGGTTAAGTGATTAGTTCTAATCAAACGGAACACTGCGAGAAGTACATGTATGGTATTTGAGTTGTTTCCAAATCCCTTTGTTTACCAGATTAACAATAATCTTGACAAAAAGTGTTAGGAATTAAAACTACATACACTGTAAACAACAACAGTAAAAGGCAGATGTCCTCGTCTTTATTCCCTAAATAGTTTGTCTATGATATATCGTGTAACTGCTAAATTATTGGGCAACTGAAATAAAATAACGTATTTTTGTTTTATATTCAGTAATCACAAAATGATGAGACATTGTTTGGTTTGTCACTTGAGATTAAGATAGATTACAATAATGTAGTAAGACTATTGTCTTTTAATCTAACTGATTGATTGATTGACTGAGTGAGTGATTGCCTGTGTGATTGGCACTAATCTTTGACTACAATATACATCATTTCAGAAATCCACCTTTGAGGTTACATGTCTAAAATATAAGTATAAATAGGAAAAGGTTAATGTCTTTTTATTGTATTTAATATGTTTAACTGAGCTAAATCTTTTTTTTTAAATTATAATAAATTGGATTTGTGTCAGATACACTTTGTGCTATACAATTTGAGGCTTGTCATACTGGAAATATTTCTATGTGCCATAAATTAATGTAATTGAAAAGTAATTGAAATTCAATTAACCATTACATGATTTTTTTTTAATGTACCAGGTATTTAATTACATTTCCATTACTTTTGAAATCTTCAATTGCCCATTACATGGCCATTACTTAAAAATTTTAATGATTACACTCAATTACCATTACCCATTAACCCCAGCCCTGCTAAATAAATAGATGGAACTCATTAATTAACATTCTAGTTGCACCAAATATCTTTATGTATTGACTGATCAAATTGTTTATGTGTGTCTTTGATCTGACGAAAAGTGAAAACTGTGAATTACAATAAATATGGAAAATGGGACAAGGTGGTCAACATTTACCTATTTCCCGACTATTTTTATAACCATATGTACACAATTAAACGTAGTGAATGTAAAATTGTAAGTAGGATTGCAAAGAAATACTATTTAATAATATGAGACAGTGTCTTTT
Source organism: Patella pellucida (assembly GCA_917208275.1). Lineage (NCBI taxonomy): Eukaryota > Metazoa > Mollusca > Gastropoda > Patellidae > Patella > Patella pellucida. Next base: position 77,952,030 of record OU795036.1, read on the forward strand.
TTTACATACTATGAGACAAAACTTCTGTTCACTTAGTTTATTTAATGCCGTTGTGCATATTCAAATTGTGTATTTAAAGATTGTTAAACTGGTGATACATGTCTGTGCAATTATAAAAAAAATGGCAAAGATATTTAACTTTGAAGTATCGGTAGTTTTTTTTCCAAAACAAATCACTGAGGAGACTCAGTTACTAAACCAAAATCAGTATTTTGTGCATTTCTGGTAAGGTTTAACTTACACAGACATTTTGGAAATAAAAATAAAGTCAGTTTAAAGCCAGACACATATTAATTCCATGCTATGTCAATCAAATAAAGCCCAATACGAATAAGACAGGAGTTTCATTTAGCTACTTGTAGAGCTTACATGTCATTTATCACAGATTATAAATAATTTTGATATTTTTCATATCATAATCTTTCCTTACATTTTCCATATATTTTACAATTCTGGAATATTTACTGTCCAACTGTCCAATTTATTTTGTAAATATATTTGGGTTTATCTAATTTTAATAAGGAAAACAATTTTTTGGTCAGAATAATTTACAAATATTCTAAAATAACATAACATCAAGACCATTATAAATTAGATTAAACTAAATTTATTCTGATGAAAGACAGATCACTAGTCTATTTTGGGGGGTTTTGGAGTCTAAAATTATTTTCTATGTTCAATGTAATGTTGGTAACAAATAAAAACTATATATGTATTATGTCAAAAATCACATTCCATCCGAAAGACAGTATTAATGGCCTATTTTATGGGGTTTGGCTGTCACAATATTTTCTTTGGTCAATGTAATATTTCATTTATCCATGACTTTAATAATACTGCTATAAACTCGGTTAAAATCACACTTCACCTGCATTATGTATAGCTTCTTAGATTGGTATTATAATAATACCAGTCAATTTATAAGATATCACTTAGCTGCTTTTGTATTTCATTTATACAATACACGCACACACTCCATTAATTCTTTAATTTATTAACCATAACAAATCAAATTGTAGTTTTAATAGTTTAATAGAACATATTATATACCATTAATATAGAAGAATTTATATTAATTTATTCAATTACATAATTATCAATAAATTATAGTATATAATATAACTGTTTTAGTCAAACACTAATGGACTGTCAGTCATAAATCTCTGTACTGAATTGTATGCTAAAAAAACCCACTTGTCAACTTGTCATCACTCATCACGTCAACAAATATTTCTTTAAAAATTATTAGTTTAAGTAGAATGAATTGGAGTTAAATGTTCTAAGTATTTAAAGGAAGCCAGTCTCTACTAACTCTATATCATCCAGTCTTCAACACAACTTGTTGGTCAGTTTAAATCAACATTGATATTTTTATCTTACTTCAAATTGAGTGCCAGAATGCTTTCGAGAATTTGGACTCTTCCCATATTCCCCGGAACATAACTGATTAGAAATTATAGTAAAAAGAGAAACGATTGAATGTAAATCAGTTTATATACAGTCATAAATATGTGTTACGACCCATTTGTGTCCATTTCTGGGTGCCAAAGATTTAGCTCCTTTAACCCTTTGAACTATAGTTGGTCTCATGTTTCCAAAGGTAAAACAGGGCTAAAGAAGATGGGCATTAACAGTGTGCTACAAAATGAATGTAGGAGAAACATTTTGCCCAGAAAGTGCTCTTCTGTCTTTTATTTCTTTCGAGCCCTGATATAATTAAAGAATAAAATACTTGGTACCTACATGATCCTGTTTTAAGCAAATCTTATTAATATTTCTAAACAACGATTAAAATCATTTGATTTTTAAATTTTCAGAGAAGATGAATGGGCTATATTCTCACCTTTCAGTGTTTGATTTTCATACTTTAAAACCACTTTTACTTATGCCTTTTTCGAACAGGCCGCTTTAAATTCTCACAATTTAGATCACTTGTGGCTATTTTTACCCATAATATGCTTTAAAATAAATGTCTAGAATCTATTTTACTATAACCACTTTGACATAACTATTATTATATAGCATTAAGCAGCATGTACATGTAATGGAGATAATTAAAGCAATTATAGACATATAATGCTTGACTTTTGAGTGGCATTTACATTGTAGGGACCTAGTACAAAAAAACACTGTAACACAATTTACATGGAGAGAGAAATGGGGTTTAACATCCACTCAACACAACTAGGTCATTTCGGGACTAACAATTTACATGGAATACCATCACTGGTATGTTATATCTGTAACAAATAAGTAATTGTGTTTCATATAAATTGTGCTGCGTTTTTTAATACATATGTATATTAGTTCAATTTATTAATCCAGTAGGTCTAAGCAATTCAAGTTTTCTCTTGTCCAAAACGCTGTGCTAATGTACATGTGTAGCAAATCAAATTTTGAAAGGTGTCGATTACCAAAACATTCTCAATCTGATTAAAATACAGATTTATATTTTGTTTGTTATATAATTTTGATGGCCTAAATCACATGAAGATCTGACAAGCTGTAGTGGAAGGTCGCGACCAAGATCATACAAGCAGCTTTTGACCCTACGGTAGTGCTGTGGTCTTCACAAACTAGCCATAACAAGCAGTTTCATTTGCTAACCCCTCACATCATTCAGAAGCTATATAACAACTTTTCCAGATTCTAGTGTAGCAAAGACAAGTAAAACAAAATTTTGAACTATGAAAAATGCAACGAAATAGGATCTGTATCTTAATCAGATTAAGACATTGTTGGTTACTATACAACATTTGAAAACTCTTATTCCTAAATTTGTTAGCAAATAAATTACGTAAACAATGTTATAGAGAAATTGCAGGCATTATTCAAGAATATAACAAGAACCGGTTCTGATGCATAAAACTAATCAAGTGTGTTACTGTTTGGTTGGGATTCTTAAATTTATCTAATCTACTATGTACTCCGCCCCGCCGGCATCACTTTTTGATCCAGATCCGACGCAGATGTACCAGCCTGTCCAGCTATCTTACTAATTCATAGGGGGTGTTGCCGTACCCGTTTTTCGTTTTCCTAATCAATGATAACTAAAAGCTAATCGTCTTTGATTTAGATCTCCCAGTGGTGAAAATCATGGCCATCCCAATTTTGCTAAAAATGACATAAAATTTATGGGGGGGGGGGGGGGGGGATAGATCCTTTTTTTGTGCATTATATTATATTAAAGTGCAACATCACATGTTAATAAGGGCTTTTCTCGACCTAAAACGGGTGTGTCCAATAGCTGGAGAAGGGCGTTTTCCTAAGCAAAAAGGACGTGGCTAAAAAAATAATTTGGGGGGCAAAGTCCCCAGACCCCCATAGTTTTTTTACCCCCCCACTCAGCACCGGCTGGCGCCGCCGCTGAGATCTCCCAAACACTCTTAAATGATCTGATGCATGCCAAAATGCTTGTGAGCGCCATTTGTTTTAAAGCGACTAAACATACATACAGGGCTAAACATACCAAACAGCAGAATACTACCTGTGTAGACTGGAATAACATGGCTCCAAAGACTGACCTTCCTTTTTGACTCTTCAAGTATTTTGTAGTACCGTACAATATCATATGCGTTGCGACCCATTTGTGTCCATTTCTAGGTGCCAAATAATAGCAATTTGGCTCCTTTAATTTGACAGTTGAACAAAACACTCTATAACAAGACACTTACACGCATGTACGTATCCACAGCCCAACATACACCAAATTTTAGATAAAAACCTCTGTACTTTATATGACCTTAATGCCTTTAAACAATTTATATGACTTCAGTTGCGAACATTGACTACAGACTAGGCTACTGAGTTGACATTTGACAGGTTGATTATGAAGTACTGGCTACCGTAGTACCAGTAGGTTAATTATTCTAAATGGATCTCCATGCATTCCTGCAAACCATTTCAAAATATTAGCTAACTACTACCGTAATCCAGTAGTCCTAAGACAATATAATGAAATTCATACCTTTAATACAGTTTCTCTACGTTTTTCTGTTTCATCAGCAGTTGATTTGTCGTCCGGTTGTTTCATTTCCACGACATCGCCAGTATCATCATTATTTATCTCTTTCTTTTTATCATCCTTTGATTTATCATTTGACAAATCTTTTAATTCCTCACTTTTTTTATCTAATGGTTTCTCAGCTGGAACAACTTGCTTATTAATTTCCATAACATCAACCTGATTATTATCTTTTTTTGGTAATGGATCAACTAAAGAGGCCTTATCCTTTTTATCTTGTTCCCAAGCTGCTTCAATTTTGCCTCTTAATCTAACTTTATCATCAATTCTGTGAGGATCTATATTATATTCATCATGTCTTAATATTTTAGCCTTATCTGAAATTGGATGACCGTCAGGTCCTATTCTTGCATGTGGGAAAAATATAACATTGCCAGCATCTCTCAGATGTTTTCTCATACCGTCCATAGAAACACGATCACGTAAATCGGGAAGAAAGAAAAATGCACCGAAACATACTGTTCCGAATGTCAAGAGCACAAGCATAATAATATATTTTTCGCGTAATCGTAGCATTTTACGTCCATTTGGAACGGGAACACCATTAATATAACGTTGAAAATTAGGCAATCCACTTTCGACTGCCATGTTGTTTTCCGGAAGTGACATGTACGTGTACCTGTCACGACCTTGACCTTGTCACTCATTGCACGAAGTCGAATTAAACCTTGTCTTACGTCTTATTATGACTTATACTTATTGTCTTATATAATATTATATATGTATTGGAATTTTTAGGATTTAATAGACTAACAGAGGCCGTGGTTTGAACATGGAACTTATAATACAGCATTTTGTATAACCAGGGAGCAGGGCAGCGCCGGATTAACCATGGTGTGGGGGCCCTGGTGCTTGGAGTATGTGGGGGGCCCCTGATCACCGACCGCGAAAGCCGAAGGCGCGAAGCTCCGCAAGGGGCGTCTGGGGCAGGGCCGTATGTAGGATTGTAAAAGTGGGGGTGCAGCAGAGTGTTGGGGATGCCAATATAATGCCTGAGTTACTGAGTGCGGAACGATGTGTGTGTGTGCGTGGGGGTCTGTAATCCCCTCCCCCTGAAAATTTCGAAATAAACGCGTTTTCCACCAACTTGGAGCTGCAATCAATTTCGGCAGCGCTATTTCTCATTTTGATGTTAAGCACACCAAAATGAGAAACTCCTTATCCTCTAAACTAGAACTAGTCCGAAACACCATACGGCGACGTGGATAGAGCGACCAGAACGAAAATCTCTAATCATGTCATTTGGTGGCGGCGCCCCCAAAGACCAACATGGTCCTGTCAAATGTGAATAAGGGCGACCAAAACGAACCCTTTAATGTCATGTGGTGGGTCAGACTCCGACCCAGAAAGAGGTGATAGGAGAGGCCCTCCGCCTTTGGGGCGGCACCTTTGTCTTGGGTCCTCCCTCAGAAAATTTTGAAAAAAAACGATGCAGGAAACACGTTTTTCTATGATTGGGGTGATATGTGAGTGGCAATTTTGCATTTTATATGGCGGCAGATTTTTTGGGAGAGGCATTTGCTCCTGGTGTCCGCACCTTGGGTCCGCGCCTGTGGTGGCGCCCGATAGCCTCCACATAAGAGATATAAGGATGTTTGGATAAGGTGTTGGAACCATTAAAAACGACCGACTCATCAGTGCCTTAGGACCATCACTATGTGATCATAATCAAGTGTATTATTCTATAATTGAAAGGTTGTCAATTTTTTGGGAGGGAGCCCATGAAACATGATTTCCTGGCATTTCAGGCACTTGTGTGGAGCCATTTAGAAGTACCTCCCCCAGAAAAAAAAAAAAATTCTTCCACAAAATTAGCGCATTCTGACGTTATTTCAGTGGACCAATCCATGCGAGTGCTATGAAATGATGGCATTTCTAGAGGAGGGGGGTGGACGCAATTGTGGGGGGCTAAGAGATATAAGAAAGTTTGGATCAGGTGTAGGCGCCATTAAAACCGACCGAATCATCAGTGCCTTAGGAGCATCACTATGTGATCATAATCAAGACTTAGTGTATTATTCTTTAATTGAAAGGTTGTCAATTTTTTGGGAGGGAGCGCCTTTTTTTTTTAGGAATTTTTCAGAAATTGGAGGCCGGAAACATGATTTCCTGGCATTTCAGGCACTTGTGTGGAGCCATTTAGAAGTACCTCCCCCAGAAAAAAAAAAAAAATTCCACGAAATTAGCGCATTCTGACGTTATTTCAGTGGACCAATCCATGCAAGTGCTAAGAAATGTAGGCATTTCTAGAGGAGGGGCTGGACGTAATTGGGATTTTTTGTGGGGGGCCCCCTTATGCTGGGGGCCCTGGGGCCTGTGTCCCATGGTTAATCCGGCCCTGGTGATGAATACGAGTGCTATGACATGGTGGCATTTCTAGAGGAGGGGGTTTGACGCAACTGTGATTTTTTGTGGGGGGCCCTGGGGCCTGTGCCCCACGGTTAATCCGGCCCTGGAGCAGGGACGTAGTGACAGTGTAGGCCTACATGTCACCCATGTGTGGATATTTCTAAATTTAAATTATTTATTTTATAGAGCTACACAGGACAGACTCATGATCAGTGACTGTCAAACTGAGTTGCATGAATGAATGTAAATAAATGTTAAACTAAACTACTAGTATTACTATTACTCATAAAGTTTTACACCCACTTCCAATAAAGGCTTAAGGGTGGTGTTGCACAAAATAAGTTAAGGATGCGATGCACCTTCTTAGTCGACATTTATATTTATGATCTAATTTTCCTGAACTTTGTATTAGTAGGCCTCTTAATTTAGTTGGTTAACTCTTTCAAAAAGTAAAAAAAAATATTATTGATTTCGATATAGGTACCGTAGGTCTACTTAAAATTACATAAATACATAGTTATTAAGTTATGCAGCTGAGCTTGCTCCTTGTTATGAAACCAATTTCCATCTGTGTCATTCTTGTTTATGGACATGTAAGAGGCTACAATATGTTTTGGGAACTAATCTTGTCTCATTGAAATGGAAAATCCTGTTGATTTACAACACACTTATTTCTATCATTAAAACTTTGTATCCTTTATATAGGAGGTCTACTGAAACCACGATGGCTCATTGGGTATGGCGTTGGCTCACCTCACGATATAACCAGAACATCCTAGGCAGAGAAAGTTCCTCAGGATTTTCCAGTCTAGTTTCCCCTTGGCATTGTTGCAGGACCGTTGGCCTGACAAGTGAAAAAGTGTCTAGTCAATTGGATGGAACAAAAAAACAAGGTCCACATGTGTAGGACTCCTTTGCATGAAGAGCCCATTGAATTTAATGAATAGAAGATGAAAATGTCCTCCTGACAAAATTCCCACATAGCACACTCTGCAAGGCATGCCCATCTTCTCAGCATAGTTAGTGCATAAATGTTGCATGCTAAACCCCATCACATTTGATTTTATAAGTTATATTGGTTGGCTATTGAAAAGAAGAAGCCTAATTGGTTTCCAACATATTTCTTGTCTAATCTACAGGGTTATGCCCATCTGTTATGAAGCACTAAAGGTACTGATTATTACTCTGATTTTTGAGGTGTCTTGGTTTTTCAATGGGTGAAATCAATCAGATGAAAATTTTAATTTACATTTTTTGCCAGTTTTTGGTGAATATTCATGATTTTGGGGTGGAAGGATCAGGTGGTGTAAACAAACATGAATTAGAGAGATCCTGTACTACCATGACACCACAACAGGCACAGCTTATAGATTCATTTGATCAGGCCCTCTGGATGCTGGACCCATATTCGTCGATTCTTTCAAGAGTTATGTCCCTTTGTCTATAAAAATGATAAATCAGTCTAATTCTATGTAGACTTGACTGTACCACTAGAAATTATATTAGCAATGTAGAGGCCCGGTTAAAATTTCTGTCTAGCCTAAAGACGACTATTAAGATTCTTAATGAAAGTAGATATACAATGTTCCTTGAGGTTTTGACACCCAGACCTCAGTAAAAATTGCCAAGTAGGTATATTACTCAATATAATTGGAAAATTTATACAAGGGTGTTCCGATCTTCCTTAAGTTTATATATAGAGGGATCAAAATGTCATTCACATGAATATTTCATTGCCTGGCAACCAATGTCTAAATTTTTTGAGGCAATGTAAGTCCGTAAACTTTTGCTCAGACTTACTTTGTCAGGAAGAGAGCAGAAACCAGACCTTGAGCAGAGTTTTAGTATAATGACTAATGACGTGACCTACTACTGCTAAAAACCTATCTATTAGTAAACGGGGCAGACAAAATCATACAACAGCATTGCCATAAATCATCCAATCCTGGCTGGATAGTAAATCTCACCATGGCTCTAAAGTTACAGGGAGAAATTAAAATGAAATGGATGGTGGTTTGCCAGGCAACAACCATTCTTCAATATGGCCCATTGAACCCACTAATAATTATATTTCTATATTTTAACAGGATTCAAATTAATGAATGAATGAAATGGGGTTTAACCTCCTACGCTTAAGCACCTAACCTGGGCTAATTGAAGACGGGCATACGCCATACAGTGTGCTATGAGGGAAATTTTGCCCGGGCAGCACCTGAATTCTAACTGCCAAGGGTTCTTTTACGTGCACGCCAATGTGTACACGGGACCACGGTTTTTCGTACCATCCGAATGACTAGGCAGCTGTCCTTGTCAGGCCCTCCTCACTGACAAGGGGAAATCACGCTGGAAATTCGAGATGAACTTTCTTGGCCAATGAATGGAGGGATCTAACACCCGACCTCCAGGCTAGTGAACCAGCGCCTTATCCACTTGTGACTTAGCCACCGTGATCCTGATTCAAAATACTTTCAATGGCCTACGCTACATGAAGATCTGACTGGTTGTAGCGATAGGTCACGTCATATGAGCAGCTATGACATTTGATTAACTAATCAACATTGATGATTCTTGTGACTTACCCACAGTTAAGTGCAAAACACGACCAAAGCTCACCACAAAAGCCATTAATCAAGAATGAGTCAAAACTGAGTGAACGTAAATGTTTGAAATTTTGTAAAAAAGAAAATGTTAATTAAAATATTTATTCAGGAATGTACTTTACATAAATAGGGATAGATAGATAGATGTATATGAGTCACTTAGTACCAATACATACATAATATAAATAAAATATACACAATGAATCAATAAATAATATTCTTCTACACCACAGTGACAAAAGCAATTCTTGGGGACCGTGAAATAATTTTTCAATTTCAAGCCCAGCCTTCACGTGTAAGAGGCACCAGTGAGAATGACAAGTTAAATGGTGTATGGCTCTACATTTTGGAACTTTGAAATTTACAAATATGATTGTAAATGCATTTATAATGTAATATAAAATGTAAAGTGATTTATATTCAATTTTTCGAAAAAAATATTGCAACGTTTAATAAATTATGTTTGGTGAAATATGTGAATAGATCAAATTGAAAGGCCAGCTTAGTGCATTCTACACATTTTTAAAATTATTATTTTGTCATTTGTGAATCAGCCTTTACTAATTACTTTCACATTGTGTTGTAGGATATGTTTTTATTCGTTCATTACAAAATGGCACCCGAAAACCATAGGGTACCGGTACAGGACTTGTGTACTGATTATAAAATGTTAATTGTGTCTTGAAAATAGGATATTAGGATCCTATAGTTACATGGTAAGATAACATCAATATTGATTGAAATTGATCATTCATGTTTTTAATTTCAAATATTATGGAAAATACTGAGTTACAGATTTTGCGCCTTTATGTGTGTTTAGCAGTCCTTTGAATGGGATGAAATAGAACACAATATAGATTTTCCATCCCATTCAGATTAATGGGCACTCTTTCCATGTCAGTCCTGAACACACTGCCCAAAAGGTGAGAACTGGGCATTTTCGAACGACCACAACCTCTCCATTGGTCAAAAGGATTGGGTGTAGGGAGAAAATATCAAGCTTGCTAACCATCTTTGAAAACAAGATTTCAAAATTAATGAGAAAATAAAGAGGTTTTGGTCACTATCTCAATAACGGGGGACTTATTCCTATAAGAATATAAATGATAAACTGAGTAGTAGGAAGACTTTACAACAACATTTTAGCCATATATTTAAATCTATTTGTGCTGATATTTAATTGTAAAGCTGGCCTTATTACTATCATACTGTAGATATTAACACAATTGATTTCCATGCAAGATACGTGCAAATTTTGCAAGAGATGGACAAATAATGAGTTCAAAAACAATAATGTGATTTTTTGTACAATCAGTGGCCATAAACCAGGAAGTTACGGTCTGATATGCGCGAATATCAACAGGAATTGAGATCTTTGAATTAAAAACATACATTTCATGTTTCATTAAAATTGAATCAAAATTGTGACTTCTAGGGCTTAGAATCCAGGAAGTCAAAGACTGATATGCAAAAATATCGAAAGGACCTAAGATCTTTGTGATATAATTCTATCAAAACTTTGAACCCCAGGGGGTCCACAACCTTGATATACCATGAAATCTCTCCATATGGTGTAATGGTAACATATTGGAACATTTTATGAAATTAGATTAAAATTGTAACTTCTAGAGCGACTGCAAGCTAAAAACGCGATTTTTCATACAAAATTGGATAAAAATTGTGAACTGTAGAAGGTCCACAAACAAATTGTGGACTGACGGACAGGGGCGACAATAATATACCTCCACATGAAAATGTGTGCGCATAAAAATGATGAGATTTGTCATGTAATTTTGCACAGTTCACGGTTTAAATATGATACACAGATACATTTGACAGTCAGCAGTAACGTCTACAACACCAACAATTTAAAATAGGAACTCTTTGAAATATCTCTACTCTTTACTTAAAAACCCTATATAACATAAGTACTGATATTTATTAACAGCAATTATATATGTACATTACCACTTTAAAAATAAATTATCACATACTTATATAAATGTCTTTTACATCACAATGAAGACCACTAGGGCCTGTTTTAACATGTTATACCACATATAATCACATAATTCCATTTATAAAACAATTAAGACTGACCAGTGTCTGTTTTGACATTATGTAATTATTAACAGTGATTACTACATTATAATTAGATAATTTCCTTAAAGATACAACTAAGAGTAGGACGAAACTGGATCTCTTCTGAAATTATGTAATCATTTAATAAATAGTATAACGGATATCATTTAAATTAAATTTTTAAAAATTCATAATCTCTAATGAGATATCATAATTACCATTATAAACTATAAGAGATATAAATTATTAGGAAAAATAATGGAATAATTTATTTATGCTTGTACAAGTATAAAATATAAGTTTTCTAAAGATAAACATTTATAAAAGTTCTGAGTTCTCTATTAAAGCTTATAGGTAAATATTGGATAATAAGAAGACGTGAGACAAATCAATACATCCTTCAAAACAACAGAATACAAAAGCATAGCTTAACTGGACCGAATACTGTAAATTGTATTTTATCATCGTCAATTAAAAAGGACTCAACCTCAACCACAAGTTTTTTTACATTTAATTGTATCATAAAACACCATAGAGCAGCTCTTGGCTGGATGTTAAGGACTACTAAGTTAATTATATTACATGATATATATATATAAGCATTGTGGATCTTGTTTGTTACAAACTACCAGTACCATTATAGTGAAATGAAATGGGGTTTAACGTCCTACTCTTCTGCACCTAAACTGGGCTAATTGAAGACGGACCATTATAATGTTTGTGCTTGGAATAATAAAAAGAGAACAACTCTTACATGTATTGTAGAGGTCCCAAGTCCCACTTCCAAGGGAAGACACTAATTTTTAATATTCTGATTTTTAAAAAAAGACCTTATGTAGGCATATAATCCAAAAACAATTACAGCCCATAAACTATATCAATTTTGATTCTAAATATTAGTAGATTAAAATGCTAATAATAATGCTTAAAATGACAGGATAATTCTTTTAAAACAATTTAAACAAAAAAAAAATATATAATGCTTATCAGTTATGTACAAAAAGGAAGAAAAATAAATTTTTTCATCAGGAAAGTTAAATGTCATATTTATAATCCATTTTAATGGTAAGAATACTACATCTGAGCAAAATATGAATCCATTCCAGATATCATCAATACAAAGTCACGATTAGTCTCTATCATCCAGAAAAATATTCTACGAATATTAGTCTGGATGCGTTTTCAACATTTGAGAAAAATTGGCTAGGTAATCCAGTCTTTTACATTATCATAAACAAAGTCTAAGGGAGCAACTCCTCTAAAAACAAAATGTTTACGCCCATGAAATCAATTTAAGAATGTCATTTCAAAAAAATCCATTTGATTGCATGGCCATTCAATATCTAACACTCTTTTTTTTTTTATTGTAAAATTTCTCTCTTCGTGGGCCATTTTAATTTTAAAATTAATTCTAATTCCTAGTCACGATTCATGTTTGTTTATATTAATGCAAGAATTATGGGATTTATTGTTGGAAGGAGCGCAACTCTTACTTGACTTGAATAAAGAGACTGGATAATCAATCACATTAAAAACCAAACTCTCGGTTACGCATGGGCATTGGACTTTACGTCAAATATTGACAACGGTCCCAGACCCTCTAAATGTTGAAGACTAGAAGGTTTTTGGTGGCCGAGACTAAGCCACAATCAGAGAAAGATGAAGCGAGTAATAACAATAGAAAGAAGTTATGATTTGTTCAATCCACATATATCTTACAAAGATGGGTTGCCATGGAATGAAGCATACACCAACAAGGGTTTAACCGACAATAGGGTTGTCACATATTTTTTCTATTGTCAGTTATGAAATCATTTACAGCAAACTAGAAACTGATTTACAGTATATCAGAAATCATTAGAATTTTGTTCGGATTCTCAACAGTTAGTATAAAAACCATCTAATATCATGACTTTTGCTGTTCAAGTTATCGGAATTCAAGACTCTGTGTCTCATAAACATCAAGAGCCATAACTCTGGCAGAAATTATTGGAAATCATTGAAAATCATTAGGCTTCTTCCTTTCATGACCATAATAAACATTGTCTAAAATATTTAAAGTTTATCGGATATTAACTTTAACGTCCACAAGATTTTTCAAAGTGACCAAGGGCCATAACTCAGGAAATAATGACTGGAAATCGTTGAAAAATATTAATATTATTCTTTGCCTCATGACCATTAATTCTTTGTTTACATTTAAAATCAACTAGATATTAACTCTAGAGCGTCTACAAGATTTATCAAAGTGATCAAGGGCCATAACTCTTGCCGTAATTATCGGACACAATTGGGGACACTGGACGGACGGACTGGGGTGATAACAATATACAACCACATTTCAATGTTGGCATATAGTAAGCTCCCTAAACACCTTTTAATATTATGACTTATCCCACCAACCTATTAAATATCACAGTTTCTATATATTACCTCTGAAAAAGAATAAATAGTAAAATGTTAAAACCAGAATAAAGAAGGTAAATATAAGAAAATTCTTTAAGAGTTAACTAATTAATTTCACATATTCAAATAGATAATCGTGTAGATTTATTGAAAATCTTTTTTCATAAGCAGTGTTCCAGCTAGACTAGTCTGGAGGGGCAAAAATTTTTTTTTTTTTTTTTTTTAAATATTTATTTCACATCATTCATACATTATACATTATATACTACGAATTACTGGTTGTGCTGTGCCATGCTATGTCATCTGATTGCACTGCACTGTACTGAAATTCTACCTGATCGCAAGTGCGCAACGTCCCCCCCCCCCCTTGAGCAACATATCCCCCCCTCCCTTAAAAGTTTTTCCATCCCTCCCAATTCTGATCCTGGCTGGAACACGGATGAGTGCCCACTATCTTTATAAATATTGCCATTCTTGAACAAAACCTGATTTAACTGGTTTGGACTGGTTTGTCACAATTTTCATATTGCATTCCAATGGAAAGTGCGCAGTTCATCGCCCAGGGGAAGCAGCCCCCCCTACCTATGGGCCTGCTCATTCATCATATTGGCATTCACAGAATATACTTAAAATGGCTACACTCTTGATGTATAAAATGATGATATAAAATAACTTACCGCCATAACTTCTGTCTGATTAATTGTAGTTAATATGTATGTATATGTAGGTAAAAATTCTATCTTTGCTACTTTATATTTTAAACTATTAATACCATCTTTATCTTGACGAGTTTTACCTGTATTAATTAACTTATACCTGTAATAGTAATAACAATGACTGATATAATACTTGAGTTACTGCGTACTGTAAAAGATTCCTTGACAACTGGAATTCGAAATAAGAGTCATGTCACTGTTCAGACAAAATTTTCATCATAACATATGTTATGGCGTATGTCTGTCTTTGCTCACTTAGATGGAGCTGAACAGTAGTATGTTCAACACCATTTCATTTCTGATATAATAAATGAATAGTCTGTCCTCTGCAATCTATGTGAATCCATTGAACTCAAAGTTGCCCATAAACATAGTGATTTTCAACATTCTTCTGGGAAACGAGCCAAATGGGGCTTAACGTCCACTCGACACAAACTAGGTCATTTCTTTACTAACATATGGTTTAATTTTATTTCAATAATTCTCTTGCGAGTAGGGGTCTTTAGCAGTGGGAGGAAACCGGAGGACCCGGAGAAAACCTACGAGGTTGGACAGGCGACCCTACTCCTTTGCCACGTACAACCGGGGATTCGAAATTGAGAGAATAGTCTTTGAATTGAAACTTTGCCTAAATAAATTATTAGCCGTATCTCCAGTACAGGTATGCGTTATAGTTTATCTACTATCAGGATTATGTTCACATTTAAAGTTCTTGGTTGGTTGAGTGAAAATCATGGTTTAAAATACAGCTTGTTTCATAACATCTGTGACATAAATTAAATTAGAATACAGATGTGATGTCAACCTTTGATGTTGGCTACCATTTTTTCAAATAATCGTACAGGCAATTTGCCAATGTACATTATTTATACTAGTTGAAATATTGGACCTGAGTGACATATTTAATTGAAATACATATGCTGGATAGTGTCTGTATTTTAAGTTGTTTGATGGTCTCGTGAAAGACATTGCGTAAAATATAGATGTAGTTGTTTCTTCCTGCAGTAATGATTGAAATCATTCGCACAATCTGTGCCAATGGCCAAATTGGAAAAAGGCCTCAGGCCTAATTTGCTACCCTTGTAAAATAATTATTATAATTATTATTATTATAAACGGACTCAGGCAATATCATTATATTATCTAATACTCGCAATCGACCATTAAACTACCCGTAATGGATCTCTAACAAGAAACAACTCCTCAAAGCAACTGGAAAACTTTTTGTCATACTGCGACATTTGCAGCTTTAACTTCTTCAAATTTTAATTTCACAAACTCAACATTTAACTGTGTGATTTGGTTTTAAAATCTTGTTGAATAACAACCCTTACTGCTGTATTAAAGACCATTTAGCTTCAGACATTATTGAAGGCATTTGTGTGAATAATGAGCATATCTAGCTATACTGGAGTGTAATAGCACTTTACCTTTTAGGGTTCACAGGATTACTTTTTTCATGTGCATGTTTAATCATCTTGTATCGAGCCACATCAACAGAATATCTTATAACTTTATAACCTTTCCGATGTATTCTGAAATATTTAAATTTAAATCCATTTAACTGGGTTCATGTTCATACTAAGCTCTTAAGCTGTGTGAGATAAAATGACCAGTTCTAGAGCTGTATGAAAATTCTCAAAACTTTAGGAACCTTAGAAGGTTAGGATGATAAAGGGACAAAAAAACAGATATTAAGGAAAAGTCAGACTAATATTATAGTTCTAAAAAATCCAAAAGGTCTTTAAAGATACATTAGTCATTATTCTTAAAGTATTTATCGGTGGTTATTGACAGAAAATAATTAAGAATTTACTGATGAGGCCTCAATATGTATGGTAAATGGACAGTAAGTAACCAAATACATTCTGAAAAATGGACCCTCCCACAATGATGAATGGTTACAGCCATGGTGTCGAACAACAGTTTATTTATAGCTATAGGAATCTCCCGGTGAATAAAAGTTTTGAGAGGTGTTTAAAGCACAGTTTTAATAGATTAATCAGCTTGAATATGTTTTTAGCCCAAATCAGCAGTTAATTAAAAAGTTCTGGAATAAATTAAAAACAACAGTGAATGACATCATTTCATACCGTGCATTCATATCATCATCTTCACCACCCCATCCAAAATAAAGATTTGAATAACCATTGGTTTTTATCATCTGTTCTTTTGTTAAGGCACTCACTCCACCAAATATACCTGAATACGGTAACCTATAACAACGAATGATACAAAATATACAATTCAATTATAATATTTATCATTGCAACTCTTTGATAGTTTTGAATCTAGACAGTGAATTTTCTGAATTCGTCTTTGCTATCTTACATCTCCAAAGCATTAAAACTAGAGAACCTGCATCAAAACGTCCCCGAAATAAACTTTAAAGTAACTTGTATTCCATATAATTGTGGCATGTGTTAATCCCCATCCTAGTCAGTCATTTCGGGACACTGTTATGCTACAATTTTAACTTCAAAAGAGAGAGAAATGGGCTTTAACATGCACTGGACACAAACTAGGTCATTTTGGGACTACCATGGTTAAATTTTATTTGAATGATTTGCATGCGCATAAGTGTCTTTTAGCAGTGGGAGGAAACCAGAGAACCCGGAGAAAACCTGGTCATCTGGTACTTATTTTGAACATTTTATCAAAATCAGTTGGTAAAAAAGTTCTGTGCAATTTTAAAATGTTAAAATGGAAATTTTGTTTGGTTGAAATGTGAACCATTACAAATTACATGTAGTTAATAATTATTTTTCTTTAAAGGGATGTTATAGTTTAAAAAAAAAGAGTTATGTTGACAATTTAAGACAAATTGCTACACTCTGAACCAAAATTTTAGCGATTAAATTTTAGGCCTAGCCTTGTTGATCATCATTACTAAAGTCGGTACAAAAAAGTCTTGATCATCCATTCTGGCATTAAATCATCCATCACAAAATGTATTCAATTCCAGTAAACATGGCAAGCAAGCAATGGTATCGAGAGTTGATTATGGTCTAAATAAGTTAATTAATAATTTACACAACATTTCAGTTCTCAAGTAAGACCTGCAATATGCAGATTTAGCTCTTGCATAATGTATGTTTAAGATTCTGAAAAAAATCAGTGACGGGAAGTCATGCCTGGTTGAGATGATTCTGGTTTATCTCCGCCAGTGTTTGGGTGATTTTATTTTTGAAGTGACATCATAAATTTTTGATTTTTTTTAAAAATTGCAAAACTTTGAAATCAGGTAAAATGTTGATTGCAAATGACTAAGTAGGTCATTTGGTGCTTATTTTAAAAGTTTTATCAAAACTAGTTCTGGTCTGTGCAACTATTTAAAAGTTAAAACAGGAATTTTTGTTCGGTTGCAATGTTTCTCTTTGTAACTCAGCGACTTTTATAATCATTTTAATCTTTCTTTTTTCTTTTTAAGATTTATGACAAATTCAATGACTTGTGACGATGCACATAAAAGCTTTCGTATCTGCCTGGCAGATCTTGTTGTTGTTTTTTTTAGTAAATTATGAAATCAAGATCTTTATTTCTAGGTTAGAGGCAATTTAACAAGAAGTATCTGAAGCAGGTATTGATAAACAATGTGACACGTATGTTAAATAGAAATTAATGTGTCATGAAATGCAGCAAATTAAGAGAGAGAGAGAGAAATGGGGTTTAACGTTCACTCAACACAACTAGGTCATTTCGGGAATAACATATGGTTTAATTTTTTTCAATAATTCGCTTGCGCGTATGGGGTTTTAGCAGTGGGAGGAAACCTGAGTGCCTGGAGGAAACCTGCGAGGTTGAGAAGGTGTCCCTATCTCCATGCCTCATACGCTATCATACGCTAGCACCAGGGCTCGAAACCACAGCAAATTAAGAGAGAGAGAGAGAAATGGGGTTTAACGTTCACTCAACACAACTAGGTCATTTCGGGAATAACATATGGTTTAATTTTTTTCAATAATTCGCTTGCGCGTATGGGTCTTTAGCAGTGGGAGGAAACCTGAGTGTCTGGAGGAAACCTGCGAGGTTGAGAAGGTGTCCCTATCTCCATGCCTCATACGCTATCATACACTAGCACCAGGGCTCGAAACCACAGCGCGGCACTCTAGATCACTAGGCCATCCCAACCCCCCAGCAAATTAAGAGTATTACCTGATAGTTTACTCTAGCCATATGATAATGGTACGTAAGGTTCAGGGGCGCAGATCGCCAAAAAAATAGTGGTGGGGACAGTCCATGGGCCGTCAAGAAAGAAGACAAAGGGAAAGGAAACGCTAGATCGATTACCATGAAACTTTCGTCTTTTTGACATGAACCACGGGACCCTGGGCCTGGGCCCACCAGACCCATGCCTTATCTGGGCACTGAGTAATCAGTGAGTATTCTCCTACATAGGATATGTTTAGCCTTGTTCATCAAATGGTTTCTTACAAAAGCATTCTGGCAAATGAAACAGGTGCCAATTTAAAATGTTCAATTGCCTTAAATATTCAATATCGAAAGTCCATCTTTTCACGGTAATATAGCAACTGCAATGTTGATGATTTGAATTAACCAATAAGTCGTGTTTTCAATGTCAACAACATTTAATTATGGCCTACCAGCTGTATCACTCTTTTCAAATTGTTTATTAGAATTTTCGATTAAACATAAATGTTCTTGTAGCTGTAAAAAGCTAGATTAATATACCAATTGTTCATTTGTAACACATTTAACACCATATCACTCCACGCGAATTGGCAATAAATTGTTTATTGAATAAAACAGAAACATTTTGTATACCTGTAAAATAATATACCAATTGTTTATATTAAAAGATAAAGTCTACCGTGTAATACGGAAATTGGCAACACGTTTTAGCCCTTCAATATCCAGCGTATCAGATATGCAAACCTACATGATATACATATTAATATAATCCCCTACGGAATATTTTAATTATTTACTGTTATAATATGAATTATCACATATTCCCTGTTAAATGAAAATTGGCCACCAGTGCAGCTGTACAACTTTATGGACCCTGGCCTCAAGTGCCTGGGGCCAACACTTTCTGAAATGTCAATAAAAGCCCTGGAATCATTTCAATTTAAAAAAAATAAACAGTAAGCAAAATATCGGAAATAAGTGGTGGGGACACAGTATATCATGTCCCCACCACTAAAAATATTGGTGGGGACGTGTCCCGGTGTCCCCACCGGGATCTGCGCCCATGGTAAGGTTGTTAATGACACCTCATAAATCATCATTGATTATATTTTTGCTTTGTAAGGTGTTGAGTTTTAATAACAGAAATATAAAGGAAGTGTAACATATATGTCTATGCAATATGTAAAATCTAGATAAAAGAGCAGGTCGTTTCAGCTATACTAGTTTACTTTATTCTGCGTTTAATTATGAATGTTTGAAGTTTACAAACTCTCGTTTGTCAAGTATCCTTTCTATGATAATGAAAAAATTCTCATTTGTTGTCCAATATAACAGTAACTAATTATATTGCATAGCTGGTCTAATCCAGTATCTAACCCACTGGATGATCTGGAGAGTTAATTATGGGCGTGTCATCTAACTTAATGTCCAAATAATGGATTATATAACATTTGAACCCAGAAAAAAGAAACTGCAATATGCAGATTTAGCTCTTACATAATGCATATCTAACTTAAATTAGATAAATCCAGATAATGTATGTTTAGCAAGTTGCCCGTATATTGGAAATAATGGTACGCCAACATCAAAGGATGACGTCACATCTGTATTTTAACTAATATTAGTGGTTCCCTCAACACATTTTTTATTAGATACCTGTATCTAATAGTGTATTATTATTAAGTCAGTGTTACCACTGTCCAAGGAGGAAGATGACGTTAAACCCAAGCAAGTGGTAATTTTCTAGTAATTCGGTTTCATTTTAAATTTCTATCAGAACTTTTGCACCAATTTTTTGCTACAACAATAGCTTGACCTCATCATTGTTCAAATGTGCAAAACTGTTGAAATTATTAAAAATGCAATTTGCAAGAGTTAAATCTGCCAAATGCAGATCTTTTTTGGCCTAAAATATTAAATAAATCATTAATTAGACCTCTTTCAATTCCAAGCCCATATTGAACTTGTAGATGATCATGATTTTCAACAGATTTAAAGGCAATCTAATAATTAATAATCTAATTATAAAAATGGAAAATCAGGAGTTATTTTATTATTGTAACAAAGGTAGCAAGAAAAATCTAGACTACACTACTTTTCAAACAGCAATAAATTTGTTCAAAATGAAGTAATTTGGCTGAAAGTCGATATATTCCTTCTTAATTATCCATTTAATAACTATGTATACAAACATTTTGTGTGCATGTAACTGTATGCCTGTCTTCATTAGCCCAGTATTGGAGCAGGGGCCTGTTTCACGAAATTTTAACTAAGTAATTTTTTTGGATAATACTAGATTCTATCTTAAAGCCCCAATAACACTCTTGTTGTAACTAAATAATATGTTCCAATCTTTATTCTGGTCAACAATTTGTACTATTTTACAATATTTCAATCGAAAAATGATACAAATTTCATCTTAACACACCTAATTTTAAAAATTGGAAAAATTCAACTACATGCCGTAACATGGTTTGAAAAGCCTTACGTAAGCACTTTCAAATGCAACTTGGATTTAAACATATTTTCGAACCCTCTGGACAAGTAAGATAGGTTGTAATGGATAATTTACACAACAGGTAGGACACTTAAACATCTTGTAGTTAGAATAAGGCTAATTTTTTTTTCTGGACCTGTCAAGCCAGCAAGAGTGTTATTGTCCCTTTAAGTTAAGATTTTGAGTAACAGGGCCCAGAACAGTAGGACATTAAACCCCATTTCATTTCATGTTATTTATTCTTCTCATAGGTTTTATAGCAATAGCTTAGAAAGGACTAATGGAGGAATATTTACATAGGTTTTTTTATTATAGAAGGATATTTATTATCATAACACAGAACTGTGTTTAAGAGTACTTTATAATAGCACACCTTAAGCAAAAAACAGATTATTGCTACCAGTTCTTTTCAATGGGTTGTATCGAACCATTTTATTGAATACATTCAATGATATGGTAATATTAACAGTGAGTTTCAAATAGAGTCTTATTGATTGCAAGTCAACTAGCAAGCTTTATCACCAACAGAACAGGTAAGGTAAGGTAACTCAAGATTTATTCATATTAATTTGTTTTTATTTATTTAATATTTATATTATTATATCAGATTAAAGGACATATTAATACAATTACCACTTTAAGTATCTTAAATTTACTTCACTCCTATTCTTATCTTACAATCACTTTATAACATATCACACAATAATTGGCCGCCATTTTAAATCGAGACGTGTATCAAACCAGGTCTGACTTGATTCAAGGACAGACCTTATGATATAACATGTATGCTTTAAACCATTCGACCACTTCATCCCCCTTTAACGTAATATAAATAGTTAAAATTAATTCTTCTTTTATTTATAGGCATTTAGTAATTGAACATATTAACACAAGGTACAATTTTATGGATACACAATTACTGAGTTTGATACTAAGCGACGTTTTGACGAGGATACTCTCGTCTTTATCAAGCAAATGATACAAATGTATGAGTTCTTATATACTTACCTATACTTAAATTTATCTACAGCTACAGACATATGACGAGGGCTTTCTGGACATGTATACAAGTTTCTATCATTTTCTGGTATTAAGTCGACATCATGGAAAATAAAACACTGATAATCATAAATCTTCAAAGCTTCCGCAAAACCTATATTCATTAACATCGCTCGATTAAAACTGGTTGGTAATGTCTGAAATAAAGGAAAACTAAATTTCAAACAAAAAAATCTAGGATACATTAAATTATCATACAATTTGAATTGTGCAAATGAGTCCCCTAGGACGTTAAATTCTTTATGTTCGACATTTGGTGCATCGTTTCAAATATAATAAAGAAATTTTGTTGAATGTATTTAGTATAGAAAATTTATTCTAGTTCTCAAATAATTCAGCATCAAAATAAATGTGCCACATGAACCGTTCTTATTTCTAAAAAATAACTAAAAAATATAGACAATATAATTACTGTATATATTTGACAATAGTCAATGGCTTAGGGCCTATTTATCAAGTATACAACCCTGACAATCTTACTGGATAATTATACAATAAAAAGAACAACATTATAAAATAATTTGGCCCAGGAGTGATCCTTTCAAAAAACAAAAACACAAAATCACCCCCCCCCCTCTCCCGCATGAAAAAATTTTATGGAAGGGTTTCAGAGAACCAGAATATTTTTAGGGTATGTTCTTAGTGGCCTGTCAATCCTTGTGGGTTTTCTCTATTCCAACTGTTCATGCTAACAATTTTGAGAAATCATTGTATGAAAAAAATACAGACTATTTCATAATAATTTAAAAATAAAAAATTCTGATTAGTTTTGATTTAGTTCAGAAATCAGAAATAGAAACAGTTGTCACGTTAGTTGCCTTATAAAAATCAATTATTCCAAAGTAAAATGCTGTGAAAACAAACTCATTTCATAGTGGAAGTTAACAAAAATCAATTATAATTCTACATCTGTGTATCAATCAATACAGTGTGTTATTGTGTTTATAAAAACTTTACCATATCAACAACATATATCCCATAATCGATCAACTGTCTCTGAAGTATAGGATGTAAATTCTGTAATAGTATCTGTAAGTGTGTTATTCTATCTCTGTAGGGTATAATAATGGCTACTTTATGTCTTGCTACACAATCTTTTGGTTTATATCTTCCACCAGGTTGTAAATCGGGAGTGTTTTTTAATATTTCTTCAAAGCTGATAGCATTGGTATAAGTGGCTAATGGTCCAACTAAAATCAGAATACAACAAATTATTGTAATTTGGTGAAAATGAAATGAAATTGGGTTTAACATCATTCTGTTCTGCTCCGACAGGGCTGATTCAGTGTGCTGAGGAAAGTTTTTGCCCATGCACTTTTATATCAAATTCCAACTGCCAAGTGATCTTTTACGTGCACAGTGTTGGCTGAAAAAGTTCCGCAGGATTTTTCGAAGTGGTTTCCCTCTGTCAGTGGTGCATGACAGAGGGCCTGGTTAGGATAGCTGTCTAGTCATTTGGATGGGATAAAACCCATTTTGTGTTTGGCCATGTGTACTGTAAACAGGAAATTAAATTATTGATCTTTGTACAATTACACTGAAGTCTCATTCATGGCAGAGCTGTTTAAACAGAAGCCTAACTGAAAAGATAGTAAGCTGGCACTGCCAGGCAGGATACGCCAACATTTTCGAGAGATGGATAGAGAACAAACAAAACCGAAAGTGATTTTTCCTACAATCAAAGGCTATAATTCATTAAATTACAATTTGATATGCGCAAATATCAAAAAGAATCAAGATCTTTAGGTTATAAACATGCATTTCAAGTTTCATCAAAATCGAATTAAAATTGTGACCTAAACTGGGTCCACGACCTTGATATACCATATTTTATTACTATTCGCGTACAGACGGCAGCCATTCTGTCTAGCAATTATGGTCCGATTTTCTAGAAATTCCAACTTTACCTTCCGTAGGGTGTAACAGTGATAGAGTCAAACGTTTTTTTTAAATCGGATAATAATCACGACCTCAAGAGGGACTATAGGCGAGTTTTCGAACAGTCAGGGGCCATAATTCAAAAAGTTATAATCTGATATGTGCAAATAACGAAAGGAACCAAGATGTTTGGGTTATAACCATGCATTTCAAGTTTCATCAAAATCGAATAAAAATTGTGACCTATAAGTGGGTCCACAACCTTGATATTCCATTTTTTAACAGTATTCGCAGTCAAGCGGCGGCCATTTTGTCTGTCAATTTTGGTCTGATTTTCCCGCAATTCGAACTGAAACCTTCCTTAAAGTGTAACGGTGATATAATCAAGCGTTTTTTTTAAATCGGAAAATAATTGTGACCTCCAAAAGGCCCACAAGCCAAATAAAGGCGATTTTGCGTACAATCAGGGGCCAAAATTCAGGAAGTTACCATTCGATATGCGAAAATATCGAAAGAAACCAAGAACTTTGGGTTATAACCATGCATTTCAAGTTTCATCAAAATCAAATTAAAATTGTGACCTCTATAGGGTCCACAACCATGATATACCAATTTATAACAGTATTCGCGTACGAATGTCTGCCATTTTGTATGGCAATTTTGGTCCAATTTTTCAGAAATTCGAACTCAACCGTTCTTAGGGTGTAACGGTGATATAATCAAACAAATTTTTAAATCGGATAATTATTGTAACCTCCAGAGGGACCACAAGGTAAAAAAAGGCAATTTTGCGTATAATCAGGGGCCATAATTCAGGAAGTTACGATCTGATATTCGCAAATATCGAAAGGAATCAAGATCTTTGGGTTATAACCATGCATTTAAAGTTTTATCAATATTGAATTAAAATTGTGACCTCTACAGGGTCCACAACCTTGATATACCATTTTTTAACAGTATTCGCGTACGAACGGCGGCCATTTTGTATGGTTATTTTGGTCCGATTCTTCCGAAATTCAAACCCAAGCTTCCTTAGGGTGTAACGGTGATATAATCGAACGGTTTTTCAAATCGGATAATAATTGTCATCTCCAGAGGGACCACAAGCTAAAATAGGTGATTTTTCGGACAATCAGGGGTCATAATTCAGGAAATTATGTTCTGATAGGCGCAAATATCAAAAGGAACCAAGATCTTTGGGTTATAAACATGCATGTCAAGTTTCATCGAAATCGGTTCAAAATTGTGACCTCTATAGGGTCCACAAGCTAAAAACGTGATTTTTCGTACAATCAGGGTCCATAATCCATGAAGTTTTGACCCGATACATGCCAATATTGAAAGCAGCCGAGATCTTTTGGGGATAAACCTATATTTCAAGTTTCGTTAAAATTGGACAAGAATTGTGACCTGTAGAGAGCCCACAAACAATTGTGGACGGACGGAAGTCCGGACCGACAGGGGGGACGACATAATACGTCCACATGTAAATTTGGGTGATAAAAATGCTGAAACAGAGCAAACGAACCAAAATTAAGGCATAATTATAATTAGAGAGTGTCTACTGATCCCATTGCCATGTAGACAAACCTGATGTTGTGAGTTGCCAATGCTACAGTAGAGTTTATCTTCTTTAGTCAATGTCCATGTTCATATTGAGTTAGCAAATAGTCAATGTCCATATCTAGTGAGCATTTGGTCAATGTCCATATCTAGATCGATTAGTCAATGTCCATATCTAGTCAGCAATTAGTCAATGTCCATATCTAGTCAGCAATTAGCCAATGTCCATATCTAGTCAGCGATTAGTCAATGTCCATATCTAGTCGGCAATAAGTCAGTTTAAATTTTATCTTCAATACACTTGTTAGTATAATATTGATTTGTCAGACAATATAAAATTTCATTGCTGGTATAATTAGTGGTACATGTATACATGTTAGGCCTACACCAAGTTAATATTTTTTCAATGAAATTTAAAAGAAGTAATTGAAAGAAAGTTAAAAGATTACGGTGCTATGCATATTCTTTTTATAGTAAATTCTGAAATCAATAGTCAAATATCTGTCACCAAGGGCGTGGGTTTGACATAACTTTTGGGGGAGATGGACGAACCCTGGAACATTTGATTACCAAACCAAAATAATAATTAGGCCTATGAAGAGTTTACTGTTCGAGTGTTATTTCGATGAAAGTTGTAACTAGGGTTAATATGATGACGATATGGAAAAATTGACTATCTAAGCTGCACAAATATTTTTTGTGCATGAAGTTAAGTGAATCGTCCTCACCCCTAAATCCATGCCCACCACAATTTAGCAATGTCTTTTTAAGTATTACTGTCCGAATGCACCTTTAAAAAATTAACAATATTTTTGGAACTTAATTGCAGGTGCTAGCAATCTGAACTTAAATTTATCAAACGAATATATTAAAATTCAAATCAACTCACCTAGTTTTGGAGGTACTAAGGGACATAATGGCAGTGATCCATTTTTAATTGGTTCTTTGGTGGGAAGTAATGATGATATGTTTGGTGATATGACTGCTGGTGTGTGTGATTGGTTTAAATTAGTTGTGTTAATAATATGGCTTGTATTCGAGGGAAACAAGTTTTTAACTGTTGGAATCACAGGTGGTATCACAGATACACTTTTATTAAAAGAACTTGAAGACTTGGACTTTTCACCAAATACTGGAAGGTATCGCATTAGTGATATGTTATGTTGAAACATGAGCTCCATTCCAAAAAATCGAGACACATAACTGTAGGCAACTAAGTTGATCACATATTGTAATGTGACTAAAGTTAAACATGTAACTAGCAGAATTTTTAATATTTTAACAGTATTGCACTTTGTAGTCATTATTTTAATCTTTAATGACTGTTTATATTACGTTTTATCTTCAATTACTTCAAGAGATATGCAACAGGATAAATGGAACATTCAAACATTGCTATGGCCGTTGGAAGACAAAGAGTGGCTTTTGATTCTTCTCTTTGACACCTCCTATTCATCCATTCAAGCAATAACCTAGAAAAAAAATTATACGATTAAATATTACATAGGATACATGTATGCCATCTTCATAAAATCTGACATTACCAATAGACCCACATGTAGCAAAGTTATCCCTGCTCAAATCATTGTCAATCCTGCACAGCAAGTTTTAATGCAGTAGGATTTCTGCTTCGAACTTTCAAAAGGGAGAGAGAGAATTGGGGTTTAATGTCCACTCAACAAAAAACTAAGTTATTTCAAGACTAACATATGGCTTAATGATTAGTTTATGCGTTGGGGTCCTTAGCTGTGGGGGGAAACCAAATGGGGTGAAAAAACGAGTTTGGACAGGAGAAACTTTACCTTGTCACATACAAGCAGGGAATGACAAACCTTCTGATCCAACGCATATGCGTTAACCTTTGGCCTCCCCTTCTCCCGTACATTAAAAAGTTAAAATGTGAAAATGTTTCTTCAGAATATACGTTTAAAAAAATTGGAAATTCAATAGAGTTCTTTCTTATACTCCTATAAATAATTCCACCAAGTTTTAAAATAGTAAAAATCTTATTCTTTTATAAAAAAAAGCAATCAAAACAAGTCTTAAATGGAGTTAAACATGCTATATTATGATTATCAACAACAGTGACCCCACTCAATCTCAAATTAGTAGAGTACCAAAATAACGTGTTTCTAGTAAATGATTTTATCAAGAGTTATAAATCTGTAACAGTAAATCTCTTTGATCTTTGGGGTATATTCTATGCCCGGAATAACTTGAGGTCAGAAAGTCGGGACGACTGTGGATATATACAGGGGAATTCGGGTTATTCTTCTGAAAGTTTTTCTTTAAACCTGTAACAGTTATTCTCCCAGGGTAGGTTTTTTTTCCATAAGAAAACATGATCTAAGGTTTTTCTTATGGAAATTCTGTGATATTCTCATTTTGCGTACATGCGTACAAGCAGAAAAAAACCTTGACAGAAAAACCTCTGCCTTTCGGCCTCGGTTTTTCTTTTACTCAGGTCATTTTCTTCAGTCATTCGTTCCCAGCATAACTTCAGTCTAGTGCTTTATCCTACACATAAACAAAGTCAATTATTCGATGATATTACAAGTGAGGGGGCGGGCATAAACTGTTAGAATTTCTAAATTAATATATATTTTCAACATTTAGTATGATTAATAGCTAATTAACCAAGCATGGCATTATGTTAGAGGTAAATCTGTTTATTGGGTCTTAAATGTTATATAAATTACTTACTAGACAACATGACAAGACCATAGTCAACTCTCGATGCCATCGGGGCATCGGATGCATCCGAATTTAAGTAGATTAGACCATAACAAGGCAATGTATGCCACATTGTGTCACAACTTCAAACAAATTAATTTGAATGAAATTTTCAATATTTTCATTTTGCTTTATCTATTTTTGAAATATAGTGAGATAGGCCAGCTCTTTATCTGAATTTTACACAATGCCCCTTTAATCAATAATAACAACTAATTATTCTGGGCATTGGTTTGCATAAGCTTATTGAGAAATCTCCTTTGTATTGCATTCTGAAACCTTCATATCTCTAGATTTGCAGGGGGGTGAAATGGCCAAATGGTTAGCGCGCTGTATGATAAGGTCTGTACTAACAAAAAATTTGAATGAAACAATTGCCACACATAGATCTAACAGTAAAGGAGTATATAAGTTATCATCGAAAACTTATCGAATTCATTATGGAAAATTGTTGAAAATCCATAATGCAGATCTTTATACATGTATGTTCAAATCTAAATTAGAATCTCTCGGTCATCCAACCAAAATGTGTATTCAAACCAAAATATGGGGGTCCTGGGACATTTGTAGATTCAGTGCTGGTTAGAAAGGCAGATTTAAATTCACATATAAATAATTTCTACTGTATGTCTTGAAACTGAGATTCATCCTTCACTACCATTTTCTGTCTAAGCAAGTACGTAAAGGGAGGCTACTCTTGTTTTTAATAACTTAACAGTAATGGTATTAGTGAGTGTGTTTATAGTTTTAGAAACGTCATTGTGAAATATTTTTGTTTTGTTTTCTTAATTAAATGTTTTAAACATACATTATGCAAGAGCTAAATATGTCTTTAGCAGGTCTTTCTGTGGGCCTGAAAAGTATTAAAGGTAAGCTTACATTAGTTACAAGAGTTTAATAAAGAGTTGACCATTACATGTATTGCTATAATAAAAATTCAAAAATAGATGATAAAAAAAAAATGTTGAAATTTCAGTCAAATTTCTTTATTCTGAACGGAGTTGTCACTCCGCCCAAATTTGAGATCTTGATTATCAAGTACCGGTACCATTCTCAATGGCTTCAGTAACCCTGATTGGTAGGCCTTTCCTCGGCAGTCTTCGGAAGCGATGTCAGTGACTAACAGTAAATGTTAGCTTGGTCAGCCATTTATTAATTTAATTATTAAATCTAAGGTGTATCTAAGCCACCTAAGGGTCTACAGAGTTAATTTTGAGCTTGTCATATGAATAAAGTTCTAATTAATAACATCTGAAGCATAAAGAAAGACTTCCAAATGGCAGATTTTGCTCTTGTTAAAACAAATTAAACATTTATTAACATGAAAAGACCGATTCCATCTTATGTGTCTGATATTCTCTGGATCTGAATTCGATTTGCAGCTTTTTGATGATTTAATCCAGACATGGAAATCGAGACTATGTTTTTTATCGTACCAACTACCAACTTTAGTAATGGTGATCAAGGCTAGATCTAAAATTTAAATACCGGTACTAATATCTTAGTTCAAAATGGAGCAATTTGACTGAAATTTTCAGCATATTACCTTTACATCATCTAGTTTTTAACTTATATAGTGAGAACTGTCAGCTCTTTATCTACTCTTCCATAATGCCCCTTTAATAAATCAATAAGATTACATTTTATTATGTTTGTTTGTATCCCCCCTCCCCCTAACTCCACTGTTGGATGAAAGCAGGGGCCTATAGCAACAGACATGGGCTTGTAAATAGTAGGAAAGTCATCATGAAAATCTTTGTGCAATGGGGACTTTAAATGGGATATGTTTCATTCCCCTGCCACTAAATTATGGTTAAAAGCAGACCTATAGCAACATAGAAAGTGGCTTGTGAGGAGTAGGAAAGTCATTGTGAAAATATTTGTCAACAAACCAATCACAACAGAAAAATATCTCCTAGAAAAGTGTTAAAACTTTCTTAAAATATTCCTAAACAACTGCACAGGGGCAGAGGCTTTTCAACAATCCTTCAATATGTCCACCAAATTCTTTCAAAATTTAAGATCCAATTATGTGGGTTAGTTCACATTATCGACATCTAGTACTTCTTCTAGACATTTGATACACTCTTTTGACCATGTCAAGTTTGATATTTGTGTAGTGTACTATTAATGTTTGGATTAGACTGGAGCCCTAAAGAAAACATTATACTATTATGAATAATGAACCACACCCAGCCCAATGTAGTCAGTAGTGGCACAACTTTCGCATAACTGCAAAAATTATGGGTTTAATAAATCAAGTGGACTTTTTCACTACGGTACCATGACTTTTTTGGCCTTTGAAGTTCATTACTGTGCTAAAATATCTCCCAAGTCAATGCGATTGTTCATAATACATTGATTCATACACTTGACGCGGATTCCACACAACTTAATTAGGTAAATCAGAATGTATTTTATTTGGCTCAAAGACACATCTGTAATATTCTTCTATGCACTGGTTAATTGGGCGTGATAAATTTTGTGAATCATGATGTAAATGTAAACTTATTTGGAGCTCTGTTTAAAGCCAAATGCTATTGTTAGGCACTTAGGTATTAGTAATTAGACTATTGACCAGAAATTTGCTTTCATTACGGCAGTGTTGAGTGGGATTAGATCTAATCAATCGAAACACTTTGAGAAGTATGTTACAATAGTAACCCTACGCGCATATACTATTGTTTTTGTCTTTTTGAAATACCGTATTTTCTCAAATACAACCCTGGGGTTCTATTTCATTCAGCACCCCCCGATCCCCGGGTTCTATTCGACGCCCGGTTAAAATCGAGGCCGGAATGTATTTTTTCAGACCCGAATTAATGCTTCAAAATCTTCTATACGAGTGACATTTTGGACAAGTATAACAAGCAGACAGGATCAGTCTTGCAAATACGAAGGCTAACTCTCTGTGCGTGACATGAGACAACTCGACCTCCAGGCTAGCGAACCAGCGCCTTATCCACTTAGCCACTGTGATCCCCAAATTATATTGCCGAATTAATAAAATGTTCAAAAAGATAGTAAGCTGGCACTGCCAGGCAGGATACGCCCACATTTTCGAGAGATGGTTGGAGAACAAGCAAAATCGAAAGTGATTTTTCCTACAATCAAAGGCTATTATTCATTAAATTACAATTTGATATGCGCAAATATCGAAAAGAATCATGATCTTTAGGTTATAAACATGCATTTCAAGTTTCATCAAAATCGAATTAAAATTGTGACCTATACTGGGTCCACAACCTTGATATACCATTTTTAAACGTATTCGCGTACGAACGGCGGCCATTTTGTATGGTAATTTTGGTCCGATTTTTCCGAAATTTGAACTTAACCTTCCTCAGGGTGTAACGGTGATATAATCAAACGATTTTTTAAATCGGTTAATTATTGTAACCTCCAGAGGGACCACAAGCTAAACCAAGACGATTTTGCGTATAATCAGGGGCCATAATTCAGGAAGTTACGATCCGATATGCACAAATATTGAAAGGAACCAATTTCTTTGGGTTATAACCATGCATTTTAAGTTTCATCAAAATCGAATTAAAATTGTGACCTCTACAGGGTCCACAACCTTGATATACCATTTGAACTCAACCTTCCTTAGGGTGTAACGGTGATATAATCGAACGGTTTTTCAAATCGGATAATAATTGTAACCTCCAGAGGTACCACGAGCTAAAATAGGTGAATTTTCGGACAATCAGGGGCCATAATTCAGGAATTTACGTTCCGATAGGTGCAAATATCGAAAGGATCCAAGATCTTTGGGTTATAAACATGCATATATAGTTTCATCAAAATCGGTTCAAAATTGTGACCTCTATAGGGTCCACAAGCTAAAAACGTGATTTTTCGTACAATCAGGGGCCATAATCCATGAAGTTTTGATCCGATACATGCCAATATCGAAAGCAGCCGAGATATTTTTGGGATAAACCTATATTTTAAGTTTCGTCAAAATCGGACAAGAAATGTGACCTGTAGAGAGTCCACAAACAATTGTGGACGGACGGACGGACAGGGGCGACGACATAATACATTCACATGAAAATGTGGGCGTATAAAAAGTCAAGAGAGATTTTAAATTATATTTACCAAGAACAGTTCTTTTGGCATTTACAGTAAATTATGCTTCATCGTCTAAATATTTTAAGGGTGTGATTGTGAGCTCAGTTTTTATGATTAGATACTTATCAGACAGATGGTAGATGGATAGATAAATAGTAAAATATAGCAATATTTTTTAATTTAAAATACTCATTGGTAATAAATATATACACATATACTTTCATCAAATAATTCACATTTAAAAAATGTTTCATTATCAAATATTGGTTTGTACTCAAGTTTTGATAATGAAACATTTATTAAATGTGAATTATTTGATGAAAGTTCTTTAGGCCTATAATAACGCGTTTATATTTATTTCTATTAATGCTTAATAGAACTGGCATCCTCGTTAATTGGGTTTAAAGTGCCACATTAAACTTTTCATTGTGTAAATAAATCTGGGGGGGGGGGGGGTCTCATAGAATAAAATGACACGTAAATTGCATGAGCACGATTTACCCAAATCCACCAACATCTACCCAAATCCACCATTATTTCAACAATAATTTATATCGATATTTGCAATATTGTCATATTTAATTTATTGTCATTACGATTTGGTGTCAAAATGCCCCTCAAAATGAGATTTCCAAGCAAGTTTGGAAGTAGTAACTTACTACCTCCAAACTTGCTTGAGTAACCAAGGGACATAACATGTTTATTGCATGAAATCGCTCGTTTGGAAATTGCATTTTGAGGGATATTTTTGAAACAAAAACCAAACGATTTTAAATTAAAAATGCAAATTTGGCAAATATTTATTATCAACTTTAGATATAAATTATTATTATATGAGTTGAAATAATGGTGGATTTGAATAGATTTGGGTGGATTTGGGTCGTTTGGGTAAATTGTGCAACCGCAGTCCCTACAATATAGAAATTAACACAGTCCTTACAACTGTAAAAAATATATGACAATTTTGCAAATATCGATATAAATTATTGTCTTATCAGTTGAAATAATGGTAGATTTGGGTAGATTTTCTTGGATTTGGGTAAATCGTGCCACCCCATTGGTACACCTTGCAAGTGCAGAACTAAGTGACTAAGACCTGATACCAAAAACCTTTCAATGAAAGTCCATCAAACTTTAATATTAAGTGCAGGATGACCGCGCCACACGCAAAACAAAAATCTACAAGATAAACCTGCGGACAAGACAGAAAAAGACATTGCAAAAATAAACAATTATCAAATCAAGTGGGTAAATTGTGCTACCGCAGTCCCTACTATATAGAAATTAACACAGTCCTTACAACTGTAAATAAAATATGACAATTTTGCAAATATTGATATAAATTATTGTCTTATCAGTTGAAATAATGGTGGATTTGGGTAGATTTTCTTGGATTTGGGTAAATCATGCTAGCCCATTGGTACACCTTGCAAGTGCAGAACTAAGTGACTAAGACCCGATACCAAAAACCTTTCTATGAAAGTCCATCAAACTTTAATATTAAGTGCAGGATGACCGCGCCACACGCAAAACAAAAATCTACAAGATAATCCTGCGGACAAGACAGAAAAAGACATTGCAAAAATAAACAATTATCAAATCAAGTGAATGGATTCGAGGCCAGGGCTCTATAAAAGTTGAGTGTGCCTGCGCACACACTTGAATATGTGCCTGCAGGGTCATACTCAAAAGGAGACTATTCAAATGCCAGGTACATGTAAATAGTATGATTGTGTGGCTTCAAACAAGTTTATTAAATCCCTTTATTTTACATGATTGACGTGAGTCACGTGACAGTAATAATTTATAAAAAAAAAAATTTTTATTTTTTTTTTAAATGTGCCTGCAAATTTTTTTTTTAATACAAAAGTGCCTGCGCGGAAATATCGATGCCTGTTCGGGCCAGCCGTAAGCCTCCACAGTGCTGTACAGTCCCGGGCGTGTTATGGCACAGGCTTCACTAAAATGATTTACAAAAGATAGTAGGCTGACAATGCCAGGCAGGATATGCCCACATTATCGAGAGATGGATAGAGAACAAGCAATACCGAAGGTGATTTTTCCTACAATCAAAGGCCATAATTCATTAAGTTACAATTTGATATGCGCAAATTTCGAAAAGAATCAAGATTTTTCGGTTATAAACATGCATTTCAAGTTTCATCAAAATATGCCATATTTTTACACTATTCGCGTACAAACGGCGGCCATTTTGTCTGGCAATTATGGTCTGATTTTCTAGAAATTCGAACTCAACCTTCCGTAAGGTGTAACGTTTTTTTAAATTGGATAATAATCGTGACCTCCAGAGGGACCATAGGGGATGTTTCGAACAATCAGGGGCCATAATTTAGGAAGTTACGATCCGATATGCGCAAATATCTAAAGGAACCAAGATCTTTTGGTTATAACCATGCATTTCAAGTTTCATCAAAATCGAATAAAATTGTGACCTCTACAGGGTCCACAACCTTCATATACCTTTTTTGAACAGTATTCGTGTATAAACGGCGCCCATTTTGTATGGCAATTTTGGTCGATATTCCCGAAATTCAAACTCAACCTTCCTTAGGGTGTAACGGTAATATAACCAAACGGTTTTTCAATTCAGATAATAATTGGCACCTCCAGAGGTACCACAAGCTAAACAAAAGCGATTTTGCGTATAATCAGGGGCCATAATTCAGGAAGTTACAATCCGATATGCGCAAATATCGAAAGAAACCAAGATCTTTGGGTCATAACCATGCATTTCAAGTTTCATCAAAATCGAATTAAAATTGTGATCTCTACAGAGTCCACAACCTTAATATACAATTTTTTAACAGTATTCGCGTACAAACGGCGTCCATTTATTATAGCAATTTTGGTCCGATTTTCCCGAAATTCGATCTCAACCTTCTTAGGGTGTAACAGTGATATAATTAAACGGTTTTTCAAATCAGATAATAATTGTCACCTCCAGAGGGACCACAAGCTAAAATAGGTGATTTTTGGGACCATCAGGGGCCATAATTCAGGAAATTACGTTCCGATAGGCGCAAATATCGAAAGGAACCAAGATCTTTGGGTTATAAACATGCATGTCAAGTTTCATCAAAATCGGCTCAAAAATGTGATGTAATTTTTCGTACAATCAGAGGCCATAATCTGTGCAGTTTCGATCCGATGCATGCCAATATCGAAAGCAGCCAAGATCTTTTGGGGATAAAGCTTGATTAAATTTTCATCAAAATCAGTCAAGAATTGTAATAATAATAATAATAATAATCGCGTCATTTTACAAGGGTAGCAAATTAGGCCTGAGGCCTTTTTCCAATTTGGCCCTTGGCACAGATCGTGCGAATGATTTCGATCATTACTGCAGGAAGAAACCGAAGAACTTAGGGGAAACCTGCCTGATCGGACGGAAGACCGAATATCCCTCTCACCTACAACAATAAAGTTCTGCCCTTAGCTGGGATTGAACCCTCGTTTCATTAATCTTCTCGCCGTAGTTTAGTTTGATTGAAAAATGGCCTGAAAATGATATTTTGGGGGGCTTTTTTCGGGCTAAAATGATTTGATTGATGTAAAATTATGGCAGTGGGGTTTGGACTCTGAGAGGCTAACCATCATACATAAAAAGAAAAATGGTAAAAATCGGTCATCCACCTTGTGCTTGTCCGCATTGTTCTCTCGCAAACACATTCTTAACATCCATATGTTCTGCTCTGACTGCACATGGTCTAATGAAGACGGCATACACCATCTGTGTGCTACTCTTAAATTTAATACCGTACTTATTATATCGAATTTCAACTGCCAAGGGTTCATTTACGTGCATGACAATTAATGTAGGTTATACACGGTCAAGGGACCTCGGTTTTTCGTCCCATGCGAACGACTAGGCAGCTGTCCTTGCCAGCCCCCCCCCCATCACCACTGACAAGAGGCAACCACGTCTGAAAACATAAGAATGGTCCATCAATAAGAATACTGAATGATAGCTATGCTATACACACAGCGGCGTTGTTTTGGGGGTTTTTTAGTTTTAGTTATCGCACTGACGTACTGTAATGACACATTGAATCATTCGAACGTCGTGGGCTAATTCTTGTCTTAGAAAATCTTATATATTTAACAGTCCGCTACTTACTTTAAGCTTCCTACATCCACATATACGAAATTCTTCTATTTATTAAAAAAAATTAGACCTTGACGTAAAAATGGGAATTATTGATCGCCATGATTCAAGGGAAATAACTATTGTTTTAACATTTGTAGTCGAGGATTTCCAGAAAACAACCGAGGCTACTACAAGAGATAGGTGCAGGTTATTTCGTAACCTTTTATTATATCGAAACACCCATTGATGACGTACAACATACAATATTTCATTATAAACATGTACCGTACATAAAATTATAACAATATGCAATTTTAAAATACAGATGTGACGTAATCCTTTGATGTTGGCGTACCATTATGTCAAATAATGTACGGGCAACTTGCCAATAGTACATTATTTCAATATTACTACTGGCATGATGTTTTTCACTGTAAACGCCCGTGCGGAGTCTGTATTTTAAGAAGTTTAATGCTCTCGCGCTTAAGACATTGCGTAATATATTGAAACAACACTCGGCTATCGCCTCGTGCAGTATCAATATATTACTTAATGTCTCGCGCTCGACCATTAAACTACACATAATAACAAGTCAGTATTGCGTCGGAACCTACCTTGAGGGAAACCAAGCTGGTTCGGACTATGGCTGATTCGGATCAAGCGTCAAAGCTGATTCGGACCACTATGAGTATGAGGCTGATTCGGACCACACGATAAAAAATACTAGAAACTGAAATTTTGTTTAAAGGGTTTTATCTAGGCTTTAACATCCCACTTCTACCTCGTTGCCATTGGCAACCTTTGATATAACTGGCCTGTTTATTTCCAATACAGGCTTAAAAGTATCCGTGTATCAGAAATGCACAGTACAGTTTTAAAACGAACACTTCTATACTGTTTAAGATACCATTCAAGCATTAAGTAGCGGACGTTTAGCCCGGCCCAGATCGCAATGATAGCTATGGCTCTATACAATGCAGCCGGACATATTACATGAAACAACTAGTCAAAATCACAGTAACAAAACCAACCGGGTGGAACAAACTGGCAGTTCAAAAATATATACAATGACATTAAATTAACAAAACAACACATTACACAAATCAATTGGCACCTATTCCATAATTTGGTTTGATTTATATTAATATGCAAAACGTATAAATAATTATTTCAATTGTGATGATGAAAGGCGCAGTTCTCTTGCTGGACACTTCACAGACATTTAAAATAAGCAGGATAAAAACAAAAACGCCTAGAATGACATACCTTTTATTACAAATAATTCGTTGATGCATACTTTCACCAGGAATGACCCACGTTTCGCATTTCCTTCACACTACATTTAATAATAATATTATTAATATTGCAGTCCTCTACGATGCAGGTCTTAAACACGTGATTGTTTTACGCCCAGGGTATAGCTAGACGCACGTGTAAATACTACTCAGCTCGTCTCTCCACTGCGAAATCATTCTACCATGAAATGTAACGTTAGGCTCAGAAAGGATAAATGAAATAACATTAATTTGTCACTTTTCGGTTGAGACGACTCGATAATACTTTTTCTTACACATCGCTTCAAAATACTCGATAGAAATGTGATGTAAGTGACTTATTCGCACCTTTCCTCGGTGTATCGGTAAATATCAGGCTTCGCCTCGGCTGATCCCCCGACCAAAACTGTCCTGATATTCACCGATACACCTCGGAAAGGGTGCTAATAACTACTACATAGCGTGACTATAATAATGTGCTTTTATGTACCTCAATGTATGTTTATATTGAAATGTGGTCGTATATTGTCATCGCCCCCGTCCGTCGGTCCGGTGTCCACAAGCAATTGCGTTTTTATTATAAATGTTGATGGTTTATATCGGACTTTAATATATATATTTAGGTAGGTATAGTTTGTCTATTAGTCCAGTTATTAACTTATCTTTTTAAATAATGTTACATGTTCATAGAGCTGTTAGTGGTTTATTGTATTATGTAGGGAAAAATAAAATAAAAAACCAAGTACGAACAATTCAAACCATAAGACAGATTTCGAAGTCCCAAAAACGTTATAGGCAAAATAGTATATTCAGGCAAAATAGTGTAATCAGCAAATGGGTTAATTACGACTCAATAGTAAATGTTTGATACGTCGTGCTAATCCGCACAGTATTCAGAAGAGTATATTTTAATAGATCTTAATCCACCTTAATCCCATTTAAATCTACTTTATATTGTCTGTATATTTCATTAATCAGTATTCTCCAGTATTCTTTGTTTTAATCTTTAAACTGAGCTTATAAATTATAATTAACATCTACTGGCTATAGCGTTTAGTTACCAGGGTAAAT
Organism: Patella pellucida; assembly: GCA_917208275.1. Lineage (NCBI taxonomy): Eukaryota > Metazoa > Mollusca > Gastropoda > Patellidae > Patella > Patella pellucida. Next base: position 77,990,619 of record OU795036.1, read on the forward strand.
TGTTTGTATAGACGATAGATTTATAGGATTAATGCCCTAGGCGATGCACGGGGATATATACAGGGGCGCCGTAACGACGCAAGGGCCAGGGTACCAAAACATACGGAATCCCCCCCCCCCCCCGTCCTCTAGAAAAATTTGTCAATTACGAGAACGCTGTTTAGAGCGCCTCTAGCATTCCAAATTTCAACCTCAAACCCCTTTAAAATACATGATATTGCAAGAGACTAAAGCCTGATTATTCACAATTTTTGTATCATGTGTGCAAGAGCCGGTTCGCGACCGACCAGAGCAATTACATATCTATCATTTAAAAATGTATAGACTAGTAAAAAGATTGAAAACTTTCATCGTTAGGGCATGGGTATACATGTATAGGCCTACCCCAGAAAAGAACAGGGTACCATTTGTATACCCTGGTACCCGGGTGCCGGCGCCCCTGGATATAAAGACCCATAGGACAGAATTTTGGAAAGCTTGCGACAGACGTGTCTTAGGAGATCAACTTAGATCGCACACCTAAGGACAGACCTAATACCTATATTTGGATATTTGGAGACAAGTTTATGTCAATTCCCATATCCATATTGGAGCCTTTCTGCTTTTATGCATAGAACCAATATGTATTACAATAATTGACTACCGGTACTGTAAATTAAGTTTATTAAATGTTAACCAAAGAATATAGAGAAATATTAACAGTCAACAACAGTCTTGTCTTCATTTATTGAACAACGAAGATTCTAGAAGATACGCGAAAAGTGCACTTCTACAGTATATTTAATAGGATTTTGTCCCGTTTTAACAATTTTAATACAATTTTAATGACTGATGTGATGCTGACGGTTTTGGTTGTATGGACAATATCTACAAAATGTACATTGTATGTAGGTAATACATAAACACTTAAATATATTGAAATATTTACATTTTGAAATAATTCTTTGTTTAGAAATGTAATATTGACTATAATGTGACTCATTTGTGTCCTAGAATAATGTGTCTTTTCCGGATGTACGTCACAGGATATAAGTGAGATCTCAACCAAGATCACTGTAATGCTGGTGTAGCCTACTTTTTTGATGTATTTTTTTAAATAAATCATTGTTGGTCATCAAAAACAAACAGGGTTTAATGAATTAGAGCATGCAGATCCATCTTCAATAGAAGACTTGATCTCGTCTTAACTCATCTTCAATAGAAGGCTTGATTTCGCCTTAACAACATATAGCTTATCAAGCCCTTCACTCAACACTCTGCATTTTTCGGCACTAAATTTGATTGGGTATAGGCCTCAACCGTGATCCAATCAGATTCCTTTGTTAAATGGGTTACTAAAAAGAGACTACTTTCAATTCATTTTATTAATCGAAGGCTGGGATTAGCTTATAAGTTATACAGAGCACGTGATCATCGAATTCCTTATTGCATGCTGAGTTGATTGTCCTTTATTGTGTGGTGAGCGGTCTTATTGCGTGCCAGTTTGATCTCGGCGACAGGTTGTTTTATGTGTCACGACCTCTGATTGGACAATGCTAATTAGTCACTTGTAAATACAGCAAGCGTAAAAGTTCAAGAATACCCAGTTTTGGAGCAAGGGTTAGATGTTGTTAAACTCGCGGCCGTTGCTTCAGGAAGATGGCCTTAACTATGTACATCTTATCAAGCCCTTCACGTAATACTGTTGCGTCTCGGCTATTTATTAGAGACTTTTTAAGGGTTCGTTCCAGCCTAGCACTTCAATCGGAAGAACTAACAAACTCGGGTGAAGATAAATAAAAACATCTTTATTTGGATCAATTTATAATTGAAATACAACGCATTAAGGGGAGATAATTTGGGTGAGACACCAACCTTTTGGATAAATTCCCAGGTATGGAGACAGGAATTAGGTATATAAATAATACATTCGCCCTGTTGGGATATGATGGAAATATATCGGAAATACACACAGTGACATAAGGAATTGGGGGGAATGGTTAACCCACAACTAATCTTGGATCTAGGCCTTAATTTGGATCAAACCAACCAAAGTCAACCTATTAGTATTAGCCTTTAAATTAAACCATTAATTATGGATAGCATTTCCACAGCCAAAGCTAGGTTATTGATTTCTTACCCAATTTCGATTCTCCATCCTTATTCCTTTATCCAAGATTGCTTCCAGTTATGTTTGGAGCTTAATTCTCAAAGGCCTATGAGTGCACTTAAATGAACCACTGAGGATTTCCCCGGCGTCTACTTCTATTTATAAGGGGATTCCGATGACGTCAGTTGCCGACCAATGAATGCGAGCGTTACTAGCAATGACGTTATAACCTTGACCGCGCCAAAGTGTCATGGCCGCCAGCTATTTGATGTCGCTGGTTTCGCTAACTGTATGTCAATCCATCGGCCTAACAATCAAGAATATAATAAATATAATTATGTAAAAGGGACAAGTTGGATATCGGGCATTATATTGTGATACATGGTAATATAAAAGTCATCGTTATATAAATGTGTTTCGGGCGTGAACTCTACAAGGGAGCTACTACAGCTAGGTCAGTCGGGATCGACGAGCGAAGGACTGGTATCGCCTAGACCGTAACATTGCCCCCTTCCTCCGAGAAGTTCGTCCCGAACGCTAAAACGATTATCCATCACACACTGACTCTGACGTGGTTAACCTTGCGGCTGCCAATGTTATCTTCCATTTGATGACTGGAATTAATAAGGAATGACACTTCACGTGCCAGTGGTAAACGTGGATATATCAAATATCATATTATTATTGCCACAAGATTATTTTAATACAGGTAAGTGGCTCAATATATAACATTATATTATCAACATTAATATTAATATACAGGGTACAAAAATATAATATATACAATTTCATATGTTAAGTTTAACCAGTTGAAATTTACATTAAGTTAATTACATTAATTAAATTACAATAAGTGAATAAGTTTAGATAGTTAATTCATTTATTGAATTATTATAAACTTCTATCAAATGACCAGGAAGGATGTCCGAATCCAATGCAGGAGATTGATTAGTGTCTAGGCCTATTTCATTAATAGGAATATTACTTTTCATTTCTGAGACCAGTTGAACTGTGTCAATACAGGCAATAATTGTGTTTTTACGGACTCTATTTCTGTGTTAGTAGCGTTCATTACTAAACGTACAGGCACAGCACCCGAGCTAGGGTGAACTACACTTTTTGCTATTAACAGTTCTGTCTTTTCCAGAAATTTTTCAGTAGGTTCCACAATTGCGACACTACTCCTAGGTATTGGATCCATTAAAACTCCGAAGATAAAAGTCTCACTATTAGCGGGTAGGCCTATAGTAATATCTTCATTCATGCAAATCTGACTACAATTTTGCTCCATGGAACTTTGAAATCTGTAGCATGGTAAATCATCTCCTTTAATATTCAGACAATTCCTGTCCAAAATATATTTATTGAATTGGAAGTAAGTAGGTCAATGCCAATAATTCCTTGCTGTGTAATATCAGAAATTAAAAACTCATGTTTTATCCTATGAGTACCAAGGATTATATCGATCCAGCATTTACCATGAAACGGCTTCTTTTCACCAATACAGTGGCAGTTACCAAGTTAAGATTAACAGGCTTTATATATAAGCCCCTAGTGTTTTTATAAATTGAATACCGTACTAAGTATAGACACATTAGCTCCAGTGTCTACAAGTAAAGATATAACTTTTCCTATTATATCTGCATTAATAAAAAAATCCATATTTATCATCATTAATATCACTTATGTATTGTTATATTATTGGGTCCTTTGCTATTTTCAATTTCTGCTGAATTCTGACCCTCGAGTTCAGCAACGTTTAGTTTCCCTGGTTCTGGAGATCCCTTTCCTTCTGTAAATAAGGGTTAGTGGTTGTCTCCTTTGACTCCTGATCAGGGTTTGAATGATTAGGTTGATTCCAATTATATGGTGGACGAGACCATCCATTTCTTGTATTTGTCATTTGTTGAGGCCTATCTATTCTCCTACTGGAGTTATATTGATAACTGCCATAATTATTATTAGAGTTTGTATTATGGTTTAGATCTATGGAGTGAACTGAACGTCCTCTTTGTTTATCTGCCAGTCTGTGGGCTTCGAGTCTAATGGAATGTATCTCAGCCTCATTGATATCTTTGGGTCTTAGTTCCCTAATTCGTAATCTCATTTCTGTGTCGGGTATGGAGTCTATAAAATGTTCCAAGGCTAAGATATTAGTAAGAGATGCATCTGCCGTGGGGTAGGCCCGTCTTGTTAATTTGCGAATAGATTGAGCCAACTCAGATAAGGATTCGTCCCTTCCTCTAATACGAGTTTGCAATTTCGCTCTATATATTTCAGATTTCTCCGTTGATCCAAAACGTATACTTAAGAGGGTTGTGAGGGTATGAAAATCCGTCCTCTGGATAGTATTTAATTCTGACAAGATTGTCCTGGCGTTTCCAGACAAACTACTGGCTAAGTAAAGGGATTTTTCTTCATAGCTCCACTTGTTCAATGTGGCTATTATATCAAATTGGGAGATATATTCCTCAAAATCTTCACTTCCATCATATGATTGTGGTTTGATTTTGAGAGAGTTATTAATTCTAGGGCTGGTGGGAGCATGTGCTTGGTTTGAGGGATGATTAGAATTTTGATTACGACTTGGTGGGCTTCCCTTTTGAGCGTCTCCATTTCCACTTGAATAAAATGTGGCAGGGTTTGGGTCATTTACTTTTTCATCCAATCTATTGACATGGTCTTTTAGTAATCTGACATCTTCCTTTAATTCTTTTAAATTGTCTAAAAAATCACTTTGAACCTGGGCATTTTCCAGGAAGAATTGGTTAAATTGACGGCTAATTTCCTTAAGGATTCCATCGTCACCCATATTCTGATTTTCTATTTCAGTTCTTGAGACATCGCCATCAACTGATTCTACCAAAGGCGGTGAGGCCATATCCGGATCAGTGTCTGGGATAATTTCGAACTCTTGGGAAAAGGATTTAGTGGCCATTTTATAATTATTATTTACTATTATTAATATTAATAAAGGAACCTAATTTATTTATTTACGGAGTTTGTGTTTTTTAGAACTTCCGATTCACTAGTCACTGGAATAAGTTTCAATGAAATCAATTGAACTTCGAATCCCACTTCTGACACCAATGTTGCGTCTCGGCTATTTATTAGAGACTTTTTAAGGGTTCGTTCCAGCCTAGCACTTCAATCGGAAGAACTAACAAACTCGGGTGAAGATAAATAAAAACATCTTTATTTGGATCAATTTATAATTGAAATACAACGCATTAAGGGGAGATAATTTGGGTGAGACACCAACCTTTTGGATAAATTCCCAGGTATGGAGACAGGAATTAGGTATATAAATACATTCGCCCTGTTGGGATATGATGGAAATATATCGGAAATACACATAGTGACATAAGGAATTGGGGGGAATGGTTAACCCACAACTAATCTTGGATCTAGGCCTTAATTTGGATCAAACCAACCAAAGTCAACCTATTAGCCTTTAAATTAAACCATTAATTATGGATAGCATTTCCACAGCCAAAGCTAGGTTATTGATTTCTTACCCAATTTCGATTCTCCATCCTTATTCCTTTATCCAAGATTGCTTCCAGTTATGTTTGGAGCTTAATTCTCAAAGGCCTATGAGTGCACTTAAATGAACCACTGAGGATTTCCCCGGCGTCTACTTCTATTTATAAGGGGATTCCGATGACGTCAGTTGCCGACCAATGAAAGCGAGCGTTACTAGCAATGACGTTATAACCTTGACCGCGCCAAAGTGTCATGGCCGCCTGCTATTTGATGTCGCTGGTTTCGCTAACTGTATGTCAATCCATCGGCCTAACAATCAAGAATATAATAAATATAATTATGTAAAAGGGACAAGTTGGATATCGGGCATTATATTGTGATACATGGTAATATAAAAGTCATCGTTATATAAATGTGTTTCGGGCGTGAACTCTACAAGGGAGCTAGGTCAGTCGGGATCGACGAGCGAAGGACTGGTATCGCCTAGACCGTAACATTACTCTGTATATTTCGGCACTAAGTTTATTTGGGTATAAGCCCAGATTCATTCGTTAAAAATATCATAACGATTGTCAAATCCCGCGCTTCTAGCTTAAATGTCAACATTTGACAATCGAGTTGCAAAGTTCAAGGTTCGATCAATGTCAAGGTTCCTGGAAATCATGGCTGATCAACAAATAGTTCCCTTTTGCTTCAATTGACAATTGGCATTTTTTGGTTTGCTGTAAGTTTCTCAGTTGAATAAAAAAAAAACTTTCAACGGTTGTAAACTTGTCTATTTCTTTTTCTGTGTAGGCTGTCATATTTGTTTAAAGTGTGTTATGTGCCACGACCTCTGATTGGACAATGCTAATTAGTCAGGTGTAAACACAGTGAGCGAAAAAGTTCGGGAATTGCCCAGTATTGAAGCAACGGATTGATGTTGTGAATCTCGCGGCCGTTGCTTCAGGAACAGGGAATCACCCTGACATCAGCTACGGTATAAAATTTGATGATTTCCAATCTAATGAGTAATATACAAAGACATAGATTGTCTGTATCCAGGATTTAACGAACATATAACACGAACACATTTGCAGGAGCACCGCAAAACACACAAAACAAAAATCTACACGATAAACCTGCGGTGAATACAGAATATAGAAATTACAAAAAATAAACAATTATCAAATCATGTGAATAGATCCGGGGGCCAACCATAAGCGTCCACTGCGCTGTACAGTCCCGGGCCTGTTACGGTACAGGCTTCACTCAAAATATTAATACTTTACAAAAAAGACGCAACTAACAGAAATAATACATGGACACACAAGCTTATTTTATTTCATTGGTGTCATTGCCGTTTTATTGTTCAGCAGAATTACAAAATATTTGGTTCCTTAATGAGGACACTTACTGGGATTGGGAAATAAAAAATAAACCTAAATTTTTAGAGCATATTGCGCTCTAATTTAGCCCTGAACGCAGCTTCTGTCAAATGTGAATTCTGTGATTAATCGCGGACTATCCCCAACCATTTATATAGGCCTATTCCGCAATGGCTCAGATCGCACTAAATTGCATAATGTGTCGTTCAAAAGTGTATATTGCTGCGTTGTGGGTACTTTCCGCCCTTGAGGGGTGTTGGATGGCTAAATGGGTAGGATCGCCTGTCCAATCTCGTGTGTTTTCTCCGGGTCCTCCGGTTTTCTCCCACTGTTAAAAACCCCTGCGCGCAAGCGAATTATTGGAATAAAATTAAACCATATGTTAGTCCAGAAATTACCTGAACGTTAAACCCCATTTCTCTCTCTCCCCCCCCCCTCTCTCTCTCCCCTTCTCTCTCCTTTGACCACGTCCATATAGACGGAGAGAAATAATAAACTACCAAGAACAAATTGCAAAAGAATTTATTTCACTGGAATCTAGTAAAGGGATGTCTAAAGGACTCACAACTCAAAATTGTCCGCTGAAACCTTGTAGCGTTTTTCATAATTAGCATAAATCCAAGATGGCCGCCAATTGGACCTTTTTGGCCTCCATATCTTGGAAACAGCTAGTTTTAGAGCGAATAAATGTATATCATTAGATACAAAAGTGATACAAACAAATCGGAATTAAAGGCAATCACCACACCCGCAGGTCATGGTGTCACGTCATGACGACATTGTAACGTAATGACGTCACATTGACGTTATTTTGACGTTAAAACACTTAAAAGTCCGGCTGAACCTGAAATTGTATACAATTTTTTTATGATTGATTTTAGTAGCCTGTGGTGTCTTGTTTAGGAATCTGCCGGTTGAACCTGGGTCACCCTTGAGTGTTTTGAGAAATTCAAGATGGCGTCCAAGACGGCCGTCATTTCAAATAATCCCCTATACCCCCCATTCTATTTTGAGTAGGATGATATTTTTGGTGGCTAACCGTATGTTTTTTACGGGGGGGGGGGGGGGCAAGGAATACACTGAAATCATTCATTAGGTTGTGGGGTTATTATCGTAGCGTTTTTCATAATTGACATAAATCCAAGATGGCCGCCAATTGGACTTTCTGGCCTCCATATCTTGGAAACGGCTCGTTTTAGAGCAATAAATGTATTATCATTAGATACAAAAGTAATATCAACGAATCGGAAAAGAAAATTATCACAACGTCAACAAGTCATGGTGCTACTTCCTGACGTCACAGTGACGTCATGACGTCGCACTGTGGTTATTTGACGTCAAAACACTGCTTTGATACCGAATAAGCGGGGTTGACTTGAGTTCTAATAAGTGGGTTTGTGATCTACTTTGTTTTTGTGACACTGACTGATTGGACTGGAATCCAATTTGGTGATTGGCTTGGAATTCAGTCTTGGTTTTATCCAGATATTTGAAACTTTCTTTTGCTAATTTTGTGAAAAGAGTCGTATTTCGCCATGGATATACATGCATAATTTGCGACAATAACCTAAATAATGGTGGGGTTGTTTTCAAGCTCTTGAGATTGGCTTGGAATTCAATCTGGGTTTCCCCCAGATAGTTGAAACTTATTGTTGCTAATTTTGTGAAAAGAGCTGTATTTTGCAATGGACGCATGCATAATTGGCAGCAATGATTTAAATAATGGTGGGGATGTTGTTAAGGTCTGGTGATTGGCTTGCAATCCAGTCTGGTTTCCCCAAGTTAGTATAACCAAAATATACGGCTTGATGGTTTGGATTGTTCGTACTTGGTTTTTATTTCTACCACTGGGTGGGTTGCTCTGCCGGTGGATATTGGGTTGCTCTGCCGGTGGATATTTTGTGTCCCCGAGGTAACCTGAAACCCAGTAGCTTTATAGTTCCATGTTGAGTACAAATAACCAAAATATACGGCTTGATGGTTTGGATTGTTCGTACTTGGTTTTTATTTTATTGGAAATTTTTCTATCCCCTGCGTGTAGCAATGTTAATGTCGTGTTGTTATTCCCAAAGTTTCTTCGTCGAAAACACAGTCATGGACATCGTCGCTACACACCACCCAAGCTTGAAGCACCATTTCACCTGATGCCCTTTTGGAAATTATCCAAGAACCACTAGGGCCACATCATATCCGTACTAAATTATATTCGATTCCACATACTATTTTGAAATTGCTCAAATCTGAATACAGGGCTGTATCTATTGTGCTTGACATTGCCCACCGTCGTTGGGACATTGTGATTGAGTCTGATGCGTATAACGCCACCAACAGTTCTTTTATATAACTGAAATTTGGTAATTAAGGCAGTGATGCTATCGGGTTAGGCCAAATATTACACCACAGCACACATCCCTCTTTACTTCAAAACTCTTACTGTTCCTAGGATTTCTTATACTTATACTAAACCCATTCAATCCAAAATATTTAATTACAGAAACGCATTATCTAACATCAATGCATAATAATTATATGATAACCCTCTACCATGTTCTTGTTCTACGTCGTCCTTCATTTACCAACCAGCTGGGCATGTGTGGCGCCAGGGTAGACGTACTCTTCAGGACACCTGTTACCACGGTTTGTCGTGTATTCTGTACACGGTGAACAGTCCATACGCTGATCACACTATTTTGCCTGTACCGTTTTTTTTAAGACTTCGAAATTTGTGGTTTGGATTGTTCGTACTTGGTTTTATTTTATTTGACACTTTTTTGTTAATTTTGTGAAAATAGCTGTTTATCGCCATGGATACGTGCATAATTGCGGCAGTCACCTAAATAATGGTGGGGACATTGTCAACCTCACCACCAAGGGATCGAATGTAATCAATCAGGCTGCTCAGCTTCACGAGTTGGGCATTTCGGTCATCCCTTATGCCCATGTGCAAGTACAGTGCAGACATTTTTTTACTCTTTAGATTGGATTCTGGTCCAGTCAGTTACAAAAACAAACTAGTTCTCAGCCAGCTTATTCTGAGTTATTTAAGACATCAGAACTCTCCCGTCAAATCCGCTTATTCGGTACCAAAACAGTTAGTACGGTCGTCAAACCCAACATTTCGAGTGCACCTGGAAATGGTCTACAGGGGTTTTTTTAGGATTGATTTTAGTAGCCTGTGGTGCCATTCTGAACATCTGAGACACGCTACCTGCGGAGAAGTGATCTCCGAGGCAGTCAATCGATATGTTTTCATATCACGTGGTCTATACGTCGCAAGTCTTGAGGTCAACGCACTAACAATAACAATCATGGCTTCACCCTTTCTTGTATTTCTTATGTAATATGCATGAGAGAATTTGAAAAATCAGGCTCTTTCCATAACATGTCGGTAACACAGCTTCACAGTCGTGACCTTCATAACAAGCATGTAATCCATCCACTTGTGTTTCCTTCAAATTTAAGTTTGTAACTACTAACTTCGACTTTGAAAATGTATAGCGTTCCGAAACTTTTCGCTCATGGGCGCTGACATCTTGGAATTTTTTTGTGCTTCGGTCGGGTCTATTTCAGATATACACAATCAATTATTTTAATGTTTTTATCGTGGGGATTGACTAATAGTTAATTTATTTCAGTTCTAAACAAAAATATAAATCTTTATAGCAATTTTAACAAATGGCCAGTCACTGTGTACGTGCGGAAAAAAAAGCCAGCCACGTCATAAATTTCGTCACGCTAGTTACGTTTGCTGTGGTGCCTCTTTCGGAATCCGCTGGCTTAACTTCGGTCATCCTTGAGCGTTTCAGAAATTCAAGATGGTGGCCGTTTCAAATAATCCCCCATAATCCCCATAGTATTCATTCTAGTACGATAATTACCCCACAACCTAATGAATGATTTCAGTGTATTCCTTTGCCCCCAAAACATACGGTTAGCCACCAAAATTATCATCCTTGTCAAAATAGTATGAGGGGTATAGGGGATTATTTGAAATGACGGCCGTCTTGGACGCCATCTTGAATTTCTCAAAACATTCAAAGGTGACCCAGGTTCAACCGGCAGATACCTAAACAAGATACCACAGGCTACTAAAATCAATCATAAAAAAATGTAAACAATTCCAGGTTCAGCCAAAGTTCTACCGGACTTTTAAGTGTTTTAACGTCAAAATGACGTCATTACGTCACAATGCCGTCACAACGTGACACCATGACCTGCTGGCGTCGTGATAACCTTTGTTTCCGATGTGTTTGTATCACTTTTGTGTCTAATGATACACATTTATTTGCTCTAAACTGAGCCGTTTCCAAGATATGGAGGCCAAAAAGGTTCAATTGGCGGCCATCTTGGATTTATGCTAATTATGAAAATCGCTACAGGGTTTAAGCGGACAATTTTGAGTTGGGAGTCCTTAAGACATCCCTTTACTAGATTTCAGTGAAATAAATTCTTTTGCAATTTGTTCTCGGTACTTGACAAACAGAAATTATATCTCTCCGTCTAATAGTAGTGGGTGGATTGTTCTAAGATTTTACAACCATTTGAATATGTATAACCAGGCCGTTGAGCCAATAGAGGCAAAAACAGGAAAAAACACCACCCAGTTTATTTACAGAAACACACAAGAAACAATATTATACTTGACCAAAGAAACCCCATGGTAAAATTGAATGAAATTTGAAATCTGCGGCATAATAACAGCTTGTGATATGCATTTTTGATAAATAGGAAAGTAGAGGCACAAAGTGTTCGATTTAGATTACGCCTAGACAAATTATTCCGATATCCATGTAAGAAAATCTATATAATCAGCATTGTTGCGAGGACACTCTATATATTCCCTTTAAATGACAGCAGCCAAAAATATAATATAATATATATATATGTTTTGATTTTCTTCAGATGAATCCTTGATTCAGAATAAATTTACCAGCAGTTAAACGTAGGACAGAAACTTTGGGTACAAGAAGAACAGTCAAAAAGCAATGGCAGGTTTGTAACTTTTTAACTTGTAAATCACATGCCCAATTGTATAACTATCATGATGATAATATTGGAACACAACACAATTAATATTAAAGTAGCAGTCACTAGTTTGTACACAATATAGAATGACGTTTCAACAGGTATCCTCTATTATCAAGCACAAGTCACTCAAGGATTATAACAATATTTATTTGAGAACTTATGGTATGCTTTATAACACCCTTAAAGGGACAATAAAACTCTGGTTGTGACTGAATAATATGCCCTAATCATTATTGTACTATTTTACAATATTCCAAATAATTGATGATACAAATTTCATCTTAACACACCGAATTTAAAAAATTGGAAAAATTCAATTACATGGTTTGAAAAGCTTTATGTAAACCTTTTCAAATGTAACTTAGATTTACACAACAGGTAGATCTAGAAGTTAGAATAAGGCTATTTTTCCGGACCTGTCAAGCCAGCAAGAGTGTTATTGTCCCTTTAAGAAAAAATTGTATAGAAAGGACATTGTTTCTTTTAGTCAAAATAGTTGAATAAAAACAAACCCATTAAAACACTTTGGACATAAATTATAATAAAAATAAAGTCAAAACGAATAAAAATGTTTATTTGTACTGTATATTATACATGTTCAACATTCCGACCTCAAAGATAATTTGAATCGGGCTCGTTGATAAAGCCATTCATTGTGCATTTGAAAAAAGGCAGAAACTTGATTACCTTTTACTCAAAAGAGGCCAAATGGATTATAAAAAAATTAAATTACGTAACAATTTTTATCCGGTTTAAGAAAATGTTTGAATATATCACCGTTACACGATGATGATGTTTTAGTTTGAATGTCGTGAAAATGGGACCAAAACTACCTGAAAAAATGGCCACCCCCTGTCCATGTTATAGCAAGATTGTGGACCCTCTAGAAGTTACAATTTTAATCCGATTTTATAACCATCTTGAGTGTACACAATATTTTTTAGCTCGTTCTCTGTCCATCTCTTGCAAAATTTGCCGCTGGTTTAAGTAGATCAAGACATTGGTCATCTACAGGGGTACTTCAACTACAGGGGTATTTGCCAAATAAACTAAGAAAACCCTTTAATAAGTTTTATAGCCGTCATTAGACCTGATTAGTAAATATAACATTCCTCTTTCGACAAATTTTGGCGATATATTTAATTCACATTTAAGGACATTTGCCGATAACGCTATTTTACCGACATTTATCCTAATGATTTGGCTTACTCCCACGGACACCTGTAACCACTGTTCATCATTTATGTTGTACATGGTGACAACCTATTGGCTGATTACACTAGTTTGGCGATACATTTTTATATAGGAATTCAAATTAGGTGTAATGGTTTTGATTGTTCGTATAATAGGGTGTATTACGACCCAATAGTAAATGGTCAATAAGTCGTGCTAATCTGCACAGTATTACTTAATTAAGTAAAGTATTATTTTAATTGGTCTTAATCCACCTTAATTAACACCAATTTATATTACCTGTCCCCAGTATTCTGTGTTTTACACTTCAAATTGAGCTTATAAATTATAAATAACGTCTACGGGTTATAACGTTTTTAAGTTACCCGGCACCTCCACCATTTGTAAACGTGCCGAATATGTGTATTTTCTGGATTTCTCGTTGTTGATTATATAAAGACATGGCTGCTGTTGGCTATTAACATTTCTCTACATAATCGACATAAATCACAGCAGATAATTAATATAACAATTATTGGTTCAATGCTTAATAGTTAATAATCTCCAATATGTCTCCAAATATCCAAATACAAGTAAATAAGGTCTGTCCATAGGAATTTGATCTAAGTTGATCTCGCAATACACGTGTGTCGCAGGCTTCCCTCTAATTATGTCATTTGGGTCTATATATCCCCATGCATTACATAGGACACTAATCCCATAAATCTATCGTCTTTACAAACAATATACCGTGGTAACTAAAACGCTAGTAGACTTTAGTTCTAACTTATAAGCTCAATTTGTTACACAGCAAAACTTGGTGACCATGCTTATTACAAAACAGAATATAAATCTGTCCATAGGAATGTGATCTAAGTTGATCTCGCAATACACGTGTGTCGCAGGCTTCCCTCTAATTATGTCATTTGGGTCTATATATCCCCATGCATTACATAGGACACTGATCCTATAAATCTATCGTCTTTGCAAACAATATACCGTGGTAACTAAAACGCTAGTAGACTTTAGTTCAATTTGTTACACTGCAAAACTTTGTGACCATGCTCACAAAACAGAATATAAATCTGTCACTTCCGATATCGATATATTTATAATTTATCGAAAATAACTAATGTGTGCTGATTATACCAGTATGCTATGGGTGGGGTGGGGTCAAGTGGTCTAATTTGTGTGCTTTAGATCATAACGTTTGTCATTGAATATTTCAGGCTGTCTGCTGGTCATTACGAGCTGTTACATGTGTAGATCTTACAACATTAGCTGGAGACGATACACCAAGTAATGTGGCAAGATTGTGCTACAAAGCTAAACATCCAATTAGAGAAGACTTAGTTAAAGCTTTAGATATTATGATGGATGGAGGTATAGTAAGAAAATCATATATTTAAAATGTCTTACTTTTCACCACCAACCAGGTCAATAAACCCAGGTATACGCCATATGAGGAAAATTTTGCCCTATCCCTGTCGGCGACACTAACACCTACTCTTATTTCGATTTACAACGTATCTTTGGAACGACTGCCCGTAGATGCTTTCCACTGTCAAGCCTTTTGTCCTGCACCTGACACGGCAAATCATCTTATTTCCTGAAGCTGGCGGTGGTTTTGGATGACTCAATTCTGTTCCAGTCGAAACGCAGATCTTGAATATTACCAAGGAAAAACGAAAGTAGCTTTTTTTCCTACAAGTATTTTTTAAAATGACTGAATCGAAGCCGGGAGTTTATCTAGTGTTGTAAATTTTATTAGATTTATTAATTAAATGTCAAATATCATAACCATTCCATGATTGTGCTCAACAATCAATAGTTCACGAGTTGGCACTACTCAGCTTTACGATGTTCGTTGTGTCGAACGCTTTCTACCACAGATCAGTGACAGATGGGTCAACATGTGACAATGTCTTGCTACACGAGGTTCAACATGGAAATCGTGAGATATACAAACTGGAAGTAGCATGCCAGAATACATTTATGAATATTTACCAAAACCTGACCAAAAAAAAAAGACATTAAAACCCATTTCTTCGTTTCTATAACAGAAAGTCAACAAAATAAAACCCGAACCGGGCGCCAGTAACGTGGAAAATATTTCAAAAACAGCATTAAAATAGGACTAAGTATAATGTCTAAAGCCTGTTACGCCCCACACTGATCAGCAGTGAATATTCGCTAGGTCGCTAAAATTACTGATAAGGATGACATCGATGCGAATTAATGAGCCCCAAATATTAACTTTCTTCCTGCAACAAATTTCAATCTTAAACATTTTTTATTATGTATTAGAAAAAAAAATAAAGCTGTATGAAGTATTTGTTGGTAAAGATTATTTCCTATTGGTGTAAATGGGTATTAAAATGAGTAAAAGGCACCATTCTGTCCGAACCAGTAACATCATAGGTAAACAATGCACGCGCCATTAAGCAAATGAATGACGCCCCGTGATGTGGCGGCACGTGTTTAAGACAGTCATGTTTTACAGAGATATTAGAAGACTTTCGTAATTCTCTATGCAACTGTTGGTTATATCCATGTTCGTAAGCGGGATTATTAAATAACTGGTCTGATTCCGATTTCTAAGTTAGATGCAAAAAACCGCTTCTGAAACCGATTCTTTTTCAGTAGATAAAATAATACCAAGGTGAGAAACCGGTCGGAATAAAATAATTGGGACCAATGTTTACTACTCTTGATAATCTCGCTTACGAACATGGGCGTAACAGTCATAGCTTGATGTTAATATTTGAAATATTTTCCACGTTACGAGCGTCGGTGGTAGTTAATAAAAGGGCGCAACGATTTAGCCCGCCCACCCACCCACCCTACCATAGAAGCGTACATTACAGACTCTAGTCCGATATATATTTTTTTTTATCGCAGCTGAAATAAAAACAGAACAAAGCGATGTGCTATGATAATTTGGAAATTAAAGATTGTCGACCCACTAATGGTTTTGGACCTTTATATAAAAAAATCCCTGAACATTATCCGCGGAAGTTGTAAGAAGTATAAACTAATTAGATAGCAACATTTAAGACTCAATGTGAAGGATATCAGTTACATCACGGAAATACACACAATTAAAAAAACATACAAATCTTATCCATTCGGATTTTGGATGTGGAAAAAAAGTTAAAAAGGAACACAAATGCACGTATCCACCATATTTTGTGTTTTACATTGTCAAATGTTGTACATTTCGGTTTGACATTCAGGTGTCAACCACAAGAGAGTGTAAAGCTCAATGTATTAAGTGCAGAAAAGTGTTATTCATTTGTAATGGAAATCTACAAACGCTCTTTCACATATTTAGTATTAATTATGTTTCCTACACAAACATGCAATAGCTATTATTTGCCTATTACTGGTATTTCTTTAGGCCTTAAAATGTTATATTAATTATTAATTAGACATTTTATAACTTTCCAAAACCATAACCAACTCTCAGAATCTGATGGCTCCGATTTTAAGTAGATTAGATCGGTTCGGCCATTTAATGATTTAAGACCAGTACGGTGGTATTACGATCAATGCACACATCTTGTCGGAACTACAACATTGATAACTTCGCGTAAAAAAAGAATTATTTGATTAAGACATTCAATATACCGTATTCATTTTGCATGATCTGTTTTTGAAATATTATAGCGAGAACGGTCAGGGCACTGTTTCTCGAAATCTTAACTAAAGATGAAATCCAAATTTTAGTACATATACTTCAATTTTGATTGGCTAAGCACTAAAATCAATCTAATATTATCCAATCAAATTATTAAAATTTGGATTTTATCTTGAAACAGGCCCCTGATCTTTATTTAAATTTATCCTAAAACCCCTTTAAGATTACTGATAATCAATGATACGTGCAACTCGTGTCTTGTTTACGGGAAATAACAAATTGCCCGATTCATGTGAGAAATATCGAAATCGTCATCTCTCTTAAATACGACATGACTTGAACACAGCCTAAAAGTCTTGACTCATGGAAATAATGAAGATAACTGATGCAAAACGGAAAAGAAATCAAATTAAATGGTGTTTAGCGTCCTATACTGTTTTGCCCCGACAGGGCTATTGAAGACGGGCATGCTCCGACTTGGTTAATAAAGACGGGCATGCTCCGACTGGGTTAGTAAAGACGGGCATGCTCCGACTAAGTTAATAAAGACGGGCATACTCCGTTTGCTATGAGGGATATTGTGCCAGGGCAGCGGTACTATATAGCCTACTCTTATATCGAATTCCTACTACCAAAGGATCGTGTACGTTCACGCCAATGTATACACGGGACCTCTGGTTTTCGTATCATTCGAATGACTAGACAGCTGGGAAACCACGCGTCAGAAAATCACGATGAACTTTGCCGGACAATGCAGCGATCGAACAGGCGACCTCCAAGCTAAAACAAGTCAGCGTCCGTGCCCCCCTCCCCCCGATGCTAAACGGAAAGATAAATTAAAAGACTGACGTAAGAATTTTCAGTGAATTTTGTGCAAACTTTGACTGTCAGCAGCGTTAAAATGTATGGTAATTTTGTTATTGAGATTGGTCATCGAAAGCTATTTAGGTGGGAATCCTAATCTTTAAAAACAAAAACTAAACATCGCTTTGATTTAAGTGGGGACATGGTACAAACATACTGACATTCACGATCGCACGGCCGTCTTTTCTATTATCATTATGTCAGCCAAACAGTTAAATCATTCAAAAGTCACGACTATAAACAAATTTACACTGTGAGACGGCGGAAAACATTGGACATTTTTTTCCGCTTTTCCTCTAAATCCTATAAAGGTGAACAATGCTCAAATCTAGCAGTTATTATACTCAGGAATTTTGAGTAAAAATGAATACCTCAATGTTCATCGCTGTCATTGTAGTTCTTTTACTTTCCCTTCGTGTAAATGCTTTTGGAAGATTAAGGGAAAATATTCCTAATGGGTATTCCGTGAAAAACCCATGTAGTACGTCTGGGCAGCCATGGGCTGGAGTTGGGCACAGGACAGCTGGTGGCGGTGGACTACTAAATTCGTTTGGTGAGGTACGTTATTCAAATCAGCTTTCAAGGTTAATTTATTCTTCGGTTTATTTTAGAATTTCTCACGACGTAAGCCCATTTTGGCAAATAAATATGTTTAGTGCACAAATTACCGCAGTGTCATTTTTTGTCATTAGCACAATATTTATTCTCTGTGAAGTTTGTGTACATTATCTGTGTGTTACGTTAGGAATAATAAGTAGTTTATTTTTTTTAAATAACGAACTTTCGAGGAACGCCTAGGATCATTCATGCTTATTCAAATACGCAATGGTGCGTCAAAGAACCACAATGAAAGAAATGTATGCACAACCTAAATTTTTGATAATAAGTTTTCTGTGGCCTACTTGTAATGACTAATAACCTAAACAATGAAATGAAATCTTGTGGTGGCCACTTTTTCTCGCGTTTTTGCTATATAATACGCACTACCACGTGTATTTGAAAGCAAATCAAATGAAATGTACCCATTCTTGTGCTCCGACTTGGTTAATGAAGACGAGCATACGTCATATAGTGTGCTAGGAAGAAAATATATGTCCGGGCAGCGCTCTTATATCGAATTTAAACTGCCAAGGGATCTATTACGTGTACGCCAATGTTTACACGGGACCTTGTTTTTTTGTCCCACCCGAACGACTACAGAGTCAGCGTCTTACCCACTTAGAGCTTTGGAAATAGGATTTTATGCCCTTCTTTTCTGCACCGACTTGGTTTTTGAAAACGGGCATACGCCATGCAGTGAGCTATATGAGAATAATTTTGCTGGACAGTGACCACGACCTACTTTTATTTCGAATTCCACCTATCAAGGATTCTTTTACGTCCACGCCAAAATGTACACGGTCCCTCGGTTATTTACGCCCCATACGAAGGACTAAACATTGTCCCATGACGTCAGACCCCATTTCATTTTCCATTTTTCAACAGTAGGCTACTTAATCAAACAGTGGGTATAGTCAGGTTTATGCTATATAGAGAATCTCCTATAAAAAAAAGACGAGTAGGAGATTTTTTTTATCACCAAATCCCTTCTTACATGCAGATAGAAATAAATATAATTCTTTGCTATAGATTTCACTTTTACTTTTACTGAACCTGAATACATTGTGGCGTAGTGATACATCAATTTTGTGACATAAATTTAACCATTGCAAAGTCTTTTATATTGACCCAGTGTTTCCATTAAGGTCAGTCAATTAAACAAATAGTTCCTTTTTAATAAGAAAGAAGTTACTTTTAATAAGAAATGAACTGTTCATTGAAATTAACAAAAGTAGTTCCTTTTTGATTGACCAATCAAATTCATGTAAAGCGATATCTCCAGAGTAATTTACTCTGTGAGGAGATATCGCCGTAGATTATGAAATTTATCACACACGCGATATCTACTATAGAGTGTATTATTTATTATTGGGTGATAAAAATAGATGAAGTATGATTCTCCGTGGAAGCAGACGTTTAACCACCAGCTATAGTTAAACTTCCCTCAGTCAGTCAGTCCTAAACGACAAAGCGTCTTTTTTTTTTGTTGCGGTGTGTGATTATAGTTGGGAGGGGGCTTTTCATCTTCCGATCTTGTTTAAACAGATATGAGTAATCAGCTTTATAAATTTTAACAGATTTCATTTAAAGCGGATTTTAATGTAAAACATCCGCATATAAAAAAAAATTATATACATCTCAACTGGCAAAAAAAAAACAACCAAAAAACCCCCCAAAAAACCTGACCAACAAGGATATTAGGATGAGATTTATATTTCTAAAGTAATAGTATAATGTGACATTAAGACCTCGTTGGCCATCACTATGCTCCGTATACATTATTATTTATTTAGATTGTGATCACTACATCAAGAAAGGGAAAACCCCTGGATAGACTGAATACAGCGTTCTACTGCTTTAGAAGAAAAAAATCATGATGACAATTTATTTTTATAATTATTTATTTGACTTGTGGCGCCCGAGGAGAGGGCGATAGATATACTGACAATGTGATTGTTGCCTAGATTTATTATAAAAGTCTTAGAAATGTTTTTTTCCCGCTTGTTGTTTTGTATTCATAAAGGCCTGTGTACACTACCAACATTTTTACAACATTTCTCCAACATTCCTTGTTGCAACGCCGTGTTGGAAAAATGTTGCCAAGTGTATACAGAGAAAATAATGTTGTAAAAATGTTGGAGAATTGTAGGAAATTTGTTGCAAAAAGAATTGTCTGGTCAATTTTTTGTTGCAAGTTTTTGGTCGTGTTGTAAAAATGTGCACAGAGCAAAACCAGTTTTCCAACATTCTTACATCTAATTGATCATGTGATCTACCTGAAGTCATGTGACGAGCCGTAGATGGACAAAATGGCAGCCTCCTTTGAGATGGAACAGGAAGAACAGGAAGGGTTTTGGACCCAAGAAAGAACAGATAAACTGTGGCAGAAGCAGCCAAAACACATGTGCTCTCCTTGAATTCATCCATGATTTTCCCACCAAAAAATAATTTTCCGCTCTGTTTTTACAACAAACTTCCAACATATTCCCAACATTTTTGCAACAAATATCCAACACTCTTATAATAGTGTAGGCTACACAGGGCATGTTAAATGTTGTAAAAAATGTTGTAAAAATGTTACCAATGTACACGCTGCTTTACTCGTGTTCTGCTTGAAATAGCGGCGATAGAAATCAAAACAAAGCAAAAGTAGATAAAAAAAAAAGAGCCATGGCTACCGTTACCGGATCAAAATGTCGCTTGCTTGGTACCTGACGTCATGAAACGTGAACTCCCACTAAAACTTGTTAGATCTACATGGTAAGCATTTGTTTCCATCCACCGGAGCCAGGTGTTATGGCGTCATATGTGGATATGTATAGTCGGAAACCCAACATTACAAATATTGACCTAAACGTGTATTTTTTGTGTCAGAATGAAGTCAGTAAATTTCGATACCATGTGAATTTCACTTTCCTTGGTTTGTTTTGTAGGACTTTGAATCTGCTGGAAGACAATGGACTCGCCAACTATGTTTTCTAGATTCTGACGGTGATGGTTTAACTAATGGTCAAGAATTAGGCGACCCTAGCTGTGAGTGGTCACAAGGGGAGCCGGTGTATTCTCAAGCACTAGGGCACCCAGGTAAGTAAACCCACACACTTCCCATCGTTGTATATAGTACGTAAAATTTGTCTACACCATCTAATAATTTTTGCCCCCCTTTTTTAAATGACCCCCCCCCCCCAACAACAACAGACTCGAGTTTAAATTGCATCGATTACCATTTTTGACAAAATATGTAACACTTTTATTAAACATTAGCTTATTTTGACAAGAATCTACACCGGTGTCGCGGATTGACTCGGTCGGTACCCAGTTTTACACGGGTATCATTTCATTTCATTTCCGTTTCCTGTCTTCCTTTTCTTTATAACGGCCAACAATTGATTTATCATGTTGCGGCATTGTTGCCTCACCTTTATTTTTATGGGCGTTTTCTCCGGGTCCTCCGGTTTCCTCGCACTGCTAAAGACCCCTATACGCGTAAGCGAATTGTTGAAATAAAATTAAAGCATGTCTTAGACCCGAAATGACCTAGTTTGTGTCGAGTGGACGTTAACTCTCTCTCTCTCATAACACGGTTGGAATTTTATAACTTACAATGCTGAGCCGAAACGCGACACACGGCAGCTAATACAGCTAGTCAGATGAAACAATGCAGGCTACTTTGAGTAATTTCATATAATGACGGAATGTAAATCAATCTATATATTCCAGTTCAATTACTAAATGCCATTGAAGCAATTTTATCTATATGCTGGTACTTGATAAGAGCTCGACATAAATCGAAGAACCACACGAAAAAAAAAGCCAGCTGTTGGCCAGCAAAGATAGAAAATAGTTTATGCAAATTAATCGGATATGTTAATGTGATTAATTTCCCATTAATGTGAACCAACACCGGACTTCCAGGTTAGCGAGCCGGGCTCTCGTACATCAGACAATTTACATCCGCGAGTTTGGCCTTGTTAGGTTCCCTCACTTTATTCGGGCACGGGGGGTTGGATGGCTGAATGTTTAGCGTGCGCGCGCTGTATCATAAAGCCTGTCATTGAGTCAACTGGCGTGGTTTCGGATCCCCTGTTGAACATGGCAAGGAGTAGGGTCGCCTGTCCGACCACGTGGGATTTCTCCGGGTCCTCCGGTTTCCTCCCTCTGCTTAAACCCCATACGCGCAAGCGAATTATTGAAAAAAATAATAAACCATGTTAGTCCCGAAATGACCTAGTTTGTGTCGAGTTGACGTTAAACCACATTTCTCTCTTTATATTCGGGCACAGTAATTCGTTTTAAAGACAGACTGTAAATAATAGTTTCTACAATACATCCTGATGTTTCTAGAGTGTGACAGTCTTACCAATTCATCAAAAACGACGCAAATTCTGGATTAAAATTACCCTCAAGCTAAGTACGAATGCAAACTTCTTTAAAGGGAGAATAACACCGCGGCTGGCTTGACAGGTCCAGATGTTTAAGTGTCCTACCTGTTGTGTAAATTATCCATTACATCCTATTTTATTTGTCGAGATGGTTCGAAAATATGTTTGAATCCAAGTTACCTTTGAAAGGCCTTTCAAATCATACAGTTGAATTTTTCCAATTTTTTCAATTAGGTGTGTTAAGATGAAATTTGTATCATCAATTAATTGAAATATTGTAAAAAAGTACAATTTGTTGATCAGAATAAAGTTTGGGACATATTATTCAGTTGCAACAAGAGTGGTATTGGGGCTTTAAAGCCCCCCCCCCCCAAGCAACATACCTGGAACAGCATACATAAAAGAAATGATTTTAAAAACAAAGAAGAAATCTAGTAACTGACTTTGTACACTTTAAACCGGTTTGTTGACTCATTGTATATCGACTATAAGTGGGGGCTATGTAGTAAGTAGTTGTTAAATGGTTGATAAGACATCTTAAAGTAATTGGTCCCAACTGCATCATGGGCTGCTTGATCACAGTTGTCGCACATTAAATGTCTGCGTTATCAAATATCGATCATGTGAATAAGTTTTATTACATTAAGCAATTGAAGTTATATTTGAAACAGGTTGCTTGTTTTAAAGTAAGATACTCACATGGGCCTGAGACAAACTATGATCTCGGGTGTCATTTTGGCGTATTTTTTGTGGTATGACCGAACGGATAACAAGCTTCTCCGATCATATTAGTGACCAACCATTTACCATTCACGCGGCCTTTTGTCGGAGAAGGGTCCGCAATTGGCAAAACTATCGAAAAACTTCGATATTTTTAGCGCCTAACGAAACGAAGATGAAAGTAAAAGTTTTGATTTTAGATTTGTTTTAATAACCGGATACCAGTTAGCCAACCTAGAGCCATGATCGCAGATCTTAAAGGACCTAAAGCGGTGGACACACTAGCCGAATGATTCGGCCGAATAGTTCGGCCGAATCAATCGGCGTCGAAATTCGCCTAGTGTGTCCACTGTCATTCGGCCGAATTTCTAATCGGCCGAATGATTCGCCCGAATCAAACATGTTTGATATATTCGGCCGAATATTTATTCGCCCGAATTATATTCGCCTGGTGTGTCCACTTCGCCGAAGCATTCGGCCGAATGTAGAATTCATTAGCCAATCAGCACTCCTTTCGAGAAATCACGTGATTGTTTGAAGACATAGACGCCGCCGTTTTTAATCATGTGACGTGAAAAGTGATGCAATCGACTGGTGAATCGGCCGAAACATTCGGCTGGTGTGTCCACCCATTCGGCCGAATAAAATTCGGCGCCGATTGATTCGCCCGAACGATTCGGCCGAATCATTCGGCTAGTGTGTCCACCGCTTAAGTCCGTAGCCTAACTCAAAATCCTCCAAAATCTTCCACATCGAAAACACGAATTTTTGGTCAATTGAATTCAACATTGATGATGTAAACTTACCGGGAAAAGATGAGCTTCCGATATCCGATATTTAAGATAAAATAATTTTTCTAACATTGGTACACGAGTCGTGTACCATAATGCGCTTCAGCCCTAGTTGTATTGAGAGACTCGAGGGACGAGCGAGGCTATACACATTGCATTGTATTACGCGGCATATGTAGACTGGAATGACCAGGCGCTAAAAATTTGCACTGGATTGAAACTAATTGGCTTATTTCGCCGAACATAAATGATTTGAAATTGGAGTAAAAAAGGAAACCATTTAATGTTTATCAGTTTGTATACATTCATATTACAGTATTATAAGCGTTGCGACCCACTTTTTTCAATTTCTAGGTCCCAAATGTTAGCGATTTAGCTCCTATAATCAATTTTAGGGGGCGGAGATGGCGGGCTGAGCCCGACACGCGACTGGCGCCACAGGAGCGAAATTTTTGCGGGAGGTCTGGGGGAGCTCCTCCGGGAAATTTTGAAAGCAGGGTGCCTGAAAACGCTATCTGAGACCATTTCTAAGCATTCTGCAGAGATGAACGTACCGAGAATAAACTGTCGTTTTTGAGGGAGAATAATCAATAACTATACAAATAAGGGATGGGGAATGTTCTTTGTTTCATCATAAAAATACGAATACGGTAAAAAGTAGTTATGAGGGCTTAGAGTGTAGGCGGACTGGTTATATATCGAAAGTTAAAAATATTAATTATTAAACTTTAAAAATATAAACAGTAAACAAACCACAGATGGTATGGACTGATTAATCAAAGAAATCCTCGAAATATAGGGATATAGGTAGGCTACTAAATTGCCGGTCAAGGATGAAAATGTGATGAATAATTTCTCAAGTGGCCACCAGCTCTGAGCATAAGCTGCTGAGGTCATAAAGAGATCATTCTCAGATCTGGGTTACATCAAAGACCGGACATTTTTGAACCAATGGGAAATATCTTCATCCTGAAAATAGGTCTCAAGTGTTGGGAGACGCTGACAGCGTACGTTGGGCGAAGTCATACACCACGTGCGCTACAGGCGCGCATTTAGCGGGGGTCTTGGTGTCTCCTCCGCAAAATTTTTTTAAAATTAGGATGCCTCAAAATGCTATTTGAGACCATTTCTGGGCATTGTATATCGACACGTTCGGAAATATAGGCTACATTTCCTGGGCTGAAAATAAGACTTTTGAAATTTTATCGATGCATTTTTCTGGGGGGAACGAGGCATATGAAATCCCCCCAGGCGAAAATCCAGGGGGACGCCCCCCTCCCGGGATCTGCGGCCATGCCTAGAGTGATCGTTATCCGCGTGGATGATCACTTGTGTTCTATAACTGGCTGGGCCTGGGACTATGCCCAAATTACCTGCTTCAAGGGGGGTTGGATGGCCGAATGGTTAGCACGCACGCTGTATCATAAAACCTGGCATTGAGTCAACTGGTTGTACGTGACAAGGAGTATAAGGGTCGCCGCCCACTGCTAAAGACCCCTACGCGCAAGCGAAGTATTGAAATAAAAATTGACTTGACTATATGTTAGTCCAGAAACGACCTAGTTTGTCTCGAGTAGACGTTAACCCCCCCCCCCCCTCTCTCTCTCTCTTTCCCTCTCACTCTCCCTCTCACTCTCTTTCTCTCTGCTTCAAATGGAACGAGGGCGCCACTAGACACCCACATTCAGGAAAGTCACAGGTTTTATTATACTTTACGGTCAAGTAACAGAGTATTTTTGTTTTCCTAATTTATACCAACAGTGTACAAAAATTATTAATGTATACCAACAATTTTTTTTTAAAAAAGTTTAGTTTTAGATACAACTACGAACAATGGATACATTGTCAAAAACAAAATTAAAATCAAATGATACAGTTTTCCTTTTAAAAGGTTAAACTTTAGAATCATCCTGCATACAAACATAGCAGAATATGAGATTGGGTAGGAAAATTGTGAAAATGACAAACTTTTCTTCTTTTAAAGGAGCTAAGTCTCTAACTCAACAATTTCCATTATATTCGAAATTAAACATGGATTATGATTAGATATTGATCTATTTTAATCTATGTTGGTGTGGTTATCTTGCCGTGAAACTATAAGATCCCAATATCAAATATTTAAGACACAATTAACATTTTATAATCAGTAGCCTACACTAATAAGAACATGAAGTGGAAGTGATTTGTTTTTCAAAACTTGAATATAATATAGTTAGTGCAGGGGGACTGCGCCACATATGATTTACATAAAGGACAAATATAACGACAAGACATCACACTCCGAAACAACAAATATTTAATTAAATAGATGTATAGTGAATGTATTGAGGGAACATATTACACTCGTACAAGAAAACGCACGAACAACCGAATACAAAGAAGCAAAGAAAATGTTGCATGCCTCAGCAGGCAGTTGTCTGCTAACTGAATGGTGTGACGTAAATACGTCGTTATGTTATCAATGACGTCAATAGAATATTATTAACAAAAAGGGCGATAATCAAGATTGAATAATGCTAAAAGCTATAAGTTTAAACAACCAATCAGAATTTTTAAGTTGTATAATTGCACAAAACATAATACAGACATTCATATTACATTAATATGTGCTTTTACAACTATTTTTGTCTATTGCAATGTTAAAAAAAATAGAGCCATGCGACCTATAAGGAGCCTCTATCACGCATCGAAAGTGTCAATAGGAGCAAAACACAATCAACATTACAAATATGGCGTAAATCCATCCACCAAGAGATTGTGGTGATTGTTAGTGTGTACATGTCTCAATTTGTTCCTTTTAAAACATGTTTGACATGATGGGCGGATACAGACTTGAATTATGCTAAAATTAATCCAAAATTAAAGATATGACTTACCTGTGTAAGTTAGCGTATCGAGTAGGTACATATATTGTACATATTAGACTTGTTGTTACGTCTTTGTTAATATGCTGTATACGCATGAATACTCATGCTCTATGATAGTGTAGCCTCCCTGTACAAATATAGATTGATTCAAACTACTGCATTTGAAACGCCCCGAATGAATTACGACAACAGATATTCCGTACAACATAGTGTCAACTGATAGAATCAATTCTTTAGATTATTTATTACTTTTGTAAATATATACACAAATAACACGTTTTTATGGTCTGAAACCTGGTTCTTCCGTGTTCTCCGGTTTCCACTCACTGTTAAAAAAAGTAAAGCAGAGTAAAGATGAATCATATTCGCTGTAGCCCAGTGATGTATTTATCCTCTCTTAATTTCTTTGGGGTCTATGTGGTTTAACGCGTGCACGTTTTGTCATTGAGTCAATGGCGTAGTTCAATTTCTCGCTTGTGCGTGACAATGTGTAGGCTCGCCTCTCCAACCTCGTGGGTTTTCTCTAGGTCCCCCTGTTTCCCCCCACTGCAAAAGAACCGTACGTTCAAGCGAAATAAAATACGTTAAATCATTTTGAACCCCAAAAGCAATATCCACATGGACAAAAATTTTGATTGCCGTTTTAAATTTATACGGTCTGGCTGGTCTGGGCTGTTCAGAGTTAGTTTTAAACTTTGAACCCAGTCACAATTTGAACCAAGTAACCTCAAAAACCTTATATAAGACATTACAGGCCATAGCCAATTGCAACGGATAAAAATTAATTAAAAATCCGCCATTTTGAAAGTAATTTTAGCGGCCATTTTGAATTTCGAAATTCATTTTTTAAGATAAAAATTCAACCAGATGACATCTAAAACTATGTGAAATACATTTCTACCATGTTGGATTTTCAATATTCATTTTTAAATCCATCGACATCGAAAAAATACAAAAAGACAAGGGGATTAATGATGTATATAACATGTGAGTCCAACGAAAGATCTGCATTAGCAGATTTAGCTCTTGAATAATTCACCTTTAATAGGTGTATGACAGACAATTGGATACTAATAACTGAACCGCAGACATCCTTAAATTAAAACCAAATTACACCCCATAATTTTGCATGAGAAGAAATATCCCTCCGCCACCCCCCCACCCTCCTCCCCCAAAAACATTTAGTTGTGGGAGGGGGGAGGGGGACCCCCCCCCCCCCCCTTGAACCTCCGGATAATATTGGGCTGTGTGGATGATTCGTAGCATATCTGACCCACGGTATATGTTCTACACTGGTAATCATTATGATTATAAGTTTTGCCTTATCTTGCGAGCGGGCACAAAATCTCAAGAGGAAACAGGAACTCAAAGCCTTGACGCAAAGTTCGTGTTCGCCATTGCGCCACACTCGCTTAGCCCCTGGTAGTATAACGACAAAATGGCAACCTTATATAATTGGGTTAAATGAACTTTCAGAACTTAATGATTGTGATGATTACTATTCCTGTTCTGGTTTTCATTACAGGTATTTGTCAACCAGTAGGATCACCAGCCTGCCAGCATCAACGATTGAGGTGCTAAATACTGAATGAAGTAATCTACTTATTGAATGGCTCTAACTGATTACATTGAATAGTGTTTGAATTAATGCAAAGTGTGTGTGTGGCAGTAAATAGTTGTACATGTATTTTCTAAACAAAATAACAAACGAAGAAATGTGTGTTTTTTATTTAAAATTGTTGAGAAGCCTCCCCTATAACCAGTAAAGATTAAACGAACTCCTTGGTATAGTAAAAAAAAAAAAAAAAAAAAAAATTAATGGTGTAAACCTTTCGGACAAGTGGTGTCCTTCTTCAGTAGTCCGAAACGTTACACCAATAAATTTGATTATTACTTACAAGGAATTCGTGTTATCTTTACCTTCTATTGGGGTTCTACTTAACATATTTGTCGTCTTCCTGAACCCCTTATGTACCGCTGAGCTCCCAGTTTAGATGTCCTCCTACCAGTGTCGGACTGGTGGGCCGAAGGTCCACTTGTCATACCTGTGACAAGGACCACGAGCAAATGGCCGGCGAAGCCCGCCTACGAGCGCTCGAGGGGGGTCTGGGGTGGTTCTGCCCCAAGAAAAATTTGAAAAATAGACAGCTTTTCTTTCCTTTCCTTTCCCTGTTCCCTCTCCTCCCCTCTTTTACTACCTTTTCTTTTTCTTACTTTTTTCTTTTTTTCTTTGATTAGGCCCATATTTTATTTTCGGCTTAGGCCCACTTGCCATTGGCAAGTTGGCAAGTGGGCCCAGTCCAGCACTGCCTCCTACTACTAGTCTCCAGCTATATGAAACCAACTTTACGAGAGTTGTCTTCCATTGCTTGTTTCACCTATATTTAAAATTAATTCCACGTTTTAGTCTCTTACTGTTCTCACGACCGCTATTCATTCAATCATCAAAACCAATTGTCCCTCAAGTCAACCAAGCCGAAAGCAAGCGGAAGCTCCCTGTTAGTTACCGCTTTTTGTCCCGTGCGCGTCGCATGGAAGTTATTTCTTTTAGGGAATCATGTTATTTTCTAATTTCTTCGGGGGAGAGAAAGAGAGAGAGGGGGAGATATTGGGGTTTAACGTCCACTCGACACAAACTAGGTCATTTCGGGACTAACATAATATGGTTTAATTTTATTTCAATAATTTGCTTGCGCGTAGGGGTCTTCAGCAGTGGGAGGAAACCGGAGGACCCGGAGAAAACCCACGAGGTTGGACAGGCGACCATATTCCTTGTCACGTACAACCGTTGATTCGAAACCACGCCAGTTAACTCAATGAGAGGCTTTATGATACAGCACGCACGTACTAACCATTCGGCCGTCTCCCCCCTCCCCCGCATTCTTCCGAAGGTGAGGGATAAACGTTAAGGATCAGAAGGTGTTAATGATGGTTCGAGGTAATTTGAACCTAAGTTGAGCCCGACATTACCGCCGTTAATATAGAGATATATAGCGATGTACATTTGTTTTGATAAACTTCAAATATTTGTTCTTAAAAAATTAATCAACTTAGGAAATATGTGTGAAAAGTTTTAAAAGTTAGGGTTAGGGTTAAAAAAAGACTCATTAATATGCGGCGGTCATGTCGGACTCAATTTGGGTCCAATTTACCTCCGATCAATAATGATATTTAACTCGATTCTCACACATGAACCGAGCCAAACTTGGAACTAATAGGACCCGGAGCATAGCGTAACAGAGAGACCTGCCTAATATCAACATTAATGGGATATAAATCCGTCCGTTTTATTGTAAAAAGGAAATAGTATCCAGTGAATATATAAAAAACATTAATCCATTTTCAAACTTGCTTCTTTTATTTCAATGTTTATACTCTTTTTCGGGAATATCTACACGTGGTAATCTCTCGATTACATGGAATATAGGTGGTGTTTATTCATTTCAAACAACATTTTGATTAGAACCGTATCCACACAATGAGCTGGAAACCCTTTAAGTACTGGAACAATACCATTTTGTCTGTTATGAAATACATTATTAAAGTGAACATAACTTTCCACGGAGTCAAACTGATATTTGATACCGTCTATCCACGATTTGTCTTTCCTTGATAAGTTAGTATTGTTAAAATTAACATTACCCTCCCTGTTTGTCCGTTGTGGAAATTGAGCAGGAGTGACTTTATACGGATCGTCTGCCTTTATAGAACTGGTAGAGTTGTTTACGCCTGAACTAACATGAAGGCACTGTCTTAACGACGTCGCACTCTTTTTACCGTGTGGACCATTTGCTCTCATCTGAGTTCGGGTGAAACGTTTTCGTCTCCTTGTTACGTTTTTTGTATCCCGATGTTGTACACTATTTGCTGATTCGGAGAGTCTTAAATTTACTTTGTTGGATGATAGTAGTTTCTTTACGTTATCGTTATCTTTTCTGGGCGCTGCTCCTGGTCCCTTACTTTCCCCATGTCTTTCGTACTCAAACCCCCTGGTACTAGAACTTTCAATAGAGGGTATCTCTGGTGTTGTCCTGGGCCTGGAAGACTTTACCTGCGATATAGAACAGTATTTGGGCTGAAATACAGCGTTAGCTGGGACTGGGTGACCTCTGACCAGGAAATGGTGATTTCGCGAGTCGGGCAGCGAATTTGTTTGATGTATTTTATCCAATTGTTTCATATCGTATTCATTTCTTTTGAAATTCTCCATTACAGGAAACGTGCTTTTGACACCAGGAACACGACGTCCTTTAACATTCAACCGTTCTATAGCCAGTAACATCTTTATTCTTTTCAATTCTGGATTATTTTATATTTTCTTCTTTTTTCCTTTTTTTTTTGGTTACACCCAAAGGTTTGGTATAAATGTATTTATTTTATTTCATTATTTTTTCTTATCCAAATTCCTTGAAGAAAAGAAAACAAAAATTTAAATTTCAGCTATACAACGATGTTTTTGCATGTCGGGTAACAAAAAAATGAAACAATAATTGGCTTGGATTATAAAGTCCTTTCCCCCCCCCCCCCAACAAGTACCGGAACTAAGGGGGGCAAAGTGGGACAAATGTCCCGGGCCCCCCACAATTTTGAGTCATACTTTTTTTTATCCCGGACCGAGCCAACCAGTACCGGGGCAGAGTGGACGGTATTGGGGCCCTGGGCAGTAATGGATATTGGGGGCCCCGGGACTGGTAGGTACCAGTAGATTTTCGAGAGCCCAGAGATCGGTTAGGTCCTTAAATTAACCAAATTACATAACTAAGTGGTTCTACCAATCAAAAGGTCCTTACCAGTTTCGGGGACCCCATCCTGCGATGTGATTGCTGGGACCCAACCTATTCCGGGAAATTAACGTAATCATAGTATAGTAGTTCAAACAAATGTATAATCTGAACATGTTTCCTGCCTAAATTTTACGTCTTTTTTATCTTCGTCTACAAAATTGTTTGAATTCTCTTCACTGTTGATAGTTTCGTGCGTACCGTCAAAAAATACATGGGGAAATGGGCAAAACATCCTTCACATTGCCTTGGTATATTATGGAACTCGCATTTTCAGCTCATTGGGCCGAAGATGTAAGGAGAGTGAACATTTTTTTAGTTGTCTTAATTGAAATTAATTCTAATTTTAAAAACAAATTCACGGAGGAAAACACCACAGGCACTCAAGGGGGTGGAGTACATACTAATACGATCCGCGGTCAGTACGAACAATTTGAACAAACAACAATGGGGCCCCACACAGTTGGTATGTCCCGGGCCCCCGACAAGTTTAATCCGGCCCTGCCCCAACACCTACCAGCGAAGTTTTGCAAAGCCAATTTACAAATCGTTACATACTGCAATGACCTTCTTTCGACACTTTCAAGGAAAATTGAGCTCGAGGCCATGCCTGGTTTTGTTTTATTGAACGGGCTAATGATAACATTATTTGGTCTTTAAAAACTATTTAGAAATATCGATAAAATCGTAAAATACACTTATAAATACACAGTAATTGTATTATTACCAATATGTTAGCCAGCGGTTGCATTAACCAGCAGTTACCAGGCAAGATAAGTCCACATGTTGCAAGAGATAGATAAAAATAGAGCAAGCTAAAAACAATCAAGGGTCATAATTCGGGAAGTTACAGTCTGATATGTACGACTATCGAGAGTTTCAGTCGGATTAAAATTGTGTCCTCTGAAGCGTCTACAACCCTTGATTGGTATAACATTTTGCGTACGAGGGCTGGCCATTTTGTACGCCAGTTTTGGTCTTCCTTAATTCAGGAAGTTATGGTCTGAAGTGCGCGAATATCGAAAGGGACTGGGGTCGTTGGGATATAAAGATAGTTTTTGAGTTTCATCAAAATCGGATAACAATTGTGACGTCTAGAGGGCCCACAGCCTTCGTTTTACAACATACTTGACGTTGTAGACATTTTGAGTACAAGAAGCGGCCATTTTGTCCATCAGTTTCGGTCCGATTTTCATGAGAATCAAACACAACCGACAAGATGATGTAACGTTTTGTTTTTTAAATCGAATAATTATTGTGACCTCTAGAGGGACCACAAGCAAAAAATGCGATTTTTTGAACAATCAGTGTCATAATCCAGGGAGTATCGTTCGGACATGCTGAATTATCGAATGGAAACCAAGATCTTTGTGATATAACATTTAATTTCAAGTTTCATCAAAATAGGATCAAAATTGTCGCCGTGAGGGGGTCGATTACATTGATATACCATATTTTTACATTATTTGCGTACCTGGGACAGCTATTTTGTCCAGCAGTTTTGGTCTAATTTTCGCGAAATTAAAATTCAATCACCATTATGGTGTAACGGTGATATGTTCAAACGAGTAATTACATCGAATCAAAAAAGTGACCTTTAGAGGAACCACAAGCTAAAAAGACGAGTTTGTATACAATCTAGGGTCGTAATTCCTTACAATTCGACAGGAACCAAGATCTTTGAACATGCATTTCAAGAATACCAATTTTTTTTTACACTATTTGCGTACGAAGTGCGTGCGATTTTCACGAAAAAAGAACTCGGCCGACATGACTGTATAATGGTTATATTACTGTGTAACAATTTTTCAAACCAGAATATAATATTGTGACCTCTAACTAAGGGGACCGCAAGCTAAAAACACGACATTTCGTGCAATCAGGGGCCATAATTATTCAGCGAGTTACGATCCGATATCGAAAGGAACCGAAATCTTTGCGTTAAAAAAACATGCATTTCAATTTCAAGCAAAAGATAAAAGATATGAGATTCGTTTGACAATCACACCCATTGTCGCTTGGGATCAACATTACGCACTTAATCGCAAAATACTGTCCATGTGCCATGCCACTACCGTACCCTACCCTCGACCTTAAAACATTATTCTCACATTTGCGAAAACTTTTGCATCATAATTTACTGTAATTCTGAAAAAGATAATCGCATTATTGTAGTACGTACCTTTGGCAACCATATTAAGATGCATCGTCTGACGATTATGACATCACGCCTAAGAGACAATTAGAATAACGTCATAAGGCGCATGCCAAAACATCATCAATATATAAATAATGTTAGAGTTGGTAGACCCATGGCGTAAAAATAATAAATATTCTAAATAACATGCGCGTAAAGGTAGCTAAAAACATTAAACATTCTTTTTGACAGTTGGATCAGATAACGTATACAATATACTGTAATATAATAGTACTAATCAAACTAACAAAAAGAAATGTTTCAACGCGTCAATAAGCAAACCCCCTAGCTAGAATAATCAAACAACCAGCATAATATTAAGGTTATAGGCATAGGCCTATGACTAATTCGTTGGTGCATTTCAATATTATGGGAAGGCCCCGATTCGTTTAGTCATTACGTGAAATGGTTGATTACACAGATTGTCTCTTGTGTAGAAGGCACAGGTACATGAGGACAGGAGCGCCCTTCTTAACTATGTGATTTTTTATTCAAAATTTTTAATCGTCTTTATTTTTCTTTTCATTTGGTGTTCAATCATATAATATTTACTATCAAACCTGTTCGTTAAAAAAACCCCGAAAAACCCCAACAATTTAAAGTGTTTTCACCAGACGTTCTGATATTTGGTATTTAAATTGGTAGGCTACCTAGTTTAACGTGGTTCCTTGTGCATCTGACCTCAGCGAAAAACAATCCGAATGTATTTTATAACAGACGACAATTGATTTACCATGTTTCTTCACCTTATGTGTGATATATTGTATTTTTTTTTATAAAAATTTAATAAAATGAAATGGGGTTTAACGTCCTTATGTTTTTCTCCGAACTAGGCTCATGAAGCGGGCATACGCCAGTGTGTTATGAGGGGAATTTTGACCTGACAGCGGCACCTCGACCTACTCTTATATCGAATTCCAACTGTCAAGGGATCTTTTACGTGTACACGGGACCTCGGTTTTTCGTCTCACCCGAACGACTAGACAGCAGCAGCTGTCCTTATCAGGCCCTCCGTTTTTATTTAAATAAAAGACCACATTTCATCACCTGTAGAACCTGTGCTGTATTTCGTATTTATTTACATCTTCTTTTTGATTGATTATTATCGATATTTGGTATTGTGTTGTATATTATTTATGATAACCATTTAGTTTGCAAAACTAGCATAGAAACTGTCACTATTTAAACTTCAAAGGCAATAATCCACACGAAGAGAATGTATGTGAAAATTAGTTTGTAATATGTACAGTTGCCGAGAAATGGGCAATTTTGCATGGGTCACTGTTGACGCTAGTTTGCCTGTAAAAGAGTCAATTATTATTGGATTTTCATAAAAGTGACACCATTTGATGCGTAATGTCAATTTGAACTAGGTCAAACAAGTTTAACATTTTCAATGTCACCGGCAATGACGTAATTTGGGCAAACATTGTATTCATAGCCTTCAAAACCAGTAATTTATTCAAATAAGTCGTATTTGTTATTTGTTTAAAATTTTGATATTTGATTCCAATTAACTAATAGAATGAACCCATTCGATCATATAGATATCACAAAATGGTTTCTAACTTGATAAGTTGTGGAGAAATAGACGATTTCAACAGGTAACTTTTTGAGGTATTTGGTCCATAAAAGAGTCAATTATTATTCGATTTTTTTTATAAAAATTTCACTGTGTGATACCTAATGCCATTAATTTACGATTTCATACAAGTATTTTAACACTACTACTGTCACCGGAAGTAACGTCATTTAGGCCCGAAGCCAGAAACCAAAATTTAGCCGACATAGGGGGGAGAGGAAGATAAATTTCCGACGACAAAAAATCAATGAACGAAGGTCATCGCCGACTGCCGAAAGCAGGAGGAGGGGAGAGCACGAAAAGCTGAGAGAGCGAATTTAGGCCTCTATGACATGCAAGTGGCGAATGTTTCCAGCCGACATTAACTATCTCTCGGCCGAATTTTAGAGGATATGTCGTACTAAAACTCTCTCCTGGCGAAAATGCGAGATAGCTAACCAGCGTTTTTTTTCCGACGCAGACAGAAATATTCCGACAGGAACGGCCATGGGGGGGGGGGGCGGCTCCCCCCCATAGGCGTAGGAGCTGGATGACAGTTAGGGGGGGGGGCAGAACCGTATATGCCCGAAAAATTTTCGGGTTTAAAGACAGCAACGACCTTGTTCCCCCCCCCCCCCAAGCAAATTTTGGAATATTTGACGGCTGCAAACACGTTTTTCTGCTATTGCAACCGGTGAACAAAGTAACTTCGAAGTGTTCTAATATAGCCTAATTAAGGTGGTTGACTCGAATTCCAATCAATCGTTTACAGTCTTTGAAGACGGGACCGTTAGCGGAAAATTTTGAAAATTTAACTGTAGCAAACTCGTTTTCCTGCTATTTCAGCCGATGAACAAAGCAACTCCAAAGTGATCGAATATAACCTTGTTAAGGTGGCTTACTCGAATTGTAATCAATCGTTTACAGTCTACGAAGAAGGGACCTTTAGGAGGAAATTTTGAAAATGTAACTGCTGCAAACGCGATTTCCTGCTATTCCAGTCTGTGAATACAGCAACTTCAATTTGGTCCAGTATAGCCTGTATGGCTGACCCGAATTCCAAACTACAAATCAATCGTCGCGCGTTATGGAAAGTTTAATCACCGAAATGCGTTTTCTGCTATCCAGCCCGTGTTAACAACTCCAAACATATTCAATGGTTTTGTAACCGAAATTCTACTCTGAACTCCAACCATCCAATCAGACTGTTGCATCTGTATTCACAAGTATTAATCGATGCCCGAAAAATGTCGCACAAAGTCGAGTGGCTCCAGCCAAAATGTTTAATCCATAGTCAACTCAGTACAAATTCGTTATATTCAATTACAAGAAAAATAAAATTAGTGTTTTATTAGGGCTCGATGACAGTTATGGAAGCAAAACTAGAAATGCCCGAAAATTTCGGGTTTATGGACAGCGGCGCCGGTTTTCTTTGAGGGGCGAATGACCCCCAAGAAAATTTTTGATTATTTGACGGTCGCCAACGCGTTTTACTGCTAGTTTTCTCTGCCGTTTTCTGGCTCGATGCCCGTTTTTCGGGGAATACCTATTTTCGGGCAATACCGTTTTTTTTGGCACACCTATTAAAGGAAGCTTCGGACTTTTTTTCGGGCATGCAGTGGACAAAAAAAAGACGAGAAAATAATTTTCGGGCAGTTTGGATCTCATAGAAATAAGTTAGTTATATATTTTTTCTCTAAACGTTAATAGAAAAAAGAGGTGGTCGAATTTTTCATTGCCCGAAAATAAATTTTTAGGGGGGCATATGCCCCCCCCCCTGCCCCCCCGTCTCCTACGCCTATGACCCCCCCCCCAGCCCCCACTAGCCTCGGGCCTGTAGTTAGAAAAAGATTGTTAAAAGTCTAGTATTACGAGACCCGTAATAAATGAACAAGCGGTTGACATTCAAGATGTACCCAAATTTTACAAGATATGGAAAGATGAACTGGGAAAATCGGCAGGACCCAACCTCTCACAGTCTCAATATGCTTCACATTGAAGTGAAAAACCAAATCAATTAAAAAATATAACCTCTATCTCGTTCAGAAGGTTTTAGGAAAAGGGGAGTAACTCAGGAACGAAAGGTTGGGTAACGCGTAATAGGCTATGTCGGTCGGACAGGGGGCGACGACATAATACGTTCACATGAAATGAAAAAGAGTTTCACGTCCTACTGTTCTGAGGGAAATGTTTCCCAGTCAGCGGCACTACGACCTACTCTTATATCATATTCCAACTGTCAAGTCATTTTTTACGTGCATGTACAGACAGGACCTCGGTTTTTCGTCCCATCCAAACGACTAAACAGCTGTCCTTGTCAGACTTCACATGAAATGTGGGCGTATAAAAATAGAGATATGGCAAATTATACAGAATATACACAATATGATGAACAGTTTTAGATACGCTAATAAGAAAACAGATTCGCCTCAAAACTTCTCCGCGCTATATAATATGTGGTTGTTAAGACACAATTCCCAAACAAGATTCATAGCGTGTCTCATCGGATCGGCCCCTGATTTATGTCGGGTCATAATGTCCTAATATAATTGGGTCTATTTTATGAACAAGGAATATCTGATTATAAAATAAAGATCAATATTTCGTAATTGTCGAACCCATATCTGCTTGGTCATGTGTATTAATTGCTTTTAAATACTGTAACTGTATTTGTAAGTAGAAAATAATAATTCCGTACAGATAACAAATTAATACCCTGGAGAAAAGATTAAAGCACAGGTATTTTTGACTACATAATCCCACTCAACGTTCAGATTATATTAATCCCCTAGTCTCTAATCTTAGCTAATAGATCTAACAAATGTAAACATGACTTAAATCTTTAAGCTTTGTGTTGTAGGTATGCACACGTATCAGTTGGATGAACCCGCTTTCACTACACGGACGTCGTTCTATTTGAGCACGAACCATAAAAATCATAAAAACTAAGGATTGCAAGAAATGTGTTAGCCGATCGAATAGAACTAATTTCATTGTAAGTATGACTGTACCATACACCGTAGACACATAATACGAATCCAGGGGCCTGTTTCACGAAATTTTAACTAAGATAAAATCCAAATTTTAGTAATTTGATTGGATAATATTAGATTGATGTTAGTGCCTAACCTAGTTACTTCAAGTAACGTATATTGTATCGGCTATGCTCACGACTACGTTACTGGCGACCAAAGAAAAATCACGGTGAAAAAAAGACAGTAAGGGTTCCAAAATAGCCTGAGAACCGAGGTGGGGTAAAGCCTTATTTTCATACTAGTTGTCAATAGAAGCGGACAATAACGTAGTAGAGAGCAAAGCCGATACAATTTACGTTATTGCAGAATTTGAAGTATTTTTAAAATTTAAATCTTATCTTTAGTTAGGATTTCGATAAACATGACCCATATTTGAATCTTTTTTAAAATATGTTTGGGGGTTTTTGTCTTGTTTCGGAGGGGTGGGGTAAAAGGGTGCAATATTTAAACCCCAAACTCTCACCCAATTCCTTATTGGATGCCATAAAACTAGTAAATAATACTTTTCATAAAACTTTAATACAGCCTGCTCAGATGGATCCTGACACTTTCAATGATTATTTTATCAATGTTGCAAACAACTTACTGAACAATGTCCCAATTTCGTTAAGCAAAAATGATTCCAATAGTAAATCTTATTTTATAAATAATCAAATTTCATTTTTGTACTCCTATATGTAAAATACCATTTATTTCTAATGGTGATGTATACACATATCTTTCAAATTTAGATACATCAAAATCTGTAGGAATTGATGGTGTTAGCTCGTTTTTTTTTTCTCAAAACCGGATTCCCCATTTTAAATACCTCTCTTACATATATATATTTAACCTTTACATTGAAAAGAACATATTTCCTGGCATTTTAAAACAGGCAAAGGTACTACTATTCTTCAAATCAGGTGATACAAGCCTAACAGGTAATTATAGGCCAATATCTATTTTGCAAACTCTCTCTAAACCCCTTGAAAAACATATAAATTTAAATATAACTAATTATTTAAATACAAATAATATTGTATTTTTAAATCAGTCTGGCTTCCGTTCAAATACCTCCTGTCATACAGTCCTTATTAATATCACTGAAAATGTTTATAACGCTCTAAATAATAATATGCTAACGGGATTAATATTTTTTGCTTCCAGAAAAACTTTTGACATGGTAAATCATAATCTTCTTCTACAAAAGCTTCAGCTAAATATTTTTTTCTGAAAATTTACACTAATTATTGAAAAAATACCTTGTCCTTAATAATAGAAAACAGTTTATATCAAATGGACAAAATAAATCTTCATTTCTAAGTATAATTTCCGGTGTGCCCCAAGGATCTATTCTTGGACCTTTACTTTTTAATCTCTTTATGAATGATTTACCGTTTTCTCTTTCTGTAAATTCCGATCTGTTTCCAGATGACACCACCGTGTATACCTCTTCCCTGCGTATAACATCTCTTAATAATAAACTCCAAATTGAAACCAATAGAATAATACAATGGTGTCAAAATAATGCTATGATTATCAATGAATCAAAAACTAAATCAATGTTAATAGCTACAAACTATCAACTTAAAAATCCATTAAATAAACTTGACATTCAAATAATAATAATCAAATTGAAAATGTTTCTGTATTTAAACTCTTAGGTGTAATCATTGATAGAAATTTTTCTTGGAATAAACATACTGAATACATTTGTAAAACACTAAATATAAAATTGTATCAACTTAAAAAGATAAAATCACTTCTTCCGTCAAACTTGTTAAATTTATTCTATTTTGGCCATTTTCAGTCACGTCTAGATTATATTGCTCCACCATCTGGGATACCTGTAGTAAAACATCTTTTAATAACTTACAGCGTGTGTGCAAAAATTGGCTTTTAGATTAATTAATGATAAACCACTACCGAAAAATTCAACCTTATCTACTTATGAAACCTTGGCTAAATCACTAAATATTTTAACCATTCAAAATATTAATCTTCGATTTAATATTCCTCATCCTAATAAATTAATATATAAAAATAGCTTAAAATACATTGGACCTTGTCTCATAACCTACCTACCTCAATTAAAAACACACTGTATTATCAAACTTTTAAAGATACATTCCTAACCTTAGTAAACCTTATGTACATTATTTTTTTAATTCATGATAGAGAAGGTGGTTAACCATACTGCAATTTTATTTTAATATTTTAATTTTAATTTGTTATCCCTTTATTTGATCTCATTGTTGTTACGTTTCAATGCCGAATTGTAAAAAGGCCTGGCCTAATTTCTTACCATAATAAAAATATTATTATTATTATTGCATGGCTATGAAGTTAAGCTATAGACACTATTTTATTTACATGATAAGCCCACGATCAACTCTCTAGAATCGGGTGGTCGAGATACTGAATAGATTAAAACACCCGTGTCAGTAATTTAACGTTAAACTGGATAACCGAGACTATGTTCATTACCTTTTCTTTTTCAGTGTTACGTGACAGTCGAGACTATCTCGCCAAAACTTCAAATGATAACGTTGCTGAGAAAAAGGTAATTTGAATGAAATGTTAACCATTCATTTTTCATTATATATTTTAAACTAATATGAACGGCGAGTTCGTTTTCTAAACCTTACATCAAAATAAAAACCCTCTTTAAACCCCACGAACGAATGAACCAAAGAATCCAAATTCATTGTCGATTACAGGCCAGTCGTTCGGATAGTACGGAAATATTAGCGTGGATTTTTGGGAGTGGATTTCGAAAACAGCGTATATCGCAACGGCACTGTCTCGGCAAAATTTCCCTCATAGCACACTGTATGGCGTATACCCGTTTTTATTAGCCCAGTAGGAGCAAAACAGTAGGATGTTAAACTGATTTCATTTCATCGAATACAAAGTCTAACGTGATCTTAGTACAGCCCAATCGCCTCCAAAATGAGGCCATACTCGACTGAGTTTAATTATGGTTAAAGGGAAATATGATCGCTCGCTTATACATCTGTTACCTGTTATATTACATATATACTTGACTATTGATCTATAGTACAAGTGGTTGAAAAGTAAAACAAACAGACGATTGTGATAAAAAAGGGGAGACGTATCATGCCACCGACCTTCTCTTTTGTATGTTCAGTATTCATGGCACGCACTGTCGTTATAAATCGCCATCTTTTTATGTTACTCTACAAATTGAAATTGAATATCTTACAAATTGTCCCCATATATGTAAATCTCAATTATTTACGGCTTCAATATTTATGTTCAGTGTAAATCTCAAATATTATTTACGGCTTCAATATTTATGTTCAGTGTCTTTTGGTAATAATTTTTGCGAATTAATAAAACACGTATTACTTGTGGTATAAACCAAATTTAGTCAGCTTATTTGAATGGGATTGGGGAAGATGCGCAGCCTTTGTTAAAAAAAATACGCTCCCCAAGTTAGAATGAACAAAAGGGGTAGATTTGTTTGAATTCTTTAGTCGTTCAGAGGGGACGGAAAATTGGTGTTGGCCACATGTAAATAAACTTCTGGAAGTTAGAATTCGATATAAATCTATGCCGTAGCGCCGCTGTCCGGGCAAACTTTGCCTCATAGAATACTGCATAGGTGAATGCTCGTCTTAATTATCCCAGTAAGAGCAAAACAGTGGGTGGTTAAATCCCATTTCATTTCGTGTTTCATTTTTATTTATTTGAATTCTTGCAGGCATAATACTGAGTAGAGTCCAGAAAGAACAAGGCTAGTACGGGAACATGCTTTAAACTGTTATTATGAACCGTTGATGTGCCTCTCCATTATTGTGTAAATTATGTAGACCATGTAGGTCATTTCAAAAACATGAATACCAAGACGAATAACGCTCTTATGACACGCCGTCAAAGGAAAAGACGGAAAAACTTTGAAGACCGTAAACCAAGCTATACCGGTGAACTTTTAAACGCTTCTGTTTACCCTTCCGGTGTTCGTACAAAAACTTTAGAACAATTACAGCAGAACTACGGTGCGCCATGTTTGTCAGACTTCATCCGCGACGAGGAAAATAATATTCCATCAATACGAAGTGAAGCTAATACTAGAGCCAAGAGCTTTGGTAGAGGCGTCTACAATTTAAAACATATGGACTCTAGTGCCCGTGAACCACCTAATTCCAGCAGAAGTGAAAAGAGAGAAATGAAAAAGACGATGTGGTTGACGACA
Organism: Patella pellucida; assembly: GCA_917208275.1. Taxonomy (NCBI): domain Eukaryota; kingdom Metazoa; phylum Mollusca; class Gastropoda; family Patellidae; genus Patella; species Patella pellucida. The sequence goes on from OU795036.1 coordinate 78,033,398, forward strand.
GAACACAAATGCACAATTCCTGACGTCAGAGACACCGTGTACATTAATACGTTTTGTCCAGAGGAACGACCAACACGTTACAAAGAAATTACACTGCCTAGAATAAGTAAAGAACGTCCATGGACTGTGAATGAAGGTGCCCAAACAAACAGGTCAATAACTACATTATCTCACGAACCAAGAAGAAGTGACCGGGCAGGATACCATGACAGAAGCAATGGATGGGTGGGTTCATCTTCCCCTACCAGACACCCGAACATTGGCGGAATGTCAAACCCTTTACCATTTTGTGATATTAAGCGAATTCCGATAGTTGATAGAATGAAATACACATCAGATATTTATAATAGCAATTATCTGGCATCACCTCGTAACACTAAAAGGCCTTTAAGAGCAGAACAGGGCAAATATCGACCCTTTTCGACGATTTCTGTCAAAATACCACATGTTTATAGAGAAACGTCTAATTCTCCCAAAATGTTTGTATCCGTAGGCCAGTATATGAGATACGTAGAGACAAAAGCTCTACAGGTGAAAGTGAATAAGACACTTACAACTCCGACATCTAGTCCACAACATCAACGATTTAATACGGCCTTATCCCGATATCATGATCCAGATAATCAAGCCGTGCAATTCGTAATGAACGTTAATCGACCACCGTCATCGAAAACAGGGACGCTAGTTTTAGGCAGTGCGTCAACGTCTAATTCAAAAAGTCCCGTGCTTAATAATAAAAGCACGTGTGAAAAATGTACAGTTCCAAGTTCTACAACTAGTGCAAGTCAAGAGAGAGGTGGTGAATTCCATAGTAGTGGTAATACTGACTTGAGTTAAAGTTTATTATGCAAGAGCTAAATCTTTCAATGTACATTGTAAACCTTTCGTTTGGCATCAAATATTATATAAATCATCAATTAGATATCATGCACATGCAAAGACCACAATACAACTCTCAAGACATTAGATGGTTTTGATTTTCAATGGATTTAAACATCACTGGCAGTTAATACTCTAATTAAAAAATGAATAATCGAGATTTTGTTATTATCGTAACGATGGTAATAGTGTCCATTTAGAGTACACTTTTCTTCGAACGACCATAACTTCGCTCAGAATAAAGTAATTTGACTGAAATCTTCAATATATTCACTTTTCAACTCAATTGTAAGTGCAGGAGGACCGCACTACACGCAAAACAAAAATATACAAGATAAATAGACATTGCAAATAATAAACATTTATTAAATCAAGTGAATGGATCCGGCCGTAAGCGTCCACTGCGCTGTACAGTCCAGGGCCTCTTGTGGTACAGGCTTCACTAAAATGATTTACAAAAAAGACGTAACAAAAATAATGCGACCAATCTTGACAGAGGTCGTCTCATCCACAGTTTCGACATTTAAATTTTATTCAACATTTATGTTGTTATCTTACCGCTTACCGTGAAAAGATAGACGTCTGGGGCCGTATTTATAAAAATTCTTAGAGTTTTCTTAACTTTTACTTTAAGACTTCCTAAAACAACATTTAGTTAAAAGTTACTCTCTAGAAATATTTATGAAGGGTCTTAGAGTTACTTTTAACTAAATGTAAGACTTGGGTACTAACCAAACTAAATCTGTCACAAAAAGAATCCCACCCATGTCCATTCGATATCTCCTTATCAACTCGTCATTGTTGTACTCAACTAAAAAATTTCTGCTTGTTTTAAACTCTCTTAGGCGGCGTACACGGACGGCCATGTTAACCAAGATAAGAGTACTTGTAACAAGTTGAGAGTGCTACAGGAGGACTCCTAAATATGTGTCATAGTTAGGAGTAATTCTTAAAGTAAAATGTTTTATAAATAGTTCTAAGGGAAATCTACAAAGTTAGGAGTAATTTTTGACAGTTAAGAGTTGGTTTTAACTCTTAGAATGTTTATAAATACCGCCCCTGATATCCAATATTTAAGACAAAATGAAAATTTTAAAATTGGCACACGAATGCTTTCGAGAGCCATTTGGTATAACTGCCATTCAATTTGGACTCATCGCGTATTTCGCCGAACATAACTGATTAGAAATGACAGTAAAACAGAAACGATTGAATGTGAATCAGTTTATATACAATAACAGAACACAATTTTTATGGGAAACAATCACTGGTTTTATTATAGAAGCACCATGCTTTAACAAGTATCCCCTTGTCGTTATCAAGCACTATAACGACTAGACAGGGTTTTTTTTTATTTCGAAAGATTGGGTAGATTTTTCCACTGATATTTGATTTAGATTGAAGAGATTATGATAAGTCAGTAAATCAATTCTAGCTTACTATGTCGAAAGTGCAGCAAAAAATCAGTTATATCTCTGCCGTAGAGCTGTATTCTGGGGTTTGAAGCTTGAAACACAATAAGAGACATTAAAAATACTTGTTAAAACTTGTGTTTCATGCGACTTTGACAATACCAGTTTCGTTAAAACAAGGAATAAATGTGTCACCAACATGTATATATAAAGTACACAAAAAGATAATAAATAAATGTATTTCGCCAAAAGTCTCTATTATCCTGTCTGTGGTAACATGTTCATACACCTGATAAATATGTACTGTGTTTAATGTGCTCAGGATTAAATGTGTCCAACATAAATGCTGCCTATTCCAATGAACAAAATTGACTCAGCTGTGTTTTATATATTTTGAAAGTAAAGATGTGTCGTTTAACGTCCACTCGACACAAACTAGGTCATTTCGGGATTAAAACATGGTTCAATTTTATTTCACCGTACGATAGCGGTGCTAACAAGAAGGGTATTTATTGTCAAAGAAATATCGTATCTGTTATTGAAGAGATTAACAAGAGGTATTGCACTCACATTTGTACAAAAATAAAGACGAACGATATTTAGACAGTGCTCTAGAATATGCAAATAGTACGTCTTCCGCAGATTCATTTTCTTCTATCATGGGAAGGTGATCAATCGAGCCTCTGTTATATAACCTGTGCATTGTTTGATGTTAGCTATTAGCCAATGAAACGGTCTGTTGCAGCGAATTTTTGGCGTGTTTTGCACGGAACCGTAGGACAGACAGAGAGTCGACTCACGTGCTACTTAGCCCCCCCCCCCCAACACACACACACCGGAACTGTGGGTATTATATTCCTACTAGAAAAAAACAACGCTGATTGGCTAATCAAATGTCTGACATCATAGGTCAAAAGCCGCTCCTAAGACCCCTGACGTGACCATCCACTACAACTGGTCGGATCTTCATGTAGGAAAGGCCATCGAAAGTATAAAGAAACGAAACGAAATATAGATGTGTATTTTAATCAGATTGTTGACGTGTTATCACTATCAGAATAGACAATTTACATAGAAAATCAAAAATAAAAGATAAATTCTTATCTACATGAGATATTCATGGGAGGAAACCTAAATAACTTGATTTCCACATTTTTAAATTTGAATTGTCAGAAGTTTGTTTTCATTGACGGAATTTCTACTATCTACCATCAGAAGCTGTCGATCTGCTGTTGACTTTCGACTTTCTACTCACGATTTTATACGGCAGAATTTGTCACAGGATTTCTCAGTTTTAGTAATTTGCAGTGCAGCTAACGATTTAGGGTCATTAATGTACAGAAATGCAAAGTCTAAAATCAGAGATCTTTTAAATCTCAACGACAGAATTTAAAATATGTTAAGCGTTGGTAAAACATACAAAAATACAGTATTAAATGAACAGTTAGAGAAATGAAATGAAATGAATGAAATGGGGTTTAACGTAATACGGTTCTGCACCTAACCTGGGCTAATTGAAGACGGGTCTACCCCATACAGTGTGCTATGAGGCGAATTTTTGGCCGGGCAGCAACTGAATTCCAACTGCCAAGGGATTTTTTACGTGCACGCCACGGGACCTCGGTTTTTCGTACCATCCGAACGACGAGAAAGCTGACCTTGCCAGGCCCTCCGTTCTGCACCCTGACAAGGAGAAACCACGCCTGGAAATCGAGATCAACTTTCTCGGCCAATGCAGGGACCGAACACCCCACCTCCAGGCCAGCGAGCCAGTGCCTTACCATCTTAGCCACGTGATCCCCAACACAGTGAGAGTAAACGTTCTTTATCAAAAATAAAATATGTGCACCGAGTAAAGGAGATTTAATAAAGACCTCAGTTCTCGACGACTGTCCTCTCCCGAATGACAGAAGATAAGGCAATATTAGGAGAAATGAAATGGGGTTTAACGTTCTATTATACTCTTCTGCTCCGAACGTGCTATATAACGAGGGAAATTTTGCCCGGAAAGCGGCACTACGAGTTACTCTTTGATCAAATTCCAACTGTATAGGGATCTTTTATGTGCACGCCAATATCATTGACAAGGAGAAACCCCGCCGAAAAATCTGTAGAAATATTGTCATACGACAAGGTTTTTAAATTAATAGTCAAGGAATAGAGAAATAAGATCGCTTAAACAAAATATGTATCTTTACAAATTATTCTCCATTGTCAGTAATAGCTATGGTATGAGTTCAAGGGTAGATTTTGTCTAAAACATGTGATTGAAAAATTAAGATTGCAAAATTTGGCTTAATTAACCAATCTCTATAATTATTTACATCATATTTGACCAATTAGATAATTGAAGATCCAAACCCCAAAGCTACAAAACTATCATATTGGGCGAACGTCAGGCAGCAGACAGGTTATGGAAGGGAAACGATGTGGCAATTTCTATTAGCGGACTCGCGCCAGCGAATGACTTTAGAATTGTAATTTATATTATGTATCCGGCTATGATATATAGAATGTAAGAACGAACTGTTGCATTGTTATACCTGGTAAGACAAACGTCTTAACTAACTGAGATGGATAGTAAGAAGTAAATACACAACGTGAAGGGGGAGCAAGGCAACAAGGGAAATACCAAGATATGTAGTACGACGATCGGTTTGGAATAGCCCGCTTTCAACGTCTGACAGAAAGAGCCATGGTGGTACAAATCTAGATGGACCTCTCTCAGCCAAGGCAGGGAATATCAGGAGATAGGCGTAGTGCAGCGCAAAACAACTAAAGAGTAATACAATAATTCCTAATGTCTTATAATAATTCGAAGAGTTTTAATTTGGATTAGGCGTCAGTAATTAATGGGCTCGATTAATAGATAATGGTGATAATGGGATTATATGATTCTTTCCCTGGCTTCTGTTTCTTTAGGCGACCGGCATAGGCGCAGGGGCGCGATGGCAGTTAGGGGGGCTCAAATCTTCGGGGATTTTTTTACTACTACATGGGGCGTCGATGGTGTAAAATATGAGTTGTCAATGGGAAATGGAGTTCAAATAATATTTAGATCAACATTCGTCCGGGTGTGCGGAATTCCTCGGGCCTCGCTCCAAAGAAGGAGCCATGGTGGCTCGGTAAGTAACCATTGACCAAGGGTTCGGGGATCAATTAAGCCACCATCGTGAGAGGCGACCCGACAAGGAAGCTCCTAGTAGCTTGGATCGAACTAAAACCGAGATCCCGTTTAATTAAAAGTTGATGAAATGTAAAATTTACCTCTTCATGAAACCAGTTGGTACAAAATCGCGGGACATTGAAACCTAATTTAATTTCGCTCCTAAACCCCGAAAATGGTAGGCCTATCCTTTTGAAAAGATTACAATAACAATCGTCTGGGGTAGACCACATGGTTTTGCTCACGATTCCGACGATGACTGCTTTACTTTTTTTGCGTAATTTCTCGATTATTCAAATTTTTATTACGGATCAATAGTAGCAATGATCTTTATGTTAAAATTATATTTGGAATGCCTTTACCCGGTTCTATCACTCACGTTTTACCATTGCCATTTAATTGTCGCTTCGTACCAGATTCTTACTGCGCCCGGAGATAGAGTTATTTCCCTTGCCAGACGGCTTTTCATACGTAAAGGTCGAAATGGTTGTAGCTGGTTATCAACATAAAATCAACATTTCTAATCATCCCCAATAATAAAGAAATTGGCATTTTGTCAACGTCTAAATATGTTTTACACATCTCCGTATAAAATCTAATATGTGAACAACTGATAAGAAAGATTATGGTTGAATCTTTTTTTCAATGATTCGTGTTGGTAGCTGTGCAGTCTAAACAGTAAGTAGCCAGACGTCACTTTGACTCAGATTAATGACAAAATGTCAGTCATTGACTTCTTGTCATTGATATTGAACAATGCAGTATATAAATTAGCTAAAGAATACCTATTATAAGATATATATAGCAGAGTATACTCGTACTTTTGTTGCTTAGTATTAATGATAAATCGAATAGACTGTGTAACCATAACATGGTCAATAAACGAATAACCCTTACCTATCTATATTATTGTTGTGGACCTCTGACATTTAGTTTTTATTTAGTATTTATCGGTGCACTTAGTTAGGGAAATAAAAGGTAAGATAAATATATAATTTCCTTTAAACGGACAAAGCAGATACGTGAATGGCAGCATCGTTCTCCCTGACTGGGATTTAATATTATAAGCTTATTAATTAAATGAAATCGAATGTATTCTTTGAACCGCTGTACAATTTAAATAGGCTATTGTGAATGAACTCCTGCCATAGTGTATATACTAAAAAAAAAACCAGTGAATGTAAATTATTTGATAATCATCTTCTTGATGTTTAAACAGTAGTATCTTACATGAGCAATGTCGAAATTTCCTGATATATACAGTACCACTACTGGTACCTTTGATAATCCAAGTTTCTGATGAGGACCCGCCAGACCCGTCAATCCCCCACACGTGTCAAAAAATCAGTAGAAATATGATTTGGCAGCAGATTTCACATAACGGGTAATTTCAATTTTCAAGGGTAATTAAGATATGACACATTTAATTACAACACAAATATTTTATGCAATTAATCAATAATTTGAATAAGTACAAAAATATATAAACACATGAGCAATATGTAAAGTATAACCATTTAATTGATTAATCACATGTGCAACGAAAAACATTTAATAACTGATCACATATGCAAATAAAAACAAATTTTAAAAATGAACATATATGTCTTAAAAAAAAATATATATTAATATTATTTTTCAAATTGAATATATATACAGAAATAAATAATTGGCAAAAACACCAGCAGAAACTGTAAAAGTTGCATTGCATAATGTACAATTGGCATCAGCATCCAGTTTTCCTCTGAGAACGTCACAACGTACGGAAAATCTTTTCTCCAAGATTCCTAAATTTATTGAAAAATTTCTCTTTTTCGAAGGCGTTCCTGGTAATTCACAATCAGCGAGATATTTTGCCGTCTTGCAAAAAGTTCCAAGTAATGATTGATTCGAAATATATCCATTTTATGGTATTTGGTCTGTTTTAAGAATATTACATGTATGAAGAAAATCCCATTATAAATTCATGTGAAAGTGAAAATGTCAACCATTGATGCTGTGAATAGGTCGCTATTTGTTTACGTTTTTTAACATGCATTTTAAGGAATGTTGGAACACGTGTCAGTAATTATATCTACTTAATTAACCCTAAGCCTAAACTGTGTTGTTAACTATTTTGATAACAAATCCATTAATATTACGCCTTACAATAACCCTCAATCAACGACAACCAAAGGTCACAACCTTTCTTTGTTTTGGTAACGGAAAGATATATTTACGCAGTTCAATAGTTTTGGCAGGAAAACTGAAGATCCCTTTGTTCCAAAATGTTGTAGAAATCTGTTACCTTGATGTGGTAGAGTTGACAAGTCTGGAACCCACAAGATTTGGAATATTTGTGTCAGGTTATTCTGGATATTTCTGTCTTTATTTTTCATCAAATAAACTGGAAGTTAAACCCCATTTCATTTCATTTCAAATAACATATTTTCTAAAGCAATTATCAAGGAAAAGAAATATGCTATGAGTCTGTTAAACCTGGATGGCCAAATGGTTAAAGCATGCACGTTGTATCATAAGGTCGCCAGTCCAACCTCGTGGATTTTCTCCTGGTCCTCAAACTTACTCCTACTGCTAAAGACCCCAACGTGCAAGCTAATTATTGAAATAAAGTTGAACCATAAAAATGAAATGAAATGGGTATGAACGTCCTACTGTTCTGCTCCGAACTGGGCTAATGAAGACAGGGATTGAACCGTATGTTAGTCCCGTAATGACCTAGTTGTGCCGATCAGATGTTAAACCCCATTTCTCTCTCCCTATTCATCCTCATCGATTTTCCCCAGGTCCACTGGTTTCCTGCCACTACTAAAGACCCCTACACGCAAGCAAATTAATGAAATAAAATTGAGTTAGTTTCGAAAAATAATCTAGTTTGTGTCTATGGTCGTTAAACCCCATTTCCTTCTTTCTCTCTCTCGCTATTTAGCTAAATGAAAATGACTTGTTTTTCTTGCCTTTTACTGTGGTTTGTATTATAGACTGAAATCAAATCTTCATCAGATGTTTTCGCAAATGAGTTACTTATTGACATGACTTACCATTTCACGTCACCAAAAAGAGACTTTACTCAATATCAATACCCCCTTATATTCTATACCCAAAAATATTACACAAAATAGTTGGCCCTGGGATTATAGAATTGTACTTGTCTTTAGAATAATCTTTAACAATTAGACCCACTGGTCTCAGTGTTCTTTTTCAAACAATCTGATTAAAACACAGATCCAATTTCGTTTTTTATAGTTCCAACTTTTGTTTTTACTTGTCTTTACTACTCTTGGATCTGGAAGATTTGTTATTTAACTCGTGTTCTGGGCAAAATGAGGGGTCAGGCAATCAAATGGTCTGTCAAATCGAGTATTTGACCTTTTTTGCGCGGAACTGTGGGTAGACATTACCATCGATCGATAGAAATCAAAACAAAACAAAAGTATATTTTCAAAAGCAAAGCGGTCGTTGCTAATTGGTTAATAGAATGACTGACGTTATTGGGTCAAATGTGGCTTGCTTGGTACCCAACGTCATAGTCGGAGCGTAGGACATTAAAACCCATTTCATTCATTCATTCATAGAAGGTGAACTCCCACTATAACTTACTAGATCTAAATGTAGTATAGGCCATCGAAAGTAAATATGAAACGAAATATAGATTTATATTTTAATAGATTGTTTTTCACATAATAATTTACACTTTCAATTTAATGAATTTTTTCAGATCTGCCAAACTGGGGTGTGGGAAGTCAAAAGCTGACTCGCCAGTTCATAGTAGTAGTAGCAGCACTAGTCATAAGGGCGAGAAAATGGCAGGCAATAGTTTAGCAATTCCATCCTTTCCTAGCTCTAATTCTCCCCAGAGGATCTCCGGGGATGGGTCTACTCCAGCCCGAGTAAAGGTAGCACTTAGTCCAGGCCGATCTTTAATGGATTGGATAAGATTAGGACGAAGTGGACAAGATTTAACCAGTGTAAATGGTCAAGTATTAGACGTTACAGAAGAAGAATTATCTAAACACAATACACAAGAAGATGGTTGGCTCGCTCTTAGAGGTAAAACTTATGTCCCTACATTTCCTTCATGTGGAGGGGATCACGTTGCAAAGTGGGTAAGGCGCTGGCTGGCTAGTCTGGAGGTTGAGTGTTCGATCCCTGCATTGGCCGAGAAAGTTTATCTCGATTTTAAAATAGTACAAATTTGTTTACCAGAATAAAGATTGGGACATATTCTTCAATTACAATAAGAGTGGTATTGAGCCTTTAAGATAAATAAGATTTTTTTTCCATATTCGATGGGCTCCACTCCACTAGGTATAGATCTGGCCAGTTTGATTGGAAGATCATATCAGGAGGTCAAACAGGTGAACTTCGCCCAAATATCTATCTTAAGTTTAGTATGTAATATCTACTATATTTATATTTTAAAAGGTAAAGTGTATAATGTAACACCATATATGGAATATCACCCAGGTGGTATAGATGAATTGAAAAGAGGTTTAGGAAAAGATGCTACTCAGCTTTTTGATGAGGTTTGGTTTTTTTTTATACTCCCACATTGAAATGTGATCTAATATTGACATCACCCTCTCAATCTGTCTGTCGATTGTCTGGGGTTGAAGGCATTTGATGGCCGAATGGTCTTTCAATGAGTCAACTGCCGTGGTTACGATTCCCTGGTAGTCATAACAAGGAGTAGGGTCGTCTATCCCTATATGCAAGTGAATTATTGAAATAAAATTGAACCATATGTTAGAATTTCAGAAATTTTCAGAGCTATTGTCCTTGATCACTTACCCTCTTATCTGTTCGAAATTTATATGCATTGTTAATTTAGCTCTAAGCCAAGAACCATATTAAATTCCCACAATTAGCAGTAATTGTATCTAGAGTTAATGGCCTTGTTCTTTTGTATCATCCAATACCTGATAATCTTTAAGAGGTATTTAGTAACTGGATAGAGCAATAAAATTATAACACATACTTATGGAAATACAGCTACTCTTTCAAATAAATAAGTTGCTGCCTTTCCATAAGTATGTGTTATAGTCTTATTTATCCAATACCCGCTTGAAGTTCTGAACAATTGTTCTTATTATTGAAGTTAAAGAAGGTTCTGTTAATTAATTTTAGAGTTATGACATTTGTTCACTTTGTAGGAACATTAACAAGTGATCTGAATTTATTTTCTTTGTTTCGATCATTGTGAAGAAGAACAATTTTTGATAATAGCTTCTCAAGTTATTGCCTTTGATTATAGAAATCTTGTCAAACGTGACAGTAATTTTATACAGTATAAAGATTTTACTCGGGTGACAAGTTATATATATAGTGTTATGAAATGTAAGCATGTATGTGAGATCTGTTTTTCAGGTTCATAAATGGGTGAATGCAGAATCTATGTTAGAGAAATGTTATGTTGGAAGATTATGTACTTCTATTAAAAATCAAAGAAAAGGTTGGTATTAATATATTTATTGATAATTACTACCTTATATTAAAACACTTTTCACCATATAGGCCTAATTATGGTGAGGGTCACGGTGGCTAAGTGGCTAATTAAGACGCTGGTTCATTAGCCTGGAGGTTCTGCTTTATGGAAGGGTATCACTGCCAATATTAAATGCTCTGCTAAAATGTAAAATGATTACCTGTAAAGAGTACAATGCATATAGTCTTAAAAGACACTCTTGTTGGCTTGACAGGTCCAGAAAAAAATAGTCTTATTCAAAAATATTTTTAAATCTAAGTTACATTTAAAAAGATTTACGTAAAGCTTTTCAAACCATGTAGGTGAATTTTCCCAATTTTTTTAATTCGGTGTGTCAAGTAATTTGAATATTGTAAAATAGTACAATTTGTTGACCAGAATAATAATTGGGACATATTATTCAGTTACAAGAGTGTTATTGGGCCTTTAATACCAGTACTGATGAAGTCAAAAAACCTCTGAGGCCAAAGTTAAATGTAAAACGTCATATGTATTGTAATGTCTCAAATGTTTTATTTGAAAAGGCTGTCTACATTTTACATTTCATTTCATTTTCCCTAATTATGGTCTTAATCAATTCATCCTGAAAATGATTGATTATGTTACCAATAATCTACAAACTTTATTAATATAAAAACATATTTCCTCTAATTGGCAAAATAAGCTATTATTGATAAGCCGATTGTTTTTTTCAGCCAGTACAGCATCAAAATCAAGTATATCATCCAGTAAACTTAGTGCTAATGGTGAGTTCAGCTCGATGATATATGTTTATAATTACACAGTATATAACGCCAGCTTGGTATTTAAACTACAACAATATCTTCTAGTCCTATATTACTCCAACTTACCTTTGGGGATCACTCTTGATTGTTATTTGGTTTTTAGAGAAAAAAGCTTTAAAAATGATATTGGATAGGGTAATGAATGATTTATTTAAATGAAATATATAAAGAATTCTAACAATGGAAAACCCCAGTAGTGCCTATGATTATTTATTTAGCTTGTGTTTATAAAATTGATATGAAAAAATGACTTGTATGAGATTCTTAAAGGAAAAAGGGTATTTGAATCAATTAGATTGCTGGCCTTGTTGGGAGGGTTTTTTGGCGTAGATTTAATGTTAAAATTAAAATAAATTTAACCAAATTCCAGTTGAGTATGCCAGTCTATTGTTTCCTACCAAGAAAACCAATCCAGCTAACCATGGTTTCATTTTGTCCAATGGTTCTCTAAATCATTGATAATGATCATGAACTGTAAATAGGGTGAGAATAGTGAAATAGAAAGACAAAATCAATATAATTACTTAAAATTGGTCATTCTTATCAAGATTACATGGCATATAGACCTTGTAGAGTGTGACCTTAATGTAAATAGTTAATAATGACTATGACAACTTTCATATCTTTAAGTTAAAATATATTTATTTATTATTTAACAGAACTTTTAACATTTCATGACTTAATGTTCCATGTCCAACAATCAATAAAACTTTTTAAGATTGCAATCTCTTCCCACAATTATCTTTAACCTGCCATTCAAAGGAAGCAGGGCACTATAAAAATGGATCATCAATACTGAGACAAAGTTGAATCAGGCCCGAGGCTAGTGGGGGGGTGAGACGCCCCCCCCCCCCCCATGGCCGTTCCTGTCGGAATATTTCTGTCTGCATCGGATAAAAATCGCTGGTTAGCTATCTCGCATTTTCGCCGGGAGAGAGTTTTAGTATGACATATCCTCTCAAATTCGGCCGAGAGATAGTTAATGTCGGCTGGAAACTCTTAATTTTCTGACACATTCGCCACCTGCATGTCATAGAGGCCTAAATTCACTCTTTCAGCTTCTAATTTTCATGCACTCCCCTCGTCCTGCTTCAGCAGTCTGCGATGACCTTCGTTCATTGATTTTTTGTCGTCAGAATTTTATCTTCCTCGCCCCCCCCCCCCTATGTCGGCTAAATTTTGGTTTCTGGCCTCGGGCCTGAGTTGAATCATGAACATTTGATTATTTGATGCTTATCTAATGAGATAAATATGCAATTTATTAGTATGTGTCATCTATTTTCTTTTTATTTGGGGTTGGCTTTTATCTGTATTTACCATTGATTGTGTTTGTAGGAACAATAAATTTAACCAATTTAAAACCACCTGAACCAGCAGGACCAGTTCCACCAAAGTGAGTATCATACAAAACCTATTTCAAAACCTAGATATTATATATATAAGACTATACATATATTATATATACATGCTTTTGATGTAGGCAGATTGTTCTGTGTTTATTCTTATTTTTGTGAGGCCTCTTTCACTGCAGGCCTGGGACTGTACAACACTAACGACCAATTGCCGGATCCCTTCACTTAATATGTTATTACTTTTATTATTTATGCTCGCTGTATCATAAGGTCTGTCATTGAGTCAAATGATATGGTCTCGATTCCCTAGTTGTATGTGAAAAGGAGTAGGGTCGCCTGTCCGACTTCATGGGAAAAAAAAATGAATCATTTGTTAGTCTCTCTCTTTCTCTCTTATTTATGACTTACAATGTCCATATGTTGTGTTTATATGTTATGTGTCTTGCCCACAGAATAAAGGAATGGTATAACCCAAGGTTTAGTCAGTACACTATATGAATTTTGGAATTTTGAATATTATTCACTATGTCTTGATGTCCAATTGGGCATATTCCTGGTCGGAAAATATTGAGTGTTTGGAAAAAAATTCGGACAAGTCTGGAATATATGGACACTGGTTTAGTGTTAACATCTATTTATTATTTTAGATTTGATTGGTACCAAACTAATAAATGTATAACGTTGGTTGTGTGTACTAAATGGCCTGGAATGACATCAGATATGGTTATAATAGAGAAAACATGTAAACAGCTGCTGATTTCTATATTTATACAAGATTTTACTTATACTGTACATACAGGTAAATCTATGTTTAATATTATCCCCATTTTTAAACGCCCACATCTCCGCCTGTTTGCCTTATCTGTCAGCAACTTGTTTATTAAAGCAATAATGGCTAACACATTGCTTTTAAATTTGGTGTGAAGCATTAGGGTCGTAGAGATTGGACCCTGTTGATTTTCAGTATCATAGGACTTTCTGTTCCAGAGATGTATTTCATTTCTTGAAAAGCTTCTGAAGGATGATCCTTATGAAAATAGAGTCAACATCCAATTTTTTTGATTTGTTGTTACAAATTAAACATAATTTTTTTAAATTTTTTTATTGTAGAATTAGAAGAAGAAGTAACAAGTGATTATATTGGTAAGTAATTCTATGGAAGATCGGGGGTCACGGTGGCTAAGTGGATAAGGCGCTGGGTGTTCGATCCCTGCATTGGCCGAGAAAGTTCATCTCGATTTTCCGACGTGATTTCTCCTTGTCAGTGATGCAGAAGGAGGGCCTGACAAGGACAGCTGCCTAGTCGTTCGGATGGGACGAAAAACCGAGGTCCCGTGTACACATTGGAGTGCACGTAAAAGATCCCTTGGCAGTTGGAATTCGATATAAGAGTAGGCCGTAGCGCCGCTGCCCGGGCAAAATTTCCCTCATAGCACACTTTGTGGCGTATGCCCGTCTTCAATTAGCTCAGGTTAAGTGCATAACAGTAGGACGTTAAACCCCATTTCAGTCAGTCAGGGCTATTGAAGATCAGAGAAAATATCTCCCAATAACTTATGAAAATTGCTTTTTAGTTATTATACGCCCACATTGAAATGTGGTCGTATATTGCCGTCGCCCCCGTCCGTCGGTCCGTCCGTCGGTCCGTCCGGCGGTCCGGCCGGCGGTCCGGCCGGCGGTCCGGCCGGCGGTCCGGCGTCCACAATTGCTTGTGGACGCTCTAGAGGCCAAAGTTAATATTCTATTGACTTTAAATTTATACACAGTGTTTAAGGTCATGAGACGAAGAATCCTATTGATTTTCAGCGATTTCCGATAATAACTATCAGAGTTATGGCCCTTGATCACTTCAAAAATTCTTGTGGATGCTCTAGAGGCCAAAGTTAATATCCGATTGACCTAAAACTTATACACAGTGTTTAAGGTCATGAGACGAAGAAGCCTATTGATTTTCAGCGATTTCCGATAATAACTGTCAGAGTTATGGCCCTTGATCACTTAAAAAAATCTTGTGGAGGCTCTAGAGGCCACAGTTAATATCCGATTGACTTTAAATTTATACACAGTGTTTAAGGTTATGAGACAAAGAAGCATATTGATTTTCAGCGATTTCCGATAATTACTGACTGAGTTATGGCCCTTGATCACTTTTTAAAATCTTGTTGACACTCTAGAGGCTAAAGTTAATAACCGATTGACTTTAAATTTATACACAGTGTTTAAGGTTATAAACTGAAGAAGCCTATTGATTTTCAGCAATTTCTGATAATTACTGTCAGAGTAATGGCCCCTTATCACTTAAAAAAATCTTGTGGACGCTCTAAGAGGCTAAAGTTAATAACCGATTGACTTAAGATTTATACACAGTGTTTAAGGTCATGAAACGAAGAAGCTTATTGATTTTCAGCAATTTCCAATAATTACTGTCAGAGTTATGGCCCTTGATCACTTCAAAAATTCTTGTGGATGCTCTAGAGCAGCGTTTCTCAACCTGGGGTGAATTCACCCCCAAGGGGGGAATGGCTCGCATCCAGGGGGTGAATGACCACACTCCCAGTGTAACTTCAAAAATGGTCATATGTGACAATCACCAGGAGCAAATTTCGCACTGAACTGGAAACAACTATTCTCATTAAAATATAAATTTGGTGTTCATTGAATCTTAACTTCGATCCGTATTCATTCCATATTCAATATTGTTTTGTTAATGTGGTCAGGGTGTGCAGACCCGTGCAAGGATCCGTGATTCATGTCGGATGGCTTCTATAGAAAAGCGCCATTTTCAAGTTCCTCTGAAACGCCTGGAAGAGGGCCTGAAATGGCTGGAAAACACGTTTGCGGGCTCTAACTTCTAAAAATTTCCTGAGGTAGACCCGCCCCAAACCCTCCTCGGTGGACGATCGACGGTCAGTAACCTCCTCAAAAGGTTGGGGTGGGGGGGGGGGTAAATGGGTCGGTTGGGAATTAATTTAGGGGTGAACGGTGAGAAAAGGTTGAGAAACGCTGCTCTAGAGGCCAAAGTTAATATCCGATTGACTTAAAATTTATACACAGTGTTTAAGGTCATGAGACGAAGAGGCCTATTGATTTTCAGCATTTCCGATAATTACTGAGTTATGGCCCTTGATCACTTTCAAAAATCTTGTTGACGCTCTAGAGGCTAAAGTTAATAACCGATTGACTTTAAATTTATACACAGTGTTTAAGGTTATAAACTGAAGAAGCCTATTGATTTTCAGCAATTTCTGATAATTACTGTCAAAGTTATGGCCCCTTATCACTTAAAAAAATCTTGTGGACGCTCTTAGAGGCTAAAGTTAATAACCGATTGACTTAAGATTTATACACAGTGTTTAAGGTCATGAAACGAAGAAGCTTATTGATTTTCAGCAATTTCCAATAATTACTGTCAGAGTTATGGCCCTTGATCACTTCAAAAATTCTTGTGGATGCTCTAGAGCAGCGTTTCTCAACCTGGGGTGAATTCACCCCCAAGGGGGGAATGGCTCGCATCCAGGGGGTGAATGACCACACTCCCAGTGTAACTTCAAAAATGGTCATATGTGACAATCACCAGGAGCAAATTTCGCACTGAACTGGAAACAACTATTCTCATTAAAATATAAATTTGGTGTTCATTGAATCTTAACTTCGATCCGTATTCATTCCATATTCAATATTGTTTTGTTAATGTGGTCAGGGTGTGCAGACCCGTGCAAGGATCCGTGATTCATGTCGGATGGCTTCTATAGAAAAGCGCCATTTTCAAGTTCCTCTGAAACGCCTGGAAGAGGGCCTGAAATGGCTGGAAAACACGTTTGCGGGCTCCAACTTCTAAAAATTTCCTGAGGGAGACCCGCCCCAAACCCTCCTCGGTGGACGATCGACGGTCAGTAACCTCCTCAAAAGGTTGGGGTGGGGGGGGTAAATGGGTCGGTTGGGAATTAATTTAGGGGTGAACGGTGAGAAAAGGTTGAGAAACGCTGCTCTAGAGGCCAAAGTTAATATCCGATTGACTTAAAATTTATACACAGTGTTTAAGGTCATGAGACGAAGAGGCCTATTGATTTTCAGCATTTCCGATAATTACTGAGTTATGGCCCTTGATCACTTTCAAAAATCTTGTTGACGCTCTAGAGGCTAAAGTTAATAACCGATTGACTTTAAATTTATACACAGTGTTTAAGGTCATGAGACGAACAAGTATATTAAGTTTCAATGAATTTAGATACCTTGAACAGCATGGAGGAGAACTTTATCAAAGCCAAACAAATTCCAATGATTTTCTGATAATTACATAATGAGATGAGTTGTTACTTTTAATCAGATTTTAGTGTATTATAAATGTTTCATTACCGAAAAAAGTAAAATATGCGACAACTCTTGTTGACTGCCCGGACGATTTAGCTGCTGTGAGCGTATGTTTCGTTGCCTGGCAACCTATGTTCTGAATTTGAGTTGTGTAACTATAGTAAAAAACATCACAGAAATTATGTAAATCCTCAGCAACGGGTCTTGAGAAAATAACACAAGAAAAAAATTGTATTTAGCCATTTTATGGTCTTATCGTAATTTTAAAAATAAACCCAAGGTATTACTTAAACTCTCTTACTGAGAAATTTAAAAAAACAAACAGTATTCCAATCTGTGATGGGATTTTGCCCATATATTCCGGACTTGTCCGAATTTATATTCCAAACCCCCTAAATTGTCCGACCGAGAATATGCCCAATCGGACATCAAGACATGGTGAATAATATTAAAAATTCTGAAATTAATATAGTTTACTGATTGTATAACTACCACTCAACCCGATTATCGTCAGGGGCTGCGGAGCCAGGGGGGCTTTAGCCCCAGCAAAAATTTTTAATAGTGAAAATAAAATGTCGCCAAAAACTCAAAAAAGCGAAAAAAGGTTAAGGGGGGGGGGGGTATGGTCAGTACCCCCCCGAAATCGGACCCGCTCCGTGGCCCCTGATTATCGTTGATTATACGCTGGATTGATTAGCTAATTAAGTGATCAACGTATTTATCCTGTTATACCATCTATAAACCTACCTTGATTAACTAATCTGCCTTGATTGGCTAAATTAATCCTTTGTCGGATAGTTCATCAATCTAGTCGTGAACAGAAGTCATATTGTTTCCCCTTTGTTTGACTTTTCATCAATCCAATAACTGTGATTATAATTTTAATCTTCATGTTAAACTTGGGGTTCCTGCATTGTCAGGGGGGGTTGGGATGGCCTAGTGGTCTAGAGTGCCGCGCTTTGACCTCTAGCTGGCCGGCCATCTCTGGCTTGCGGCCGTGGTTTCGAGCCCTGGTGTGAGCGTATGTGGCATGGAGATAGGGGCGTCTTCTCAACCTCGTGGGTTTCCTCCGGGCACTCCGGTTTCCTCCCACTGCTAAAGACCCCTACGCGCAAGCGAATAATTGAAATAAAATTAAACCATATGTTAGTCCCGAAATGATCTAGTTGTGTTGAGTGGACGTTAAACCCCATTTCTCTCTCTCTCTCTCCCTGCATTGTCAGATATTTAAATCGCACTGATGCCAGCTGACAATATGTATAAACTAGTCATAGATGTCACATATTGTAATAGGCTTCGATAGACAGTCATTATAACTTTCAAAATGCTTCGAGTCAATATACATTGTATCCAATAACTTGGCAGTGTTATTTCTTCGGTGGAAGCTGAAGTTCAATAAAGCTATTTCAAAATGAAAGTAGTCATCATGCGAGACACGTGAAATTAAGAGATTTAAACATGCCGAATCTAATACGTGGGGTTGATGTTTTTAAATAAATAAATAAACACGCTAAGAAATGTTGACGACTATGTTGATTGGAATAAGGTTAGTTAATTGAGAGATTTAAATGTGCCTAATCTAACATTTCTAATGTCAGAAAAAAGATTCTATTTTGACGGCATATTGTTGGATTTATGATCATGTTTTGAATACGGTTTATGTTTTTAAATAAATAAATAAACGGGCTAAGAAATGTTGACGTATATTTTGATTGGAATAACGTAAGTAGTTAATTCTTTTAGACAATAGCATGTGCTAGTGTCGAATTGGATTATTTGGTGTCACCCGTCTTTGTAGTAGAGCAGCGTATATCAGTACGGTTTTCGGCCAAATAAATTTCAGTATGTAATTTTTTTTGGAAACAGAGTATCAGACAAAAGGTAATTTTGTGGGAATTTAAAACCGGTATGGATGGTTAGTACTAGGCTAGTACTAGTAGTCAGCAAACTTTCATTCTGGTGATTTGAAGCAACATTGTAATAATACTTCCGGTTTTCGAAGTTACAATATTTCCGACTCTGTGTGATCCGCCATATTGTAATGATCCCGTACGATGTCGGATGTGACAGGGTCCACTGTACTTGTA
The DNA here is from genome assembly GCA_917208275.1 of Patella pellucida. NCBI lineage: Eukaryota > Metazoa > Mollusca > Gastropoda > Patellidae > Patella > Patella pellucida. The sequence continues at coordinate 78,052,875 of OU795036.1, forward strand.
TTCTTACACCTGTAGCCTACTGAACAACACTTTATACTTGTATTCTTACACTTGTACTGAAAAACACTTTGTACTTTTATTATTACACCTGTACTGAAAACACTTTATAATTGAAAAACACTTTGTAGCTGTATTCCTTATAATTGTTTGTAATACACTTTACAGCAAAGTATGTTGTAATACTTTTTCGTTTAATTGTAGTGAAGGTACAGAAAGATAGTGGAAAGACAGAAATATTTCTACCTAAAGCACAGATGGAGAAACAGTGGTCTAGTTTGGGTAAATCACTAGATAATCATTGTTCTTATAAGAAAACATCAGAATCAGGTAGGACAGAATTTATATTTGAGGGGGTCGTTTTTGGTGTAACATGTGCAATCACATGAAGTTCCTATACATTTAACCCAGGTCACCACAAGTAACCCTTCGTGGCCCCTGATCTTGTGACAAAAATCCATTTTGACATTGTTTTTGACCCTACAAAATATGAATTATTTAGAACTGCCACTCTATAACAGTGTTGGACTGGCCAGGTCGTCAGCTTGCCCAATGGCAAATGGGCCCCTGAGGAAGTGGGTCCCCCTAAACATTAGACATATTGGCGAAAATTAATAACATCTTTTTGTTTCTACTTTCATATTTTTTGAAAATTTAATTCATTCATCTTAAATATCAAATGATAGACTTGTATTGGTGGACAGGGGCCCCTTTATCTCCTGGCAACCAATATTTTGAGACCCATTCTGCTACTTCTCTATAATATAAATGAAAGAAAATAGATACATGTCCACCAATGTGGCACAGATAAAATATCTTTATGAATGTACAGAATGTTCTCCATTGCTCTGAGAGATACCATTAAAAATAGTACATGTATTGAGTGTTAACTGGTGAGCATTAGCATAAAGAGAGAGAGAGGGAGACAGACAGAGACAGACAGACAGACAGACAGACAGACAGACAGACAGACAGACAGACAGACAGACAGAGACAGACAGAGAGAGACAGACAGACAGAGAGAGAGAGACAGACAGAGAGAGAGAGACAGACAGAGAGAGAGAGAGAGACAGAGATAAATGGGACTAACATATAGTTTAATTTTATTTCAATAATTCGCTTGCGCATAGGGGTCTTTAGCAGTGGGAGGAGACCAGAGTGCGAAGAGGAAACCCAAGCGGTTGAGAAGGCGCCCCTATCTCCATGCCACATACGCACGCTCACACAAGGGTTCGAAACCACAGCCGCAAGCCAGAGATGGCCGGCCAGCTAGAGGTCGAAGAGCCGCACTCTTAACCGCTAGGCCACCCCAACCCCCTAGCAGAAACGAGTTATATATGTGTATTTAATTTATTTCAGGAGTTCGTCAGTATAATAGTAAAATAATATCAGTATCAAATGTTAATTATGATACTAAATTAATCTGTCTTCAACTACCAGAAGGATGTAGAATGTGTGTACCTGTTGGATATCATGTACGTGTACATCATCACATATCAGGTAAGATTTTTACAGTCTACATTATACAAGTCACTTTCAGAATGAACTCTTTAATGGTTACTGGGAGGTAACTCTAACAAATAATGTACTTGTCACACTTCTATCGTGCAATGTTATAGTAACATTGGAATTTTAATCGGCAATGAGCCAAATGTCAACATTTTAGCAGAATTAATGACCATTATTCAACAACAAAACTACATCAGGACAGTAGTTTGGATGGGATGAAGAACAGTGGTCCCATATTTACCTTGGTGTGCATGTAAAAGAACCCTTGGCAGTAGGCCATAGCACCACTGTCTCGATAAAATTTCTCTCATAGCACAGTGCACCACAGTAGGATTTTAAACCTCATTTCTTTTCAAAAAGCTATGTAGAACTGTAGCTTTATCGTTATCTAAATTATTAATTAGACAATAATTAACTTATCCAGACCATAATCGACTCTCAATGGCATCGCTAGCCTGCGATCTTTAGTGGATTATGGTACGATTTGCTGCATAATTTTCCTTCACAATTTAATGATTAAATGGATAATCGAGACTATGCTTTTTAGCGTACCAACTTTAGTAATGATTATCGAGGCTAGGCGGAAATTTCCAAAGCTAATATCTCGGTTCATAGTGTGGTTCAATTTGACTGAATTTTCAGCAAATTCCCTTTATATTATCTAGTTTTTAACTATTATATGAGAACTGCCAACGCTTTATCTAATCTCCCAAAATGTATCTTTAAATGGTGCACTGTAAATTTTTACTAAATTACCATTTTTAATTGAAATAAGTTGTAACTATATATGTTATATTTGTAGGTATGGAGATAGTACGAAGTTATACATGTGTAATACCAAGTATAACGGGAGAAGTCAAACTATGTGATGTAGAAGATGGACGGGTTATATATTTAATGATAAAGATGTATAGCGATGGAGCATTAACTTCCTGGTTAAATACATTAAATATAGGTAAAAACTAGTATATAATCTTTTAAAATTATATAAAATATATAAATGGTATTGATCTTCATTCCAACGGTAGAAACAAATATCTAATAAATGTCCTAGATTGTAATAAGAAATTGTAAACTGTAGGTAGAAATGTTCTAGATTGTAAAAAGAAATGTTCTAGATTGTAATAAGAAATGTTCTAGATTGTAAAAAGAAATGTTCTGGATTGTATTGAGAAATGTTCCAGATTGTATTGCGAAATGTTCTAGATTATATTGAGAAATGTTCTAGATCTTATTGAGAAATGTTCTAGATTGAGAAATGTTCTAGATTGTATTGCGAAATGTTCTTGATTATATTGAGAAATGGTCTAGATCTTATTGAGAAATGTTCTAGATTGTAGGTAGAAATGTTTCAGATAAAATCAAATTCATCAGATCTGTGAATTCTGATAACTGATGTTAAGGCATTTAGCGCAAAGGTTTTATTGTGAATGCATTCACATGATTTATTATTTAATCTAATGATTTATGTTTGGTTATATATTTGCAGGTGATTTTATAAAAATCAGTAATTTTGATGGCAGTTTTAATAGACAATATTTAACCTCTAGTCATCATCTGATAATGTATGCAGCAGGCAGTGGTTTTACACCTATGATAAGATTATTATATCATACTCTTAAACAGGATTTGACCATTAAGTAAGTCAGATCAGTTATTACATAAAATAGCGGTTTGGATGGCCGAGTGGTTAGCATGTGAGAGTTGTGTCATAAGGCCTGTCATAGAGTTAACTGGCGAGGTTTCGACCACCCGGTTGAACATGACAAGGAGTAGGGTCGACTATCTAATCTTGAGGGGTTTCTCAAGGTCCTCCCACTGCTAAAGACCCCTACCCGCAATCGAATTATTGGAATAATATTTAACCATATTTTATTCCTGAAATGACCTAGTTTGTGTCGAGTTGAAGTTAAACCCCATTTCTCTCTCTTTCTCTCTCTCGACATAAAACAAAAGATATATCAATAAAGGAGAATCCATTATCTGAGTAGTGATTTATTCCTGATTATTTGACTAGTTTGAACATGCGCATGATGTTCTATGGTTGTTCTCTCCCCTTATGAATTCAAAAATGAATGTGACCAGCTGTGGTTAAATGTGACACATGATCAATTATATTTTTGAATTCTGTATTCATTCACTTTTAAATTGGTAAGTGATGTATACTTTTAACTTAACAAATGATCAAGATATTTAGCCTAGGAGTTGCTATACACCATGATAGTAATTTTAAGAAAAAAAGATTTAAAATCACTTTACTCAACAAAGCAAGACTCTGTAGTAATAAAAAAACACTGCTAACCCAACCCAAGATAAAAAAATCTGAAGATTTTTATAACCCAGTACATTTCAGTTTTGAATAGTTTTTCTGTTTAGCAACAAAGGAATCTCAAAAAAACTTTGTCCATAAACTAAATTTATATAAGAAAAAGTTGTTATTCACCATTTGACTCTGCTTTTGATTGTGTTTTGTTTCCTTCAGGTCAGTGAAATTATTATTTTTCAATAAAAGAAAAGAAGATATTTTATGGAAGAATCAACTTGATGAATTAGCTATTCAACATAAAAACCGGTATATATTTTCTTACATTATGGGGGGTTTGGATGGCCTAGTTGTCTAGAGTGCCGCGCTTCAACCTATAGAAACGGGTCACCTCTGGCTCGCGGCTTGGGTTTCGAGCACTAGTGTGAGCGTATGTGGCATGGAGATAGGGGCGTCTTCTCAACCTCGTGGGTTTCCTCCGGGCACTCAGGTTTCCTCCCACTGCTAAAGACCCCTACGAGCAAGCAAATTGTTGAAATAAAAAATTAAACCATATGTTAGTCCTGAAATGACCTAGTTGTGTTGAGTGGATGTTAAACCCCATTTCTCTCTCTCTCTCTCACATTATGAGATGATTCATATACCTTCTTATATTATTAGGCACAGTGGCTAAGTCAATAAGACACTGGCTCGCTAGTCTGGAGGTTGCAGGTTGGCTGAGAAAGTTCTCTGGGATTTTCCGGCGTTGTTCTCTCTTGTCAGTGGTGCAGACAGTGGGCCTAACAACGACAGCTGTCTAGTCATCGAATTGAATAAAAAACAAGGTCCTGTGTACACATTGGCATGCTCTTAAAGGTCCCTGGACAGTTGGATTTCGATAGAAGTGTAGGCTGTAATGGTGCTGTCCATCCAAATGTCCATCATAGCACACTGTATGGCATATGCCCATCTTCATTAGCCCCTAGTAGGACATTAAATCTCATTTCATTTCATTTCACATTATTAGATGTCTTTATGTTTAAGGGACAATGATGGTGTGCATAAATATAATGGATGTGATTGAAATGTTTTTTTAATTTTATATCACTTTTTCTTATTTTTCATAGAAGTCAGTTCTGACATAAACATTATGTTAGAGCTAATTCTGTCTACAGTTAAGAAGAACGAGAAGAATTTTTAACAAATACAACAGAATGATATACATTTATTTTATATATTTAAAGGTTTGAAGTAACGTATATATTATCGGGTAACGATGATACATGGACAGGGTATACTGGTAGGATTAGACCAGAATTTGTAGAAAATTTTATTCCTAAATCTGAAAGTGATGTGAATAGATTAGTGTGTGCTTGTGGACCAACACCATTTACTAAAGAAGTAATGAGGTGAGATATCCGAATTTTAAAATCCAAATTTATATAAAGAAGTCATGGTGACCAGTACCGGATCTAGAAGCTGTGAATAGGGAGGGCAATTCAAAATCCAAGGCGTCATCCACAATCCTACCCCTCATGTCAACAAAATACTGGCTATAGCACTGTCTGAGCTGAGTGCCCTTGTAGGACATAGGCCTAGATCATATTGCCAATATAGTTGTTCCCTGATCGTTATCTTACCGAAAAGTTGATGTAAAGTTCCCCATTGTCAGTGGTCTACGATGGAGGGTCTGGTTAAAGATAACGTATGGTCACTCGGATGGGACAAAAAATCGAGGTCCTGAATACACATTGGCTTAACATCTTCATAAGCACAGTTCTAGCAGAAATAGTAGGATGTTAAATCTCATTTTATTCAGTATAACATTGTTTATAATTATTTTATTGTAGATTAGCTAAAGAGTATGGATGCCAAGACAGTGAACTTCATGCCTTTCTTGGTTAGAATAACTTTCCAACAAAAACCAGGCGTTAAAAACAAATACATGACATCTGTAAAATAAGGCTCTTAAATATTTTTAAACAGTGAAATAGCAATAGATTTTTAACCATAAGATCATTCATAATAAATAAATATTTAAGTCATGCTAAATCCTAGTTGTAACCATAGTGTGAGGTTTATTCCATGTACCTTATAGTGTCTGTTTTGTTCGTTTCATTTGTGTAAGAAGTGTGCTTGTTTTTTAGATCAGAAGAACTAAGGTATAGTAAAACTGAACCTACTTATACCTACATAGATGCACCTTATGTTTTGTACATTAAGTATATAGAATGTAGGCGTAATGTATATACAAAGTATACTACAAAGTTTCAGTATGTACTAAAAGATATGATATCTTAATAATAAAACCAATGATTACACAGAATTTTGTAAAAAAATAATTGTTAAAACAGTGAAACATACTCCAGTGAAGCATTCTCCTCTGCTGCTCCAATTGTTTTGGAACTCTTTACCACAAAGTGTAAAAAACAGTGACAATATAGAATCTTTTAAAAGGCACTTAAAAATAGAACTATTTCGCCAGTCATTCTGTTAATGACTTTAATGACGTAAGTTGCGCCAATGAGCAGACTTTTGGTTGGAATTCCAGTGCTATATATATAAGATGATTATTATTTATATTATATCTGTCATTACTTTATTATACAAGTCGAGCGTCTGGGACAGTAATCACTCTCTCTCAAGATCTGACATACATGTAGTATACATTCCCATGTGTTAGTAACTATTTATGAAACCATTTATTTCACGATGGACACAAGGAATTAAACATTGTTAATTAAAATGATAAATGTCGTTAATAATGTCAGGGAAATACTAGAATGTAATAAGTCAGTTGGTTAATCCCACTCTTTATGTATAGTGTTATTGTTATTGTACATTGATGAATATAAAAATGGCTAAATACTATAAACTTATTAGATGTGCATGTGATTAATGTGCGATTGTTTTATATATTAATGATCATATTCATTTGTTATTCAATAAGAATACTAATGATGCGATCTGTTTTACATTTTAAAGTGACAGTCTTTCCTTACTTTAATGGGAACTGGATGGCCGAATGGTTAGCAATCGAGTTGTACATGACAAGGAGTGGGGTCGCCTGTCCAGCCTTGTGGGTTTTTTAGAGTACTCAGTTTCCTCCCACTGCTAAAGGCCCCTATGCGCAAGCGAATTATTGAAATAAAATTAAACCATACGTTTGTCCCAAAATGACCTAGTTTGTGTCTAGTAAACATTAAACCCCATTTCTCTCTCTCCCTTACTTATAATAAATAACACTTCTAAGAATTTTGGTTAAAAGTCCAATCTCAATAAATATTAATTTTGCATTTTTGGACAATAACCTTTTTCTCCTGTAAAAAATTTATATAGAAATCAAATTTCTTCACACTAATAAAAACTTTAATACATATGATTCGTCATTTTATTCTATTAACAAAACTTTGTAGAGTGTGAACGTATTTCAAGTCCAAACCTTCATGAGCAACTACCAATATATTGAAACTACCAATATATTGAAACACACAATTTATTTTTTAAATTTCAACTTTTAAGAGAAGAGGGACTGTCACTTTGAAATAAAATTATATATAGAAAAATAGATTACCTCAGTGAACGAAACCATATTTTATAATTTATTGTTCGATCTCATATTTAGAGAAATATTTTATATGTATTTTGATAAATGAATAAATCACTAGGAATAGTATAAATAAATATAAGATAATATAAGCATGTTTGTTTTCCCTATCGTTTTTTATTCATGTAACCAATAATAACATTAAAGACAATCCTTCATTTCGTTCTCATGCTTTAAGTTAAAACACCAAAATTAAAAATTTACGTTTTGTCAGGTGCAATAAGTTACATACTGATAAAGTAATGGGTAATGGTAATTAATTACTTTCAATGTAATGGGTAATGGTAAAAATAAGAAAGTAATTGTAATGATTACATTTAAAAGTTAATGGTAATGTAATTAATTACATTGGCAATGTAATGACCCCAGACCTGCCAATAACACAGATTTGATTTATCTTTTTCACATGTTTTTATTGATAATTTCTAATACATGGTCAGCATACAATGGCAGGTTCAAGTTCATAGTGCCTGGCATTTTGTTAGAAACAATTAAAATCTTTAAACCAGATCTGATGTGACTTTTGTCAAGAAATATGTTATCTTCACAATATTAAAAAAATAATTGTGTTAGATACTTTTCTGAACACTTTGTTCCTGTTACACTCCCTTTAACCATCTGAATATATATATGGTCATAAAAATCAAAATAACTTATCTGCTGAAAATTAATTTATGGCCATGTAAAGTATTTATTTTAAGTTGTATATATTCACTCATGTTTTATTAAATAAAAAATCCTTAATAACTATAAGTATGTATATGTTTAAAACAAGAAGTGTACCTTACAGGACCTTATTCACAAAATTTCTTTACAACATGAAAATTAACATTTGGCTTTCTTAAAATCAAATATATGATACATTCAGTTTTAAGGTATTTATGTGGCCAAATAAATATGTTTAATAGACCAATTGTTATTACTTATACCTATAAGTAATGTATATCAAAATATGTATTTACTTATTATTTTACACTCTCAATACAGCACCCTCTTGACTATGTTACAGAATGTCTTTAATAAAGGTTAAATCCAAATCTCTGTAAATTTATTGAAAAGGGCTTTACTTTATGCTTATTTTATACTGTATATTATATTTTTTTCGATATATGTAAGATTGAAAAGAAAAAAAAAATGTTTCTTTATGCTTAAATGAAAAAGAGCTGATTTTTTTGGTATGAATTGACATAGTCAGGGAACCTTTAATAGATATAAATGTAATTTTGTGAAGATGGTGCTGTGTCATGATTGCGATTTTTTCAGTTATTATATTATGTGTTATTTCAATATGCAATTTTTTTTAAAAGTGTCAAATCTTTGTTAAATATTGTAAATAATTGAAGAATGAATTCAAGTCCTTTACTTGAAATATATAACAAAAGTGCATAGTAATAGTTTAATTTCAATATCTTACTTATAAAGTCACTGAGTGCAGAGTTATTTATATATAATTCTATAAAATCAGCTTTTTCTCTGAACTGACAGAATTGGAGAAATTACATTTTTTTGTTACTGTTTAAAAGGAATATTTGGTCTTTCTTTTCTATCTGATTTATTTTATATTTTAAGTATAATAATTTGAATTCATTGTTCAATTCTTTTATTTAGATTAATGAATTTGTTTTTGCATTCCAAAATAGGCATTTACTAATTCTTTTCTAGTGTTATATTACTCCGTATACAGGAAATTGAATTATAGTTTTAAGTAAGAGTAAGTTTTATTGTGTTTTATTAGCACTTAAAATGAGGCCTCTTGCACAAAACATACATAATGCTCTGAACACATCAAAGATTATTAGTCAAAGATGGTCCAAAACCAAACAAATTGGCTTGCACGTAAAAGATCCCTCGAGAGTTGGAATTCGATATAAGAGTAAGCCGAAGCGCCACTGCCCGGGAAAAATTTCCCTCATAGCACAATGTATGGTGTATGCCTGTCTTCATTAGCCCAGTTTCGGAGCCGCGCTTCGACCTCTAGCTGGCCGGCCACCTCTGTCGTTTCGGGCCCTGGTGTGAGCATATGTGGCATGGAGATAGGGGCGCCTTCTCAACCTCATGGGTTTCCTCCGGGCATCCGGTTTCCTCCCACTGCTAAAGACCCCTACGTGCAAGCGAATTATTGAAATAATGTTGTTTTTTTTTTAAACCATGTTAGTCCTGAAATGACCTAGTTGTGTTGAGTGGACGTTAAACCCCATGTTGGTTTCTAGAAATATATTCACAAATATTTCTTCTGCTAATGACCATGTGAAAACCTTAAAGTTGTACATATTTTAAAACCTTAGTAAATGTTTTATTGTCGTCATATTAAATATTAACCTTAGCAATAAACTGTTAACATGAATTTATTCTCTCCTCTTTCTATTTACAATTACAGTTTCTCAACTAATTAAAGAAACATTATGTAAGATTTAGATAAAGAGCTGACCATTCCTGCTATAATAGCTTAGAAATAGATAATATTGAAAATTTCATTCAAATTATTTCATTCTGAGCCATGTTATCACTGTTTGTAATTTTGACAAGATGTGCGCATAGTCGTAACCAGGGCACTGGTAGTGGTATATTCAAGATTTAGTCTTGCTTTCCCATTTTTGAATTAAATTTTTAAATGGTGAACCATTCTATTCTAGTTACAATCTCAAGTATCCGATGCCATCGAAAGTTGATTATGGTCTTGTTTTGTTAATAAATGTCTAATTTATAGTTTATATAACATTTCAGGCCTAAAAAAAACCTGCAATAGGCAGATTTAGATTTTTGATATTAAACTTCCCTTGCTTAATAGAAAAAACTCCCTCCATATAACGAGAAACCACCTGATAATAAATAATCTTGTGTTAGTCCCAAAATTACCAAATTATTTTATAGATGAAATGATAACATCTCATTCATTTCATGACATTAATATAACAGTTTACATTTCTCGCAGTGAGCTAGTGTATGAATTATTCGAAATATTCAAACTTCAGTTCAGAGAAATGTAACACAAGATTATAATGTGGTCTAATAGAAATTGTTATATATAGTTTATATGAATCTAAAGTTGATAATATTCATTGTATATGATTTTACATATTTTATTTTAAATGCAATAACCTCGACCCATAAAAACCAGACTTGTTATAAATTTATGTTGTTATCAATTTAAATTTAATCGAAAAAAAATGGTCGAACTAAGACAAATAATCGCAGAATCAGATCACCCACCAAAGCGAACTTATACTGAAAATTATTTTTGAATGTAGAGAAATGGTTTTATAAATATAATAAGATAAGTTGATGTATTAATGATATTATTTATTGTTTTTTATCTCGACCTGATAACCTATATTGATTGTAAATATCAAGAAATGATATTAACCATGTAATGAGTAAGAACCTAGAAATGTTTTTGTTTTTAATGTAATGATTTATGAACATACACACACACTTAACAGCATGCATACCTACTGCATGTTTGTGTAGTTATTATAAGTTATTACAATTCTTATTGAATCTGTTATATCACAATTTTATATAAGTTATTATTATTATTGTGTATTCCGTTCCTATTAAATTTCACTAAAAGAAACGTCAGTCTGTGTCTTTATATAAGTGTGTTTTTTTTACGACCACATCCATTGGGGTTTTTTTATGCGCCAACATTGAAATGTGGTTGTATATTTTAAGTCATTCATCCCTGTCGGTCCAACTAAAGTTAATATCAGAATGACTTTAAATGTGTACACAATGTTAAAGGTCATAAAGGGAAAAAGTCTATGGATTTTCATTGATTTCCAATTATTACTGCCAGAGTTATGGGTGTTTAGTGCTTTTAAATATCTTGTGGATGCCTCAGAGGCTAAAGTTAATACCCCAATGACAAAGTGTTTAAGGTCATATAAGACGAAAAAAATCTATCAATTTTCAACGATTTTTGATGATTATTTATGGCAATTGTGACAACCCCGGATGACTTATTAGCGTCCGTGGGCATATGTTTTGTTGCCTGGCAACTTATCTTTTTTTTAAAAACTGTAGAAAAAGGATTTAATAACCAACTTAAAATAGACTACATATTTGTGATAAGGCAAAGAAAAATGGCCATTGATAAAACCATTATCAACATTTTTCAGAAGATCATAAACGATCATGAAAACCAGGTCAAATCAATAAATATTGATGTATTTTAGGTCAGATAAGTGAGGTCATACTTTTATGAGATTTTTAGTGTGTTAACTACCCTGTTTTTTTATATCAGTAATATTATCATCATGGCCCACTTTCTGAAGAACGTTATAACACTCAGTCATTGTTAATAGGGGCGTCGTCAAACACTAAATATCAATTAATTGAGATAGTCTTCTTGATCATCTTCCTAGAGGGACTCATACACGTTTAATAATTCCGTCAATATAATTGATTCAATAATATATTGAACGTGTGTGGGTGGGGGTGGGGCCACAACCATAGTACATGTATATTATTATAATATTATATGCATTACATGTACAGTGTACATGATTTGGCACTATATGCATAAATTTTACGGTCCCATTCAACTAAATTCGTCCGCGATTATAGTGTCATAACCAAAGTTGAATAAAAAAAAAATTGTTACGTCTAGTAGGCCGAGAAGCTGTTCTCACATTCCTGTGCAATAATCCACGAAGTTACGGTCCGATATGTCCCAAAGCCGAACCCACCCGACTGACCGAGATCATTGGATTGCCGAGTAACGTAACTAATGTTCTATACGACTATTCCTTGAAGATAGACTATTCCTTGGTTTCGAATTGGTTTCCCCCCTTGTAAGTCTTCCGAAAGGAGGACAACCGGGACTCCATGTATACATTGGCTTGTACGTAAAAGATCCCTTGGCAGTTAGAATGCAATATAAGTAGACCGCTGTCCGGGCAAAATGTTCCTCATGGCACATTGTATGCCCTTTTTCATTAGCTCATGCAGTAGGACGTTAAACCCCATTTCATTTCACTTTTTAGTTTTGAAAGATAAAAGCAGATGACGGTTTGGTTATTAATATTTTTGAGTTTGTTTTGTCTTAACGGAGATAACACTTTATTCGTTGGAGAGAGATAGAAATGGAGTACCCGGACGAAACCCATGTCACATACGCTCACACCAGGGCTCGAAATCACAGCCGCAAGCCAGAGGTAGCCGGCCAGCTAGAGGTCGAAGCGCGGCACTCTAGACCAAGAGGCGATCCCGACCCCCTGTATTTGTTGGAATCTAAAGAAAAGGAAATGAAATGGGGTTTAACGTCCTACTGTTCTGCTCCGAACTGGGATAATGAAGACAGGCATACGCTTATATCGATTTCCAACTGCCAACTGCCCGCTTATGTATGCACGGGACCTCGGTTTTTCCTCCGACCGGAACAACTAGATAGCTGTTCTTGTCAGTCCCTAAATCCCGCATCACTGACAAATGGAAACCACACCGGGTGTGACCATATATACCTCGACTCGTGTCTATCGTGCCTGTATTGCCAAAGAATTGGGATAATAGGACTACTGACATAGGCCTTTAAACTCTGGATTGTTTAACAAAAAGTCAGTTATTTTTTAACTGTGGCCATGTTTGCGGAAGTTAATGCTTAATTTCGACAAATTTAAGCAAATTAAGTCATTTTTATGAAATCGACGTTTTTATTTTCTACTCAAATCTACATAGATCATAATATGCTTTTACAATTAGATTGTTTTCATCAACATACATGAATTAATTAGGCAGCCATGAAGGTCCATCCTTCTGAATCATGACACAATCACTGCAATCGTCAGCTGTTTCTCGGCTCGTCACAATATCTTTCCCCTTTTCTCTTGACGTCTGTAAGCCAACACACATTATATTGCCACATATATTGGCTGTGTCCAATTGAATGCCAGATTCTATAAGCATGTTTTTCACACAGCGGTTAATTTGCCTGGAGGAACTTTGACTTTCACGTTTTCTGAGTATCTTTATAACATTTACCGAATCCGTGACGTCAACCAAAACCACCCTTTGTTGTCGTGAGAATGCCGTGAGCAAAAGGCTCGTAGCCGTCTCATGTGCAATCATGCTCGGTATATTAGTCCACTCAAACTGGCTATTGGTCATATAGATATCACTTGAGCCATCGCGAGAATATTTAACATTGGAATTAGCCGACATTGATTCTGGAAACAAAGCCTGCCAGGCTGCTTGTTTATCTGGCACAAGCATACTTCGTGCTATCATTAATACCGGTTCTTTTCGTGTAGTGGAACCACCGTTATTAATTACGCGACTAGCTCCTAGGATATCCGTGGAAACAAACGTGTCCCGATTTAAAAACATGTAAAAGTGACTTCTGTAAGATGTTGAGGCCGCTTCGAACATTCCATTGAGCGTTGGTCGGGTATTGCACATTCTTCTGGTATGCGGCAGAACATCGACTTGTGGAAACAATTTCGTCCATTTTGCAACATCATCTGTAAAAAAGACGAATTTAATTCGCTTCCTGGTTGACAACCAATGCGTTGTCCAATTTGATATAAATTCAATGTCAGAGACTGAAGAGTCTATACTGGACATGATAACAAAGTCATAATCAGTTCCACTTGACCGATAGTTAGAGTTTATCCAGCCCCTTGGCCAATGTAACTCTAGAAAGGTAGAGATGAATAAAACTATTATAATTAAAAAAATACAAAGTAACCACGGTTGACCGTATCTCAAAGAGCTCGTCATTTTAATTCACTGGGGTGAAAACAGGCTGAAAATTGCTTTCCGTCAGAACAAACGTCCAATTATTCGCTCAGCGTTGATTGATATTAACATTGTGTATGGTAGCCAGGACGTGAGAAACTATATTGTGTTACCTGTATAGTAGACCGATAGATTTGGATATATTACCTTTGACATGTAACATATTGTCAAGATTAGAAATAACCCCAAGGTACCCATAAACGTGGATTAATGCATTAGGTACCATCCACCATATGTTTCGTGAAAATAGAAATGGCTTAATAGCAGGGGGGATATAAAGCTGACCGTTGTTTCTAAACTCGTGGACAAAATTGGCACTATGCTCTAACGGAGGCGCCATCATGACCGATAACGAAAATGGGAATTCTTAAGTTTTACATCCCTGGGGTTAGGGGCTGTACGCCCCCGAATTCGCAGACAAATTTAATCTTTTCTACATATCGTTCACGTTGCTAAGTCAAACTGTAAAAGTGCCCTTCAGAACAAAAAATCCCCTCGCTTCTGGCATCAGAACGCCCCCTAGTGACCCGAGTAGGCCTACGTAGGTTTATTTCAAAATATGACAGACAACTTTGATTCCTTCTTCAGCTGATAGGATATATGGTCCCAAAGTAAATATGGGTTCCTACTCAAAGCTGAACACTTCATTACAAAATTCCGGTAGAACTAGTAGAAGTCGGATCTGTTTCAAGTATGGCGGACAAAAATCTTCTTTTGTGAGAATGGTGCCACAATTGTCCTATAAATATAAAGTGCCCTTCAGAAGAGAATATCATCTAGTTTCTGTACTTCCGAACGCCCCTTAGTGACCCCCGATAGACACGTTTATTTCAAATGTTACAGGCAACTTTGATTCCTGTTTCAGCTGATCGGGTATGACCCCAAAGTAAACAAAACACCACTTCGGAACAAAACATCCTACTCCAGAACAGGTTCCATTCTGAACACATTACGAAATCCCGGTGTTTCAAGTATGGCGGACAAAATTCTGCATTCGTGAGTGAGTATGATGCCACCTAAAAAAAGTACCCCTCAGAAGAGAATATCGCCTGGTTTCTGCAGTTCAGAACGCCCCCAGTGACCCCGATAGACATATTTATTTCAAATATGACTGACAACTTTGATACCGTTTTCAACTGATAGGGTATGGTCCCAAAGTAATTTTAAAACAAAGATCATTGCTACGATAGATGCGTAACGAAGATTTCAAGAAATGGAAGTGAAAAAAGCAAAAGGAAAACACGAATTATCCTTCTATAAAACTGATTAAAGTAACGAGTGATAAAACACCGTCGGGCTCATCAGTGGGTCAGTTCTCTCTCAACCCGCAGCCAGTGCTCGCCCACCCTAAAAAATTCAATTAACCAAAATATTTTGGCCTTGGTGTAAAGAAAGTCTGGTTCAAACTTGTATAAGACGTTAAACGTGTATCCAATTACTATGGAAGCCTGTTGTGGCCATCTCATAATCTCCACTTCTCGCCCTCGAGACTATAAAACGGCCACAATAGGTTTCCATAAATTAGTATCAAGTGGTCCCATTGACCCAAAAAAACTAACTGTTATCTAAAACCCTTGCGCATTGATACTATACATATGCATTACTCTTGGTGAGTGTTAAAATAGTTAAATAACATTGTATATTATTATTTATATTTATTTAGGACCCCATCCAAAGGCGGTTTCAGAACATTAACAGAGTACGACTCGGGTATAAATATGAGGTAAAGATGGTGTAATTTTAAATGTTAGACAAGTTATTTGAACTTGAAGAGCTTTTATTAAAAGTTAAAATTTGTGAGCTACAATGGGGGCATATAATTTACTAGAAATAATTCCACTACTGATGTCTTCCGCCCACTTCAGACAGTTTAACGATACAAGATAGCAACTAATAATTTACGTACTCGTCGACTTGCTACCTCCGTCCTCTTTCGTCTGTATTTATCTCTAAAGAAAGACATGCATTATGCGTTTTGACGAATAGACTCTCGCGTGTAACTTCATACGTGTATTTTGTTTTGTGATTCAGGTAATTTTACAATATGGCGACTTCTGATCTGCCAGTGATAGATGTATCTCAGTGCGGGGATCAACAGGCTCGAGCAGCGGTTGCCAAGAAGATGGTAGATGCTCTGAAAACTGTTGGTTTCCTGTATATTGATAATATTCCGGGCTATGACCAAGAAGAACTTCTAAAATGGTGCAAATGGTTCTTCGATCTTCCAGAGGAAGTCAGATTTAAACTCTACAGGAAGCTTTGGAATCCTGATTCAAAATCTGTTTACAGAGGGTGCTTTCCATTGCAGAAAGGCGAGATCTCTTATAAAGAAGGGTTTGAAATAGGGCAAGACATAGCAACAGATGCATCGATCCACCCTTTCTTCACGGATGCAAACGTGTGGCCAGAAGTAGAAGGTGCAGATGAATTCAAGATTTTTATGACATCTTTTTATACCAGTATGATGAGGACGGGAAACCAGATATGCCATTTGTTGTGTATTGGGTGTGGATTAAAAGAAGATTTTTTAGATTCGACATTTTTTCCAGATTCCCTTTCAACACTGAGACTGCTTCATTACCCAATCCGGACAGAACCAGCACCAGATGTAGCACGACATGGTAATGCGACCGTATGTTGTTCAGAACATAGTGACTCTGGATTTATTACTCTTTTAACGACGTTTAACTTTCCTGGTTTACAAATTAAATCAGAGTCCGGAGAATGGATAGGTGTTCCCAGTCGACATAACTCACTAGTCATGAACATTGGAGACATGTTGTCTAAAATGACCAACGGAAACCTCAAAGCCACTAGACACAGAGTTCTTGAACCACTCGAAGAACGATTTTCGGTTCCATTTTTCTTTGAGCCCAATTATGCAGCAGATGTGGGATATGTCCTTGATTCTTTCTTATCAGAGAATGAGAGGGTTATAGATTCTCCCGACAAGGAATCGAAACTCAAATATGGACCTTGGCTTCTGAAGAAGATGCTGGAATTTACAGAATATAAGTATATGATCGAGTTTTTTAACCAACAATCTGGTGATTTATACAGCATCAATTGAATTTTGGAATTATGTGCCTGGGTCTGTAAAATCTTCCATAGACAATAACCTTTATTAATCCACAATAACGTGTGAAAAATGGAGAATTCGCAAACAAAACCTTTAGTCGCATAGAAAACTAAAAATATCGAGCAATATTAATTTATTTTTAAAAAAACCGTAATTAAATTTACTTCTACAAAAGGTCTGAACGATCGATACTAAATAATTTACAACTGCTATGCCTATTTTTTTGTCACATACAAACGGATAAATTTCGATAAAGATGAGATGTTGGTTTCCTTTAGAAGTTACATTCAGAATAACCCCGTGGTATCTAGCGAGCTTCGGCAAATAGCGGTCATGCACGAATGATTCCGGTGAAAAATGGATTGTCTACAAGAAAAGACATGAAATGAAATGGGCTTTAATGTTGTTCTGTCTGCTCGGACTATATAGGCTAATGAAGACGTGTTCCGCCGCCATATACAGTCTGGTATGAGGGAAATTTTATTCGGACAGTGGCGCTACAGCCTGTCTTATATCGAATTCCAACTGTCTAGTGGTCATCTACGTGCATGCCAACTGCCAATGTGTAGACGGGGCGTCCCGTCCGAAAGCTTATGCGTTGTCGCTTGTCAGCCAACCGATCCTGCACCACTGAAGAAGAGCAACATATCGGATCATAACTGTCTTTTACTAGTTTGAACTGAGTTCGACTCCGTATCCACTTACATCGAGGATCGAGGCCAAGAGATTATGAGCATACATATTTATTTTAGACTTAGTCTGCTTAATTTATACTGACGAATTCAATGCAAAAATACATAGCCAATAACAAATTGACCTTGACAGAAAATCAGAGTTATAGCTAATCTCAAGTCCAATCATGGGGCAAAATAAACTGGGCAGCTAGTGAATTGATATTAAGTCCGTAGATTTATTCAACAAAATAGATATTGTTGATGCTGTCTCGGGAAGAAAATTCCAGGAACATCTGTTGGAGGTTGAGCCCCCCCCCCCCCCCCATTATGACAATTTGCGTCTTTAAAACTTGACCAAAACAAATGTACTTGACCCTAACTCCTATTTATTTACAACAAATATTAGGATTTGTTAAGATTCTATCTGTATAAAACCTGTACATATCCCAATATGTTGGTGGTGATGTCTTAGTTTAACCCGGTAAAATATGTAAAAAAAACGTGTTTACAGAAGACTGAAACTTTTGTTTAAAAAAAATATGGGGGGGGGGCTCCAGTGGGAGTTTCACCCTCCCACACTCTCCCTATAGCACTATATCGGCGGCTGCGCAGCCTCGTGCCTCCGGCATCGCATATTGCCAATATTTTATAAAATTTAATTTGCGGACCCCCACCCCTCTGACCGAGATAATACACACACTTGGTTAATACAGTGACATCAATATTTACTGAGACATGACAGAAAACTGCAATTAAAATCCCTTTCTTCAATTCGTGATCAAACGGCGAAAAGAAAATTGCCTCGCAAAAGAGGAGCGGTCAAGTCAGTTATGGAGTTACAGTAATTGGTAATTGGTAGTCTGCATCCTTTTTGATTGTGTTACCTCCCCTGAACAAATTTCCTCGGTGGAAAAGACATGCAATTACAAGACATGCAATTTTAATGGAAATCAAATTTTAAAAAGGTGTATGACTGGGGAAATCGTTCAGCCTCAGTTCCACCGGGAAAAAAAGAATTGCCCCCCCCCCCCGAAAAAAATCGCCAACAATAATGATTTCTTTGGTGCGTTCTTAGCCGCGCAACATCATCAGCCCCTCCAAAAAATTCCGTAGCACCTCCAAATTTTTTGAATTGGCTACGGGCCAGGCATATAGATTTGGTCATTGTGTGTTGTCCTGCTCGCATTGTAATATCTATTTCTGTTGTTAACAGTATTTTCCGTTCAACATGCGTCTACTTGGCGTTGACAAAAAAACGACTACCAATTGTAGTTAGTCAAACAGAATAGCCATGCCCTGTTGCTGTTTGAAATTGTCATTTTAAGAAATCGCATAGCGCTATACAGTATACAGCTCCCATGGCCATGGCCACACAAAGCTTGGAAATACGGTCACACCGCGGCTGAGTCTTAACAGCAGATTATCCCAACTTAGATGTTGACCGTCATTCCACAAATCTGCCTCGTGGTTTTCCTCCATGTTTCCTCTGCTTAAAATCTCTGCGTGTGCGCGCAAGCGAATTGTTAAAAATAAATTGCACCAGAATGACCTACATGTAGTTCGTGTTGATTGTGTTGTCCTTAAATCAGGTCTACCATACATTCTGAACATCTGAGACATGCTACCTGCGGATATGCGCCCATTAAGCCAGCCTTTTTCAAATAAATCGTACAAAATATATAGTCTTTGATCACAGATTATGTTAACAGTTTGCTAACAGGGTATAGGAAGTTTCGCGGCATTTGTGGTTTCAAATTAGGCTACAATCGCAAAAACAATGATATGCACGTCGCAAACATAATTATCCAATTCATATCCTATATTTAATGAAACATCAGAATTATTAGAATGAAAATAGTTTAATGATTTTCCTAAAACATTTAACTGCAGTTACTAAAGCTATTGATATATTAAAGGGACAATAACACTCTTGCTGCCTTGACAGGTCCAGACAAAAATGAGCCTTATTCTAACTCCAGTGTCCTATACCTGTTGTGTAAATTTTACTTGTCCAGAGGGTTCGAAAATATTTTTAAATCTAAGTTAGATTTGAAAACTTTACGTAAGGCTTTTCAAACCGTGTAGTTGAATTTTCTCAATTTTTATACACCCACATTTCCATGTGGACGTATTATGTCGTCGTCCCTGTTCGCCCGGACGTCCGTCAACAATTGTTTGTGGACTCTCTACAGGTCACAATTCTTACCCGATTTTGACGAAACTTGAAATATAGCTTTATCCCAAAAAGATCTTGGCTGCTTTCGATATTGGCATGTATCGGATCGAAACTTCATGGATTATGGCCCCTGATTGTACGAACAATCACGTTTTTAGCTAGTGGACCCGATAAAGGTCACAATTTTGAGCCAATTGGATGAGACAATCGGAACGTAATTTCCTGAATTACGGCCCCTGATTGTCAGAAAAATCACCTATTTTAGCTCGTGGTCCCTCTGGAGGTGACAATTATTATCCGATTTGAAAAAACGTTTGTTTATATCACCGTTACACCCTAAGGAATGTTGAACGAATTTTGGGAAAATCGGACCAAATTTATCATACAAAATGGCCGCCGTTTGTACGCGAATACTGTTAAAAAATGGTATATCAAGGTTGTGGACCCTGTAGAGGTCACAATTTTAATTCGATTTTGATAAAACTTGAAATGCCTGGTTATAACCCAAAGATATTGGTTCCTTTCGATATTTGCGCATATCGGATCGTAACTTGGCCCCTGATTATACGCAAAATCGCCTTTGTTTAGCTTGTGGTCCCTCTGGAGGTTACAATTATTATCCGATTTTTAAAAAAAATAGTTTGATTATATCACCGTTACACCCTAAGGAAGGTTGAGTTCAAATTTCGTGAAAAATCGGACCAAAATTGCCATACAAAATGGTTGCCGTACGCGAATACTGTTAAAAATGGTATTTCGAGGTTGTGGACCTTGTAGAGGTCACAATTTTAATTCGATTTTGATGAAACTTGAAATGCATGGTTATAACCCAAAGATCTTGGTTCCTTTCGTTATTTGCACATATCGATTTATAACTTTCTGTATTATGGCCCCTGATTGTCTGAAAAATTCCCTATGTTCCCTCTGGAGGTCATGATTATTATCCGTTTGGCTCTATCACCAAAAGACCCTATACGGAAGGTTAAGTTCGAATTTCTAGAAAATCGGGCCATAAATGCCGGACAAAATGACCGTCGTTTGTACGCGAATAGAGTAAAAAATATGGTATATTAAAGTTGTGGATCTTGTATAGGTCACAATTTTAATTCAATTTCGATGAAACTTGAAATGCATGTTTATAACCTAAAGATTTTGATTCTTTTCGATATTTGCGCATATCAAATTGTAACATAATGCATTTCGGCCTTTGATTGTAGGAAAAAATCACTTTCGGTATTGCATGTTCTCTAGGCTATCCATCTCTCGAAACTGTAGGTGTATTCTGCCTGACAGTGCCAGCTTATTATCTTTTAAATTCGGTATGTTGAAGTAACATTATTCAAGATATAGATAAAGAACTAGCCGTTTTTGTTATAATAGTTCGAAAGAAGATGATGTAATATGAATAATTTGAATATTTCATTCAAATTACTCTATTGCAAGCGAAGATATTGGCATTTGAAAGTTTGGCAGACGTGTGCAATAATTTCAACCACGGTCCTGGTTGATCGAAGCTTAGTCTGGGTCCGCCATATTTGATTAAAGATGGGCTTCTGATATCTAATATTTAAGAGACAATGCAAATTTTAAAATTGACACACGAGTCGCGTACCAGAATGCGCTCGAGCGCCATTTGTAATGAAGCGATTCGGTGAACGGTCTGTAATATAGCCTAAAGAGCGGTGTGGACTGGAATAACCAGACGCCAAAGACTCTTCGCATATTTTGACGATTAGAAATTACAGTAAAAACAGAAACGATTGAATGTAAATCCGTTTATATGCATTTATACGGTCAGGCCCGTAACCATGGGGGTCGTAACTATGCATGATTGTCAAATATGCATCCTCATAAATTAAAGTTATATATGAGCAAGTTTTGTTTCATATGGATTCTCCTCATAACTCATAACTATAATAGGTGCCAAAAATAGAGAATTGGCTCTTTGTTAGAGTTAGATAAAGAGCTGTTCGTTCTTGCTATACTATATAAAATAGATAATAAAATGAATTGGAAATCAGTCAAATTATTTTACACACGAAACTTACCATTTAAGATTCTATCTGTATAAAACCTGTAAGGTGATTGTCAAATATGCATCCTCATAAATTAAAGTTATATATGAGCAAGTTTTGTTTCAGATGGATTCTCCTCATAACTCATAACTATAATAGGTGCCAAAAATAGAGAATTGGCTCTTTGTTAGAGTTAGATAAAGAGCTGTTCGTTCTTGCTATACTATATAAAATAGATAATAAAATGAATTGGAAATCAGTCAAATTATTTTACACACGAAACTTACCATTTAAGATTCTATCTGTATAAAACCTGTAAGGTGATTGTCAAATGTGCATCCTCATAAATTAAAGTTATATATGAGCAAGTTTTGTTTCATATGGATTCTCCTCATAACTCATAACTAGTTAAAATATTTTTAACGTTGGCGTCTTTGTTATGTTCGTTTTGTTTGTTTGTGGTTTTTTTTTGTAAAATAATAAAAAAACGAGATTATCACAATCACACGGATATTGTTATTATTATTTACGTCATTTCATAAATACTTCAAATAATCACAAGTAACAATTTATACTTCCCGTGCTATTTAATCAACTCGAACTATTGATCATTTTCCTTTTTGTTAACTTTGTCATAGGATAGTATTGAATGTTTGATGTCATTGACGTCATGTTTTACATGTTTTACATTTTTATTGTGAGTTAGATCATATAGAATGTGAAAGATTTTTTTTTTTTTCAGGAAGTCATTTCAATAAATGTAGTAGTATCTGCAGGGAAGTCGTGTGTATTGAACAATTATTTGACCAAATGATTCAAATGACAAAAAATATGCCTTAAAAAGGTCTGCATTTATTGATTTACCTGCAGTATAGCCACAAGGTCTATGATCTTTAAGAGGCATTTAGTAACTGGGTACTGGGTATACAGAGCAATAAACGAGAACACACACTTATGGAAGAACAATTACTGATTTATTTAGGCGACGTTTCGAAGAGTATTCTCTAGACGTTTTCAAGCAAGGTCTATATTAATATTGTCAAAATATTTACAGATTGTGATATGTTTCAGAAAGTACAATTTAATTGTTTTTTTAAAACTTCAATGAAGAAGACCGAATTATTATTTGATAAGGTGCTCTAGACCTGTTTATATGCATCTCGCGAACTAGACGAAATCTGCTCACATTTTAAGACTTCGTCCATCAAACCCATTTCATTTCGAAATGGTGCTCCATGCAAACAATTTTAACAGCAAACCGTCTAAAAAACGGCTTAATTTCCTCGGGCTTTAGTCCTCTGGACTCGGTTAAAAAGGGCTTAATGTTAGGGATTTCCAGATGCCCGACTGGTTTACTGGCGACCATACTACCTACGGTCTCATCACAAAATCTTCCCGGGGGACGGGGGTGGAGGGATTCTCAAATCAATAATATACGAACATAAATCATAACAGTTTTACGGGCGTAGATTATATTATAACAGTTATTTTTGAAAAATACACAACGAATATATATATATATATATATATATAAATGTCCGACATTTTTATGACGAAATGCATAGTCCTTAAAGGCTACTGGGTCAAAGAAATTAGTACGTCAAAATGTAATTTCTTGGTTCATTGTAAATTTATGGATCATTAATTGTCGATTTACAAAAATACGTCATATTTTCTGTTTACCTTTTATAATTTAATAGAAAAAACACGTAAAATTCGAGTCTGGTAAACATCAGGATAAAGAGCTAGCGGTTTAGCATTTGCTCTGAATGACAAAAGATATCCGGTCGTATTAAACACTGAATATTTGTTACATTAAAAGTACTAATATCAAGGTTGCTCGTGTATTGATACATACGATAGAGTATTTTGCCGAGATGTTTATCGCTATGAATATATTATACGCCCCAGGTTGAACTTGATCATTACTGATTTATATCACCATGTTAACTTGATTTAATATTATGCACATAATTATCAATTTATCAATCAGACATAAATATTTATTTTTTTATCAATTATGTCTAGAATACATTTTCAAATCATCCTCTCTAATAGGAAATTACGAGTAATGCATTGGCCGTTTCGTACGACTGGGTTCTCTTTTCAAAAGATTTGAATGGTGTAATCTTAATAATAATAAAATATTATGGACTTTTAATTAAAAATAGTCAAAACGTATATTATGGAAGCCTATAACTACCATTCATAATTTCTACTTTTCGCCCCTTCAAAACATTTTTGTTGACGGGAAATGTGCGCATTCAAATGTGACCTGGGAGGCAGCTAGACTACAAGAACTTTCGAGATGAATGTCGAAAAGTAGGAAATTAAGAAATAACTCGTTTTTTCATAATTTCCTATTTTTGACTTTCGTGTTTACAAAATACAAGCCAAAATGCTGTGTGTTAATTCTTAATTTCCTATTTTCGAGTTGATTTTGGCTTGTATAGGGCCTACCGTCTTGGCGCCTCACATTAATTGTTCATAATTTCTTATTTTCGACTTTCGTGTTTTGAAGGGGCGAAAAGTAGAAATTATGAATGGTAGTTATATGCTTCCGTATTATATTGTCAGGGCCATATTCTTTATATATAATATGCCAGTAATTTTTTAAAAAAGATATCAAAACACCCAATAACCAGAAATTATATACACTAGCTGTTCATAAAAATATAGGAAATGATATAGTCCAGACAGGGCAATATTCTCAATATATCCTGTAAAAAACAAATGATTCTCCCTACTTTTTTTTTAATCCGTTTTAGTTTTTACTACATATCTATTATATACTAGCGTATTACTCGTATATTGGGAATTAACAGTAGATACAGAATATAATATAATTACATCGCGTCCAGCTATTAAAAGGCTACAGCTAGGTGCCCAACAATCAGGACGGGGTTAAGACCCATATAGGCCCTAAGAAGTTAAAAGATTTTAGTGTCCCCATGTATGTAATTTAAAATGCAAACAAAAATAAACTACAAAGGATCGCCAAGTATGTAATTTTATACACCTCATTATTAATATAGACAAAACAGGTAACAGTATGAAAAGACAAAAAAATGAGAAAGTTTTTAATAATTTTTAAATTAAATATTTTGAATTGGGCATTTAACAAAGCAGGCATTCTGTGGCTCTCCATTACCATACCATGATGCCCTAAGCACGTGCTTATTTTGCCTAACCCAACCCTGCTAACAATCCGCGAACGGATCTCACATTTTCTTCATTTTAAATGACAAGCTATTAAACAGTTTTTTGGGGACCACCCAAGGTCCTTTTTTTGCTAGGATACACACACCTGTCTGGGATCTTCAGGTGTAACTTTTGAACAGTGGGCCTTTATACAACTTATTAAATTAAGGCCTCGTCAAGTCGAAAGTCCATAATATGCACATCACAAACACTACCAAGAGTACTCACATATTTATATTGACCATACAATATACTGTACGTAAATAGGTTATAAGTTTATGATATAATGACGCATACAAGAGAAATACTTTATATACCCCAGTAAATAAAAAACAATAACCACTGTCAAATACACAGTATAATGTACATAGACTACATAAAAGATTATATTGTTAATATTATGTATCGATTTATAAGGCATTAGCGCCTCGCTCTCAAGTCGGCATAATCACACACTGTATACATCAAAGACGTAGCCCTTCCTGTCAATTGGACATCGACGAAGATGTGTCCATTGAATAATGATCAGTGTATTTGTCAATTTGAGAGATTAAGACGGTTTTTTGTCTTTAAATAATCAATCATATTTGATAGATGTGGCAAACTGTTTACTTTAGCACAGTGCACGCGACTGCCGCCAGAGGGCTGGTTGTGATTTTCCTTATTTACCCAGAAGCCTGTGCGCTTCGAACCGCGGATCGAAATCAAAATGGCTATGCATCGTCCGTCGCAAATGAGACGGGGCTCAAAAAATGATACAGAAAAAGAAGAAGATGAGGAAACAGAAAATAATGGATATATTCAAGTGTTCGTCAAGCCACTGGAGCAATGCAATTACAGCTTTTTACTGAGTTGGCTCGGCATAAGTAAGGCTAATTTTACAGCACAACAACTGTTAATAGTGTATGGGTTTGGAGTAATACTGTCAAGTGTATTTCTATATCAGTTATTGAAATGCGATGTTGGCTATATGTTTCAAAGATTGTGCGCCTTGTTGGTGCCAATGTTCAGCATATTGTGTGCGTTTTACTGGCTTTCCTTATATTTCAGACGTACATGGAGCAACATAAGTGTTTATATTTTGTTTTCTTCGTGTTACTTAGGAGAAACATTTGCTCAAGTGTGTCTAAGAAACTGGAGTGGGTCTGGGACTGGATCCAATGATGGGGAGAGTGCATCTGGACAAGTCAGTCAGCCAATTGTTATAGTAACAGTTTTATTGTCGGTCAGTGTGGCCAGTGTTTTTTCATCACTAGAAACAGTGCACAGCGCTGTTGTGATTTTACTTGTTAGTTTCACAAGATTTTTATCATGTTCGTCATTATTGGACATTCCTCATGCTACAAGACCTTATGTCGCATACACATGTGCTTTCGTAGGGATACTAGTGTCAAAATACATGGAAGCCGTCATGAAGCCTCCTATTCAAAATATATTAACTCAAGATGGTAAAATACCTGTTATAAAACGCAGGAGGTCAAGCTCATCAAGTGCACATGGCTTTTCTGCTCATAGATCAACAAGAAGAACGTCTCTACCTGCACTTATACAGAAAAATCAGGTAGGTTTTGATTCGTCAGGATTCCCAAAGTTTTAGGGAAGACCCCAGATTAAACAAGGACTGTCATGTTGCTGTACCTAAGTGACAGATTTGATTGAACGGGAAGTAAAGACACACTCCCTCAAACGTTCAAGTATCAGAAGCCAATCCAGCAATGACCAGAGAGGGATTTCTCGGCGGGAAATAACCCACCTGTCATTCTGTCAATTGTTAATGGCAATCTCTGTCAGTCACAGTTCCTTAAGTGTCTGTTATTATGTCAGATTCGTGTGCCAATTGCCATACATTATCCATATCCGTCTCAGAGTTACAATTGTCAGGAACAACATTACTTGTATCTGACATTACATCGGTTACTACATGTATCATTCAGTTACAATGTCTTTTGGTGTCTGTCACTCTTGTCAGGTGACACTTCCTTACATTTAATGCATGCCTAAATAAGGTTTCTGTCAGAATCATATACATGTTCTCATTTCGATACTCTTAATCCATGTTCTTTTGAGAGTTAAAATTGTCAAGAACAACATTAGTTGTGTTTGACATTACATCAGTTACTATCAATTAGTTACAATTCCTTTTGGTGTCAGTTACTCTGTCAGGTAACACTTCTTTACATGTACATTTTATGCATGCCTAAATAAGGTGTCTGTCAGGTACGTTGTTATTACGATTCCTTTTTATCCATGTTCTTCTCACTCAGAGTTACAATTGTCGGGAACAACATTAGTTGTGTCTGACATTACATAAGTTTGCTATCATTCAGTCCCATGGTGCCTGTCATTCTGTCACGTCGCAATTTCATTACACTTATGCATGTCTGACTCAAAAGTTAAAAAAATATCGGGTAAAACTTTATATATGTCTGATATTTTGTCAGGCGTAACCAGTGTTTTTAAACAACTTTAATTGTGTCTGACATTTTGTCAGTTGTAATCGGGGTTATTTCTAGGTCTGTTAAAAACCTAATTGACAACTAACTAGAGAACTTTAAGACTGCTAATATGGGTATTCAGTATTTGGTATACGGGCACCACGATTAACACGGTAGAGTGCCCCTACATGTATATGCGTATAGTCCGATGTAAACAGCTAAGCAATTTATACCGTATGGATGTATTAGCAACCTTAAGGGGGCTTATGTCGACCTTACAACTGAGAGCAGCGACAAGAGAATTTTAAAGAGTGGCTTATGTCACCTTATAACTGTCAGCAAGTGGCATCAGCTGAATGCAACTGAAAAAGGTCGACCTGAGCGTCTACAACTCGATTCTGTTGAAGTTAGTTTCCCACTTTTTTTTGCAACTTGATATGACGGTCTAACAGGCGGCGATACGTTTGGGGTGCTTCTTATAATGTATTCGTCATTTTGTTGTAAAAGTTGATGGTACGAATGAACTAAGTACGACACAGTCAGGCTACGAAACAGTTGACATCGGAAGTAATAAATATGAACATTTGCTGTTATGTAAGGACCCGTACAAAGGCATCGGGCATATTAAAATATTTAATAAATTGTTGATGTAATAAAAAAAGAATATTCTTTTATGTACTTCTCAAATACGGAAGACATTTCGCTTGGTCCGAGTGGTCTATCAATTGGTCCGAGTGGTCTGGATACCCTTTTCTGCATCGATGTGAGCATTCTGAATTCAGCTGCTCTCAGTTGCGGATATGATCGACATAAGCACACTTGCAACTGCCTGGAACGAGTTGCTTTGAGTTGCAAAGTCCAAGTCAACATAAACACCCCTTACTGAAAGCAGGCTAATTGAAATCTAGTTCAAACCATATCCAGAGCGTTTGACTGTTGGTTATTAAAATTAGATCTCATCAGGTTAATCATACAATGTATGAATAGGTCTGTA
This sequence comes from Patella pellucida, assembly GCA_917208275.1. Taxonomy (NCBI): domain Eukaryota; kingdom Metazoa; phylum Mollusca; class Gastropoda; family Patellidae; genus Patella; species Patella pellucida. The sequence continues at coordinate 78,081,539 of OU795036.1, forward strand.
TACATACATGTAGCTAGAGACTACATTAAACATTATCAAACATGAATATATCTTATACACACTGCATTTGATAACAAAAAGATTGAATGGTACATGCATACATGTAGATATCCTATAAAGACTTTATAGGATATCTATGGGTACATGACATGTACATGTCAATATCATTTCAGATATCCCCCAGACTCACATTATCGGTTAATATAGTCATTTAGAACAATGTATTTACATTTTTTTACAGTTTACAGAATTCTATAAACATACATGTACTACATGTATATTGTTACTTACATGTATTTCATTCACCCCTGAACTCCCCAAATCTACATGTAGTAATTGTCAATATTATTAGTGCACTACATGTATATTGCAACTACTTTCTCTCATACAAACCTACATGTGCACAATGTACATGTATGTAATACATGTACGTTTTGCAATACTGTATATTGTCCATTTCTATTCTTGTGTTTTAAGAAAAGACATTAAAACTACATACACATAAAATATACATGTATAATAATATTTGATTTCATTTGCTAATTTTATCGATTTGACTACATGTACATGTAGTTTTAACATATGTACATGTATGTCATGTTTTTAGCCTACTTTATACAAATCCATGGTTTCTGATTTACACATCCAGTATCAAATAGCATTATGTAAGGTTTAGCTAAAGAGCTGGCCGTTTTCGATATAATATTTCAAAAATAGATAAAGCAAAATAAATATATTGCAAATTTCATTCAAATGGCTCTATTTTGAACAAAGTTATCAATAGTTTTAGTTTTGGCAAGGTGTGCGTTGATCGTAACCACCATACTGATCAGTTGTGTCAAGTGTTAGCTTCGCTTCTCCATTTTTATATTGAATCATTCTCATCTACTTAAAATTGGAGCAATCCGATGGCATCGAGAGTTAATTTCAGTCTGATCATATTAATAATGTCTTATTAATTTAAATGTAACATTTAAAGGGACAATCCCGAATTAAACAGGGGCTCAAAAATAAAATCTTAGAATGTATGAAAATAAAACGCCAAAATATAGGGGAATGGTGTATTTACCTTGTCTAACAATTTCAACTCAAAATATTGAGTCATTTGGACGTGAACGCCAAAACTGTGTATCCGGACACGTAGCCTAACCCTTTTAAGATTTCTGGTCAATTGTTTTGTTGGGTGACCTTATAACCGATTACGGTTACTTGGGAGGGTTATGCAGTGAATAACCCATGTGCCGTACTTGATAGAGAAAGGCAAATTTCGACTACACATTATATTTATAAAAAAATATTTGGTTTAATCCAGATACGACAAAATACACCTTGGGGCACGGTCTCAAATTCCAGATGAAGACTGACGGATTTAAGTCGTTTGAAAACGTATCATAAATACTGAAGTAGTTGCTCGGCCCTTGACTCGAATATTTTAAGGGATTTTAGCACAAAATTAAGCAGTTTTATTCCCAAAACAAATATCGGGACTAGCCCTTTAAGACCAAAAGAAAAGTCTCCAATATGCAGATGTCGCTCTTATATAATGCCTATTTGAGAGTGCTACATGTAGTTGTGAAAACAACTTTAGATAATTTGAATCGGCCTTTCATTTTTCTTTTTCACTTAACTAGTATTAAGTTGGCAGAATATTTAGACTATGGTACACGCAATGATAGAATCCCAGACAATTGTTCCAGTTCAATACAAGAAAAGATTGGTTTAGAATTAAATCATTCATACTTATGAGTTTTAAGTCCTAGGGGAGGTTAGAACCCAATGATTCTGGACTTTAACAGTAGAAATGACGTTGAAAACGTTAATAATACGATACATTGTACATGTACATGTACATTGAGTGAAATTACTGTAGAACGCGAGATTATTTTAAGTTAAATTAGTCTGAAACAGTAACAATTTTTTTGCTTTAAAGTTTAAAATTGTGGACCTTCTATTGGCTTCCAAACATGTACATGTAGATTAACTGTTGAAATCTTCCAAGAAACATTATAGTTAATAAAACTATTTATATTTGCATTGTCGCGATTATCAAGTTATTCATCCGTAAATACAATTGAACCATGTTACAGACTGCATCAAGCAAATCTACACATGTAGTTAAGGTGAAACTTTCAAAAACAGTACATCTTTATGTTCGTTGTTCATGTACATGTAATTAGAGTACTGGTATTACATGTAGCTCACATTTTGACATTTGATTTTCATACATTTACTTATGCTATAAAGCTTGATCACCTGTTGTTAAGCTCTGAACGTACATGTACATGTAGTTCTTTCTACAAACGATTCTCAATAAAACTAGCTAGTGACCCTACATATTTATAGGAACGTCTGATCTTTATTTTAACATACATGTAATACATAATTGGTTGTTAATAATTACGTATTTAGAACAGGCCAACTCCTAACATAGTCCGATGAGAGTTTCTTCCCTTTGCCAAATTCCTTTTCAAATAACAATTTACAGGATTGGTCGATAAAAATAGCACCCATCAAGGGCGAATTAAACTTGAAAACGTGTCTCCCTTATAGGTTAAGAAATTCAATACTGAAATGGTTGATTTATACATGTACATGTGTATGTCCATTAAAATGCTTAAAATTAACAAACACAAAAATTTGGATGTTGTTTATTAATGTGGCTGAACCACCAGCAGGATGAACATTTGAGTACAGGCTACTAAATGTAAAGTTGTGATTAATTAATTTTTGTTTGAAGATTACATGTAGATCAGAATATTGTGTTTGTACAGGATTAAAAAATGTTTTCCTTCGGGGATCAAGTGACCGATTGGACAGACAGGTACATTGTACTATGACCGTACATGTATATAGAGATTAATTTAAGCTTGAAGACATTGTGTAGATTCCTTTGAGAAAAGTGTATGGTTTAGAAATTAGAATTTGATTCAATGTAACATAGCAAATCTATATGGGATGCTGATATTAACATAGTGCTTTGAATAAGCTAGAAATTCTAATGAGATCATCAGTCTACAGTAAATGTATGTGTTGCCTCTTGATATTCCTTCTCTTGGGATGATCTTTTCATCATTTTATCGGATTTCTAAGCTAAGAATATATATACATGTATACAATGTACCGTATGAGAAGTGTTAAGTAGCAAGGTCGATCATCAGTTTGAAGCCATATATAAAAAATGTTAACTTCTTTTTAAAAAATTAAAAAGATATACAGTACACTGTACATATACATAAAAGACATTCTTGCAAACTCTTACATGTATAATACTTCAAACTTTAATACTGTTTTATTTGACCTGAGATGACCAATCCTAATTTGGTTACCAATAAAATGTCAAGCTAACAAATGAGAAGTGGTATTAGCTGTTGTAGAAAGGACATCCAGACTCATGAACAACACTAGTCAGTACAGCTAAGTAGGACCCGGAGAAAACCCTACTCCTTGCCACGAACAACCAGGAATTTGAAACCACGCTATCTGACTCAATGACAGGCTTTATGATATAGGGCGCACACGCTAACCATTCAGCCATCCAACCCCCCCCTTGTAGGAAAGAACAACCCGACTCATAAACAACACTGTCAGTACATGTACACGTACATGCAGTTACAGCTAAGTAGAGCAGTAGTTTATATCTGGATTTCAGAAGCCAAATCTAGTAGGTAAAACATAACCCCGAGGTCAGAGTAACCAATATTAATAACAATTTGGAACATATTAAGAACAAATTTAATTTAGAATTGCCCTGTTCAATTTAGAAAGAGTCAGTGATACAAACGTTGAATGTAGATGCTGTTTCTCTATGTATAGAGATGGTGTACATGTATCTTACCTTTCTTGTATGTTGAAAAATGTATGCAATTGTACATGTACTTCAAGGACATACTGGTACTCTTTTCATAACAGTTCTGACTGAAAGCTGTACAAGTACATTACATTTATACATGTACACGTACATCTACATCTACATGTAGCAACAGACTTTTAAAATTACGGAGTCATTTCGTTTGATGTCCAAAATTCTTCTTGTTCAGAATAGAGTCTTATTCAGGAGCTTAAGTTTGATTTTGAAGTTAAGCCAGGAAGCATTATGGGGATTTAGTTCGAATTTTTTTTATTAGAGTTGAAATGGGAGTTCATGGCTGATACGTGTAGGTTAACACATGCGCATTGTACAACATCTATCATAAGTCAAGTGGTTTGGTTTCGATTCCCTGCTTTAACATACATGTACATAACAAGGGGTGTGGTGGCCTGTCAAAACTCATTGGGTTTCTCAGAGGCCTCCAGTTTCCTCTCACTGCTACAGACCCCTTATTGAAATAAAATTGAACCATGTCCATTTATTAATAAAGAAATAATCTGGTTCGTCTCTTATAGCTGAACGTACATTGTACATGTACTCCGTACTTCAAATGGAGTCCTAAAAATAAAGATTGTTATAATACAACAAGTAACAAATGTCAGAAAATGTATCATTAATATTAGTGGCTATATGTACATGTACATCACCACAACATTTATTGGTATAGAGTTCATAGTTATATCATCTAATTCGCAAATTTCTATTACATTTAATTCATTGATGTGATCGACACATGATCCTTACAGTATCAATTAACCATGTACTACATATACATGTAGATTTAGATTTAATTATGTCTTTGTGGTACATGTACTGTTATATCCATCATAAATCTTTTATTTACATTTAACAACTAGTAATTATCTACACGTACATGTACCTGGGATTTGTGTTGTTCATGTTGAAGTCATCAAGATTCAGAGATTCACTTTGCCAACATGTCAATCTGATTATAACACAGATCCTATTCTTTTTGTTTTTTATAGTCCAAAATTTTTGTTTTACTTGCCTTCACTACACCAGGGGCCTGTTTCACGAAATTTTAACTAAGATAAAATCCGATTTTAGTAATTCGATTGGATAGTATTAGATTGAATTTAGCGCTTAGCCAATCAGATTTGAGTATGTACTAAAATTTGGATTTTATCTTAAGTTAAAATTTCGTGAAACAGGCCCCAGGGCCCGGTTCCTAGAAAATTCTTAAAGTAAGCACAAAGTCAAACTTCACTTTTACTTACGTAAGAATCTTATAAAAATACCGTCCCTAGAAAATTCTCAAGACCATTCTTACGTAAGCACAAGTCAAGTACAAGTCTAAGCACATTGTGACTGGTAAAGCTTACCATACACTAAGACTACGATGCTCTTTAACGTCTTAAAATAACTTTGGTATGCGAATTACGTCATAAATTTGTCGTCTGCTTCATTGTGGTTGGTTTTAATTGACATGTCCCCTGTATAGGCCTACATAATTATAAAATGTGCCAAAATATATTTTAAAAAAACGCAGACACATAGGCCTACAAACTAACTGAATAATTGTGAGAGCGCCTGATCAGCCTGTGTGTTTGTAGCCTATTGTTTACTAATTGGCAAATACATAAATTGGTTTCAGGGTAGGCCTATAAGGCCCTAGATGCAAAATTTTCTATAGCATTCTTAATTTCTTTTTGAGAAGAATTTTCCCTGTCTTGTAATTATTTCTTTGGTATCAAAAGGTGTCGGAAATGCCGTCGAATAACTCTACGGTCAGCCATCTTTTTGAAGCAGAAACAGACTTAAGGTTGGTAAGCAAGCCCTATACCTTGCTTGGGACTTGTGCTTAGACTGGCTATGTTTAAGAGCGAAGTTGTGCTTAAGTTTTTTCTTGGAACGCATAATAACGTTCTTGTGCTTACAATGAAGTCTACTTAAAATCGAAGCACAAGGCCGTTCTTCAGAATTATCTTGGAACACAAAATAAGGTAAGTTTACTTAAATGCAAAGTCGACTAAAATCTAAGCATAAGAACGTGCTTAAGAATTTTCTAGGAATCGGGCCCTGGATCTGAAAGAGTACATGTAACCCGCGCTCTGATAAATATAAAGGATTATCCAATGGAATGGTCTGTTGTGACACGTTCTTGGTGTGCGTTGCATGGAACTGTGGGTAGACATTTGCATCGAATCATGTAGTGGAGGCTATCGAAAGTGTAAAATACAAAACGAAATATAGATCTGTATTTTAATCAGATAGGCCAACATATTGATATGAAATATTTATGTACTGAATACATTTTACCGATCGATAATATTTTTATTAAAAATTTGTCTAGAAAAGCATTTGGTATTGCAGTTTTATTACGTGATCTCTTTGATAAAAATAAATTGATTTTGCAGTAAAAGTCCATATAATTTTAGGATGCATATATATATACATGTATATCTTTCATGATCATTTTATATTGTGACATATTCAAATTATTGTTTTGATTAGAGCTCAACGCGGAATATTCTGTTTGGTCGCTTGACAGCAAACATCAGTAACACCTTCTTCATCTAAATAACATCTTCCAAACAAAACAATCCATGTACATATACTTGTAAACACGGTTATTCTTGAAATGTGCGTGTCTGTCCAACTTACAATACCTGATGGAAGGAATTGTCTCAAAATATGTGATGTCATCTGTAGAAAGCGTTATTAATCTTAATGAGGTATAATTTTTCACTGAAAAACCATTTATATCAAATAAGGGTTGCATTACACACACTTATACGTTGGTTTTTTTTTCAGAAAACAAATCTAGTAGGTAGAACATAACCCTGAGGTCCAAGATTACTGTCATAGTAACCAATAACAATTTGGAACATATCAAATAACAAATTTAGGAATAACCACTAGACACTAGAAATTTGCTCTCGATTGTGGCTGCTGGCTTATTTCGCCGAACATAACTGATTTGAAATTGGAGTAAAAACAGAAACCATTGAATGTAAATAAGTTTATATACATTCATATTACAGTATTATACAATGTACATGTATGCATTGTGACCCACTTTTGTCAATTTTTTGTATTTTTTAGGTCCGAAATGTTAGTGATTTAGCTCCTTAAACATGTAAGAATGCGATCAAAGATTTGGCTCCCTGTGCAGTTTCACATACATTTCAGGGTGCAATGATAATATATTTGAGGGGGGTTACATGTACATGTACATAGATTTGTAACACATTTACATGTACTATTTACAGTTTGAGTTTAAACTTTCATAAAATATTGATTATTAATACGCATGGAACTTGTTAACTCAACACATTTCTAATAAAATTTAATTTACTGCTTGCTAGTATTAACTCTTTTTACATGCAATATGACATGACAGATTCATTTTAAAGGGCCAATCCCAATAACATTTTTGAGAATAAAACTTCTTAATTTTTTGTTAAAACTCCTTAAAATCTTGTACCTACATGTAAGGGGCGAGCAACTAATTCAATATTTGTAATATGTTTTCAAACAACTTATTCCTGTCAGTCTTCATCCGGAAATTGAGACCGGTGTCCCATGCTGCATTATGCAGTGTCTGGATAAAACCACTTTAATTTTATAAAAACAATGTGAAGGTGAAATTTACCTTTCGTTATTCAGTGTGTCATGCACTGTATAGACCTCTAAATGTACGGCAATAGATTATCAGGTCACCCAACAAAAAAATTGACCAGAAGTCTTAAAAGGGTTACATGTCATTATAAGTTTTTTTTACGTTCATGTCCAAAGAACTCAATATTTTGAACTAAAATTTTGAGAAGAGGTAAATACACCATTCATCTTTACTTTGGCGCTTACATGTAAATTTCACAAGAACTCAAGACTTTTATTTTTGAGACTCTATTCATATTCGGGATAGTCCCTTTAAAGTACAGTAGATTATTTTATTTTCCTTGTAGGGTTGTATCTGGAAATACACTGTATATGTAGCGTAATAATAATAGTATACATGTACAGTACATGTTGTACATGTAACATACATGTATGTAACTTTTTGTAAGCTCGGTTTGTAATATCCAATCTGTTTCTGATCACTTATAACTATGAATAGATACTGTATGTTAATTAAATATTTCTGAATTAACTTTATACAGTGTTAAGTGATGCATTATTATGTAGTTAGTACATGTAAGTACTATACAATTTGTAGTAATGATACATGTACATGTACAAAGAAACACGTAATAATACAACAAAACATGCCCTTTTTATGTTTACCTGAGCTTTGGTCGTTGCTTGGTTCACATATACATATGTATGTAGTTGATTTGACATAGATTGGGTCGGTTCACATTAATTGGATTTCTATTAATTTTAGTATCTTTCACTTACAAAATGAAATGGGGTTTTAACAGGCCTGGAAATATTGGTTTTAGATGTATCTGACAAAATGGCAGGCACTAATGAAATACATGTAGTACCTGACATTTTCAGCTTAGTGCTGGACATGAACATGTACATGTAGTACATGTATTAATATCATTAAAAAAACAAATCAGTGCCTGACAAAATGACAAGAACCATATGTTTTGTGCCTGACAAAGCCTGAATCTGTGTCTAACATTGTCAGTGACAGCTAGGTGTCTTATTTCCAGGCTTAGGGGTTTAACATTTAGATATGGTATAAACCTACATGTATTTAATAATATAAAGATTCTACTTTGACTTCTTGTATGTTTATTCTTTTATACATGTATAATAAAAACTAATAATACTACAAAAACTTGCCCTTATTATGTTTACCTGTGCTTTGTTGGTTGTTTGGTTTATGACGTGTGTCGAGTGCGTCATTTCACATTAATTCGATTTCTATTAACTATAGTAACTTACATGACTATTAATTATAGTACATGTAACTTACACTTACATGTTCCTTGTAAATGACTTCCTGTATTTTTACATGTACAGTGTATTGATCAGAATGATTATTGAATTATTTGATTTTTGCGATGTAAATGTACGATAGGTTGTTCCTCAACATATTCTACCTACTGTGTAGGTGTACAAAATATGAACTGTAAGTGTACAGTACCAAAAGATGGTCATCCAACATTTGTTTTTCACAGCAACACTTCATGTATATGTACTTCCATTTATCTTGATGGTCACGCACGTTACATGTGTAAATTCAATTCTGACACCTGTTCCCTTTATGCCAAATTTGAAAGGAGCTAATTTTTGGGGGTCCTTACAATGCATCTAAGCATTTTGCAAAGATTTACATTGAGGATTTAACAAGGCCCTGGTTTCACAAAGCATTTTGCAAAGATTTAAGAATTTACTCAAAATTGTGTGCCTTTTTTAAAGTAAAATAAAGCCCTTTATAAAACTTTTGTTGTTTTAATGTACATGTATCTAATACGTCAATAATAAACTACATTTATGTACAATGTTTTTGGATCAAAGATATTTCTCATAAACAGTGATTGAAAGTTGAGTAAATGCTCAACATTAGTCTGAGAATGCTTTGTGAAATCGGGGCCTTTTTGCTTCCATAGCTTTTAATAGCGAGATAATAGTTTGTTCAAATTTGGAAGGTCATGTCTGTTTCGATTTTTGTTGTTGATTTCCCTTTACCCAAATTTTGTTGACAATTTCAACAGTCTAATCTAATTATACGAGAAGCCACCTGATGACACATTTTAATCCTTTGTATTAGTATTAAAAAAAATCCAGGAAATAATCCTACATGTACTACCGGGTATTTAAACTTTGCATTAAGAAAATGGATTATTTGCCGCAGTATTTCCTGAACTAAGTACATGTATGAATACAGCTGGTCAGTGGTCACACAGTGTACATATAGTACTAACTAGCCTGATCAAGTCTTGACTTCGACCCAAGCTAAAAATACCACAGAATGAAGTGTTAATTTGATGTTACTAACACCTGATAAAGGAAATTCTTCAATATAAAGTTACAGTTTTTTTTTACAAATGCTTTTTGAGTAATTGATTCATTTATATGTAGCATATGTATGTTCATTTAGGGAAGTTCTTCGATAAAATTGAAGATTTCTCACAAACAACTCGTCAGCAATTGATTTATTTGGTATGTTCAGTGAAAGTAAGGTTTCTAGAAAAAATCTATACTATAATTTCCTGTGGCTATTCTTATACTGTGTGCTTCAAATTTTTTTCTAATGTTTTACCACACTTACATGTATTTCCATGTTTGAAAAGGGATTAGCTGTATTTACTCACTGCAAGCATGTTGGGTTGGATTTCATATAATATTTGGGCCCAAAGTTGATGCATTGACATTTATATAATGTACTTTTGACTGACAGGGAAGCGGCAGTGAGTTTGATCCCTATTAGGCTACTTCGAGCAGGACAACTTAAGTTACATGTATTGTATAAATTAAAAAAATGTTGCACTACAATCCACTTAGCCCAGTCTGCCTCATTTTCCTGAAGGAACTTCTGCTAATTTTACAACATCTGGACATTGCTAGATTTTTGTAAAATTCCCAAAGTTATAGCTACATTTGTACATTATCTGGAGACATGTGGACAGTAGCATCCAATCAGAGGTTTTGACATACTTGTAGTGACTTCCACAGGAACCTTGAAAGAGAACAAATCTTGAACTTTGGATAAAGAATATCACAGATAGAATTTTTAGTTTGAATGCATGATGCAATCGTTCCAAAAATTACACTTCAGCTGGATTTCTGTGTCATCAGTACTTCCATTAAAGTCGGTGGTTCATTATATATTTTGAACTATTTGATTAAATAAGGGCTTGCACCTTAAACAGGGAGATTGGCCGCTGGCCAAATGGTTAATGCACGCTCGTTTCATAAGGTCTGTCATTGTTTCAAGTGGTGTGGTTTACATGTAAATGTAGATTCCCTGTTTGTAAGTGTCCAGGAGTAGGGTTGGCTTTCCAACCTCGTGGGTCCTCCGGTTTTCTTCCACTGCTAAAGACCCCTACACGCAGGTGAATTATTGAAATACGGTTGAACCATATGTTAGTCCCAAAGGGATTTAGTTTGTGTTGTGTGGATGTTAAAATTAATTTCTCTCTTTCGAATCTAAAACACGTCCTGTATAGAAACTACTCTTCTTCTAATTCAGTCTTGTCAAGTCTGTTGGTTTGGCAATTATACCTAGATGTACAGGTATACTGTATTTACAGTAAGAAATACATACATGTACAACAGACAAATCCAAGATGTCCATTGTTATCATTCTGTTAAAAAAGTATATATTCGAGGGATTCATTTAGAAAACCTATTTAAACATTTCTAATTGGAATATGTTTACATTCTTTTTAAAAGAAACATGCATTGGGTTTTCTACATGTAGCTTTAATACATACATGTATGTTATTTTGAGTTATGATGGGTTGGAAGCGCAGCAGCTACATGTATATAAAATATACATATATTTATATAAGAAAACAAAAAGTTTGACCAGTATAATGTAAAGGTATAAAACATGGTAATTAAATTACTCACTGTAATGAGCAGGGAAAATTTTAACCTTAAGGGACGGAAGATTACTAGAAACTAAGAAATGGCCTATCAACCACAGTTGAAGAGTAGTCTTGTTCAGCTGCATGTTACTATGGCAACAGAAATCTCTAAAAGATGACAAGACAAATCAGTTTGCTCCATGTCATTACTGTAAAAATTACTCCTATTATCTTATTAAATTTTTATTCATTCTTAATACATGTACTCACAGGTTGATGAGCATAATGTCTTTTGTCAATTGTTCATAAAAAAAATAAGCTGCAAGGCAAACAATAGATATTTGCGTAGGAAGATAACATAGAGATTTTTGTAATAAAACTCATTATTTAAACAAGTGTAGCTAATACATGTAGCATTAAACTTTTGAAGTACATAATGATGTTATTCACTTAAAACTTGGCACTTGAAACTTGTTTCTAAAGCAGTTTCAGCTAATTTTCAAACCTGTGACATAGTACATGTACATGTACGTGTACTTGTAAATACAAGCGATTATAATTCAAGAGTAGAGATGAAGATGAAATATTTTGCATTGATTGTTTATATGAGATGATTAAAACTTCTGCATAGAATTGGATAGATTTATAAATCTGATAATGTACTAATGTGTACTGTTATCTGTTGCAATGAATATTAGTTTAAAGATATTACTTTTTTTGAATGTATCTTCAGAATTGACTGAAAATATTTGGTTTGATGGCAAAATATTGTCTTAAATCTAGTGATTAAATTTGTTTTGCTGTCATTAATAAAACAAGTTTGGGGATTTTTCAAAAATGGTACACCAACAGCCAACAGCAAAGGGTGACATCACATCTGTATTTAAAACTATTTTATCTGACATCCAGTACCATTGTTCCCACTAACTCCATTTTACAATGTGCCTGATAAAGATAATGTTGAAAATAAAGTGCTTTGTTCTGTATTACTTTATTCAATAAAATGACAATTCATAATCCTTGTTTGGTCCTTTACCTAAAAAGTTTGCCCACCACCACCTAAATATTTACCAGGAAAAAACATTTCGATCTAAATAATATGTGTTACAGTGTTCTTGCTGTAAAATTTCAACACTATTAAAGAAAATTTATGTGTAACACCTACAGTACTTCTCTCATGTCAAGTATATTATTTTAATGGCATAACTTGTTGAGAATTTAGATAAAGGAATTAGTAAGAGAACATATTTACGGCAAATCCTCCAAAATCGTCGACATCGAAAACACGAATTATTGGTCAATTAAATCAACATTGCTGATGTAAACTTACCGGGAAAAGATGAGCTTCTGATATCCGATATTTAAGATAAAATATTTTTTAACATTGGTACACGAATCGTGTACCATAATACGCTTCAGCTCCAGTTGTATTGAGAGACTCGAGGGACGAGGCAAGACACATTGCAGTAAGTCAGACGGAGTTAGTAGACTGGAATAACTAGACGCTCGACTTTTGCACATGATTGACATTGTTGGCTTATTTCGCCAAACATAACTGATTTGAAATTGGAGTAAACACGAAAACCATTGAATGTAAATCAGTTTATATACATTCATATTACAGTATTATATGCGTTGCGAATCACTTTTATGAATTTCTAGGCCCAAAATGTTAGCGATTTAGCTCCTTTAAGTAAGCTTAAACATACATGTATCTCAAAGCAGATTTTGAAAGAAAGATTTAAATCTCTCCATCACTCACAAAGGTTTAGATCAACACAAAGGTTTAGATTATAGAACAAGATTACTACATGTACCATACATGTATGCAAATACAAGTCCTTTTGACAGAAGAAAACAAACATCTGAATATACATTATACATATTACTTTGGTATCATTATACACATCTTATTGAAGGCTGGGTATTGTTGAAATTTATTGCAAAGATAAAACTATAAACTATTCATTTGATATAGCGCTAATTTTGTTAATAGTCTTCCATAGTTATGTACATAATGCACTACAGGATCAGAAATTAGTGAAGAGGTGAGTTTTGAGGGCATGTATGAACTTTGGCACATTTTCAAATTTCTTAAAGGGACAATAACACTCTTGCTGGCTTTACAGGTCCAGAATTTTTTTTTAGCCTTATTCTAACTTCAAGATGTTTAAGTGTCCTACCTGTTGTGTAAATTATCCATTACAACCTATCTTACTTGTCCAGAGGGTTCGAAAATATGTTTAAATCCAAGTTGCATTTGAAAGTGCTTACGTAAGGCTTTTCAAACCATGTTACGGCATGTAGTTGAATTTTTCTAATTTTTAAAATTAGGTGTGTTAAGATGAAATTTGTATCATTTTTATACGCCCACATTTTCATGTGGACGTATTATGTCGTCGCCCCTGTCCGTCCGTCCGGACGTCCGTCCGTCCGTCCGTCCGACCACAATTGTTTGTGGACTCTCTACAGGTCACAATTCTTGTCCGATTTTGACGAAACTTGAAATATAGGTTTATCCCCGAAAGATCTCGGCTGCTTTCGATATTGGCATGTATCGGATCAAAACTTCATGGATTATGGCCCCTGACTGTACGAAAAATCACATTTTTAGCTTGTGGACCCTATAGAGGTCACAATTTTGAACCGATTTTGATGAAACTTTACATGCATGTTTATAACCCAAAGATCTTGGTTCCTTTCGATATTTGCACCTATCAGAACGTAAATTACTGAATTATGGCCCCTGATTGTCCGAAAATTCACCTATTTTAGCTCGTGGTACCTCTGGAGGTTACAATTATTATCCGATTTGAAAAACCGTTCGATTATATCACCGTTACACCCTAAGGAAGGTTGAGTTCAAATTTCGGAAAAATCGGACCAAAATTACCATACAATATGGCCGCCGTTCGTACGCAAATACTGTTAAAAAATGGTATATCAAGGTTGTGGACCCTGTAGAGATCACAATTTTAATTCGATTTTGATGAAACTTGAAATGCATGGTTATAACCCAAAGATCTTGGTTCCTTTCGATATTTGCGCATATCGGATCGTAACTTCCTGAATTATGGCCCCTGATTATACGCAAAATTGTCTTGGTTTAGCCTGTGGTCCCTCTGGAGGTTACAATAATTATCCGATTTAAAAAATCGTTTGATTATATCACAGTTACACCCTAAGGAAGGTTTAGTTTGAATTTCAGAAAAATGGGACCAAAATTGCCATACAAAATGGCCGCCATTCGTACGCAAATACTGTTAAAAATTGGTATATCAAGGTTGTGGATCCTGTAGAGGTCAAAATTTTAATTTGATTTTGATGAAACTTAAAATGCATGGTTATAACCCAAAGATCTTGGTTCCTTTCAATATTTGCGCATATCGGATTGTAACTTCCAGAATTATGGCCCCTGATTATACGCAAAATCGTCTCGGTTTAGCTTGTGGTCCCTCTGGAGGTTACAATAATTAACCGATTTTAAATATCGTTTGATTATATCACCGTTACACCCTAAGGAAGGTTGAGTTCAAATTTCGGAAAAATCGGACTCAAATTACCATACAAAATGGCCGCCGTTCGTACGCGAACACTGTTAAAAAATGGTATATCAAGGTTGTGGACCCTGTAGAGATCACAATTTTAATTCAATTTTGCTGAAACTTGAAATGCACTTTTATAACCCAAAGATCTTGGTTCCTTTCGATATTTGCGCATATCGGATCGTAACTTCCTGAATTAGGGCCCCTGATTATACGCAAAATCGTCTTTGTTTAGCTTGTGGTCCCTCTGGAGGTCACAATTATTATCTGATTTAAAAAATCGTTTGATTATATAACCGTTACACCCTAAGGAATGTTGAGTTCGAATTTCGGGAAAATTCGGAACGAAATTGCCATACAAAATGGCTGCCGTTTGTTCCTTTCGTTATTTTCACATATCAGATTATAACTTTCTGAAATATGGCCCCTGATTGTCCGAAAAATCGCCTATGGTCCCTCTGGAGGTCACGATTATTATCCGATTTAAAATCTTGACTCTATCACCGTTACACCATACGGAAGGTTGAGTTTGAATTTCAGGGAAATCGGAACATAATTGCCAGACAAAATAGCCACCATTTGTACGCTAATAGTGTTAAAATATAGTATATTAAGGTTGTGGACCCAGTATAGGTCACAATTTTAATTCGATTTTGATGAAACTTGAAATGCATGTTTATAACCTAAAGATCTTGATTCTTTTTGATATTTGCGCATATCAAATTGTAATTTAATGAATTATAGCCTTTGATTGTAGGAAAAATCACTTTCGATTTTGCTTGTTCTCTAACCATCTCTCGAAAATGTGGGCGTATCCTGCCTGGCAGTGCCAGCTTACTATCTTTTAATTGAAATATTGTAAAATAGTACAAATTGTTGACCAGAATAAAGATTGGGACATATTATTCAGTTACAACAAGAGTGGTATTGGGGCTTTAATGTCGATCGGCATCGCATTCCACTATGTTGCTCCAATGACATTAAAGGCACGACTGGCAAACGTTTTTCGCTTCACCAATTGCATTTTTATACGCCCACATTGAAATGTGGTCGTATATTGCCGTCGCCCCCGTCCGTCCGTCCGTCGGTCTGGCGTCCACAATTGCTTGTGGACGCTCTAGAGGCCAAAGTTAATATCCGATTGACTTTAAATTTATACACAGTGTTTATGGTCATGAGACAAAAAAGCCTATTGATTTTCAGCGATTTCCAATAATAACTGTCAGAGTTATGGCCCTTGATCACTTCAAAAAATCTTGTAGACGCTCTAAAGGCTAAAGTTAATAACCGATTGACTTTAAATTTATACACAGTGTTTAAGGTCATAAAATGAAGAATCCTATTGATTTTCAGCAATTTCTGATAATTACTGTCAGAGTTATGGCCCTTGATCACTTAAAAAAATCTTGTGGACGCTCTAGAGGCCAAAGTTAATATCCGATTGACTTTAAATTTATACACAGTGTTTAAGGTCATGAGACGAAGAAGCCTATTGATTTTCATCAATTTCCGATAATTACTGTCAGAGTTATGGCCCTTGATCACTTCAAAAAATCTTGTGGACGCTCTAGAGGCCAAAGTTAATAACTGATTGACTTTAAATTTATACACAGTGTTTAAGATCATAAAATGAAGAAGCCTATTGATTTTCAGCAATTTCCCATAATAACTGTCAGAGTTATGGCCCTTTATCACTTAAAAAAATCTTGTGGTTGCTCTAGAGGCTAAAGTTGATAACCGATTGACTTTAAATTATTTACACAGTGTTTAAGGTCACGAACAAGTAGATTGAGTTTCAATGAATTTAGATAACTTGAACAGCATGGAGGAGTTATGGCCCTTGATCACTTCAAAAAAAACTTGTAGACGCTCTAAAGGCTAAAGTTAATAACCGATTGACTTTAAATTTATACACAGAGTTTAAGGTCATAAAATGAAGAATCCTATTGATTTTCAGCAATTTCTGATAATTACTGTCAGAGTTATGGCCCTTGATCACTTAAAAAAATCTTGTGGACGCTCTAGAGGCCAAAGTTAATATCCGATTGACTTTAAATTTATACACAGTGTTTAAGGTCATGAGACGAAGAAGCCTATTGATTTTCATCAATTTCCGATAATTACTGTCAGAGTTATGGCCCTTGATCACTTCAAAAAATCTTGTGGACGCTCTAGAGGCCAAAGTTAATAACTGATTGACTTTAAATTTATACACAGTGTTTAAGATCATAAAATGAAGAAGCCTTTTGATTTTCAGCAATTTCCCATAATAACTGTCAGAGTTATGGCCCTTTATCACTTAAAAAAATCTTGTGGTTGCTCTAGAGGCTAAAGTTGATAACCGATTGACTTTAAATTATTTACACAGTGTTTAAGGTCACGAACAAGTAGATTGAGTTTCAATGAATTTAGATAACTTGAACAGCATGGAGGAGAACTTTATCAAAGCCAAACAAATTCCAATGATTTTCTGATAATTACATAATGAGTTGTTACTTTTAATCAGATTTTAGTGTATTATAAATGTTTCATTACCGAAAAGAGTAAAATATGCGACAACTCTTGTTGACTGCCCGGACGATTTAGCTGCTGTGGGCGTATGTTTCGTTGCCTGGCAACCTATGTTTGAGTCTGATGTACTGGGTAGCTAGCGGATGTTGTAACTGGATGTAAAGATTTAATCCTATACACATCCCCCCTACTTCCCTCCACAATATTATAATGCTTTATATTCTTTAAATCGTTACAAATTCATCATGTTATCATATTTGTGCTACATGTCCGGTGGGTTCCATGGCCGAATGGTTAGCACATGCTTGTTGTATCATAAAGCCTGTCATTGAGTCAACTGGCGTGGTTTCGAATCCACGGTTGTACATGACAAGGAATAGGGTTTTCTCCGGGTTTCTGGTTTCCTCCCACTGCTAAAGACTTCTATGGGCAAGCAAATTATTAAAATAAAATTAAACGATATGTTAGTCCCGAAATGACCTAGTTTCTTGTCGAGTGAACATTAAATCCCATTTCTCTCTCCCTCTCACTATATGTACATGGTTGTCAGTGAATATTTAAAGAAAGTGAAATATTTGAGCATAAAGATAAATAATTTAGCAGGTAGGATGTGTGATAAGCAGTAGAATGATAGAAAGGTGTTAAATCATCTGAAGAGAAGAGCTATTTATCTGATATCTCCATCATCATACCGCAAGTGTGAAAGCTTCTTTTACTCAACCATTAGCTTCTTGCTAGATTTAATGCTAAAAATACTATAGTGATTGATTTTCCATAAGGTTCTGATCTCTAAAGAAACAGAAAAATTGATATAACCTTATCAGGAAAGCTTACGAGAAATACCATTGGCATATTTTTTCTTATAACTTTTACTTTCAGTATGGATAAAAATAATAGATGTCATTATATTGTCATTAATCAGTACTTTCCATGAACACTGTCTCGTCCATGTTAGTCTGACTATATGTACATGTAACTCATCATTTTGCTCAACCCTGTGTCTTGTTTACAAGATGTCTTCCTGTTTTGCTACATACATTCATGTACGAAGGTGATACTGTAATTAGTATATACTACATGTACGTATATTATACATGTGATGTGGCACTATGCATTTAAGTTTGTAACGGCACTATCTCTCTGCAGGGGATGACAATAGCAATAACACATGTACCATATGTAGAATTATCTTAGTAGAATGTAATTCGTCAAGCAAGCTAGTACATGTATCCGTACAATAAATTACATGTAGTATGGTGAAGTTCATGTACAATAATGTAGACAATTGACCTGTCCAGAGGCGGATCCAGGGGAGGGGGGCCCTAGGTGCCTGGGCCCCCCCTAAATCCCTAAAAAAACAGTATAAAAAAATAGATATGCGCCACAAATCACCGCTGACACCCCAATTTTTTCAAAATTTTTCCCCAGTTAGGCCCCCCCCTAACTGGATTTCCTGGATCCGCCTTTGGACCTGTCTGTTAATCCATTCCATGTAAAAAAAAAAGTAAAAGTTTACACAAATGCTCTTTTAGAATCATTTCTGATCATGATCGTTATATTGCAGAAAGCCCCACCTTGTCGGAATAAATATTGAATTAGAGGTTTAATGGCGTTAAGTACCACTGATAGAGTGGCCCACAGCATCAAATATCTGTACTGTATAAACTGACCTGTTATAACAGCGTGTTGTCACTCGGATCAAAACAGCTTTTATGAGCGATAGTTAGTCCCGGGCACGTGAATTTGGTGGTCGCAGCAAATATATGTCACAAATAGCTTTCCATGTGGTATTATAAAGCCAAGTAAAAATACACTGATTACGCGCTTCGACATTCGTGTTTATTTAATAGCGAACTCGAGGAAAATTTTTGATTGCAGTCCATGATTTAATTTTTGATTTTGGCGATTTCGGTGGTTTCGATACAGAGCTAGTTGTAATAGCTTCGTTTTATTTCTAACTTCCATGATAGAAAGAGCGCCGGGATAAACTCATTACAACGTTTTGGGAATTACTTTTATTTAGTGGTTACAACCTTGGTTTACGTGCCACACTGTATGGGTTAGGAAATAAATATTTGCTAGCTCTAAATACGCAGAACTATTTGCAACCGGAAAATAACCGAAACAAATTTTTATTGGTAGTCTTAATTTTCCAGACAGTTTTGGTAACTTGGTTAACATTATTTTCATACTCATATATCTTATTTAATTATTTTGTAGTCATAAGCCTTAATCGTCGGACCTAATTTTTATTCTAGATTTGAGACTTAGCCCTGCAAAATGGCGTCCACCGGTGATTTGCTATCCGGCATTAGATTGGACAATGAGTATCCTTATAATTTGAACACCAAGTTACCAAATCACAAATAGGCTTATACTAGGCATTGTTATTAAATTTCCGACATAGAGTTTATTCCGTTACGTCGCAGCACGGAAATAAACGATGTTTTCCGACTGCGTTATAGTTCGTATTTCAGGGACGTGTGTAGCTTGGGGCTTTAAATTTAGCACAGCCAAGGGACATAACTCTTATTCTCACTAAGAGGTAACTCCATTGATTGTAGATGCCGGGTAGATTTTCAGTCATTTATAACAAACTTCCAAATAGTTATATATCCCCAAAAATCAATGTTGCCAGACTTTCATTGTTGATGAATGAAGTTTTTATGGTAAGCCTTATTATATTATGTTGAAATAAACCCCAAATAATGTCTGTAGGATGAAATTTCTGTTGACACTGAATCGCCCTACCACTGAGTAGTCTTAAGATATGCAATAACTTCTCAACACCAATCTTATTACGATTTTGCACACTTTTGTTCCACATGTGTTAAATAACCTAGAGGACTCATAACAGTCAGACCGTTTGTTATAGCAAACAAGAATTTCCTTACCATGATCATAGTTCTGGAATAAATCATGATGTCGTACACACTTCATTTCATCCAGGTAAAGAATCATGGCCATCTCCAGCATCACATTGTATCATAGATGTCTGTCTATTTATGAAATCAGAAGGAATTTTCTCTAAGACACGATTATCCAAATCTATTATCTATCACAAACGCAAATTGGCTGAATTTCTTTTTTGATGGTCAAAGATAACTATTTTTTGAATGTATAACATGATTTTAAGTGTAGAATAGATGTATTTTAAAACTTGTTGTGGATGTATTCAAAGAATTAACTGAAAATCACAAAATTTTATTTAAAGGTAAATAATGAACAAAGATTTTAATATACTTTGAGTTCATATTTAATAACATTTTGATGTAGAAATGTCACTTATAATCCTATACTTTCGCGCCTGCGGTGCTCACGGGCGATCGGCTTCGCCAACCGCTGCTCCACAGACTCTAAATCCGTGCTCTGAGAATTAAACCTTATTTTAGGCCCTGCATGTAATAGTATAAAATTAACTTATTTTTTTAAGATGGTACATGCATTAATAAAGAAATAGAGTTTGCCACTTGGAACTAAAGGCATCCAATCGTAGCTACATGTAAAAACAAACACATCAGTATATCTCAAAGGTTTTAGGTACAGATCAGTTGAAAATATTTTTTTTGTTGGCAACACATTTGACATTGCTTTGGTATGAATTATTGTTCTGCATGCACATCTCAGAAACATGAAATTTTGTTTCAAACTTGTATCATTCATACATCTAGAATTGTTTTCAGCATTTTGAGACTTTGACATTGTGATTCTAACAAAAAAATGAAGGTGTTTGTGTTGTGGTTTAAACTCAGTGCAACCAGGTAGCATATACAACTGTATAATTGGGTGATGGGATGTCTGATACTAATTGCTATGTTACATGTACAACATGCTAGTATTTGGTTGTTGATTGTCTGTCACTGTATCTTCAAGGACACAGGATGTGGATGATTGAATCTTCTTGTTTCTCTTCAAATAAATCACATGTCGTGACTTACAATGTATGTAAAGAGATAGTACGTGTGCAGTAAAACATATTCTCTAACGTTTGATAATATTAATATAATGCAGCAGAAAAAAATATTACAGAAAACTTTCAGTTTAATATTAATATAATGCAGCAGAAAAAAATATTACAGAAAACTTGCAGTTTTATAAAAAAAAATATTTTTTTAAAATTTCGTCATTTAAAAAGGGTTTCTGTCCCATTCTGAAAACTAAATACACATTGGCATTCATGTAAAAGAACCCTTGGTAGTTCAAATTCGAAATCCGAGTAAGCTGTAGCAGATTTATCACCGAAAATGGTTTTCATGATTAGTTAGTAGACATTAAAAACCCCACAACTTATGTTTAACAAACATTTTGACTCCTATTCAAGCCCACATTCAACTTTCAATACAGTAAAGTGATAATTGCATATTTTCAAAGAAAGTCCAGACATATTTTGTTTTTATACAGCCTGTGTTTACGGTTACTTGGAAACAAAAAAAAATGTGTTGTTTTTTTTTATTTTAAACAATACATTAAAAGTGCTGTTCCCTTTTTTTTTCAATTTTATGAAGTCCGGGTCAATGACACAGATTACTACATGTACATGTTTGCTAGATATTTTTAATTAATGTATAAGTGTGTGATTGTGTTGTATAAAAACTTTCAAAACTGTCATGGTGGCAAGTCTAGTTGGTTTGAGGTTTATTTATGTACATGCATGTATGTAGTAGATGTGTTGTAAAGTTAAGTGGTGTTGAAACACATTTTGTCATGTTAAAGTCGTAAGGTCTGTGTCACTGTGTCAAAATTGTATATCCAAACAAAAGCAGTATCAGATCTTAATCTTATATCTGGAGGATCAGGTCGCTAGTCTGGAGGTCAGGTGTACAATCCCTGCATTGACCAAGAAAGTTCATCCAGGTTTTCAAGTGTGGGCTCTATAAAAGTTGAGTGTGCCTGCGCACACACTTGAAAAAAATGTGCCTGCAGGGTCATACTCAAAAATAGATTATTCAATTGCCAGGTGTATACATGTACATGTAGTATGATTGGGGGGGGGGGGGGCTTACGAAAGCTACTTTTTTTTTTTTTTTATGGTTTCTAAATTGTATTAATGTGTACCTGCCGCTTAAATAACCTGTCGCTTTCAATTATCAAACTCAAAGACTAAACGTATACACATATCCAGTACACACACACGTTTG
The DNA here is from genome assembly GCA_917208275.1 of Patella pellucida. Taxonomy (NCBI): domain Eukaryota; kingdom Metazoa; phylum Mollusca; class Gastropoda; family Patellidae; genus Patella; species Patella pellucida. Next base: position 78,104,052 of record OU795036.1, read on the forward strand.
TTTGTGCCCTGAAGGCTGACGTACTGTACATTGCTTCATATAAATATCGTAATATGAAACTTTTTAACTTCTTCGACATCGGAATGCCTAAAAGTTCTGAGCTTTGGCTCAGCGACGTGTACATGTGGATTATGCAAAGTATCGTTGTAGTAGGCTAGTGCAGGTACCACACTTCCGTGCGAAATCGAATACTTCACTGTTGATGTGCAGAATTCAAATTGTAAAATATCCGTATTAAATTGAAAATCAACTCACAAATCAAACCTGTGCATGGCAAAGTGTTAAATGTACCGCATGCGAAGACAGGTAGCGCTACCTGGAATTCCCTTCTCACATATATATCCGCACTATATTTACGCTATAAATTATATTTATACACAGCATGACATAGCGGTGACAAGGCAGCCTGAGACGAAAGCAGCACGCGTCAAAAGTGAGGGAAGTGCACACCTCCCGAAATTAAGAGTTAAAAATAAAAAAATCAAGCGTACATGTACGTACGTTTTGCCAATGACCCCCCCTCCCCCATGTACTCACCTGTAGGTTTTTGGCGTGACCCCCCTCCCCCTTCAAGCGTACGTACTTTATGGATGGCCCCGTTTCCTAAAAATACAGTTATTTTGAGTTCACGGATAAAAGGAAGAAAGTTAAATTTAGTTGAAAATTTATTACAAAAAATTTCAGAATCAATTTTTTGGGACAATACTGCAATTTCTCCTAGATTACAATTCATGTCTCTCTCGACTATTATTCTAGACATATTTAATTGAAGGGTACACAATATCCCTGATAATATAGGTCTACTGTGTTGTTAACACTGTTTATCACGAGCATTTTGCATAACGATGGTTCATTGGCCAATCACGCTATTTTACCGAAGTTTGGCCTAATAGATTGGATTCAGCTATGGCGGGTGTGGCGCGCCAGCAGGGTTAGCTTACTCTTCGTGACACCTGTTACCACTGTTTGTCGTGTATTTTGTACACGGTGAACAGTCCATATGCTGATTACACTATTTTGCCATAATACACATTTTTTTACCTGTACCGTTTTTTTAGGACTTCGAGTTTTGTCTAATGGTTTGACTTGTTTGTACTTGGTTTTATTTTATTGCAACTTCCCCCCCCCCCCCCCACACTCCACCCGCCTTTCGAGAGTGTCATCTACTGTATTTATTTGGTGATTTCGGCCGGGGACATCTGCCTCTGTGTTGGCTTGTTTTACCGTACTTAATTTGGTGTGTTTTTTGGGGTACTCCTAAGACGTGTGCCTTATTCTTATATTGCCTAATGTTTAATACAGGTCTGATGTATACTAATAAATTGTCTTCTTCATTGAAACCGGTAAATTCATGGACCTCCAGATGGCGACGTTTTTATGAGATCGAAGCACCGTTGATCTAAGACGTGAACTATTACATGCACTTCTACAATTACCGGTACATGTAGATGCTTTCTGGATTATGTGTTGTAAAAGAATACAAGTCATCAACAGGTTTTATCACAATGCAAGAGAAAAAACAGCGACATAAATGCATTTATTCTACAAAATTATACTCTTGTGAATACATGTACATTGTACATGTTACAATTGATACATGTTTATATATCACCCTATTTTACTTCTTATAAATCCCAAGAAAATTGAACAAGGCCACCAAATATTTCTGCAGAACTTCTTGTTTTTCTTCCTGTTTGTAGCCGGTCTGTTGTCAGAGAATGGAAGATCTATACATGTACCTCCAACTGGGCTTGTTGTTTAAATAAATTTATAATTTCTATAACATCTGAAGCCTAAATTAAGATTTGCAGTAATCAGATTTAGCTCTTGCATAATGTATCTTAAATACATTTCTTTATTTCTGTGATTTATATTAGTACCGCTATGGTTATTGTTAAGGTGTCTGTAGTTTTCTGGAGGGGGGTTTAAAAAATAAATATTGTTTATAATATCTATTGCCTATTGACAATTCAGCTTATTCTAATCCCACAAGATTATCATATTCAAAGGTTATGTTAACTTAGTGTGTATTTCAGTAATTCAATCAAAAACAAATATATTTAACCCAATAATGTACTTTCATATATGAACACAACTTCAATGCATGGAGTTTTATTTCAAAAACATATTTAGTATATTTAATGTGCTTTAATAGATGGGGGGTTGAATGGCCAAATGGTTAGCATGTGCGTGCTGTATCATACGGCCTGTCATTGAGTCAACTGGCGAGGTTTTGAATACCTGGTTGTACGTGATAAGGAGTAGGGTCGCCTGTCCAACCTTGTGGGTTTTCTTTGGGTGCTGCGCTTTACTCCCACTGCTAAAGAACCTTACTCGCAAGCGACTTATTGAAATAAAATTGAACCATATGACCTAGTTTGTGTCGAGTGGACGTTAAACCCCATTTCTCTCTCTCACTCAATTTAATAGATGTTAAAGTAATCAATCAATTATTTAACAGGTTGTGGTGGGTTGACAAGTACGGGAGGTATCAAGGTCTGTCAGTGAGTCAACTGGCATGGTTTCAATACCCTGGTTGAACGTGACAAGGAGAAGACTCGCCTGTCCAATCTCTGATTTTCTGCAACTGCCAAAGACTCCTACGCGCAAGCTAATTATTGAAATTATATTGAACCATATGCAGGCATCGATATTTCTGCGCACGGCATGCGCACGGCACATTTGCTTTAAAAAAAAATATGCAGGCACATTTAAAAAAAAAAAAAAAAATTGAATTTTTTAAAATTTTTGTTTTTTTAATTTTTACTGTCACATAAATTATGTAAAATAAAAGAATTAGTTATGGTGCATGAATGTTAGTATCCTAATTATACCGGAGGTTAAGTTGAACGAATGACAACCTGGTTGTGCAAAGGGATTTTTAATGAACACCAAACAACAACAATATGCACATCAAACATAATCTTTATTATTAATGTAATCATATGAAAGAGGTACTCAAAATTATTTATAATTGTTTCTTCTCCCGAGACCAACCAAAGAAGCTTTCTACCCCACTCCAGGCCCGTAGCCAGGAAGTTGTTTTTGGGGGGGCAAAGATGTTTTCGGGAGGGCCAACTAGCATAGGCATCTGCATGAATTTTGCGGTAAAGGCCAATTTTCTTGTGATATTGGGGGGGCAAGACTCGGTATTGGGAGGGCAGTTGCCCCCCCGTGCCATCCCTGCCTACGGGCCTGCCCCACCCCCCCAATCATACTATATACATGTACATGTACCTTGCAATTGAATACTCTCTTTTTGAGTATGACCCTGCAGGCACATTTTCAAGTGTGTGCGCAGGCACATTCAACTTTTATAGAGCCCTGACCATACATGTATGTTGTGTCGAATGGATGTTAAAACCCAATTATTGAACATAAATTTCCCGACTTCAAGCTTGATTGTGAACCTTCAGAATGGACTCCTTCTTCAATCTTTTAATTTCATTTGATTTTATATGTTGATTTGTTTAGTGATATGAAACTATGTCCTTAAATCAAGCCAATGTTCAAATTGTGTGTTTCATTTTTGACACAGTAAGACAACTACGGGTAAACTTAATGAATAAATTAAACTAACTTTTTAAACAATAATTTAATCATTTAAAATTTTTCTCATATTTTCATTTAAAGGGACAATAACACTCTTGCTGGCTTGACAGGTCCAGAAAAAAAATTAGCCTAAGTGTCCTACCTGTTGTGTAAATTATCCATTACAACCTATTTTACTTGTCCAGAGGGTTCGAAAATATGGTTAAATCCAAGGTGCATTTGAAAGTGTTTACGTAAAGCTTTTCAAACCATTGTTACGGCATATAGTTGAATTTTTCCAATTTTTAAAATTAGGTGTGTTAAGATGAAATTTGTATCATTATTAATTGGAATATTGTAAAATAGTACAATTTGTTGACCAGAATAAAGATTGGGACATATTATTCAGTTACAACAAGAGTGGTATTGGGGCTTTAACAAGAAAGATAACAGAAAATTATTAATATTAATTGATCTACCTGCAAATAAGAAAAACAAGTATCCGATTTAAAACTTTTGCTGATGTCACTAGAATATTACTATTTGAAACTGCAAAAAAAGTCTTCCATTGATTGATTCAAAATTAAAAGATGTACTTGTATAAGTCACTTTGGATAAAACGGCCCGGTGGAGTAGGGGGGGCCAAGGGAACTTTAGGCACCCCCCCCCCCCCCAATAACTTGGCTGCAAGTACTCTTTTATCCAGGTTATTGCGGCCTCTGGACACTGGTCTATAAGGACCTAGGATTGAAGCCCTCCCAATCAAGAATTGAAGCCCTCCCAATCAAGAATTGCTTTTGCCGGCCCTGGATAACGAAATCTGAATATGATATTAACAATGGTGTCCATAAATGAAATAAGATGTACATGTAGCGTGTTACTGTTCTGCTCTGACTTGGCTAATAAAGACAGGCTTATGCCATACAATGTATTATGAGTAAACTTTTGTCAAATAAACCTTCCCATCCAACACTGGGAGGAAACAGGCAACCTCCAGCGTCTTAGCTATTTAGCTACTGTGACTCAGCGCCATTTTCTAATAGGAAAGAACACTTTCCTGTGAGGTAATGAAAAAAGCATTAAGGTCTACACTATTGATTTTAGATGTGACACTGACAGTAACATGTAGTGTCGCCAGTGTAAGATTCATTAAGATAAAGGTAAAACTGTGTTGAAGCTAAATGTTAATCTGTTATTAACTTATAGTAGTACCACCACTCCATCTTCATATGCTATATAAATACATAGAAGGCTATGCTACAATATAATAATATTCTTATAAATTCCATCTTATTGTCCAAATGGATATTGATTTCTGTCTAGTAGACTATAATAATAGTAACAAGTTTAACATTGTGAAAGTGATGTCTCATCTGGGTCACGGAAAATTAAAATGACCGAAAGCCATCATTTTTAATCATATCTTTTCAGTCTAGAGAGCCATCATTTTATAATTATATCTTTTCAGTCTTCATTGCGATTGAAGAGAGAACCACTGCCAAGATCGTTCGCAATATTTCTGCTACATCTTTTTTGTAAATCACTTTTCATTTTGAGTGAACCCTGTACTATAACAGGCCCAGGAATTGTACAGCGCAGTGGACGCTTATGCCTGGCTGGCCCCCTTGAGCCATTTACTAGATTCGATATATTTGTTTATTTTTTGCAATGTCTGTGTTCTGTCTTGCATGTAGTGTGGTACTCCTGACTTACTGTACATTTGTATAAGTACATTGTACAAATATGACCAGCTTTGGCTAAATGTGACCTGACTCAAGCCCATCATTGCGGGTATGGTATGAACCATGCAAAAATATTTCTTTACAGATTTGGGTTTCAAGCATATTTATCTTAAAAAATGACTTAATTTTTATTTGTGAAAAATAAGCATTTGCTGTTTTTGCTTCCTGTGAAGTCTCCCATTATTTTTTTTGGTAATTTCTATTCAGTTTCACAACTATGTGTCTCAGTGAATGTTTAAGTTAAATGGAGATGTTACACACCAATGTAAAAGTATATAAAGGCGCCACATGATTATTAATTGTTATATTTAGGAAAGGTTATCTCAACACAAAGTATTATACGGATTAAACAATCTTCACTTTTACTGTTGAGCGGGATTCTTTAACTGATCTATTCTACTCCTCTGCCCTGCCGGTATCTCTTTCTTGATCCAGTATCCATGCAGATGTGTCACCTTGTCACAGGAGTTTTGCTGTCCCTCTTCTCGTAACCAAGTTTGATATATGAATACTTATGAATGTTTTTATGAGAAGGTGTATTTTGATTCTTTGACATGTGAGACCTGGCAAAGGAAAATGTTTAGTCATTATGATGGGGAGAAAAATAAGTTCCTGTGTACACATTGGTGTGTACATTGTACATTTATGTAAAAAAGCTTTGACAAAGAGTAAAGGAACTGCCGTGATCCAGGCAATATTTCTCTCCTATCATGGGCATACATGTAGCATAAGCAAATTCCCATTTGAATCCATTTGACCTAAGTGTATAGCTTAAAAATTATGTATATTATTAATTATAACATTATCAATAGTCAGTAGGCTGCATTATACAACTGACAAGGACAGCTGTCTAGTCGTTTGGATGGGACAGAAAACCAAGGTCCTGTGTACCGGTACACATTGGCGTGCACGTAAAAGATCCCTTGGCAGTTGGAATTCGATATAAGAGTAGGCCGTAGCGCCACTGCCAGGGCGAAATTTCCCTCATAACACACTGTATGGCGTATATGCCCATCTTCCATTAGCCCAGGTTAGGTGCATAACAGTAGGACGTTAAACCCCATTTCATTTCATTTGCATTATACAATGTCAGACTGAGATGATATCAGATTATTCATGTTATCTATTGATATCATCAAACTTTTTGGAATCCTGCAAATTTCCATGACAAACCTAAAATAACTGAAGATGTAATTTAAATCCCATCTCAGTTTAAAGCCAACATCTAATGAACAAATTGAAAACTCATCAAATGTTGTTAAGTTAATTTACTGTGTTGATAAAATGATATGAATTTATTTCTTTGGCAAGGGTTACATGTACGTGTGTGACATTGACAATATCACAGCTACATGTACTTCCATGTGTAATTTTGTCAATGTGATTCAATTTTTATAATACCATTAACCCGAAAGAAGGATTTAAACACAATAGTTATACACACGTATATCCTCCAACTCTATATTTAACCTTAACTGAATCGAAGCTTTCAATGGTATTAATACCTGGTGCTGTCACTTTAAATCAATGTCTGTACTGTAATTCTCAGTAACGAGTGCATGAACATGGTAATTAGTAGTATCGATTTTACATGTACTTGTTAATCTTATCAGATATAAAAAACATACATCATTTGACAGAAGGAAAAGCATTAATGTTGTTTGAAAATGTGTGGGGTATTCTGTACAAGTGCCAAATTTCCAAACAGACATTACATGGCCTTCCTACAGCATTCAGTTTGATTTATATTACTATGTTTCAAGGGTAACAACTCTACCCAATCAGTAGGGATCAGACTACAGTTTTCTCTCCATTGACTTCAATGCTGAATTCCTTTCTACGGTAATCTTTTGGTTTTTAGAACATATATGGTTTTAAACTGTTTGATAACAAAGATCCATACAATAATTTTTAAAGTGAGTAGACCTCAATTATTTTGAAATAAATGAGTAAACAACTACTGATTTGGATTGTCTGTATGTTTTTGTTGAGGGATTTGTACTGCTCTAGGCCCTGTTTCTCAAAATTTTATCTAAAGATAAAATTCAAATCTTAGTTGATACTGCAATTTTGATTGGCTACGCACTAAAATCTATCTAATATTGTTCAATCAAATAACTTAAATTTTGATTTTATCTTAGTTAAGATTTCGTGAAACAGGCCACTGTCTGTTATCTAGCAATATTAAAAAAAAAGATCAAGAAAATTTAGAATTAAACATTCCATCAGAAAAACTGCGCAATTGAAGAGACACAAAAACACCCTATTAATTGTACACTTCTTTGTTCATGACAGGGTCTCAAAATTATGTATGGTGGACTAAATGTACATGTAAATGAATTAACGACTACATGTAAATGTATTAACGAGTTAAACAGATAATACAAATTAGGAGGGAAAGTCCCTAATACTTACATGTAATATACATATGAATACAATGTATATCTGTGTATACTACATGTTTATGTACATGTATACATGTAGTTGCTTTGATGGACAGAAAGACATTACAATTAAATTAGGCAATATTATATACATGTAATGGCCAATTAGGTCATTGGCGGATAATATTTAAAATTAGCGAGGAGTTAATAAATTATATAATGCTGAACTTATGTACCCCAACAGTCACAAGTTGTCAAAAATTAACAGTACTTAGTAAGTCCTGCAAACTTCTTAATAAATAACATGAATTACTATGTGCAGAACTCATTTTTACTTCTGTTATAAGTGTTTTCTGATTATCAAAATTCTGCCAAATCTTCCTCCAACGGCTAGGAAATGAAGTTTCAGCCATTCAGGGACTTGTTCTCTCTGACTCTCGATTCAAAAATTTCTATGAGGGGAGCATGCTACCGGACCCACCTAGTCCTAGAAAGCTTGAACCTGTGGTGGTCAGATCGTGGCTATGTGTGTGTGTAAGTCAGTCTGTTTTTTACTGAATACCCCCCAAACAAAATCAAAACGTACACCTCTGATCACTATGTATAATTAACATTATTAAATTAGCCCTTCAGTTAATGTCTGATGTTGTTAGTATACAATGTCATCAGTGTAGTACAGATTTAAAAACTTGAAATCAACAATGGTTATGGTTCATGTACATACATGTATCATGTATATACAATGGACATACATTATACTTTGCATTATTGTGACCCATAAATTTCAAACTTTAATTTATTTTCATTGTGTAACCATCAAAAACTTGTAATGGCCTGTACTCACCAAGGATTATTTGTCACAGCCCGTTGTTGGTGACAGTCTGTCTGGAAAAGCATGCCTTCTGGTTTTTTGTCACTAAGTTATAATCATGTCAGCAATTGTATGTCGTGTATGAGAATTCTTTATAGCTGTCATAGTTTGGGCATTGTTTATTTAAGTGTCCACATACAAAGCTAAATATAGTTACAAATATTAAAATTTTAAACTATATTTTATAATCTAGATGGGTTTTTTTTCTCAATAGAATGTCTTCCGGCTCTATAATATTGCACTACCATAATTATATGTTTGTGACAGAGAATATGCATGATTTTAGTGTTATACTGTACATAATGTAGACTCCCTTGATAACTACAATTATATGAATTGAAAGTTGAATCTCAAATAGGAATACCAGTACAAATTCCATCAAGGCCTATATTAACTTGCCTACAGGCATGGACATGCCTCGGGATGAAAAATCCGTGCTTAGAAAATCTAAAATCCGTGCTCTGAAAAAAGGTGTGTATATATTTGTGAATCTGAGAGTGTACTTGTAAAATGTGCAAGTGTACCATCAGCAGTCATTGTGATCATCAATCACATCATTTGAATTGGTATCCATGAGTATTCAGTGTTGAGAAGTATAAGACGGACAGTAACAAAGAGATTAAGGCACGTATCTTCGAAATTCAAGTCGTCATAACCCCTCTTCTGATAGTGTTAAAGACATATTGTACTGTTACCGCCAATTCCCATTCCCTATCAGTTACAAACCCTTCATTTCTCGAAAATCGCATCGAAAATTCGGGCCCAAGGCTGATTCTTTGAGTCGACTTTGGACTTTTCTTTGAACATCCGACGCCCTGACAAGCGGTCGGATATACATAAATTTGTCAGTCACCCCCCCCCCCCCAATAAAAAATAAGCATTGACAAGAAGACCGTGCTTCATCAAATAATCCTTAAAATAGGCCCTGAATTCCATCAACGTATGCTGCTCCCTGTGTAATAAGTGGCTGTTACCTTTATTTTTCTGTGAACCAAATTGATGGTATGAACCCGTTTCAAATCCTATCAAATCCAACCTCAGAGATTATCTAGTGTTGATATTTTAATTTTGTTTTCTGAATTAAATGTTAACGTAACAATCAAAGTACATAACATGTACATGTATAAGCATGAATTAAGCAGTGCAAAATTTGATATTTTCTTAAAAATGCACATCATGCATCTTTACTTTAAGTGTCTTTAAATTCTAAGTCAATCACATACAAATGACTATAATAATGTACCAATACATGTGCGCATAATGTATAGATCTTTCAGGGTACATGTACCATGTATGCATGTTGCTTTGGCATTATAGACTTTGATGTACATGTATATGTATGTTGCTTTATCATTATAGACTTTGATACACCAAACTACAAATAAAATATTAGGTGTTGAAATGAAGTTATGTTTGAAAATAGATGTCATAGTTGTTTGCATCATGTTTTACGTTTTCAATAGAACCATATTTTCAGATCAAATTTTAAAGGGTTGCAGTACAAAGGATCGTATACTGTACATGTAGTATTAAATTCCAGAAATAAAGAATTAAATCTATATACAGTTTTAATTACATATTATATATAAGATTTATTGTACATGTATGTGTCCTGCAAGGCTTAGAATAGTTTTATGTCCCTGGAATAATACCCTGGATTGTTGTATGGAGTTTTTACTTGTTGTATGAATGAAAGCATGTTGACGCGACAGTGATAAGTTATGAAATCTGTCAACGAACTTGATAGTAAGTCTTTATTTTGACAGTCTTGTATCATAATGAGGTCATAAAGACATCTATCACCATCTGGTAAACTGGTAATTTTGACATACTGTCATTAAAAGTTGCCGACAGGTTAAGATGCTGGTATTGCATTGTTCAAGTTGTCTAACAATACTAAACAGTCATGTACATGTAGCTGTAGGAGAGGAGGTGCTGAACAGTAATAATATTAAATATATCCAGAATTTACTCCGTATTTCATAGTTGTACTGTGCTTTTGATATTAGAAAAAAAGTGTTCAGGCTTGTGGAGTTATCTTGGGAATTTTTTTTTTAAATGGATAAGAATGTGTTATGCAGTGATTATATTTTTGAAATCTGTATGTAAATCAAATTATAACAACAAAATCCACGATATTTTACATCTTTTAGTGGTAATATAGACTGTCATAATGTTAGATAAACAAACAGAATCTAATTCCAATAAAATATTTAGACATAGTGTTCTAGAATTTGAAAGGACATTACCCATACCTGTGAGTTTAAAAACCAATAAAAATATCCAATGTGATTTCGAAGAGGCCACGGTAAGATTGAGATCTATTTTTATTTTTTATATTTCATTAGAAAAATCAAATTGTTTTGTGTGAATCCGAGGGCATGCCCAAGGCCACAAAGTTTCACACAGATCATTTATTGTCCTCAATGATCCAAGTAAAATGAAAATGTTATTAAATTTATAGTCATTTAAGATTTCAGCGATGAATGCTAAGATCTTATTTTGTTCGATAAGGAAGTAAAGTGTATTTGGATAACACAGACATGTTAAAGCTAGTGCTAATAATAGTGCTCATAAAATTATAATCGTGACTACACAAATACATGTTCATATTAAGACGACACGTTCCTGCATTGCAAATTAGGGTGTCGAGTGTCGACTGTCAGGACTTTTTGAATTGTAGGACAGGTACATTGTACATATACATGTATACAGGTACATTGTATAACAATCTCTTATCAGAAAAACATGCAAAAAAACTAACAAAAAAAAAAAATCAATTTTGGCAAAAGTCTTCAAAAGGTTCCACTGTGATTACTGGAAGTATTTTGTTTGTTTGGGAAGGTCTAATTGTTTTGTTATAATGAAGGTCATTGCAAAAAAGATGGCATTAAAACACATTTCATTTCCTTTATAATGAAGGTGTTCAATTTAGTTCTGAAATGGATAGTCAATAAAATCTGTTGTTTGATTGCTGGCAAACCATCTTTTATTTTAAAAAAATGTATGCTTCATTGTACTGCACCCAATTATAAAATCACTCTTCTTGTTAAAATTTGGCTTGAATTATGACCAGTATTTGTTCAAGATCAATTTGTTATTTGCACACGTTTTCCTGTTAGGCAGAGTGTAAAGACATGTTTGCAACAAATTGGCAATTTTTTTTGGTAATAATCTGCCTCTCTACAACGTGGGATGTTTATTTTGGGGTTTAATTAACGCACTGTACTGGTTGGAAGAGCTCTGGGACGATTGAAAATGTCCAATCAAACCATTAATAAAACCTGCTTGGAATACTATAACATTTATATTTTTAGTTCATGTGGTCAATAGCCTCGCTGGATGGTTTCAGTTCCTATTCAGGTGTATTGAATGGTGGTATTAATGTCGGCATTCTATGATATTATTCAAATGATTGGGTAGAAATTAGCTTACTCACAGAACTTACAACTTAATAAATTATGGTTAAAATGCTTCCTCATTTTACTGATTGTTCAGATATAATGTACACGTGTAAAGATATGTCACGATTTGTGAATCACTTTTAATGTTCCTTCCAGGGAGGGGTGGGTTATGGTAAATCATTAAAAGGCTGACTATGAAGGTTTTGAACATTAAAGTTTTGCCTCTGGCCTCAAATGTTGTCATGTCTATGGGTCCTTGATCAGCTATGTCAGATTATATAACATAAATCCATCACATCATTGAGAGAGAACATGATGTATTTATTAAGAGGTCTTTAAACTTGATTGATTCATTCTATAATGTGGCTTAGAATTTGGTCAAAATGTGAAATTGAAAAAGTGCGTAAAAATTTGAATAAAAAAGGCTGATTCATTTCATAATGTGGATAATATGTTCATGGGTGTGGAAAATTTGAAAAGTGCGTAAACAGTGTCATGAAACATGTCATTGCTGACGTACTTGTACATGTACATTGTAGTTAGTTTACATATTGATGTAATTTTTGCATATCCCCCCACACCCCACCCACTTCCAATCACAATAAGCTATACATTAAAATTGGCTTAATGTAAAAAGATTCAATTAGATTGTATTTTGTAAAGAAGAAGCTATAAGTTTTCATGTTTGATAGGTTACATGTTTTATGTCTATTGTGACATGATTTATTATGCGTTGAGGCTTTCAACTTTATACTTGTAAGGGGTTTCTATTGATTTTAACACTCATCATTTTTTTTTTTCAATGGCTTCTACAAAGTTAGAGTTAACCTTTTCTATTCAAATCTCTGGTGTGTTGATTTAAAACCATAATTCCTGATGAAATATACGTCCATTATCCTTAAATCTTTTATTTACATATAATGTTATTATGGATGAGTGTTATAGCTATCATATGGAAATAAGCTTATTAAGTACCAATAACCATATACTGTTGACAAGTAACAGTTTTACCCCATTTATTCCAGTAAAAGGATAGATATTACTTTCAGTAGAGCGCATTCAAATTCTTTGTACATTTGCAATACACAGCTTAAATAATCCTATTTTCTGTCTGCTGACAATTACTGTTAGTGCGACATTGTGGAATATTTTAGGCCAGCAGGATTTTCAAATTCAGAGTTGTATTAAGAGAAGGATTTTCGGATTTGGTCGTCGGATCAATATGTGGAAAGCAACCTAATTAGGCAGCATACTACTTGTTTATTTCGCTATAACACAAACATTGAACTGCAATTAGTAGAAAGCTTTGAAGTTTCCTAGACATTGGAAAAAGAAGTAGCAATTTTGGGATGTATATATCTTATACTTACTTGTGACTTGAAATATCTTATGGTTGTACAGTAAGCTGTATGTAATTTGTGGAGTGTTCAAATCAGAAGTAATTGATCTGAGCAGACGACCGATTGGCAGTTGGAAAATGGAGAACAGCATAAATCTGTTTTTATTTGATAAAAAAGACAGTATATGTTGAATCTTGTGATCTGATATTTCACATAATTATTCCAGCATTTCTTAGTTGTCTTGTGTAATTGTATTTTGTGTAAACTAAACCAGTGAATAGAAATATCAGTATGTCTGCTTCTCCAGATGAACTAGATCTGATTGAACTTCGTAGAAGGTGTAAACCCCGCCACTCCTTTCATCGTAGTTTAAGTGAGGTAAAAGAAGCACTTTAGCAATAATTCCTGTCTGTCTTGGGAGTTTTAACATGTTTCTATTAATGTGACAATAAATGAAGGGACACTGTACATGTAGTAAGTACATGTACATGTAGAATGGTGTAAATCTTTAAAACCAATGGAAAAATAGAACAAAACTGGTTTTCTCCTACTGTCTGTGAATTTGACCATCAGATGTTCAAAACATCTATCAAAGTAGCATGAATACACACACACATATTTTACCTGAAAATACGGTATATATATATACATCAGCATTGGAAAGTTGTGATCTTTTGAAAAGATTTCTTTTGCTGTCCCTTTAATTTGGTAGAAGTTGCAAACCTTAATTTTGTATCATCTATTTCATTCCTTCATACTGAAATCAAGAAGTCTTACCAGTTTCAAAATATACTTTTAGATCCTTAACAGGTATTTTCATAACTAATGTGTAAAACATATTAGTATTAGTAACTGTAGTGTGACAAGAAAATGAAATACATGTATCAAGAGCTCATAATGTTTCTTGCCAATTTAGTTATTGGTAAAATACTTGAGGCCTGTCATCATTGATCATTGAAATTAAAATGAGGGTTGAATGTGGGTAGCATTGCAAATGTTAGTCAAGAGAAGAAAGGAATTGATGAGAAAACACTACTTATTTATTTCTGTTTATATTTTTCAGAGTGCGTCTGCTGGATATGAATCTGCTATTATTGGTGAGGCCCATGGTTTGATCTCAGATATGCTGGCAGATTCTAACTTGCCACCACATATTGTGAGTGGTTTGCGTGCAGTCAGTAATCTGTTGAAACCACCTGAAAGTCATGCTTCTATACATAAACCTCGTGTTAGTCCACTTGTATCTTTAACAGAGTCTTCTTCTTATGGCTCCGACTCAGAAGAGAGTCCTTATACAGGAGAACGACCCTCGTCTCTGCCAAAGGTATGTGCATCATATGAATATATAATAGTACATGTAGAAGTCTTGTTGATATTATCAAGGACCCTTACATGCAATCTCAGCTTCCAGAGATCAGTTTACCCTTTGTTTTTCTCCGGGAAAATCCGCTGGCCATACATCATCCATTTGTGAATGTCACATGATGTATGTATCCTTCCGTCAGTCGCTTCACAAAGATCCGAGATGGTGGCACAAAGTCGCTTTTCTTAAAATATTTCACATATTTAGCCAAATCAATCACATTATGCGCTAAAAATAATTCTCCGTAAATCATCAGATTGGCTGTTTCGAATGAAATTTTGATGTCAAGATGTAACTCATGCAGCAAACCAATGACTAATTGTCGAGAAATCAGCAGTATTTAAATCAAACAAATCCAGCCAATCAGGAGGTGCTGGAGGTGTGGCTTATAAACCAATTTAAGACTGAGATAGACGAAGGGTAAACTTATCTCTCGGAGCTGAGATTGCTTAACATGTTGATGGACAATACTACATTACGCCAACACATAATCATGTTTTCTGGTATACATAAATGAAACTGGCTATCAAAACTAAATTTTCAATTTATCGCTAACTCCAAATAATCTGTAGATGCGCGCTACGTCACATAGTACTTAGCTCATCTACAGATTATTTGGAGTTAGCGATTTTAATCTGCGATATATTTCAATGTTGTTATAGTAATACATAATTGCTAAAATTTGTTCTAATGTATTAAAAATGTTCATTTAGATGTGGGATTATCAATATTTGTAATCTTCATCATTTTATGTGTATATTTACAGCGACTTCGACGAAGCTTGCCACCAAGTTTGATCCGTAGGATGTCAACAAGTACTTGGACCACCACCACTTCAGCAACGGGTATGCCAACATTAGAGCCAGAACCATGTCGTATACGCAGTGCTTCCTTTCGACATTCAAGAGAGGGAACTCCAGGTTCAAGTCCTAATGGTAGTCGAAGCAATAGTCCCTCTCCCATTTCCAACACAACAGTTGTTCTCACAATACCTAAATCAAGGTCATTTTCATTAGCTGCTACTCCCAGTTCTCAATCCCCCCACCAAAGACGTTTTTCGCGGAAGAGTGTTGGTAACACATCAGACATTGGTTTTAGTCCAGTGAAATTAGATAGTAAAATTGTTCGGCCAATGGCCCCATCTGAATTTGAACAAGTGGAGGATAGAGAAGCTGTCTCTAAACCTCTAACAAAACGATTACATATTACATCAGATTATGAAAGTAGTGATTCACCCAGCAGTAGTGATCATAGTGATAATATTGCCACCTCAGAAGATCTTGTTGGCTCTCCTCCTAGAAAGGTATGTTCGTTTTAACTATATTTTCACTTGTATATCTATATTTCTTCAAATTTATGTCAAAATAAAGTACAGTTTAATGGGTAAGACTTGCCTAAGGTTTCAATTAATACCCGTAAGTTTTTCCAAAGTTACAGGCACTTGTTGGCGATGCCATGTGTTGGTCATATTAATAGTATTGAAGCATGTCTTTAGCTATAGTATAACCTATGGCAAAGATTATGATATGATCAATATAATTAAATTTAGACTTTTATGGTTTATTATTGTTTATAGTTTGAATTGCATATATATTGGGGAACCAAACTCTTTTAAATGCTGAGGACCTCTATAGGTCTTAATCAGGCCCTTCGAGGAGCTCTAATCAGATACTGGTCTATTCTTGGACATACATTTGTATCAAGCACTACCCAATTTGTTTTCGATCATGTTCAATTATTTTTACATTAGCTGTAAGTAAGGGGTTTATATAGGCTTTGCCTGTTCCCCAATCCCCTCAGTTTCTGAATAAATATTGTTTATGATAAAAAAAATATTTTTACAATTTTCTTGGCTGGTACATACATGTATAGGGAGATCTTACCTGTCAAAAATAATCTGTCATTATTCAAATAAATCTGCATCAAAATTTTTACATGTACATGTACATGACCAACTTAGTGCAAATCACTCCAACATAAACCCTTCATTCATGCACATGCTATATTTGAATAATAATTAACCAGGATGTAAATTCAGATACTTTAATGCAGTGGATTATTGTGATTGTACAATTCCGACGTTGTGTAATAATACTATAGTTCGTGCTGAGCAACTTTAAGTGTCATTGGATTTTACTCACACTACTAAATATATGAAATTACTCGAAGAATTCCCGGCCCCATGTTCACAAGCATTCTCAGACTGAAGTTAAGAATTTACTCAACTTTCAATCTTTGATACAGAAACTCAAAACTTTACACATAGTTGCTTATTGATGAATTTGATACAGTGGACTCTGTCGCATCCGATGTCTGATCACTCCGGATTTCTGTGACATCCGACATGATTTTCATGTCCCGATTTATTTCCTTATTACTTCAGCCAAAAAAAAGAACAAAAGTTTAAAAAAGAGACAAACAATTTTGAGTAAATTCGTAACTTATATCTGAGAATGTTTTATGAACGTTGGGTCTGGTCTTGAATGTTCTGTAATATAAGGGTTTTTTTTGAAAATGCTATTCCAAATTTAATATATTTATTTCTTTAAGCTGTAAATGAGACATATAAAGCACTGCTAAAAATTGTTATTGTCATACATATTATTACATCATGGGTGGTTGGATTGCCGAATGGTTAGCACATGCACGCTATAAAATTTAAGCCTGTCATTGAATCAACTGTCATAGTTTCGAATCCCCGGTTGTACATGACAAGGAGTAGGGTCGCCTGTCCAACCTTGTGGGTTTTCTCTGGGTCCTCCGTTTTCCTCCGCACAGGCAAGTTATAGAAATAAAATTGACTGGCGCGGACAATGTGGAACCCATGATATGCGCGTTTCATCATAAGGCCCGTGTTTGAGTCAACTTGCGTGGTTTCGAATCGCAGGTTGTACGTGACAACAAGTATGGTTGCCTGTTCAACCTCATGGGTTTTCATCAGTTTCCCCCCACTGCGAAAGAAAGTGAATTATGAAAAAAAATTAAACCATATGTTAGTCTCGAAATGACCTAGTTTTTCGTTGAGTGGACGTTAAACCCCATTTCTCTCTCACTATTACATGATATTTTTCAGGAGCCAGTAGTAAATGTACATGATAAAGATGACGGCGATCAGGGTATAGAAGATACATGTAAAGATGAAACAGACGGCAGCATCTCCGATAATAAACTTTTATTTGATATCTCAGACGTAGAGGAACATCCCCTTCTTCAAATAAGTAAATTAAATGAATGGGATTACCCAATATTTCAGTTATCTGACAATTTGAGAGATTTTATTTTAAGTAAGGTGAGTATATAACACCCACAATGGTGAATGGATTGGTTGACTCCACTATCAGTCTGGGGGGTTGGGTGGCTGAATGGTTAGCGTGCGCGTACTGTATCAGAAAGCCTGTCATTGAGTTAACTGGCATGGTTTTGAATCCCCTTGTTGTACGTGGCAAGGAGTAGGGTCGCCTGTCTAAACTCGTTGGTTTTCTCTAAGTCCTCCAGTTTCCTCCCACTGCTAAAGACCCCAAAGCGCAAGCAAATTATTGAAATAAAATGAAACCATATTTTAGTCCCGAAATGACCTAGTTTGGGTCGAGTGGACGTTGAACCCCATTTTTCTCTCTCTCCCCACCATTAGTCTACACAACAAAATGCAAATTGTTTTCCAAGCTTTATGTTAAACATGGACATGTTGTTCATTTGACACAGATCCCACCATTGTTACATGTATATGTATACGATGTCAAATTTGTATAATTTGATTGTGCAGATTTATTCATATATAGAGTCACTCTGTGTTTTTGTATATTATTTAACATGTCAAATTACCTACATGTCCAAACTATATCCTGTTATTTTCTATTATTATCCACTTACTTATTTACATACATCAGAAATATTATATGTAGATAGTAGGTCAAAGTTCAAAGGATATTTATATAAACGTTATGTTTTTATTGATATTTATATTAATTTATATTGAATAATGATATCCTTGTTATTTTATCTACAAATAATACCAATCTTTCAATTTCAGGTTGCATATAAATTATTTAATGAAGTTGGATTGTTTGAAACATTCCGAATACCTATAGCAGAATTTATAAATTATTTCCATGCATTAGAATTGGGATATCGAGATAAACCATGTAAGTATAACAGTTCATTCAATCAAAAAATACCAAGACACATTTTGGAGAAAAAAAGTGACAATCAACTGAGCATACAATAAGGAATTCGCTGATCACATGCGCTGTATGGGCTAATCCGAGCCTTCAATAAATAAAATGAATTGAAAGTAGTTTATTTTTAGTAACCCATTTTACAATATTGGTGTCAGTCATTAACACATCACACATATAATTTTAACACAGAGATCATTGCTATGGTAGATGTGTATTGAAGACTTCAAAATGACCATTTGGAAATTTGATTTACCGTTAAACATAATACCTTATCCAGGAACTATTACAGTAGGACATTCTGAGGAAAATTTGTTATTTCTGCACCACAGAGAGAGTCTACTGTAAACTCTTTTTGTACCTGTGTGAGAAAAAGCCAGTTATCTCCCTTTAGTCTTCACAATGCAGTTTTAGTTTCGTGCTCTGCATTTTGTGAGAGTGCAGAAGAGGATGAAAAAAAAGTAAGGTCGCTTTGAGTAGTTATTTTACGAAATTATCATGATTTATTACAAACGATAACTTGATTATTATTTAGCGAAAGAAAACACTTTGGTAGCTAGGAGGATTAACTTAGTTTGAATGACAGATGGAAAGACAATATCAAATATCAATTAGTAATTATTGCATGGGTTGGCATCTGTAAAATCAAGTAACAGTTAAAATTCTTTTTATTGGGACTTGGGGGGTAGTAATAAGTCATCAAGTCTGTTTGTTTTATATAGGATGGAAATAAATCGATGTTTACTACATGTATTTCCTGAACTTGACGATAAATACTAGACAATGATCCTATTCTGTCAAGTTTGTTTTAATCTGGATTAAGAATCTTACACCATGGGCTACATAATATATGTACATGTGCTAACATTATATGTATTTAATGTACGTTATCTATTTATTTTTAGATCATAATAGAATACATGCTACAGATGTCATACATGGTGTGTATTTCTTGACAACTCAGCCTATTCCAGGTTTCATGCAATCCAATTCAACAGAAGGAATGTCTCGACATGGTTCATCTAGTGAATCAGGTATTACTGTTTATATGTTCATCGTGGTTTCCCCTTTTCATTGGTTCAGGACAGCAGGGCTTGACAAGGACAGCTGTCTAGTTGTTTGGATGGTACAAAAAAACAATGTCCTGTGTAAACATTGGCGTGCTCGTAAAAGATTCCTTGGCAGTTGGAATTTGATATAAGAGTAGGCTGTCGTGTCGCTGTCCAGGCAATATTTCCCTCATAGCATACATGTACTGTACTGTATATGCCCATCTTCAATAGCCCATTATGTTAAAAGTCATTTCATTTCTTGTATTTATATGTACCTCAAATCATATTAAATTCACATTAGTGAGGGGTTATCTGTCACTTTTCGTAAGTTTTTACCGCAATCCTTTCTATGTTGATTATTTGTTTGAATATCATCATCATCATCTCGTTAAAGTTTTGATAAATAATGTTGATGGCCCCTTTGTAACCTATAAACTATATAGCCAATCATTTATTTCTTGTATGTTATTTCAGAAAATGAAACACATGAACGTTCTACTTTTGCCCATCGACAAAGTTTTGCAGCCGATGATAGTTATGGTATTATGGGTGGTAATTTTCCTGCTCTTGAATTAATGGCTCTGTATACAGCAGCCGCCATGCATGATTATGATCATCCAGGTCGAACTAATGCCTTCCTGGTAGCTACTCATGCCACACAGGTAAGTTTCATAGTTTAAACAATATACCACGGTAAATATACAATGGGGGGGGGGGGGTGTGAATGGCTGAATGGTTAGCGTGTCTGTGTTATATCATAAAGCCTGTCATTGAGTCAACTGGCGTGGTTTCGAATCTCTGATTGTACGTGGCAAGGAGTAGGATCACCTGTCCCAACTTCGTGTCTTTTCTCCAAATGCTAAAGACCCCTACGCGCAAGCGAATTATTGAAATAAAATGAAACCATACTATAGTCCCAAAATGACCTAGTTTGTGTGGAGTGGACGTTAAACCCCTTTTCTTTGGTTAATTGGAATTATGTTGATATTTTAATGTTCCACATTTATTACTTGATATTCCCAAAAATATTTTTTACAAATTTGCTCGTAAAACACTATATTTTGAAGGAATATTTCTGTGAACAATACTTGAATAAAATTGGTGTTCACTAGTTATTGGATACTACACAAAACAAGTCTCAAGCTACTGTACCATATGACAGCTATATTCTATTAACTGTTTATTGTTAAACATATTTACTGGTCTTTATTTTCAGGCTATTTTATACAATGATAGATCAGTCCTAGAAAATCATCATGCAGCAGCTGCTTGGAGAGTTTTACTTACAAATCCTAAAAACAATTTCTTACGTGGTTTAGATAATGTAGAATTTAAACGCTTTAGATTTCTTGTAATAGAGGCCATAATAGCAACAGATTTAAAAAGACATTTTGAAATTCTGGCAGAATTCAATGCTAAGGTAAATATGAAGTTATTCTGTTGAACAATTTTAACATGGAAAGTTATCTGATTTGAATGAAACTGAAAATTAGATTTATTAGGAAACAAAACTGAATGAGGCTGTTCAATTACCCCCAAATAAAGGAAACCTATTGGAATTCTCAGTTGTATACAATCAATGCGTGACAAATTTCAAGGTTTCATTTTAACAATTGATGAAATTTGGTTAGACATGTAGCAGAAGTTTGTCCTAATCTAGGATCATACAAGGTTAAGAGTTGAAATGAAATGAAATGGGGTTTAACATCCTACTGTTCTGCTCCTTTACTGGGCTAATAAAGACGCCATACAATATGCTATGAGGGATATTTTGTCAAGGCAGCGGTGCTACAACCTCCTCTTATATTGGATTTCATCTGCCAAGGAATCTTTTACATGCATGCCAATGTGTACACGGGACCTCTGTTTTCCATTCCATCTGAACGACTAGACAACTGTCCTTGTCAGGCATCACTCCGATATTCAATTCTAAATTTAATTAATGGATATGGTGTAAGAATATAATAAATTGTTACTTCATGTTGACAATTAAAATTTGAATATAAATTTTTTTTTATTTGGTTGTTTTTAAAATAGCTTATAATGATATTGTACACAGGTTAATTGTGAAGAAGCCCCAGGTATAGACTGGACTCAGGAAACCGATAGAATGTTAGTCATGCAGATGGTAATAAAAATAGCTGATATAAATGGACCAGGAAAGGCCAGAGATCTCCATTTTGAATGGACTCGGCGGATAGCTGAAGAATTCTATGAACAGGTACGTACAAGTTTTAGAAACTGAATTCTAGTTTGTTGAAATTAATAATTCAAAAGTATACAAAGTTTATTCAATAATTTATAGTGTGAGATATGTTTATTAATGACTTCACGACATGATTTACAACTACTAAATAATAAACATGACTAAATTCGTAGGAATAAACTTCAAAAGTAACAGAAAATGTTCGATTTTGTGTCCATATATAATCCATTGGACAAATAAATCCAATGAACATAGTCTGAAAATTTCAAGTGTCAACCGTCATATCCATCCTTACCTGTATGATTACATTAAGTCCATTAACCAGCAGGAAGGTATGGAGCTAATTTCAAATTGTTAAACAATTAATTTTTTCTTTAGGGTGATGAAGAACAAGAAAGGGGAATGCCTATTTCACCATACATGGATAGAAAATGTCCTCAATTAGCCAAATTACAGGAAACATTTATAAATCATTTAGTAGCTCCATTATGTAATGCTATGGTAACAGGTGGTCTGTTACCTGGTACATGGGTAGAAGAAGAGAGTGATGGGGAAAGTAAGTTATCATATTGTCCTAATCCTACTTACATTTTAAAAAGCCTTTATGATTTTACTATACTAAAAAAAACAGCAAATTGACTTTCGGATTTAGTGAATAAACACATTGGAATGTTTCCAAGTCTTTAAACAATTATAACAAAGTGTTTTTGAGTATTTAAAACATAAATCCAGGTTGACAATAGCACTGGACATGTGTTACATTGGGATTTTTGTCTTCCAAAACAGCTGCTCTGCCTACTGAGTCACCTTTCATAAAATGGTAACTATGTGTTGACTTTTATTTAAACATTGTGTGTATTATGTTTTATTATAGTATCTGGGTTTTCGGATACAGAAAGAGGAGATCTAGATAATAAAGATACCGAAGATGAATGTGATTCAGAATCAGGTAATATTCTCGGATTTTATAATGTCTGTTCAGTTGAGAGGATGAACCCTGTTAATTTTACGAGGACTTATTGTTAAAGAGATATTATGGCCCCTTCTCAATAGGGGGTAGGGGGGTGGATGGCCAAATGGTTAGCATGTGCACGCTGTACCATAAAGCCTGTCATTGAGTCAACTCGCGGGGTTTCGAATCCTAGGTTGTACATAACAAGGAGTAGGGTCAGTCTGTCCAACCTCATGGGTTTTCTCATGGTCCTCCGGTTTTCTCCCACTGCAAAAGACCCCAACATGCAAGCGAATTATTGAAATAAAATTAAACCATATGTTAGTCCCGAAATGACTAGTTTGTGTCAAGTGGACGTTAAACCCCATTTATCTCTCCCCCTCTCTCTCCCCTTCTCAGTATTGTCATCAACAAGAACAAGAAGATGAGTAGGTAGCGCTTGTGGACAAGTTTCTGTTCCAAAAATAATTATGGCACCTTCTTGTCAAGTTTTTATGATAATAAATAAATTTGTGTTGTTTTTAAATTTTTTATATTATTATGGTTGTTTATATTGTTACAGGGACAGTGGTTGTGAAAACTCCTAAAGTAACAAGAAAAGTCAATTGTTTATTGACTAAAAATATGAAAGATAATTATGAATTATGGATTCAACGAATAAAAGATGAAGAGCAGCATAAATCTAGTGAAAATGAATCTGCTCAGTCAATATTAAAGGTAGGCTTACACAAGTCATGTTTTATTAATATATATTACTATCACGAAAATAAATCATGTTTAATAACTTACATTTCATTTCAGCATGTTAATATTTACTTAAAGTGATTCAGTTATTTATATAGAAATAAGGAATATTTTTAAACAACTAAGCCTAATTTCAGAGTATGTGTTTCCGCTGGTGAAAACGTCCCTCTTATACAAATGTTAGCTTGACAAGATGTGCAACTTTTTAGTAGCTTTTTTCTGGCGTGAAGTGTTAACCCAGATGATTATGTTCTTCTGATGGCTACGAGTTTATTTGTTGCATTGTACAAACATGGGTTCTCTTCCACTATGTTGGGGGTTGGATGGCTGAATGGTTAGCATGTGCCCGCTGTATCACTAAACCTGTCATTGAGTCAACTGGATTGAGTCAACTGGCGTGGTTTCATAATCCTGTTTGTACGTGGCAAGGAGTAGGGTCGTGGGTTTTCTCTCGGTCCTCCTATTTTCTCACACTGCTAAAGACAACGCGCAATAGAATTATGGAAATAAAATTAAACCATATCGTCGGTGGGAGTCAAAAGGTCGTATCTGGCATATTTTGCGATATTCACTTTTTTGCTTTTTAGGAATGAGAATTTCCGTGCGCATCTTTTAATCTGATAGTCGTATTTCTAAGCCAATAAAAAGAGGTTTTATAGTCTCCATAGATACTGTTTCAAAAAGTCGTATATCGGGTGTTAATTTTTTAAAAAAAATTTTGAAGTGAAAATGTCGTATTTTCTTGACAAAAAACAACTTTGTGTCTAATCAAAGCATTGCAATCAAACGAAATATGGCCAGTATCGGTTTATGGTTGAATATGTATTATTGAAATTATTGTTGAGGCTCTACTGTATAAAATCTATGAAATTGAAGCAGGTAAAGGTGAATATTTTCAGGACATACGTCTTTGCTTTATAAAATTGCAAATAACTAGCTTTCACTCCTTATTTCTGCACTAAATGTTGAGCTTGATACGTTCGTATCGTTACATACTGTTTAAATGGATACACATACATTTTGTAAATAAATATTTGAGAACAGCTTCAGAAATACGACATTTTACATACGACATTTTGACGTGACGGTTTTATTAGACATTTTGATTCTTAACCTCGTTGTGTTTTTTGGCTCTCCTGGACAATTTCGCATTACCCAGATACGACCTTTTGACTCCCCACCCACAATATGTTAGTCCCAAAATGACCTAGTTTGTGTCAAGTTGACGTTAAACCCCATCTCTCTCACTCTTCTTCCACTATGTCAATCAATCGCTGTGGCTAATTCAGCTTACAAATGAGACGATGTTTTATAAAAAGGCAGTGTCTGTACGTAATTAATTTCGGGCACCATGCTGTAAAGAGAAATGCTCATTTTGTGTACACATGGAAATACAAATTAATCGCACACGAAAATGCGTACATGTAAAGCTAGTCTTAGATCACGCATTGTCAAAATACATCAAAATTCAGTACTATCCTTTGACCATTCGATATATTATTATCAAATAAAAAATACAGAAAACCAATTGCCTTTTACATAATTTCTGGGTCACTTTGAAATAAAAATTTAGTATGTTATATAATGTTGTATTAACTGGTCAATGTTAAAATAACAGAATGCCTTATATTTATGTAATTCTATATAACTATAGGCTGCATACTCTCGATATATTTAAAGCAGCTAGAATTTTCAATTTTTGTTTGAATTGTTAGAAAATAAAATCTATAACACTTTGATTATTCTGAGAACTAATCCCAAGCACAATATTTGCAGCTTATGGAGCGAGGATTTCACACCAAACGGGTAATGATAATTCCACGAGTCTTCTCTTTTCAGTTTTCTTTCTTAGTGCCGTATTTTTACTTTCATCTGTAGGCTTTAGATGCACTATCTACACGTACACTAGTATAGTTGTATAGTACTTTTCTTAAAGTCGTCTTAGTACGTCTGTCGCTCTCTCTCATTCTTTTTATTTTTTACAAGAAAGCAGGTATCGGCTGTCAGAAAAAAAGCCTGGAGAATTTTATGCTTTTTTTATGCTGAGCACTTTCTGCTTTTTATATGCTCACTTGACAGCTTTTTGGTTATTGCTTATTTTTTTTTGCAGGTTATACATTTTAATAGGCCTATAACAGTGTAGGCCTACTACTAGTCTCCATCACTTAGTTATCTTCTTACCCCATGATTTCCAGTCTTATAAAAAACCAAATTATTGACATCAGACAATCTGTAGGCTAATATCCCTCTTTCAATCTATGTCCCATTTTACTGGTCACAGCTACAATTCAAATCATGAAGTCAGCATTGATTAATAAATACCTTTAGCAGCATTTGGAATTGAACATTACACCATTACACTCAATACGCTTGTATTGTAGCTTAATTTACCTCCTATACAGGAGACTTGTTCAAGGGAGATAATAACATATTTATAATGCGCCTATCGATTCACTCGTCTGTCAATATTTTCATTTATCGCCATCTTATAAAATTGCACATATAGTTCATAAATGTTTTAATAATACATGTATATTTTTTTCTCTCTACGTCATATAGGCCTATATGTATTATTATTTTTTGTAATTCTTTTTTCTACACAGCTTGATAATGAACTTGAAGATAATGTGTTCATAGGATTGTAAGCTGATTACAATATTTGTTTACTATGTAAGATTTAATCAACAAGTGTATGACCTGCCTCAGCTTTTTGTCTTGCTTAATATAGAGCTTTCTTGAAAACAAAAGAAAAAACAATGAGATACATATATTTAAATTAGATCTTAGAACTCAGCATTAACAAAGTTTGTTAACTGCCTGTTTATGATTATGCATTATAAAGTGATAATATGTCATGATCAAATGTATGCTCTTAATGTTCGATCAATTTAATAAAATTTCTCTTTAATTAAACTCATTTATAAAGGCTCTTTTAACTACTTGTAATGACTTTTATCATTGATGTCAATTTTCAAGTCTCTAATTTCAATGTCTCTAAAAAAATAACCAGCAATTTATGTGCAATTTAATAATGTTGCAATGGGTCTCCATAGCCAATTTTCAAGTCTCTAATTTCAATGTCTCTAAAAATAACCAACAATTTATGTGTAATTTAATATTTAAAATAACTGTGTATGCTACAAAATGTTGCAATAGGCCTCCATAGCCACTTTAAACAGCAGCTGCCCGCCTTCAGATATCAATTTAATGCTATAAAAAATAGCTTTTATTTAAGATTTATTCAGTAGCCAATTTGATAATAATTATATGCCCTGCCTTTTGTGTTTGTCCATTTGTCTGTCACACTTTGGACGCAGTAATTCTGCTTTTAATTGAACTAGAATGTACAAAATATTAATTGAAGGTGTTTATTAGGTTAATGCCTTCACTGAGTGTGGGGATGAGAATTATGGGCTGTATAAGAAATTTGATTAATCAGTGTTTTGGGACACAATGACTTAGATTTTAATTGAGTGAGAGTGGTTAGTTATAAAACTTGAGTATAGTTTTTTACATCAATATGTTTGATCCCGCTGCTAAAAAACCCTAGGCGCAATCAAAGTATTGAAATAAATATTAAACCATATGTTAGTACCGAAATAACCTAGTTTGTGTCGAGTGGACGTTAAACCCTATTTCTCTCTCTCTTTCTCTCTCTTTTAAAGGAAATTTGAAAACCTACTTGTTTTAACATTGAATATATAAGTGATCAAGTTACTAGTGTATAGTCATCAAGTGTATAGAATTGGCGCCTTGAAAATGCATTTGTGGATGGAACTGGTGCGATATAGATTAACAATAGTAATATTATTATTCTAATTGAGGTAGAATGTTCAAAATAGTTGGAGATGTTTATTAGATTTAGTAGCAATTTGTTTCACAGAGGGTTACTAAAGTTTTCTAATATCTCTGTAAAAGATAACATGATAATGGCGCAAGTATTGTTTATTATTATTACATAAGACGCTACTGAATCGGACAGAATGCAGCTGTTTTCTAATTTTAATACCCATTTACACGAAATAGGTAATTATTTTTTACCTACAAATACTTCAAACGTCTTTATTTATTTTTCTAATACATAAGAAGTTAATATTTTTGGCTCATTAAGTTGCATAGATGTCATCCTTATCAGTGATTGTATAGTAGCCTAGGGAATATTCACTGCTCATCAGTGTGATAGTCTTGATGATTAGCATTTTCTACCAAGTCTCAGCAGACAAGTACTTAGGAAATGATCAACAAATTGGCATTAAACACGGCATGGTGAATTAAGTGGTTGTCTTCCCAAAGGACATGTACATGGCTTCTTAAAAATGCCACTGTAATGTTCAACATAAATATATTTTTCTAAT
Organism: Patella pellucida; assembly: GCA_917208275.1. Taxonomy (NCBI): domain Eukaryota; kingdom Metazoa; phylum Mollusca; class Gastropoda; family Patellidae; genus Patella; species Patella pellucida. Next base: position 78,132,171 of record OU795036.1, read on the forward strand.
CAACAAAATATTTTCAATTTTAGCTACATGTAGTAAGGTAATGTTTGTATACTCTGTTTTCTTGCTGTGTTAAAGTTTAAATGAGAAAACTTGTGTCACCAGGTCTGTTCATTTGTGCTGCTCATAATCTCTTGTGGCTTCCGTAAAGGTCTGTCAGTTATTGAAATGTATCTTCATAAGTACTGGAAGTCTATTGAACTTGATCTGTTTCTAATACTGGTAATTGTTTGTAGACTCTGATAACAGCAGGCCCTATTTACAAACAGATGAGTTTAAACTTGCATTATTTACATTAGTAAAATAAAGATGCTGTGTATTACATTGTGTGCCTTGGTCTGCTGTCTTAACTAGCCTGGGTATAATTGGCTAATCTATGGCATTTTTATGTAATCAAGATGGTCAAGGCTAATCACCATGCCAATAGCATCAGGAAGAGATCAATTATATTACAAGGAAATGAGCTAAAATAAACTGAGAAGTCATGATATAAATAGTCGCAACTGATAATTGGTGTTTTAATTCCTACGGTTTCAAGCTAATTGCTTGAAATGAGGTGGGAGGGATTGGATGGCTGAATGATTAGTTCGTGCGTGGTGTATCATAAGGTCTGTAAGTCAACTGGCACAGTTTTGATTTCACAATTGCACTTGACAAGGGTGTGATCGCCTGTCCAACCTCCAGGGTTTTCTCCAGGTTCTCCAGTTTCCTCCCACTGCTAAATAAAGACCCCTACAGGCAAGCAAATAGTTGAAATAAAATGGAACAATGAAATTATGTTAATCTCAAAATCACCTAGTTTGTGCCGAGTTGACCTTAAACCCAATTTTTCTCTCTCTGGAAATTGACATGATTTGTAAAATTATTTTATTTAAGATTTATTTTACAAACACTTGGCCATAACACTTTTCCTTCCCTGGGACAAATTTACATATCGACAACATTAATTTGTGATTGCTCATGGTTTAATTTTTACCCCCTTTGATTAGTAAGATAGTCCTGGTCTGTTTTCTCTTACAGTATGTAAAACAACACTAAAATAACTTAGATTACTCTCAGTTTTAAAATCAATATATTTTTGCAGAATTTTAAAGACATTAAAAAGAAAATTGGATAGAAGCATAATACACACAAAATGTGGTATGCAAGTTTCATTTAAACTGACTTGAAATATTTAGTGATGTAAAATTATATATGTAAAAAAAACATTGCATATACATAGATTCACAGGTAATTAACAGGCAATGTATATTATTGAATTTGCATAATTTATCGTTTTCAAATTTTACATGATTTGGAAGACTTATTAATGGATGTTTTCTCTAAAATTAATTATAACCTCTAATTTTTTGAAAGTTTATTGCTATTGTATCTCATTATTTTAGAAGAAATAAACCAAAATAACTGCTAATTATATTACCGGTAGATATAAATAAAAAAGTATATACCGGTATGTATGACTAATTAGTTTAGATTGGTGTGTTATTATAGCTTTAACAGATGAATTTTGTAGTTCAGTTAGTTAAACATATAGATGAATTATATAGGTACAGTTATATAGATATGTTCAGTTTTCAGTTTGGCATGTTTTAGACTTTTCTCTAAATTGCCTTTAGCTATAAGATCAAACATATATTTCATACGGCTCATTTATCAAAGGCGAGCCTTAAACTTTCAGAATAAAATGTCAATGCACATGCCCATATGCACATGTTTATGGGCAGTTTCCGTAATTTTATAAACATATTGTTGCTTTGGTTTGTAATAATCTTTCCATACATAGGCCTATAGTTTAGTTACACCCCAAGCTACCATATGTCTGTTCTTATTGAACTCTATAGGCTGCTTAAATTGAAATGACAGTCTTATATTGTATGAAAGGAAGTCATCAAGGCAATACTTGCATTTCATTTCTGTTAGGTCATATTCTGTTGTGCTCAATTCAATCGTTTCCTTTGAAATAGATAAAGGGAAATACAAGCTCCTAAATTTATTTTGTTTTCGAGATATTGCTGTATTGTTAAAAGTAAACAAACAAGCAGCTAGATTATACAATTACTTGGCACCTAACAAATTATCCCCCTTTCCGATCTTTTAACAGAATCATAGATAAATGTTATTCTTTTGATTGATTATAAATTTAAATCAACCTCCTTTAATTTAACAATTAGCCTTAATCATAACGGTATCGTAGGAATGTCGATCTTTCGATATCCAGTTAAATACCTAACAATAAAATAACCCTATGGAGAAATTAATGTGTTGAGAAAAAAATCCTCTAAAAATAATAATCTGATTTTAGTTTATCGCAACAAATATTCTTGTAATATCATAGCAATAGGCAAGAGATATTGAAGTGATACTTCTATATTTAAAATTGCAGAAAAACAATAACACCCACCCCACGTCTATAAATATAGCACTACAATTCTCATTTCATTTAATCTAACCGGGTTTGCTTTTTTTTCATGAGGTATAGATTTATTGTCAAGTATTTATAAAAGACAGCTTGATGATTTCCAAATTGTGAAAATTTCTGCAGACATGTGGCAATTATTAAGAGAGTTATTTCCCTTGAGGACATTTCTGAAAGTTTATAGTAGGTTCCCGTTTCTAAAAATAAATACACATATGGTACATGAAGTGAAAAGGTCTTGTTTGTTATGATATGTATTGAAATACATGTGTCAGTTAATCAATAGTACACCTTATGTATTTATTATTCTATTGACAATAATATAAATTTCGCAAAGTGCAAGTCCAAAATTGATCGTCTATTTTTGTTTAAAGTTACAATAATGTTTAAAGGGGAATTATGTTAGATGTAGATAAGAACTAGCCATTCTTGCTATAATAGTTCGGAAGTAGAGGATGTAAAATGAATAATTTGAAAATTTCATTCAAATTACTCTATTGCAAGCAAAGATATTGGCCTTTAAAGGTTTGACGGATGTGTGCAATAATTTCAATGGTTGATCAAAGCTGAGTCTTGAACCGCCTGGAATCCGCCACATTGATTAAATCAAAGTATCGCTGAAACGTTTGAATCTGTTTAATATTGGAGAAATCTGATGCCATCTAGAGTTGATAAAGACCTGAATCAGTTAATTAATGTCTAATTAATACTTTAGAAAACATTTCAGACCCAAAGGAAGATTTGCTATAGGCAGATTTAGCTCTTAACTAATGTATCTTTATACTACCATACAAAATAAAAATTACAGATTAGATGAATAAAAAATGGAATTGATCCAAGTTAAAAAAAATAAAGATGAAATATCCCTTTGATAACTATTTTTTTTTACATTGCATGCATTTTTTTATGAACAGAATTGCATGCCGTTAAACAGTAGCTAGAAACTGAATAGCATTTGGTGAGAAATAAATTTCATTTTTTTGCCTGCTCATCATTTGTCTTTGTTCTTTGGAATTGAGAAAGATTGTAAAATGGTGAGGGAAGTTGTATTTTTTATTTTAAACTAAACTTCATAAACACTGCCCATAGCGGGAGACTTTAAACTAAGCTTCTTAAACACTGCCCATAGTGGGAGTTGATTTCTTCCATCAGGGCCATGTCTAAAGAGGTTTGACTACTGATAAATGTGCAGTATCCAATATCTCATTCTCTTGTGTACGTAGTCTGTGGTTCAACCATATTCTTGTTTATAGCTTGCAATATGATGCTATCTAGATTAAGACGGAAAAAACAAACTTAGACCTGGCCCTTCTTCAGATATGTTGGCTATTACTCTCGACAAAGTTAAAATCAAGGTAGCTTGACTGTGAGGGTGTCATGAAATTTAAATCATTCTTACAGTATATATTACTAATGTAGGCCTTACAGTGTGGGATGGTACTTAGTACAAATGTAAATCATTAGGCTTCTAATACATAACAAGCATATTAAAACGTGTTACTTTTGTTGTGTTTGATCATATGATTTAAAAAATTTGATACAATATCAACCATTAAATTTCTTCTACATTTATATTATATGTGCTTGATAACGATAAGTGGATACTTGTCGAAACGTCATGCTTTTCGAATAAAAAAACTAGTGATTGTGTATCCCATAAAAACTGTGTTCTGTTTGTTATATTATTATTATTGTTTGAAATTGAAAATTAATCAAATACTGTCTATTTCTTAGGTTATATTTGTGAATATAGGTAAATGTACTTATGTGTATATTTCACAGTATGTACATCATATAGAATCTAGGTCTGTAGTCAATTCACAATAAACTAGATAGTAGTCGTATTATGTGTTTCACTTTGCTATCAGTGTTTAATTATATGGTGGCGATTTCGTTGGTTAACAGGAAGCAGCAATAACATCCCATCAATAAAATTTAACGTTCATAATATTACTTATGACACAATGTGTAATAGGTTGCTTTTGACTTATATTTTATAAGGCTTAATAGGAACAAGTCAGTTCCCATTAGGTTGTAACAAGGGTCGTTATTAATCTAAACATAGTGTTTAAGAAAAAAAATAATATGGTATGTACTATGTACTTAGTATATGGACCATATAATAATAGATGACCCTGCTTGAACTTTATTTCATTACCAAATTTTATTTTAATAAAAATGGTCTAAAAATTACTGAAGATAAACAATACTGGGGCCGGTTTCACAAAATTTTAACTTAAGATAAAATCCAAATTTTAGTAATTTGGTTAGATAATATTAGATTTATTTTAGAGCTTAGCTAATCAAAATTGAAATATCTGCTTAAATCGTTTTAATCTTTAGTAAAGATTTCGAGAAACAGGGCCCTGGTGCATAGATGAATTGTAGGACAAGCATGTATAATCTTTTACTTTCATATATCGAAGGTTTTATTTCTTATTACACACAATTGAATTATACTGTCTCTCTCAAATGTTATATATTGAAATGCAATGACTAATATTTAATACAATAAAGGATGCATACGTTTGTTAATTATCTACTACTTTTAAGTTTTTATACGCCCACATTTTCATGTGGACGTATTATGTCGTCGCCCCTGTCCGTCCGTCCGTCCGTCCGGACGTCCGTCCGTCTGGACGTCCGTCCGGACGTCCGTCCACAATTGTTTGTGGACTCTCTACAGGTCACAATTCTTGTCCGATTTTGACGAAACTTGAAATATAGGTTTATCCCCAAAAGATCTCGGCTGCTTTCGATATTGGCATGTATCGGATCAAAACTTCATGGATTATGGCCCCTGATTGTATGAAAAATCACGTTTTTAGCTTGTGGACCCTATAGAGGTCACAATTTTGAACCAATTTTGATGAAACTTGACATGCATGTTTATAACCCAAAGATCTTGGTTCCTTTCGATATTTGCGCCTATCGGAATGTAATTTCATGAATTATGGCCCCTGATTGTCCGAAAAATCACCTATTTTAGCTTGTGATCCCTCTGGAGGTCACAATTATTATCCGATTTGAAAAACCGTTCGATTATGTCACCGTTACACCCTAAGGAAGGTTGAGTTTGAATTTCGGAAAAATCGGACCAAAATTACCATACAAAATGGCCACTGTTCGTACGCGAATACTGTTAAAAAATGGTACATCAACGTTGTGGACCCTGTAGAGGTCACAATTTTAATTCAATTTTGATGAAACTTGAAATGCATGGTTATAACCCATACATCTTGGTTCCTTTCAATATTTGCGCATATCAGATCGAAACTTCCTGAATTATGGCCCCTGATTATACGCAAAATCGCCTTTGTTTAGCTTGTGGTCCCTCTGGAGATCACAATTATTATCTGATTTAAAAAATCGTTTGATTATATCATCGTTACACCCTAAAGAAGGTTGAGTTCGAATTTCGGAAAAATCGGACTAAAATTACCATACAAAATGGCCTCCGTTCGTATGCGAATACTGTTGAAAAATGGAATATCAAGGTCGTCGACCCTGTAGAGGTCACAATTTTAATTCGATTTTGACGAAACTTGAAATGCATGGATATTACCCAAAGATCTTGGTTCCTTTCGATATTTGCGCATATCGGATCGTAACTTTCTGAATTATGGCCCCTGATTATACGCAAAATCACCTTTGTTTAGCTTGTGGTCCCTCTGGAGGTCACAATTATTATCTGATTTAAAAAATCGTTTGATTATATCACCGTTACAAGCTAAGGAAGGTTGAGTTCAAATTTCAGGAAAATAGGACCAAAATTACCATACAAAATGGCTGCTATTTGTACGCAAATACTGTTAAAAAATGGTATATCAAGGTTGTGGACCTTGTAGAGGTCACAATTTTAATTTCGATTTTGATGTAACTTAAATTGCGTGTTTATAACGTAAAGATCTTGATACTTTTTGATATTAGCGCATATCAAATTGTAACTTAATGAATTATGACCTTTGATTGTAGGAAAAATCACTTTCGGTTTTGCTTGTTCTCTATCCATCTCTCGAAAATGTGGGCGTATCCTGCCTGGCAGTGCCAGCTTACTATCTTTACTTCTTTTGAATGTTAGAATGTATGCATGAATTTTCTTAATAGTATACATGTATATCTCATAGGGACTTTTTTTGTTTTTATAGTTTTAATTAAACAATAAGTATATTCTATATACTGGTAGTAAGATTTTAAATGGCGTTGAATTTAATATGATTCTATGTTGTTCAGTATAGAACTGAAAAGGAAGAACCCATAGGTCAACAGTCAAATTATTCACTTTAAAAACTCCACAGGGTGACCCTAAAATGTCATGTGTTTAAAAATGTTGAATCACATGCTGGTGTAATGGAGGTACTGTCCTGTATACATGCATCGTATCAGGAAATGAATATAAAACTGTAAAATATAAATTATTGCCCTGTATATTATTGTGAAAAACAATAATTCACAAGATATATGTCCTAATTAAAATTCCATATCAAATCTACTGAATGAAATTGATTTGACCTTCATTTATGAAGTGAAAATATTGATATTATACTAGTAATAATTTTATGTTTTATTCATACGGTAGATATTATAAGTCAATACTATTCAGATTATCAATATTACATGTGGTGTCAACTGTCAACCAATGCTTTATATCCTGTCAGGGATGCATTTTTTTGATGATGGCTTTAATCTAGAAAAGGTCATATGCAAAAATTGTATGTGACACTCCCCATCACCATCTAAATCTGTGCTTCCCTTCTTTTTTTCATTGCTTTAAGAGTAAACTTGCAATGGACATACATGTGTATGTCTAACTACACGATTTTCGTATAATTTCATTACAGACATGAACAATAATAAAATAGCATTACTTTATAATTTTGATATTCAATAATTATTAATGTGTATTTAGAAAGCCGTAATGGTATGTAGATAGCAAATGTCGATAACAAGTGAATATCTGAGGTTGATAATTGTTCATTTTCATTCCAGGATGTTGTCTCTGATAAATCTGAGATGGAACCAATTAAAGAAGAGTCTGAGTCTCCGCCGCCATCAGCTAAGGCTGTATCCGCCAAATCATCATCGTCATCGGAAACAACAAGTGATGCTGGGCAATCGTCGGATAAACCTTGTCATAGAAGAGATGAACCCTGAGAACCTCATGTTGTTTACATTACTACCACTGATAGGTGATTGTGTCAGTCAGATCTCCCCCATAATCTTCAATCTAAGCTAATAAACTATGTTTTTTCCTTGTCATTGGAAATATGTGTTCAGAATTTGCTGTGTGTTATTATCTCCTTTTTTTTTCCCATTGTTATATTGTTGCCACAGCCAAGTGTTTTGCTTTAGTTTTTCGTCAGTTTGTTAAATGTAAGAAATTTAGAATTTTTTATGCGTATTTGTCCACCTTGCAGTCATTATATTCAAGTCATTAATTGTTGTTAAGTATTTTCATCTTGTGTTTGTTCACATTTATTTTTGCGGTAGAAAAAAGTTGAGCAATACATTAAAATGTAATATGAAAGAATATTTAAAGGAATAACAATATTAGCTTTTTTAACAATGATATACCTCAAAACTTTACTGATATCATGGGAAGTCTTGATCTGACATTGACCTTGCTCAAACCATCTGGTAAATGTATTAATTGAAAGAGAAAGAGATTGTGTATAAAGTCAATTGTATAAATTTCCACTTGAATTTGGAGAAATCTGTACATGAATAAAAGTTTTATTTAGTGAACCCCTACCTTCAAGTTTTCATAATAGCCTAATGTACATGTACATAAATTATAGTGTAATTAGTCTTGACCCTTTGACCTATTATTATCTCTATTATAAATATATTGTATAGATATAATGGTTTTTAGTCACAAATTTGACTGGGAGAATATTATTTTATTGTGTACAGTGACTGAAGACATTTGTTATGTGGACATTTTATCTTAATTAATATAAGTTATAATAAATGGATTAGGTCTCATTTTAATGCCATCACAAGTATTTTACCTGAATATGTACAGAAACGTTTAATTTATATTTCCTATATGTACATTACTTATATAGTATGTAGTACCACATAGATCTATATATTGAAATTAGTGGTGACTATAATACAATTATAACCTATATTAAATATATATTTCCTTACACTGTGTGTATTATAAACTAAAACTCCTCTTCATGTTGTCATTATCATCATATAAATAAACTCTTCCTCACAACTTTCTATATTTTAATTGATGTTATGATGTAAGGTTCAAGCTGCACCTAATACAGCGTTTGTCATAATTTCCCGACATAAATAGCTATATTATTATTATTATATAATAGTTTTGAACTCAATAACTATTATTAATAATAGCCTGATAGATAAATCTGTTATTGCATAAATATAAAACTCGGTTTATTTTAAATGTGTAGTGGAAAGAAAGGTACATGTGGCATTATTAAAAGAAATGGGGCATTTTTCATGCATATGTTACAGAGTTAATTCCCTTGACACACTATTCATTAACATTTGCCTGGATGTTCAAGAGAAGATTCTCTTGTTAAACAGTTGTATTAGGATTTAATGAATGTGCGGATGTGATTTTTTCTAGACTGTAAGAATGGAATTTAATTCTTTTTTGAGATGGAAAGGATTTAAAAGAAAAGTCAAATTTTTGAAAAAGTTATTTCCCCTGATATGTTAATTTTGAGAGTCAGAAGAGCCTTGCTGGGCATTAGCATATCCATAGTGATAATAAAGTTAAATTTGGTTAAAGAACCTCAATGTAAGATGTTTGGAATTTCAAAACAGTCTATTAGTGAAAACACTGTACAAAAATATAAATCACTTATTTGAGAATGAATAGTTTTCTATTAAGGCTCATTGTACATTAAAACACTAAAACTATCACTATTATTACTTATACCAGTATTGACTTGTATGTTATATATATATTATATATACTATTATTATAATTAAACGTCACTTCGATTCAGATATTGTACATAGTGCTATATTCTACCAAATACTCTATGATAATACTGTATAATGAGGGAATATGTCTATTTTACCACATACTATTTATTAAAAGTTAAATATTGTTTCTTGTTATTTTAAATGTTTATATTAAATCTACTGTCAGAATTTACCACATGATAAAGCAGGAAATGTTATATATGCTGGCACCAGAAAATATATAATTGTCACAATTTTACAATCTTTTACAGAGGAATTATTTCTATTTTTCTCTGTATTGCTTTAGTTCATTAACATCCGACAGTAGATTTCTAATTTAAGAATATCATGTAACCTAGATTTGAAAGCAAAAACAACATCATACTTGTTTTAAAGGTCAATGAATTTGTTAATTTATTGATATTATAATTATTTAGTAATATTTGTGCGGAAATGACTTTTATTGTTCACAGGGTTTTAAACCTAACCAACACAGACCTCATTTGTTTTTATTAATTTCTCAAAATAAAAACTCTTATTCTCAGACTTTTTCAAAATATATTTTTATTGGGTTTAAATCTTTATTATTACTAGAATACCGAATTATTCAAAATGATGGATAAAAAAAATCTTTGAAAGTGCTTGAAACAATACTAAGATCTTACTATACAACTTTTGACATTTTTACTTTGAAAGAAAAATTCTTTTATTTTAATGTTTAAAATAATATGATAAATTTCCACAATCTACTTAACAATCGCCTAGAGGATGATTATTATGCTAGTTGACTTGCTCTATTCTCTGAAATGAAAAGTGGTGAAGCAAGGGTGCTGAATATTCTCAAAGGCAAACAAGCCAGATCATTGGTATATTCTTCAAGAATAACAATTATTATTATTTAATTTGTGAATATCAGTCCAATAATGGTTAAGTTTTGTTGATGAATTAAAAATTTATCACTATTCGGTAGACTCTGCTGATGATATAAATGGGATATGGTCAAAAACCAGCACCGCCTGTGGTGACACTATTTTTAATCCGATTGAATCTAAACTTGGGTATAATCTACCATTGATATTGTGGTTTGATTTTCTGAATTAAATTTGGTATATTTTGAAAAACTTCAAATGACACACAGAGACTTGAGTTAAATTGATATAAACAATCGATTTGAATAATTTTTGGACCAAAATGTTTTTTAATGGAAGTACATTTCATTGTGTATCATGTTTATTCTAGCATTTTGGGGGTTTAAGCATAATTTATATTTAGAGATACGGTAATTTACTGTGTATAATATCATATTGTTATTTGTAATGGTACAGATCTTTTTATTTTAATACTCGATAATATCAAAGCTTCTTTACTTTAGATTACATGATAGTTTTAAATTAACTTTATTAAAGCCACTCATTGCGGGCCGGCTAGTTATAAATACTACAGAATTTTATTATTATATGTTTGTTTATGTATTGTTAATATTTCACTTTCTTGTATTGTTTATTTTTTCCTATAAAAAGAATCTCTTTATTTTTTAAGCCTTGATTGGCTACAGACCCTTCTTGTAACTTTGCTTTAAACGTGCGCTGAATAATTAGAAAATATGCTGTGTAGTTTTATAAGGCCTTCTGTAGAATACTACCCTATCTGCACTTGGGGTTAAATGGAACTGAATAATGGCTTAAAACAGAAATCCCATAATTTACAGAACTTTATTTAAATATTATATAGATGACTTTAATAATGCATTGAATCTCACCACTGCTGATCTGTGATTTATAAATAAGGTGACACTTTAAACAAAATATTAATTGGTGCTAATAGAAGTTTAGATGATGTATCTTAGTACAAATTTTTCTCTAAGTAAATAAATACTGACACACCCATTATGGATGACCACAAATTAGTACATATTATTCTCTAAGTAAATAAACAGACACATCCATTATGATTGATATAGTTTGTTAATAATAATAATAATAGCACCCTTATTTAACGGTAATCAAGTTTCATTTAAAAGTATTAACAATCGTCATTGATATATGTACATTATTACTTACTCTCATTGTCTTCTAATGCCAGTGTGCATTACCATTACTCTTCTTTCAGGAAGAGGCCAAGCGAGCCATCTATGAGTTCGCGAAGTAATATTTTATGATAAAAAAAAAATTGTTAGTTTGAAAAAAAAAAAATTATGATTTTGTAGGATTGATTAGACAAGGAACTAATTTAGAGAATTGTTTTTGTTACAGAATCACTTACAAACAATATTAGCATATAAATTGAACTCAATACTTCTGGAACTTATCATTTAATTATAGTTATCTTAATTCGTCATTTGTAACATGTTTGAGAATATTGGTGCTGTTTATAGTAGTACTGATTATTTCCTACAATATATTATGACATATTATGGTTATATTATGACATATTATGGTAATAATCTGTGAATCCCGAGTAGGGTACCAGAGTCATGTTAAATGTTTCAGGGTAATGTTATAGTTAGAATAAAATATTACATCAAACAAAACAAAACAAATCTCCTATAATAATACTACAGATCTCATAAGAGGAAAGCGATCCTCCTATTTGGAAGGATTATCCCAAAATGCATAATTTTTCTGCTTTTGTGTTTTACATTATTTTGAAAATAGAAATGACATTTTATGGTAGAATTTTTTGGACTAGCTAACTAACAGTACCTGTTAATGCTCTATCTCAATTGCTCAAATTCAATCTTGTATCTACCATTTTATTTCTGAGCACACTGTTTAATTTAAGCTCTTTATAACCAATAGCATAATATATCAATGGCTATGAGCTAATAGAACCTTGTAATCTGAAAGCGGGACAAAATATGTGCTATTAGTTGAAAAGATGGTTGAAGAAGCATATATGTTTTAAATGTTTCATATATATATAAAAGACATGTATTTGATGTTTAAAAGTAACATTTGTTCATGTTTTATTTATTAGTTTTCGAGCTATACTTATATTCCTCTGATGTAATAAAAATGTACAGTAAAGTTGATTGGTCTCCATTTTTATATACCTACAATTTAAATGTGGTTGTATATTGTTGTCACTCCCATCTGTTCATCTGCCATCCACAATTGCATGAGGGTGCTCTATATATATTATCTGCCATTGAGTCAAGTGGTATGGTTTCGAACCCACCAATTGAATATCACAAGGAGTAGGGTTATCTGCCTAAACCTATTTTTCTGTGTCTTGTGAATGCTTCCACTGCCTGCAAAAGAATAATAATGAGGCAACCTTTGTTGATTGAATGGGTGACTTAGTTGCTGAGGTTGTTTTAGGTTTTTTTAGCTCATTATTATCATCTCAAACAATTCGACAACGAACCCTTTTTGGTGCACATGCTACGCTGACTATGTATACTGCCAGGGGTGCCAGAACGGCGCGGGGGCAGGGTACCAAAAGATAAGGGGGGTGTTGGTCCCTCTAGAAAATATCTATCATTTAAAATGAATAGACTGAAAAAAGGTTGAAAACTTTCATCATTAGGGCATGAGTATACATGTATACCCCAGAAAAGGGCAGGGTACCATTTGTGTACCCGGGTTCCGGCGCCCCTGTATACTGCTTTCAGGATTGATTTTCTATTAATAAATGATTGCAACCTTTAACTTAAAATTCCCTATGCAAAGCGTTGAATTTTAGCTAAATTACTGTGCTTGCCGTCTATGTTCATTATTATGTATGCGGAAGTATCGGAACAAAAGTTTCTCTTTTGCAAGCTTACAAGACAAGTTACTCCTTTACCAGTTCTACGAAGCTTATGCTTAATTTGAAATGGTTCCACTACTGATGTTTTCCGCCTTACTCTCCAGACAGTTTAACGATGCAAGTATAGTACCTAATGCTTAATAACCACCAATTTCGATAAAACCAACACACATACTTTCTTTGTGGTTTTTGTTATCGTTATATATATATATGGTTTTGGGGTTATATAAGTATTGAACACTCAGCTGCCTATCCAGAATCTTTTCGACGTCATCGGATATCTCAGTCTAAATTATGCTTCCCTCGTGACACTATCACGTTTCTCGGTGGGACTTTCACGCTGTGTACCTTTTTGAACACATGAATTATGGATCGACTTTTGTGTCTCACGTTGTGTATAAAAGTTCCATGATCAAATTAACTCCGGAACATTTTGGGTTTTTAAACTATGTTTATAAATGAAATACAGAAAACTACGGTCTGAACCATGGTAAATAATAAATGTATTTCTTCGATTATGAACAAACTACTTTACTTTGGTTATTATAAACTTACCTGTCCAAAAAAAATCCATTGCACAACTAGTTATCATAATGATGAAAGCAAGTTCCCTCTTGAAAAATTGGAAAATTTACCTATAATTTCGACAGAGAGGATGTAAACAATGTCTGAGTCACGTATTGGACGAATCCAATATACGTTGCGGGGGTTGGATCAAGTGGTTTTTGGTCCGAGTGGTCGTAAGTGTACTTGAACATTCCTTTGCTCTCGCCCCTTATACGAAATGTAATCTTCCGCAGAGTGACGTAACCATCTTCCATATTGATATTTTTTTCTGGGAAAAAGTTTTGATATTTCAATTTTTCAAGAGAGAACTTGCTTTCATCATTATGATAATTAGTTGTGCAATGGATTTTATTGAACGGGAGTTGATTACAAACACACAGGTAAGTTTATAATAACCAAAGTTAAGTAGTTTGTTCATAATCGAAGAAATCTGTTTATTATTTACCATGGCTCGGACAGTACGTTACAACGTCTATGATATTACAGTATGAATTATTATAATATCGACAGTCTGAGTTTAACAGAACTCCGGCCCAACGGCTGAAACACTACATATTGTCTCTATCCTAGCTTCGAACCAGAGGCTGATAGTACATTCTTTGAAGAAGTCCGCATGCTGACTGAATCCCGACCAATAAGCCGAGAAGCCTAAACAAAGTATAGATACATCAACTATTAGGGTGGAGCAATGACCATTTTGGGGTAAACGTGTTTCGTTTGGGCACCGTTTTACGTCAACCTTATTTTATTTAATTGTAGCCTACTAATCTGTTTACTAAATGCCAGAAATTAATGGTGGCATTGGGTGCCAGTCAACTCGTCTACAAACAAAGTCGTCCACGGTTAAGTAGACCACAACCGTGGCATTTACTGTGAGTAACGTTAGTCTAAGAACTATAAAGAATGTATTCTTTTAGAGGCATTTAGTAACTGGATAGAGCAATACACAAAAACACATACTTATGGAATAACAGCTACTTAATTTATTTAGGCGACGTTTCGAAGAGTATTCTCTCAACGTTATCAAGGTTATACAGTAAAACAAAAATTATAAGATCAATATATACAGAAAAACTATAACAACAATTCTGTATATATTGATCTTATAATTTTTGTTTTACTGTATAAGCTTGATAACGTTGAGAGAATACTCTTCGAAACGTCGCCTAAATAAATTAAGTAGCTGTTATTCCATAAGTATGTGTTTTTGTGTATTGTTATAAAGAATGTAGCAGAATAATGTAGTCAATACTACCCAATTTTTTCGAACGCTTATAATGTTTCTCACAATAACATTGAACATTAATTTAGTTGTACGGGGACTTTATATACATGTAGGCCTACATTTGGTTACTTGTAGTTCCTTTAGGAACAGTCTCTGAGCGGACGTGTATGTTTTCCCCCTCAATATGCTCACATGCACATTTCATGTACGTAGCACAACATGACTCATACTAGTATTATATGATGTTTTGGGATATATTCATTCTGATTGTTTTCGTTAATATCCAACTTGACCTTTTTTTTTTACAAAAAATGTTTTGAGTAAGCTTCCTATCCAGTGACTATTTCGGGCATCTCGAGTGCTCAAGCAAGATTATATAACTGAACTGGTCACAACCGATGTTTTAAGCTGTTTAATTTAGTACATTTTTTATTGATAAACTTGCAGAAAAAAATACTCATTTTTTCGTTTTTACAGCACATCCAAAGCTACATTGACGGAGCGTTTTTGTCCATGAGATGATGGTGGCGATAAAGCCTAGTGTGTGCAATAGCTTTCTTTAACGTCCGCTTCCACCTAAATGATAGCTTGAAGAAAGATTTTATATATGAAAGATCTACAGCAAATCAATGAACATAATGTTGGTAGAGCTTTTTTACCCAATTGGATACATTTGTTTCATACATTAAAAGCGAAAGAGTTGTTCGAAGAATAAGCAAGATACAGTATTAATTCGATTGGTCTTTTTGGATGATTCAGGGTTGTAATTTGTTGGAATGGTATGTCTGTGGAGACTGACGAGTGGGGAGTATTTCGCAGCTTATTCTATGAACCATATCGAGATTACAGAGTTTTGTCAGGACAGATTGCTATTTCCTTTTCACTAGAAGCTCAGATGTGATCCAAATACCATGACTCCATATTTGAGATAACGAAGGTGTCTCATCGGTGATGCCGTATGTTAACCTTTGATAGAGTTAGGATACTGCCACCCTGTTTAAAAGTTTGTAATAGTGTGTTTTGTAATTCCTTCCAAACTTTCCGGGATTTTTCAGCTCAAAGTCTAACAAAAAACAAAACTTATTTAATTTCAGAGGAACACTTTAAAATGTGGCGGAGTAACAGCCCTTGTAACTTTTGATCTGGTAAAGAAGCTACAGAATGCACTTTTTTTTTATAAAAATCGTCAAACTTTCAAAGATCGTTCTACGGGTACATATAGTTTAATCAATCAGATATAGATAATAATAAAATCGGTCCAAAAAGTCGTGCTATTTATATAAGCTTTTTTAATATAGATAATAACATTATTTCAGTCAGAACTGGATGGTTACTTTTGATGTGGAATATGTACAATTTAAAGGACCAATACCATGACTCCATATTTGAGATAACGAAGGTGTCTCATCGGTGATGCCGTATGTTAACCTTTGATAGAGTTAGGATACTGCCACCCTGTTTAAAAGTTTGTAATAGTGTGTTTTGTAATTCCTTCCAAACTTTCCGGGATTTTTCAGCTCAAAGTCTAACAAAAAACAAAACTTATTTAATTTCAGAGGAACACTTTAAAATGTGGCGGAGTAACAGCCCTTGTAACTTTTGATCTGGTAAAGAAGCTACAGAATGCACTTTTTTTTTTTATAAAAATCGTCAAACTTTCAAAGATTGTTCTACGGGTACATATAGTTTAATCAATCAGATATAGATAATAATAAAATCGGTCCAAAAAGTCGTGCTATTTATATAAGCTTTTTTAATATAGATAATAACATTATTTCAGTCAGAACTGGATGGTTACTTTTGATGTGGAATATGTACAATTTAAAAAGGAATCATTGCAACCAACGTACCCATGGTCGACCAATTGTTACGTTTTCTTGCCCCGTTGTATTTTGATACAAAAGATTATCACCGACCTTTACACTGGATGTATAAAAGAATACGAACAATCCAAACCATTTGAAAAAATACGAAGTCCTAAAAAACTGTATAGGCAAATTAGTGTAATCAGGAAAAATAGTGTAATCGGCTAAACCTAACCCTAGGTGCAACAGGTCAACAGCTACCTGTTTCTATATAAGAAGAAAGTTGCATGGTACTATAACACTGATGTAAATGACATTTTTTAAAAAGTAAGTCAGTAAATTTATTGCCTAAAAACGCCATACGAGGAGCAGCATGAAATTACTTGACTGATGGTATAAGCTTCTGTTATCTTTCTATTTTCATAGTGTCGACGGTGGGGGCAGATGCTGTACACCCCTGCTCAATATAGCCCCAGCGAAAATATATTTTATGTAGAATTGGGTACAAGTTTTCTATTATGACAGTACACTGGAAATACCAGACTGTCCCTGCTTTCTTACCCCGTCCATTTACTAAGGCCGGTCCTCACACATTGTTAACTGGGGATTTAACGTCCGCTTCCCCTATACGGGTAACACATGATTGTGCATGCGTCTGTATCTCCAAGCCACATACATAAGCCCACATCATGCAGGAATCTCACCCTCGACCGCAAGCCCGAGGTAGCTGACCAGCGACAACCCCTCCCCACATCTTAGATTACGCGGAAAGGATTAGGGGCGCTTGTCCAACCTCGTGGGATTTCTCCGGGTCCTCCGGTTTCCCCCCACTGCTAAAGACTCCTACGCGCAAGCGAATTATTGAAATAAATTTAAAACATATGTTAGTCCCGAAATGACCTAGTAAATTGTGACGAGTGGGCGTAAAGTGGCTTACACACGATCAAAAAAGTTGACGTCGAATTTTTTGACAGTTTTTGGATCGTCTGTGGGTGATATTGACGGAAAAACAAGATTGACATCAAATTTTGATGAAATCAAATTCAGTAAAAAAAAAATTGCGCAAACGGAGGGTTGCGCAAGCTGTTTTGAGTCGTGTGTAGCAACACGTCAAAATATTGCCCAACTTTTCAATCTCCGTCCGGACGTCTTCGCGTGCCAATCAACACGGTCCCAACAAAGGAAGAAAAAAGTTCCTATTATAGGGGTCATTGATCCTTAAAGACATCTCTATGGTGGCCCATGACTGCCATACCTAAATATTGCTTGAAAGTAACAAATTTAAAAAAATAATAATGAAAATTAAAATTTTTAAGTTTTCAAAAATAAAAAAAATGCAAATGAGATCAAAATTAAATTTTGAAAAAAAAAAAAAAGTCAAATTGGTTTTATTTGAAAATGAAATTAATTCTTAATTTCGAAAAAAAAAAAAAAGTCAAATTGATTTTATTTGAAAATGAAATTAATTCTAAATTTTAAAAAAAATTAAATGAAAAATTGATTTTAAAAATTTTTAAAAGTAATTTAAAATAAAAGTAAAAGTTAGACTGGCCCAGAGCTGCCAAATTTGACTTATCTCCCCTTTGTGACCCTCTTCTTTAAAGAAGAGCTGGAAAGTCTATTTGGTCAAGGAAGTTTGGTTGTAAACAAAAATGGCCGACAAATGGGCTCAATATAAAGATAAAATGAAAAATAAACGGAATGGAACAAAACCGAGAGGCAAAAAACCATCGGATACACGCATACTTCAAGAGGAGGTGCTCGTTGAGCGCTGAGGTTTCAGGAAAAGCCCAAAAGTACTCAAGGGTTGGACCCCGAGAATTTGTTCCATTCCACCATGTCCATATGAGTATGATGACTATCAATATATGATATGTAACATTAAAGAGGCATGCACACACCATTATGCTGTTCCCGGTCTAGTATGTGATGTCTTGGCTGGTGAACAAGGCCCATCTTGTTTATCTATTAAACAGGTTCCCGATCTGAGCGTGATTCACATACGCTTCATAGAAGAAACAGAACAAGATCATGATATAGCCCCGCTAAAATCTGATCCAGATCGACCAGATCTTCTTACAAAAAGAAAACGAAAAATTAATATGATTACAACAATAGATAGAGAAGAAGATTCATCAAACAGTGTTGAAAGAACCAATGTCAGTATACCAGTAACCCATCAGCGAGTAACAACAAGTAAATTCTTCCCTAAAAGTCTTAGTGTGGACGTTGATATGCTAAAATTGGGCAAAGTGATAATGAATGAAATGGGGTTTAACGTCCTACGCTTAAGCACCTAACCTGGGCTAATTGAAGACGGGCATAGGCCATACAGTGTGCTATGAGGGAAATTTTTTCCCGGGTAGCGGCGCTACGGCCTACTCTTAAATCGAATTCCAACTGCCAAGGGATCTTTTACGTGCACTCCAATGTGTACACGGGACCTCGGTTTTTCGTCCCATCCGAACGACTAGGCAGCTGTCCTTGTCAGGCCCTCCATCTGCATCACTGACAAGGGGAAATCATGCCGGAAAATCGAGATGAACTTTCTCGGCCTATGCAGGGATCGAACACTCGACCTCCAGGCTAGCGAACCAGCGACTTATCCACTTAGCCACCGTGATCCCCGCAAAGTGATAAACAATAACTTTAAACAGGTAGAAATCAGCAAGTTTGATATAAATGGTTTATGCTGGAGCTCACCAACAATTGCTGACTTCCAAATTGATGCGTATTCATTCGCAGAAGGTGGCTTTTGGAAAGCTTTCAAAGCGACTGGTCATACTGACCCATTCAAAGAAAATACATGGGTTGTAAAAAGATATCTACCGCAAACAGCTGATCAGATCAGATCTGATCTAAATCTTTCAATTGAGGAACACACTAGAAAGCAGGTTCAAATGCACTGTCTGGCTATGAATTTTGCTGCCAAACTCACCAAGGAAGTAAATGATAACAACGATGAATCTATATTTGGTGAAACCTTCAATTACAATAAGATTTATTTGGGAAAAATCGATGAAGAGTTTGTCGCTATAGAAGAATTTATACCAGGAGCATTTCAAAAGTATGTGAATAATGACGGAACAAAGTGCAATGATATAGACACAGCTGTCTTAAGTGAAAAAGCTGACTGAGTGTTTTGTGCATTTTTCTTGGGAGAGATCTGAAAAGGAGCTCATTGTGGTAGATATTCAAGGTGTTGGCTACAATCTTTGTGACCCTGAGATTGCTTCAAAAATTCTCCAGGAAGACCAGGAGGTTATGTTCACGGCTGGCAACCTCTCATTGCATGCTATTCAAAACTTCAAAGATGAACATAGATGCAATGACTTTTGTAAATTGCTCGGTTTACCTGATTGTGGATGATCAGAAAAAATTGTGACATCATACGTTAATGAGTGTTTACCTGAAGATAGTCGCCTGTCAAGAGCAATTCTATCCGTCAGTATAATAGACTATGATCAGTAAATTGCACATGTGTTTGGTCAGTTCATGTTTATTAATGTTTACAATAATTAGTCACATATTTAGATATTTCTAGGTCTGTGGAGGGCAACCGGTACCTGGAACAATTTAGTATTGGAGTTAGGCATCGCCTGTCAATAGAAACAAAAACTATTTAATAGACCAGAATCTATTAAACTGACAAGGGGTATTTTTACTCTTGACAGTCATCCATTTCCAGGCCTTTTAAAGAAGTTCACATGTTTCTGAATTTTTTAATTTTTGTGATTTTAATTAAGACTCAAAATAGGGTCTATCAACAATTATTTTCTGTGATACTGCCTCATGTGACATGTTAATATAAAAGTATGGATTTAAGTTTTAGAGAGATTTTCTAAAGGTTGCCTAATATTTTGTTTGGATGGCAGTGGAGGACATTTATCCATGATGTAGATAGTTCTGACAAGCTTCCCCTGTCAGATGGTAATCCGCCATTATTATTTTCAAAAGTTTTTGTGACATGTTTATAACATTTGGTGTGTAGGTTTATATCTACAAGAATCAGAGCACGATTCGACACATAGCTTAGTACAGGACACTCCAAGAACTTCTAAGTTTTTTTCTTACAGATACCTCTGATAATATTTTTGAAATTTATTTATGTATTAATATTTGTTTTTGCAACATAAGTAGTAAAACTTTAGTGTATTGTAAATGTTTCATTACCAACAAAACAAAAAATATGTGACAACCCTTGTTGACTGCCCGATGACTAGGATGCTGTGTATATTTCGTTGCCTGGCAACCTATCTTAATTTTAAGAGTGATGTAACTAGCCCTTTGCATTATACAAGTGATGTGAACAGCCCTCTTATTATAAGAGCGATGTAAACAACCCTTTATGTGATAAGAAGCTCAGCTAAATTTATTATAGCATTGTTAGTCCCAAAATGACCTAGTTTGTGTCGAGTGGTTGTTAAACCCCATTTCTATCTCTCTCTTGTTGCTGCACTTGTTTATTATTATGCATTTATTTTTATTTATATCTTTATTTTTCTTTCATTTGTTCAAAAATAAAATCACTTGTTGAAAGATCATTTTGTAATCTTTATACACCCACATCTTCATGTGGGTGTATATTGTCGTCTCCCCTGTCTGTCAGTCTGTCAAGCAAGGGTTTAAATGTGGCCCATAGAACTAATTTAAACAAACTGACATGTTGAGGATTCTTAGAGACTGCCTGTGCTAATGACCCCGACACGCAAGCAAATTATTGAAATAAAAATGAAACCATATGTTAAGTCCCGAAATGACCTAGTTGTGTTGAGTGGTTGTTAAACCCAATTTCTCTCTCTCTCTCATCTAAGTTGTATGTAATATTATGGCAATTGGGAAACCGGTCTAAATTTTTATCCAATGTTGATGGAACTTACAATACATGGTTATAACACAAAGATCTCCTGCCCACTTCATGTAAATTGTTAGCTCATGTGGCCATACTTTCGGAGTTACTGCCCTTGATATACCGAAAATATGTTGGAATTGACTTGTGAACTCGATAGATACCTCTATTTTGAAGAATATATAATGCGTATATAATTCCATTTAGAAACAATGTAACAGAAATGTGGATAGACTGAGTCTGTATCATTGATTTGTTGTCGACCTGAGAGAATATGATGGGGGGGGGGAGCACTTGCCACTTATTGTGGACATCCTGAGTTCTAATTCTGTTGAAAGTTAGTATCCACCCTGCGAACTATTCCTACCTGGCCCTACTTGCCTGGTGAGGTGTGGCATGTAAAGGCGATCTAAACAGTTTAATCTTTCATGTATTAATAATTTATGAAGCTAACGTAAGGTGGGATGCATACGATTTATTCTCTGCAAAAACAAACAAACAATAATATCTTGGAAGTAAACAACAGTTTTGATAACATTGAATATATAAATGCATACATTCCTAGTGAAAAACATAGGTAGATTTCCGTTATGTATATTTCCGTTATGTATTGATTCACAATTTTCTGGGGCCTGGTGTGGCCGAGTGGTTAGGACGATTGCCGCTCATGCTGGGGGTCCCAGATTCACATTCAGTCGAGGTCGAGGTCAACCTTGTGGGCTTTTCCGACTGGGTTCCCCCTTGTCAGGTGAGGGCTGACATAGAAAAGAGTTCTAGTCCATTTGATAGAGCATGTTAAAGACACCTCGGCAGTTAAAATCGGTTGTAAGAGTAGCCCATGTGCTGCTGCCTTGGCAAAATTCACCCTCATTGCACACACTTGGCATATGCCCGTCTCTAATTACCTTACAGTGCATAAAAATGGGACGTTAAACTCCATTTCATTTCAATTTCATTTCATAATTTTCTATCTATTGTCAGAATCTAAATCATTAATTTTTGATTTTAAAAAAATAAACGCATCTTTGCAATCTTGAGGTCTAACCATATCAGGATTCGGTATAATGCTTTCACATTTTCTTCTGAAGTCTAGATCAAGAAAGTCATCAGGTACTTCTAATACACCGCTATATTCAGCTACCTCTTGCAATTGGTGTTCTGTAATTGGCCAACCTAAAGGAAAAAAAGTGTAATCTAAAATGCCAGCCACTAATATATGCCATGCCCACAATAACAGTTCACAGTATATGTTGATTTGGATTTTAGCAACTGCAAATCAACATTCATCAATCAGTATGAATGCATATCATGCTTCATCAATATCAGTTGGAAACTATATTCACATACCAATTTTGAAGCGTTTTAAGTCAAAAGCAATAACAAAGAAAAAACAAACGCCCTGACAGCAGCAAATTTCATGGCAGCTTTAGTTAATTAAATGCATTGATTTGTGATATCCGAGATCTTACGAACATACATAAGTGTTAAATGTCTATCGCTTTCACAGGACAGTTTTGGCTAAGTAAAGAAAGATAACTCTATGACCACCTGACCAAATTTCGGTAGTCAAGGTAGCTACCCCTTAATGAGAAATTATGAAACAATAACTTGCCAAGATCCAACCAATATACATAAGTGTACCAAGTTTCTGAAGGATCCTGTTAAAATTGTAGTTTCTATCACATTCAGAAGCCGATTTTGACATTATTAAGCTGTGGCCCAACAATGAAAAAATCATAGAATTTGATCTTATCCGAGATCTTACCAATAAACATAAGTATAACAAATTCTGAAGAAATCTCATCAAAATTGTAGTCTCTGTCGCATCCACAAGCCAATTTTGGCTATGGTCAAGGAAAAATTGTGAAATTGAATCTCTAAACACAGACAAGTTCGAAATTGGACAATTTTCTACAAATGTTTTTATACGCCCACATTTAAAAAACATGTGAGTGTATATTGCAGTCACCCCTGTCCGTATGTACGTATGTCCACAATTCTTGTGAACGCGCTGGAGCCTACAATTTTTGTAGGCTTAAATCCACAAGATTAAGGATGAGTTCGAAACTGAGAGCGATTGTTCAAATATTTCCATAGTTACTGCCCTTGATATACCGAAAATAAGTTAAAAGTGGCTTGTGAACGCGATGGAGACCACAGTTTTTGTCCGATGTTTCTAAAATTTGGTATGTAGGCTTATATCTACAAGATCTCGGACGAATTTGAATTTGAGCATGATTTGACAAATGTTTCTTGAGTTACTGCCCTTGATATTCCGAAAATACGTTAAAAGTTTAATATAAACACACTTCCAAAATTAGTAGTGTGTTTCTTTAATGGAAACTGTATGCTATACATGATTTATATACCACTTACCACACTCTTCTAATGAATATTCATGAGGAAATTCATATATATGACTTGGTACACCATCTGGTAATCTGGTGTTTTTCTGATGCCGGATTCTATGGTTATTCCAAATAGTGCTCTTGAAAATTTCCAATTCTTTTTCAATGACTGGAATCATTAGAAATGCTAATAATAACCTAAAAATAATTATAAAAAAATGTAAATAAATCTAAAATAATCATCGCAGTTAAAAAGTTAAAATATAGTGGCTATTGAAAAACCATTGCCACCAAATAATTGAATGTTTCGATAGGTGGGTTCTTCTTTGTTAATTTGTGTGAGTTGGTGAATACCGGTATTCTGAATGATTAGTCAGTCAAGGTCACACAGTTAAATGAAGCTCTTGAATCATTATATGATTTTATTTGGTTAATAAATAATAAATTGAAATAGTTAAAGGAAATCATTCATCTAACTATCAAAATTAAAATCAGACATCTTCTTCGTCCACAAATTCAATTTTCAATAAGAGGATGTAGATGAACGATTCCATTTAAAGGAAATCTTCTCATAATTGAAATAGTTTTTCTTTCCAATGCACTAATCAATATACTATTTTTTTAAAGATTACCGTTAGGGTAAAGGAAATCATTAGTGTGACTGTGATCAACTAACAGACTAAAGAAGCATCACAATCTTGAGGTCTAAACATATCTCAATTTGGTATCATGCTTTCACATTTTCTTCTACTAGAAGATAACCGAAACACGCATTATTTATTTGTTTGTTACCACTTACACCATAGGTATGAAACACTGTGAAATTGGTGGACATAAACATTAGGCACAACTCTAAAGCCATTACACTGACCAAGCAGAATAAATTAAGCCAAATAATTTATTAAGCTTACCTATCGTCTTCATGGTGTGGGTCGTAATGACATTGATCTTTAAGCCAGGCTAACTGATCCTTGAAAAAACCTTCCAGTCTCTCATGGAGCTCTTTCCACCACCTTTCAATCTACAAAGTACAATAAGTATTTTGAAACTAACTCAATCATACTCCTTTACAACTAGAAAATTAAAACATAAATAACCAGGGGCCTGTTTCACGAAATTTTAACTAAGATAAAATCCGATTTTAGTAATTCGTTTGGATAGTATTAGATTGATTTTAGCGCTCAGCCAATCAGATTTAAGTATGTACTAAAATTTGGATTGTATCTTAAGTTAAAATTTCGTGAAACAGGCCCCAGGTTTATTTAGATGGTTGTTGTTTTAGCGGCATTTTAGAGGTAGAACATACGAAAAACACGATAAACTATTATGGATTACTAACTTCTTACACATTTAATAAACAACGTTTCAGCGGAGTTCTTCCGCCTTCATAAAGTTATGATGAAGGCGGAAGAACTCTGTTGAAACGTTGTTTATTAAGTGTGTAAGAAGTTAGTTATCCATAATAGTTTATCGTGTTTTTTTTTTTAGATGGTTGTGTATCCATAATCAATGGCAAAAACTAAACAAATATTCATCAAAATTTTCCCAATTTCGAACTCGTCCACGGCATTTCATTTGGGCGTTTACAAATTCATTTACTTTTGTTACAAATTATTACAACATTTTAGAAAACTTCCTACACAGTGTTTGATTTATTGATTGCTTACTACCAATACTAACCATCTAAAATAAATTGAATTGTTTTATATGTAAGAATGTTTTTGTCTTTAGATTAAAGAAATAAATAATAATCAAGACACTTTTAGTTACCTGATTTGATGTTGATGGTCCATAGATAACTGTATCCTCTGGTTCCATGTCACCATGATCTTGTCTTAAGAAGGCATGCATGGTGGCCATAATCCCTGTTTCTGTACCTTTATCTACCCTTATCATGGATGATATCTGTAAGGTTTCATAAAGATGATCCAAGTACCAACGACCGATCAATTTGGGGTCCGAATTTGAGGTCCATATTCGTAACCATAGTATTTTCCTACTAGCTGTATCGATTGACCCATAAATTGCCAATGGAAACGTGCTGTTTTGATATCCACACAATTTGTCATGTCCGTCCATGGAATGGACCCAGTTGGTCCCTTTTGATGTGAAATGCCCCTTTTTATGTTTTTTCGCCACTGGTAAACGCTCCTGTAAACCATCCGGATCAAGATCAAACATAACATCATGCACAAGACCACGAGGGACATTTAGTTTATATATTTGGCGAAGTTTATGATGCATTGATCTGTAGCCTAAAAGTTTTCCAGGGCCTTCAAGCTCCATTTTCACTGCCTCCTGAACAGTTCCAACCTCCACAGTCCTGTCTGTATAATAAATTTCAAAAGATCGGAGCCGTCTATCTAGCGTTCGTATGCTCCAGCGATAGTTTGGAAAATCTCTTTCCATAAATGACAGAATTTCTGATCTTTTTAAGTTTTGACGCACATACGTTTCAAGTTGCTCTTTCAAATTGTTATCCATCTTCCAATCTACACCGTGTGTTTCATGCTGTGCCATTTAACGTCACTAAATCTATCCACATACAGACAATAAAGTTCATTTGTTAAATTTTCGATTGGATTTGTTTACCAAATAGACTTTCCAGCTCTTCTTTAAATAAGAGTCCCACAAAGGGGAGATAAGTCAAATTTGGCAGCTCTGGGCCAGTCTAACTTTTACTTTTATTTTAAATTACTTTTAAATTTTTTAAAATCAATTTTTCATTTATTTTTTTTTTAAATTTAAAATTAATTTCATTTCCAAATAAAATCATTTCGACTTTTACTTTTTTTGAAATTTACTTTTGATTGCATTTGCATTTTTTTTTTTTGAAAACTCAAATATAATTTTAATTTTGATTTAAATCAATTTGACTTAAAATAAATTTGCTTCATGTTTTTAAAAATATGTTAATTTCAAGCAATATTCAGGTGTGGCAGCCATGGGCCACCATACATCTCCTCGATCGTTGGAATTTTAAAAACGATGAATACAGCAACAGAAATAAGAAATCACAAACGTAGCGTATTTTGACTTTAAACACCCACCCTACCCCCACCATTCGTTTTATTTCAGTCAGCGAGGGCTACCAAACTTGTATCAATTTCAATTTAAAAATGTATATATTATATGCATTCCGCCGAAAATATAATAAATACATTTCAAGGGAGGATTAACTTTACTTTCCCGTATAGACATACGGAATTTTGGATGAAGCCACGCATTTTTTCAGACCATTTTGTCCGGAGCTTTCTTTGCTTTTTTCGGCTCTTGAGCTGTGGTCCGTCTATGGCGAAAGTTGGGCGTACACTGAATATTGCATCAATAAGTTTGCATCGTCTGTAGCGACATGGAGTGTCAAAAAATTTGACGTCAACTTTTTTGTACAAAATTTTGATCGTGTGTAGGCCACTTTAAACCCCATTTCTCTCTATCTCTCTCTCCTGAGAGCTGTTTGATAGATTAAGCTAAGGCCTTGTTATCAAGCATTGTGTTCGCCTCAGCTTGTTATCAGAAGAAAATCGTTTCTTATTGTAACAAAAAGAGGTCAATTATTCACGTTGTCGTAGACAACTCCCAATGTTGATTTTTCTTAGGTAGCTGAAAAGAGTTACTTGCTAATAACTCGATTAATTAAATGGAAAAGAAATTAAACCACAATTAAGTTTATTATGTTCTCTAAAGATCTATTTGAAGAAATAAAATACATTCGTCAACATTGAATTTATGATGTTAATTCTATATGGTGATGTTACCATTGGGAAAAATTGGAATTCGTTCATACAAAAAACTTGACAAACGTTATTTCAGTATCGCTTCTCGGCCTTTTGGCTAAGATCAAAGTGTAGTATCTGTTCTTATCAGCTTAATATCTGATACGTCCCCCAATGGGGGACTTCGATATTAAACTGATTTTTGGACTCAGGCGAAGTGTTAGGGGCTTGCTCCACCTTTGCCACGGGTTAGCCTGGTATTGCAGTATCTCCAGGATTGGCCCACTCCCTCTGGGGAGAAAAATCAAATTAAAAAGAGAAATCCGCAACGTTTTATTCTTGTAAGGTTAAACATTTATTGATTACGTGTACTTTATGCGGAAACTAATTACCAAAATTAAATAGCTATTAATATAAATCTTAAAACATAGTGATGTAATTCCAACCAAGTAGCTGCTTAAAGGCATCGGTTGAAGACTAGTGCCTAAAATGTAAATTTTATATAATTTATTACTTTTACACCCCACAAAGCAAATCTCTCCTTACTTTATTAAGTGTCAACGGTTTCAGTCTTTTAAAAACCCACTGCCACTGCAAAGGCTACAAATATCATCCACGGCAATGTGATTTTCAAAATTGTCTCTAAATCCGTCTGTATGCACAGCATATGTGCATACGGGATTTTGAGATGTAACCTGAAAGGAGCTTAATCGCTAATATACGGGACCTAGAAATTGACACAAATGGGTCACAATGCATATAATACTGTAATATGAATGTATGTAAACTGATTTACATTCAATCGTTTCCGTTTTTACTCTTATTTTCCAATCAGTTATGTTCGGCGAAATGTGCTAGAAGTTTCAATCAAATGCCAATTTCTAGCGTCTGGTTATTCCAGTCTACATAATATTTATTTTGCATGCTCTCAAGATAAGAATATGGCGACACGATTTAATTTGGTGGAATATCTCTAGACTCGCCTCGAGACCATTCTTACAAATGTGGCTGAAGCGCTTTATGGTACACGGTTCGTGTACAAAGGTAAAAAAAGTTTGTCTTAAATATTGAATATCAGAAGACAATCTTTTTCCGGTAAGATCACAACATCAATATTGATTTAAATTGACAAAATAATTTGTGTTTTCAATGTCGAAGTCTTTTGATAATATTGAGTTAGAGACTTAACTACTTTAAAGCTACAATTTTATATTTTGAAGTTATATTTTGAAGTTATATTTTTAAAATGTATTCAAATAAAGCCTTAAAATAGATGGTATCCATACACAATCCTACCTTGTTAAAGAATAATCCTATTAATCCTATACGTGTAATTGGCTAAAATACCATTTTCAACTTCAAATTTCAACGTTTAAATATAGCTTTTGCATGGAGTGAATGAGAAAACAGGGGAGGTACTTGTGTTATTATTTCTTGTGTCAATGATTTTTAAGAGTGGGAAATAATGTCTATGGTCGTATAATAGTTGATAACCTATTGAGCAAAAGACATAGAAATATTTATGTTTTGACTTTCTTAGAAAATATGAAATTCTCGCCTTAAAATGGGTAAGGAAAGACAAAGGGGGTAACCTACTTTTACATAATTATGTATCAAAATATGAGCATTTCCTTCCATACTGTTTCATGGTTTGTTATTTTATACCGAACTAGCAAATATATAGATTACTATCATTAAACTGGAACCAGATGAAGTTAAATATTATCGACACCATTATACCGTAAAGATGTATTTAAAGAGAAGAGGGGGGGAGAAATGGGGTTTAACGTCCACTCGACACAAACTAGGTCATATCGGGACTAACATATGGTTTATTTTTATTTTAATAAATCGCTTGCGCGTAGGAGTTTTTAGCAGTTGGGGGGAACCGGTGGACCCGGAGAAACCCACGAGGCTGGATAGGCGATCAAATTCCTTGTCACGTACAACCAGGGATTCGAAACAACGCCAGTTGACTTGAAATGGCTTTATGATACAGCGTGCACGTGCTATCCATTCGGTCATCCACCCTACCAGTCCATGTATTTAAACATATTATAACTGGCTTGTTTATCCGCTACTTGTCACAAATTCACTTATTTGACGCCATTGACTGTGAGGATGAGTTCAGAAATAGAAGGAAATGTATTTTTCAAAATATATAGCATTTAAAAAACGTGTAACTATTAGAGCTATTTTTCCCCATTAATTGAATTTACATTACGTGAACTGACATTTGACATTATCCTGGGCTGACTAAAATACCGTTAACTGCTGCTATAAGGTTTGAAGACATGATAATAAATGGGCAAAAACTTGTCAATTTGCAAGACAACTTCAGTGCCGGATAGTGTTACACATTTCACATATTTCATCGGCCTATATTTAAAAACAAAAATGCCTAAAGATGCATTTTTTCACTAGTCTTTCAAATGCGTTTCAAAGGACTTGGAACATGCTGTAAATTAACTACGAACGTCGCGAAAAATGTTGAGGCGTCTGGTGAGACAAGAAGGTCACTATGCCGTCAGGAGAGAGGTGTGGGCCAGATAATGTGGGTGGGGTATCTACGCGGGAGGCATGGCCGCATGATTTGCTCACTAAGCAGAAGGTCGGGAATGTTTCTTGGGGATTTCTTTTGTCAGTGGTGCAGGAAGGAGGGCTTGATAATATTGAACAGTGTCTATTCGTTCGGGTAAAACCAAGGTCTCGCGTTTTGATTCCATATAAGAGTAGATAGAGCAAAGTTACCCTCGCAACACATATATTATGCTCGTCTTCATTGTTGGAGTCGGTGCAGAAGAGTAGGACTTTAAACCCCATTTGATTTCCTTATCTACTTTATAGATATTATGCTGCAAAAGTGGTCCTCATTCCTACCGAGCCCAGGCCCAATTGACTCATCGGTAAATATTATATACTCTTAACATGTTTATGTATAATGCTATTTAGTTAATTTTTTTTAAAAACGATATAGAGACACATTTGCAACAGCACGTTTGGGATTTCTTAAAGTGACGTTAATTCTCCTTAAATAACTACACAAGGGACCTTATTTATGTATTATAAGGTCCATGCGTACATAGTCACCATTTCCTTGTCAGTCAGATAGATGCATAGATATAATTAAAGGGACTGTCCCGAATTGAACAGAGCATCAAAAATAAAAGTACGAGTACGTATGAAATTTAAACGCCAAAATATAGAAGAATGGTGTATATGTCCTGACTCAAAATTTCAGCTCAAAATATTGAGTTGTTTGGACGTGAGCGTTAAAACAGCTTATCCGGACACGTAACCCTTTTATGATTTCGGGTCAATTCTTTCGTTGGGTGACCCAATAATCGATTCGCGTTCATTTAGAGGTCTACACAGTGAATGGTCTATGTGCTGTACTTGATAACAAGGGGTAAATTTCACCGACACATTATTTTTATAAAATAAAAGTCTGGTTTTATCAAATCACCGCATAATACAGCTTGGGACACCGGACTCAATTTAAAGATGACGACTGGTTGGTTAAGTTGTTTAAAAACGTATCACGTATATTGAGTTAGTTGCTCAGCTCTGAGGTAGGGGATTTGAAGGAATTTTAACACAAAATTAAGCAGTTTTATTCTCAAAAACATTATCGGGATTGACCCTTTAATATCTACATATAACACCATATTTGGACCGCATACATAATTGTGCCATAATGCAAAAAGCCATTATGCCAAAATGAAATGAGGAATACACAAATAAGAAAGAATAAACAAAGTGGAATGCGGAGCATTTGTGTGTCTTAAGCATTTTCAAGAAATATAATGAGATGTGACAGACAATACAATGGAATTACTTGTCAGTTATTAATATAATGTGATAGCGTACTTAGACCTTTAAAGCAAAGGGTGTAGCCGAGGGATCGAGTTACTGATACAGTCTTGACAATCAGGTCTAAAATTGGAAACTGACAGATCGCTCCGCCCAGACTCTGTGTTCTTCTCCCATCATTGGACAATTTGAGAAAACAGTAAAACTAAAACACACTGGGTCACACAAGCCGTGGGTAACCGTTGTGTGAAACATTGTTCTCAGCGCAAGAGGAAAACGAAATACACCACTTGTGCTACTGCAAGACACATCTTTTGTAAGTATTTTTAAAACTGAGGTTTTCTTTGATGTTGTCATGTCAATTAACATGACGCGACCACGCACATGCAACATTGATATTTTGGTATCACGGTGCGTGTTTACATGTAAAATAACGTGTTATCAATAATGACTTGTTAAGAAGCCATGCATGCGTCGCATGCGTACCGTAAAGCCCCTGGTGCACTACATTTATTTATCACACAGAATAGTGAGAATACTACATCATTCTTCCAATATTATGTGCAGCTTTTCTTTCTTGCAAAATTGGATGCCTAATTTAACAGACCATAATTTTGATAATAATCTTAATTTCCTTATGTTAATTTAATACAATAATATTATGTAGCCTGCAATGTATTAATTTTTTTTTTACCCTGTGACAGTGCCTGTGTAATCCAAACTTAAAGGAGCTAAATCGCTAACATTTGGGATCCAGAAAATAACAAAAGTGGGTCGAAACTCATATAATACTGTAATATGAATGTATATAAACTGATTTACTTTAAATGCTTTCCGTTTTACTCCAATTTCAAATCAGTTATGTTCGGCAAAACAAGCCATTCAGTCTCAACCCAGTGCATTTTTTTTAGCGCCTGGTTATTCCAGTCCACATATGCAGTGTGATACAGTGCAATGTGTCTAGCCTCGTCCCTCGAGTCTCTCAATAAATCTAGGACCGGAGCGCAATATGGTACACGATTCGTGTACCAATGTTAGAAAAATTATTGTATCTTAAATATCGGATATCAGAAGCTCATCTTTTCCTGGTAAGTTTACATCATCAATGTTGATTTAAATTGACCAATAATTCGTGTTTTCGATGTCGGAGATTTTGGAGGATTTTGAGTTACGGACTTAGGTCCTTTAAGATTAATATCAGTGGAAAGAAAAACAGACATAATAATAGGGTCATAAAAACACACCTTTTTTGTCACCACATTTTAGGTCAACAATAACAATGATGTATTCCATACCCATTCATCACTATTTAATTTAACTTATTGCTTGTGCTGTGCTTATGTTTACATACATTTGGTGCAGTCAACTTTTGTATTATTAAGTTGTAGGCCTATAACATTTATTGACATGTTTCTCATGCCCTTTTAACTATGTGTCTTTATTAGTTGGGATAGTGCAGAAAAGAACATTAAACCCCAGTTCAGTATTTGAGTCAAAATATTTTATTTATTTTACATACAAAACATCGGTGCTGTGCTTACGATTTTCTTGATATCGATATAACAACAACATGGTTGCATTCAATATTGCATAATTTTCAATGTGATATAAAAATATTTCATATTGATTATTTACTGATAAAGGGTGGGGCTTATATTATGAAAGCAACTGGCGTTTCGGCAACTGGGAGCAACCGAAAGCAACTGAATGCAACTAAAAGAGTGGACCTGAGCCCCCCTTACACTTACAACTCAAATCAACTAGTTGCAGTCAGTTGTACATGTTCAACTTTCTGCAACTGGCGGGAAGTCGACATGAGCGTTCTTGCAACTGGAGTCAACCTGTTTCCATGGAATTAACATCACATGCTAAGAATGAATGAATGAATGAAATGGGGTTTAACGTCCTACTGTTATGCACTTAACCTGAGCTAATTGAAGACTGGCATACGCCATACAGTGTGCTATGAGGGGAATTTTGCCCGAGCAGTGGCGCTACGGCCTACTCTTATATCGAATTCCAACTGCCAAGGGATATTTTACGTGGACTCCAATGTGTACACGGGACCTCGGTTTTTCGTACCATACGAACAACTAGGCAGCTGTCCTTGTCAGGCCCTCCTTCTGCATCACTGACAAGGGGAAATCACGTTGGAAAATCAAGGTGAACTTTCTCGGCCAATGCAGGGATCGAACACCCGACCTCCAGGCTAGCGAACCAGCGCCTATCCACTTAGCCACCGTGATCCCCCACATGCTAAGAGACTTTATAAATAAGCAAATGGAAGCCAACAAAGACACCAAATTTTGAGATGTTGATGTCTAAAAAATATACTGACCATGCCTTTTGGTTATTCTTCTAAGTTATTCGCCATTTTGTTGATCATGTGATGAATGAATTAACAGTCATGTGTTGAGTGGGATCCCTATAAGTTCCGAGTCGACATAGATGCTCCCATTTGTCCCCAGTTGCTGATATGATCAACATAAGCCCTCTTGCAACTGATTGCAACTAGCTGCTTTGGGTTGCAAAGTCGACATAAGCCCCGCCTAAGTTGTCGCTATGTTTACACCCGGCTAAAGTTTGATAGCATGCCATAAAGAGGATTCAGTTCAAAATTTGGAAGCTTGCATATTCTTTTGCAGATTGATCATCCTTTAATTGAAACTTTACAACCTTATAATTATTCCAAGTTTTAGATAAAAAAAAAAAAATTGCAGGAAGGTAAGAATAAATAATATTAGTTAGTCATTAATAACCCCTTTCGATTCACTAAAGTAAAAGGGGGACGGGCACACTGCTAGTTAAAGTGTCTCATGTTCTTCTTATTGTCCAAACTTGAGCAAACTGTTTTTATCTTTTCATTTAAAGATAGATTTTTATGTTCTCAGTCTTCAAGGCAATTTAAAGATTTCATATCATTTATTTAGGCATGAAAACAGTTAAGTTCCATTACTGACATAATGAAGTCACTACACATTATGTCACCATGTGTGGACAATTTCTATTTAAAACTTTCGAAATTCAATCCTTTTAGATTAGCGGAACTCCATGACTTCTGCCAGAATGTCTTGGCTCTTGCCAAATCAGATTTCAAATAAGAAAAATAAACCTCTGAGTAATGGTACAACTTAAGTTACGCCTAATGAAATACAGGAATATAAGAAATAAAAAGCTAAAATGGAGTCGAAAAAAAAAAAGATTTTATATCGGAATAAAAATATATATTATATCGTAACGCTTTAAGTTCCTTTTGAAGTACTCAAGTAAAAATCAAGTAGAATTTTCAGTGCAAACTTGTCCCTGTCAAAAGAAAATCAGATAAACTTTAAAGAAGAAAGATAGATTCAGACTTTGAAATCTTTAAATGCGTCGTCCCGGGCAACCCCATTGATAATCCGGAACTTGAAAGTAGTTCCAATGATGGACTTCGTCACACAACCGAAGCTAGATGTAGGGTACTAGAATCTGCTGAGGTTTGACGAATGAGAATGGCTAAGTTTAGTAATAAGCATATTCTGCTCAGGTTAAGAAGAGAGATAAACAATTTGATTTTTCAATACTTTATAATAAAGATAAATGTTAAAGTAATGCATTAAGTTTCATCTAAATATTTTGGATTGTGGTAGGGATATCAACCCCACTGTTGGCTTGTTTATTAGGTGGTACATTAATTTGTTTCTTGTTGAAAGTGAAAACCCCTATTAACATACAGTAAGTGTGCACGAGATAACACCTACACATATGATCCAAAATTTGATGAAATGGAATTCTGGTTACAAATTTGATATTAAAAACCTCAAGTGTAGACATGATATAAGAATAAAATTGTATTGTGTAATGTTCTGTTTCAGTAATAATGTTGGCTAATTTGGAGCAAAAATGTTTTTGAAACATAACAAAAATTCAATGACATCAAATTTTGGAACACACTTTAGTTGACAACAGCAAAAATCATTATCTATCAGTAAAATATTTTGCACTATATAAAAAAAATATCCCAATGTAGTTTTATGCAAGTTCCATATGTTATGGACTGCAGTTTGTAGAATCAAACAAGAGAAAAAATAGCCTTTTATAGATAAATCATCATGTAAAATGTTTTCAAAAATTTTCTGTAGTTTTCTATCCTACACATTATCTATGCCATCAATACCGGCTGCAATCTAGGATTTATCCAACCTCCACTAATGGCAGAAAGTGAGGAAAAAAATACAACACAACAGAATAACAAATGACATCTGTGTAGCCAGGTCAATAAGCTGAATAATGGAAGTGAAACTTGAAGCTCGAATATTGATTTTTGATTTTTTTTTATCAAAGAGATTACAGGTCTGATAAAAGCGTAGCAGGCCTGAGCGAGATTTGCTTGATTCATGCTTCACATTTGTCACTCTGTAAAAGAAAGTTTCCAAGCAGAGTAACCTTTACAAAAGATCGCACAAAAGGCTTGAATTTCTTCTGAACTAATAAGTTGCATGTGGTTAATACTACTGTTTCTTTCTCAGAACATAAAAATGATGTCTCTGCTTGCGTTAAATGGAACACTTGCATATAGCATTAGGGTAGACAGGTACTTTACAAATTGTGTGTATCGGTTAGAATAGAAATGTCTAGTGAAGTAGAAAGCGTATCACATATATTAAGTTAGTTGTTCAGCCCAAATGTAGAGGATTTTAAGGGCTTTTCACACTTTCCTTTAACTATCTCTCCCCACTCCAAGATGACTAATATTTTGGGTGACTTATTCAAAGATTGAGTACAAGTTAACGCTCCAGAATATCACATTTTTGAGTATGTCCTTCGTCCTCCTACCAAAATTCCAACAAGTGTCGGCACAATAGCAGGTTAGAATTTGTATGTAGCTTATACTATATGAAAAGTTACAACACTCTGTGTGGGGGGCAATTAATATTCAAGTTAGTGAGACAAACAACCGTGGTCAGGGATGCAGGAAATAACTCTTTCAAAAGTTTTATATTCTTCTGGACCAAAACAACCACGTACGCATCCAAGTAGCGCAAAACGACACAAAGCCAACCCATCACCCCTTGTCCTCTTCGGCTCCTCCAGATAACTAGGCTGTTTTCACTACCAAGATGTCAACAAACCAAGACTGTTCAAGAAAGAAAAGCTATATAGCTTGATCTGAACTTATTAGGATGGCCATACCAGGTATTTCACAAAGTATTAACCATTTAAAAGGACCTAAGTCCGTAACTCAAAATCCTCCAAAATCTTTGACATTAAAAACCCGAATTATCGGTCAATTTAAATCAACATTGATGATGTAAACTTTCCGGGAAAAGATGAGCTTCTGATATCCGATATTTAAGATAAAATATTTTTTTTACCCCCCCCCCCCAGATGTATTAAGAGACTCGAGGGACGAGGCTAGACACATTGCATCAAACCAAACGTAGTTATGTAGGCTGGAATAA
This sequence comes from Patella pellucida, assembly GCA_917208275.1. NCBI lineage: Eukaryota > Metazoa > Mollusca > Gastropoda > Patellidae > Patella > Patella pellucida. The sequence goes on from OU795036.1 coordinate 78,169,046, forward strand.
CTAGACTGGATTGAAATTGTTGGCTTATTTCGCCGAACATAATTGATTTGAAATTGAAGTAAACACGGAAACCATTGAATGTAAATCAGTTTTTGTACATTCATATTACATTATTATATGCGTTGTCCCCCACTTTTGTGAATTTCAAGGTCCCAAATTAAATGTTAGCGATTTAGCTCCTTTTAATAAAATTCGATGTAATTGCAAGCAATATTCGAGTGGTAGTATCACCTGGAACAGACAGTAAATTCACTATGCTTGGCTGTTATTTATTTTACTATTTTTCACACTAACCATCACATTTCTGAAATAACAATGATATCATTGTGTGGTAGTAGGTGCTAACTGGTGACCTAAATGTCAAGGATGGTCCACATTGTTTTGTAAGGGACTTGAAGTTGTATTAAAAATAATGGTCTCTTGCTGGGATCTGGTGTGTAAATAAACAAAGATTGGCATGTTACTTCATCTTTTATTTCTTGAGTTGAGGTTTATCTTCGGAGAACAAAGGAAACAATTTGTTCACCAGGTGAAATCAAATTACCTGCTTGACTAAACATTCATAATATCAACTGTAATTCAATTATCTAATTTGAAACGTTTATTTTAAGAAAACTGTAACTCAGTAGACACTGTAATGTTTCGAGTCATGGAGTTAGTACTTAAAATTTAAACAGGTTTTCAAGGACAAGACCAAATGCAAACAAATATTCATGTAGTTAAGTCTCTAACTTCATATCATCCAAAGTCTTTGACATTGAAAACATGAAAAATTTAAATCAAGTGGGAGAGTGGGGGGGGGGATGGCCGAATGGTTAGTGGATACATGTTGTATTGTTAGGTCTGTCATTGAGTCAACTGGCGTGGTTTCGATTCCCTGGTTTTACATGACAAGGAGTAGGTTCGCTTATACAAACTCGTGGGTTTCTCCGGGTCATCACCCATCTGTGCGAGCAAATATTGAAATAAATTTGAACCATATGTTAGTCCCAAAATGACGTAGTTTGTGTTGAGTGGACATTAAACCATTTTTTTCTCTTATCTCTCAATATTGGTTTGGTTGTTTTTTGACTCAAAAAGTTTTATTGACTTATTGTCTTAAAAATTCATTGAGGTTATTGCTTTTTTTTAAAGAATAATTTTTTTTGGGGTTGGGGTGGCTTAGTGGTCTAGAGTGCCGCGCTTCAACCTCTAGCTTGCCGGCCACCTCTGGCTTGCGACTGTGGTTTCGAGCCCTGGTGTGAGTGTATGTGGCATGGAGATAGGGGCGCCTTCTCAACCTCGTGGGTTTCCTCCGGTTTCCTCCCACTGCTAAAGACCCCTTCGGGCAAGCGTATTATTGAATCAAAATTGAACCATATGTTAGTCCTGAAATGACCTAGTTGTGTTGAGTGGAAGTTAAACCCCATTTCTCTCTCTCTCTTTCTCTAAAGAATAATTTAGGGCCCTAATTAGATATAAATAATTTAATCTGAGACAATTTTGTTTTATTTATTACCAGTCTGATAAGTTTTTGGGACATGATCAAACTGAAAGTAAAGTGTCTCGAAGATAATTATCTGCATGGGGATATAACACACCTCAGCGAAATGGGGGAATGTGGTATTATCTTAGTCTATTGTCATGAAAGACAGCCACTCACAATAGAATGAACATACCTGGATTATCACCTTCTTCAACTAACACGATCAAGTTGCAATGGTCAGCCATTATATAGACATTATAAGATACTTATTGCATTATTTATGAAACGATTTAATACCAATAATTTAACTTAAAAATTAACAAGTGTTATGGGATAATTATGCAAATAAATCGCTCTTGAATTTATTTACTGTTAGCAGGACTCTTTACCATGTTTCGTTGTATTTGTGTTTGTTACATCTGTTTTTTTTTGTCATTGTGTTGTTATCGGCCATTTATAGTATTTAAGCAATCTCATGCATGATTTAAATCTCTGAGCAATATATAATTTAAAATTTCAAATGTTGTACCACCGATCAGGAATGGTGTAAAGATTTAAAGTAATGAATGAAATGGGTTTAACGTCCTACTGTTATGCACTTAACCTGAGTGTAAAGATTTATATCTTGTAGTATCATATGCATTGTGTCCAGACAAATGCACATCCGTAAATTTATTTAAGCGATATAGATAGACATATTTTATAGTTATAGTATTCATAGGATCGTGCTCTATGAAAAATGCATGGTTGTATCTCTATTAATAATACCAGTTAAGTTTTCACCTCTTCTCTGCTATTTAAATAGATCACGCCATTATATTGCTATTTAAATAGATCACACCATTATATTGCAGCTTTTTCACACCATCATTGGTGTCGGTTCTCCAGAGATTTGTTTCATTAAATCTAACTCTCATCCTCTAAAAGCTTGTCAGTTATATTTATGTGACAATCCGATGCATTTGTTTGTCTTTTAAGGCTAAAAGCATGTGATCAGGTGTTCCTGGGAAATTTACATTAGATATTTCTTCATGTAGATAAACATTCATCTGCGTACAACATCAACAATAGTGCATTAAGGGAAGACATCCAAGATTCATTGACCTTTAATACTATTCATAGTACCTAGCTGGTTGTCTTAGAGCTAGTTGGTGTGTTTTCCTGTTCAAGGGAAAACTAATATTATAGAATTAATTATCTCAACCCCAATACAATTTCTTTTGCGTATTTGTTTAGCTGTTTGTAGTTTTTTTCTAAGTGATTATCATTATGTATGGTAGATATAAACCTGCATTATGTGTTTGAACTAAGATTAAACTGTCTATGATTACATTTTTGACCTCGCTAGAAATAGGCCTATTCTCTATTATGAACTCTGATGTGTTTTAAAGGGACAATAACACTCTTGCTGGCTTGACAGGTCCAGAAAAAAAAATTAGCCTTATTATAACTACTAGATGTTTAAGTGTCCTCCCCGTTGTGTAAATTATCCATTATAACCCATCTTACTTGTCCAGAGGGTTTGAAAATATGTTTAAATCCAAGTTGCATTTAAAAGTGTTTACGTAAAGCTTTTCAAGCCATGTTATGGCATGTAGTTGAATTTTTCCAATTTTTAAAATTAGGTGTGTTAAGATAAAACTTGTATCATTTATTAATTGGAATATTGTAACTTAGTGCAATTTGTTGACCAGAATAAAGATTGGGACATATTATTCAGTTACAACAAGAGTGGTATTGGGGCTTTAACCTATATGAACCAATATTCTACAGTACTTTGTTTGTAGACTCGCACAATGAATGAAGTTTAAAATTACTAAATTATATCTGCACTAAAAGATAAAAGGCATATACTAATGCAAACTGATTTCAACACTGATTTAATAACATTTTAACATTTAAGACTACATGTACTTTTCATCTTCTTGGGACTATTCATAAATAGTCATTGTATACAGTATAGTACATGTATATTTATAAAAAATTTACATAGTAAATATGTGGATTTAATTGGTGATAAATAATGTCATTGTATACAGTATAGTATATTTATAAAAAATTTACATAGTAAATATGTGGATTTAATTGGTGATAAATAATGTCATTGTATACAGTATAGTATATTTATAAAAAATTTACATAGTAAATATGTGGATTTAATTGGTGATAAATAATGTCATTGTATGCAGTATAGTATATTTTTAAAAATTTACATAGTAACAATGTGGTTTTTTAATTGGATAGAGTTACCATTGTCTATGATTAATTTGATAACACATTAAGGGGGGTGGCTCCAATTCAATGAGAAAATATTAAATAAATTTGACATTTATTTTAATTACTTGTTTCTACTACAGCTTATGACATTCAAATATAGATAATTATGTACCTTGGTGTTTTAGCTTTACTAGGATATATAACAATCTATATTTTATCAAGCAGTTTTTATACGCCCACATTTTCATGTGGACGTATTATGTCGTCGCCCCTGTCCGTCCGTCCGGACGTCCGTCCGTCCGTCCACAATTGTTTGTGGACTCTCTACAGGTCACAATTCTTACCCGATTTCAACGAAACTTGAAATATAGCTTTATCCCCTAAAGATCTCGGCTGCTTTCGATATTGGCACGTATCAGATCAAAACTTCATGGATTATGGCCCCTGATTGTACGAAAAATCACGTTTTTAGCTTGTGGACCCTATAGAGGTCACAATTTTGAACCGATTTTGATGAAACTTGACATGCATGTTTATATCCCAAAGATCTTGGTTCCTTTCGATATTTGCGCCTATCGGAACGTAATTTCCTGAATTATGGCCCCTGATTGTCCGAAAAATCACCTATTTTAGCTTGTGGTACCTCTGGAGGTCACAATTATTATCCAATTTGAAAAACCGTTCGATTATATCACCGTTATACCCTAAGGACGGTTGAGTTCAAATTTCGGAAAAATCGGACTAAAATTACCATACAAAATGGCCGCCGTTCGTACGCGAATACTGTTAAAAAATGGTATATCCAGGTTGTGGACCCTGTAGGGATCACAATTTTAATTTGATTTTGATGAAACTTGAAATGCATGGTTATAACCCAAAGATCTTGGTTCCTTTCAATATTTGCGCATATCAGATCGTAACTTCCTGAATTATGGCCCCTAATTATACGCAAAATCGTCTTTAATTAGCTTGTGGTCCCTCTGGAGGTTACAATAATTATCCGATTTAAAAAATCGTTTGATTATATCACCGTTACACCCTCAAAAAAGTTTAGTTCGAATTTCGGTAAAATTGGACCAAAATTGCCATACAAAATGGCCGCCATTCGTACGCGAATACTGTTAAAATATGGTATATCAAGGTTGTGGACCCTGTAGAGGTCACAATTTTAATTTGATTTTGATGAAACTTGAAATGCATGGTTATAACCCAAAGATCTTGGTTCCTTTCGATATTTGGGCATATCGGATTGTAACTTCCTGAATTATGGCCCCTGATTATACGCAAAATCGTCTTTGTTTAGCTTGTGGTCCCTCTGGAGGTCACAATTATTATCCGATTTAAAAAATCGTTTAATTATATCACCGTTACACCCTAAGGATGGTTGAGATTTAATTTCGGAAAAATTCGAAACCAAATTGCCATACAAAATGGCCGCCGCATGTACGCGAATACTGTTATAAAAAGGTATATCAAGGTTGTGGACTCAGTATAGGTCACAATTTTGATTCAATTTTGATAAAACTTAAAATGCATGGTTATAACCCAAAGTTCTTGGTCCCTTTCGTTATTTGCGCATATCATATCGTAGCTTTCTGAATTATGGCCCCTGATTGCCCGAAAAATCGCCTATGGTCCCTCTGGAGGTTATGATTATTATCCGATTGAAAAAAAGCTTGACTCTATCACCGTTACACCATACCGAAGGTTGAGTTTGAATTTCAGGGAAGTCGGACCATAATTGCCAGACAAAATGGACGCCGTTTGTACTCTAATAGTGTTAAAATATGGTATATCAAGGTTGTGGACCCAGTATAGGTCACAATTTTGATTCGATATTGATGAAACTTGAAATGCATGTTTATAACCTAAAGATCTTGATTCTTTTCGATATTTGCGCATATCAAATTGTAATTTAATGAATTATAGGCTTTGATTGTAGGAAAAATCACTTTAGGTTTTGCTTGTTCTCTAACCATCTCTCGAAAATGTGGGCGTATCCTGCCTGGCAGTGCCAGCTTACTATCTTTTTTTTTACGCTTTTCCTCAACAGCATAGGGCTGACATCCTGGATTATGGGGAATGGGTGGGTCCAGGTTCCGAAATGCAAATTTTTAAAAAACTTGTGTGATAACGATAAAGTCCTGAAAATTTCAGAGCATTAGCTTTAATAGTTCATAGTGCAATTTAAAAAACAAATATTTTCTCATTGAATTGGAGCCACCCCCCTTAAAGGAGCTAAATCGCTAACATTTGGAGCCTAGAAATTCATAAAAGTGGTTCGCAACGCATATAATACTGTAATATGAATGTATATAAACTGATTTACATTCAATGGTTTCCGTGTTTACTCCAATTTCAAATCAGTTGTGTTTGGCGAAATAAGCCAGCAATGTCAATCATGTGCAAAAGTCGAGCGTCTAGTTATTCCAGTCTACTAACTCCGTCTGACTTATTGCAATGTGTCTAGCCTCGTCCCTCGAGTCTCTCAATACAACTGGAGCTGAAGCACATTATGGTACACGATTCGTGTACCAATGTTAAAAAAATATTTTTTCTTAAATATCGGATATCAGAAGCTCATCTTTTCCCGGTAAGTTTACATTAGCAATGTTGATTTAAATTCACCAATAATTCGTGTTTTCGATGTCGACGATTTTGGAGGATTTTGAGTTACGGACTTAGGTCCTTTAAGTCGGTAACTAATAGAAAACATGTACACACATGTGTTAATCTTTTGTATATAGGTACAATATATATATCTACATAATAATTTAACTTACAGGTATAATCCTGTGCAATCTACAAAGCCTTGAAAAATTAGAATATAAAAATAGAATAATGTTTATAGTGATTGATTAACAAGGGTGTAAATTACATGCATGGCTGATCTGTCAGCCAATCTAGTCTTTAACAAATTTATATTTGTTTCAATATTTGTACTCCAGATTATATTTATTTTTTGTATTAATCAATTTTATTCCTTGTTGGTATTTCATAGAAATTTTGTTTCCCCATTTATCATCTGACACTAATGCTACTTTATTCTCTTTAAAAACTTCTACTCTGGGAATTTTATAATCCTCTTTGAATTCCTTACCCTTGGGAAGGCAATTGTGATAGCACTCATATTTATACTCCAAACAATCAGATAACATCAAAAAGCATTTAATATTTCAATAGTAGTTGCACAGGATTATTGTGATTTAAGTCAATTTTGTCATCCATGACAGTTTTGTGCAAGCTTAGAAACAAAGATATGACTGAGCTGAGTTTTTCTGTTGTATAAGATTTAGTTTTAAAAGTGCTCTAGTGTGTTGTTGACACTGTGCTATTCAACCTATTTGTTTTTCGCTATTTGTTCTAGTATGTAGGGTAGACAGATGTAGAATCGGAGCTTTCTTACATTAATATCATCTTACCATCTCACCCATACCATATCATTGCCATCTCAAGGATAACCAGTATAATATGAGGAATTTTAAGAGCCCCAAATATTAGCATTTATGAGAATACCATGTGAAAAAAGGCTGGGAGATCTGTCTTATTAAGATCTTCACACTATTTCTTCTTAAATATTTATGTAGTTTCAAGTGTTTTGACAGCAACCATTTGCTGGTTAGTGCAAAATGGAAAAAAAACCAACAAGTATTTGTAGTAAGCCCAGTCTGTACGTTTATGTTATAGTATTGACACAAAAATAACACCTGAGAAAATAATTAAATTTAAAGGCATAACAGAGCTCTAAGTTCAAAAATATCGACTACGTGTATTTTAATTTTAAGCAAAGTCGTTAATATGTAATCAGGCATAACACATATCCAAGTATAAAAAATCTTTACATAGCAGAATTATTACAGTATTGTACTTATCAGATTAACGCATGTGTGTACATGTTTCTATTAGTTTCCGATATACTATGTAACCACAGACAATCGTAACTATAGCGCTTTATACAATGACATTATTTCTGAATAGTCCAATGACCACGAAAAGTACTGAAAAATGTTAAAATGTTATTAAACTTAAAGCAGTTTTGAAATCAGTTTGTTTCGGCATACCTTTTATCTTTTCATCATTTACTGTGAAACAAAGTAGTGCAGCTTTACGGTTGTGCTAATATTTATATATTACATAACAGAGATAATCAAATATATATTTAGTAATTTTAAACATTCATTGTGTGAGTCAACAAAAGTACTATCAAGTACTCTGCTTAACTTCCTTAAACTTATATGCATGGGTTAGTCCATTTGGTGGAGATCTTATTACAATGGAAACAAAGATTTACCCAAAGTTCCATCAATCACATACCTACACTAAAGTTACCCTTCATACACTAATCCCAATGTGAATGGATCATAGGATAATGGAGAATAAGAGGCCTTTCCTGCAAAAGAAATAAACTGATTAATGTTCATTGACTAAAAATCTGTTAGTAACAAAAATCTGTTAGTTACCTAAAACAAATATTTAAACCTTGTGATACAATTTGTGTTGAAAAATGATATTTCTATGGTAGTTTTTATTTCGTTCACTATGAAATGTAGTCATATATTCTCTTAAAGCCATCCATTGGTCCGTTGTGCATCGATCCGTCACCACCTATTTGAACAAACCTTGTGGATGCGCTAGAGGCTAAAGCCACCACCAGATGGATTTGGAATTTATACACGGTGTTTACGTTGATGAGAGAAAGCTGTTTATTAATTTCAAATAATTTCTGATAGCTAAAATTATCATCTTATTACCGGTACATATTTTGCATAAATAAGTTTGTACAAGAAAGAACTAAAAGCCAATTTTAATTTTTTCTGATAATTACTGTTACCCTTAATCAGTTTTAATGATCTTATTAATCCCCCCATTGCTTGCAAAAAAGTGCGTATGTGACAATCTTTGTGGACAAGTTGTCCAGGACAACTCAGCTGCTTTGGACATTTGTTTCATACCCTGGCAAACTATCTTTACTTTTGAAATAAATTTGCACTTGTTGATCTGAAATTTCATTATGAATTATAGATGATAAAAGATATTGTAATGTGAACTCATCCGTATATGTTTTTCTTTTCATTTCACTCAAGGTTAAGGCAATTATAAGCTCAAAATATTAACATAACAGTGCAATGTAATGTCAATGTGTGTATTGTGGTACTGTACTTAATAAACGTATTGGTATTGGTTGGGTGGTCTGATACATGTCCTTTTGATTATAAGCAAGATCTGTATTTGAGTGAAGTGGCATTGTTTTGATCCTATGAAGAGTACGATTACTAAGCTCATGGGGTTTTCCAGGTCTTCCGGTTTCATCCCTCTGCTAAAGTCCTATGTGCAAGTTATTTCTTAAATAAAACTATTTGAGTTGATTTGATCTGTTTAGTCTTCATATAACTGTATTTTATATTGATATTGAGTGGAAAGCATCATTAAGCCTACTGCAGTTGTTTCTACTTTTCAGTGTGTGACGTATCTGGGCCAAGACACGATACAGTCTGTCAGTTCTCACCGTTCATATTGATATTTTAAACAAATTTTCAACTTTTTGTCATTTTAAGGCTCCCTTGATCATTGTGAGAGATGGCTCAAAACTCAATCAGATGGTGGGATAGCTTGTTGTTAACCATTAAATTTGTGGCTCGTTTTGACAAATTAATCATAGTTCCATTAAAAAAAAAATTTTTATCTTCAGTAAGTTAAAATATTCCATAAGAAATGACAGTGATATGACTTATTTTCCTTTTTGAGCTTTATTCTGAATTTGCGTGCTTAAGAATTGGTTGTGTTTGATACAATAGAGTGCAGTGGTTTATAATGTAAAATCCAGCACTGGCAGCCGGTCAAAGTTGTTGTAAAGATCTTCTTCTGTTCACACGTACTGGGTATTTTCAATACAAATTTATTAGCAGCATTGCAAATCTATAGGGCCAAAAAATATTTCATTATTAATTAACCATATTTGCCCCATTCACCCAAAAGAATCCAGTGAGCTGAATGGCTTACAATTCATATCACTGTAGAAGACATCCTTCACTGCAAATATTGTTTTAGGTAGTATGGCTTTAAAAATAAATTGCTGACATCCTACACTGTGGGAGAATTGTAATGTCCTCATTTCCTCCCCATCTGTACAAATGATATATTTGTAGACCACACTCACTTACACCTCCAATACATGGCCTAATTATATGTACTGCTAGTTCATTGACATTTAATAATGATAAATTGTAGTTCATGGGATGGGGGTTTCACTTGTAAAAGAAAAACTTGACAGTTTTTCAATCCTAATCCTTGATAAGATCTGTATAAGATTTTGATTTGTCAGGAAAATGTAAAAAGCAAGATATTTAGGCAAATTTAGCTTTTGCGTGATACTTCTTTAAGGAAAAACAATAATAACACAATGGAGAAGATTATAGCTATAAAGAGAACAGGATGTTTTTACATTATATCTATTTTCATTATTTAGGTATTTTTAATCTCAGCTGCCAATTTATTAATTTAACAAAAAGACACATATTCTGGAAACAGGTGCTAATTGCTTACAAGTACTTGAAGTAGTCAAGTTCCCCTATTTATAGGACAGATCCCAAAGTTGAAAATTTGAGGTTATTGTCCTGTATGTTCTCCATTGCAACCATCTCGTTAATGAATTTTATATGCTTGATTGTAACAACATCTAGTATTAATTTTCTGGTTTGCACAGTAATTTGCTCAGGGAGAATGGCATGTTGATCTATTTGGCTTGAACGCACTATCCTGAAAGAAATTATGCAATGGGAAAATGACTACTGTATAAGTATATCTGACAGTTTAGTGTCTTGGTTATCCAGAAGTACTACTTTATTCACAAAATACACCTTTGGGTCGAAGAGGATTTGAAGTGTAACTAGTAGCCTGTTCAGACGCTTAAGTTAAACTGGTTAAAAAAAACCAAGGGATTGTTAAACTGGTTTAACTCTGTCGTCTGAACAGGCTATTATATGCCATTAAGCTTGTTTGAAAGCGCAGTCTATGTTAAGCTAGCTTACATTTGTCTTCTGAATGCTTATATTAATTAGCCATGCTAATGTGGAGCAGTTTAAAACACTTACTCCATATACCTGTTGTCAAAAAGGCTGTTTTTCCAAGTTGGCTTATTTTGGCCATCTTAAAATTACAAACTACCAGATAATTTATTTTGTCTTGCACGATTCTACAGTGAAGTGGTTTTGATAGAAAAATTTTTGGATATAAGAAGTTATTGAATACAGTTTTTAAGTCCCATGCAATCGCAAACAATAAATTGTACCTGATTACTTTTGAGTAATATCAGTGTGAACTCGGCCTGGAATTGAGAACTCTTGTGGGTTAATCATTCAAGTTGGTTTGTTATCTATATATATACGATGACATTTGGAGGAGTATAAATTAGGTATCATACAACTGATCATACAGAGACCAGGTTATTAAAACCAGTTTCTATTTGTAGTATGTCATCATCAATGGCATCATGTTTGCTCAAATCTAGGTGTAGATTACTTCGATAATCCGATCACAGGTTTATTGTTAAATATATAAGTTAAAAGTATTTGACACCGGAAGTATTAAATTGCTAACCATCAGTTTATATAAATTATTAGGGTAACGGTAATTGAATGAAATCAGTGTTCAGGAAGAAGTATAAAGGGATGATCTCCATGTGTGACTATAATCACCAATAATGAGAGCCATTGTAAAGGCCACAAGTTCACTTTTGTAATAAATTACACTCCCTTTATTCAGGGTTATATTCCACACTTGTAACCTATTTTTATTTGTATGCCTATATTATTAATAAAAGTATGGTTTTGTTAGTATTTTTTCAGTTGTTAGGGTAATTACTTGAGGGTAAACATGCCGGCTGCACCCGCTCACATGGATAATAAAATAATTTAAGTATGTAATTGGTAATATCAGGCCCCAAGTTCACAAAGCATTCTCAGACTTAAGTTGAGAATTTACTCAACTTTCAATCACTGTTTATGCGAAATATCTTTAATCAAGAAACACAAAACTTTGCACATAGTAAATTCTCAACTTAAGTCTGAGAATGCTTTGTGAACTCGAGCCCAGATCTTATTTTTCAAATAAAGTAAGGTTTACTTATCTGCTGTGACTGTGCTATCAAGGACATTTTGTCCAGACAACGGCTCCATTGGCTACTCTTATATCAAAGCTTTTCATTCTACACCTCTGACAATGGGGTACCATGCCAGAAAATTGATTTGATTGAAATTATGCCATTGGTTGATTTTGTTTTAGTGACAAAAAGCTCTCCCTGGTCGTTATTTTCATTGTCTTGTAGCCCATTTCACTAGCATTAAGTGTAGGATAAAGCATGAGCCTGTGGTTATGCTTTGGAAAGAAAGACAGAAGAAAATAACTCAAGAAAAAAACAAACCAAGGCCGATGAGGTTTTCAAGGGTATTTTCTGAAGTCTTTCTTCCCAAGCATATTTTTTCTTGCTTATAATCCGTCTATGTTTTCTGAAAATGAGAATATCCCAGAATTCCAGTAAGAAAAACCTCATATCATGTTTTTTTTATGAAAAAAAACCCCTACCCTGGAAGAATAACAAGATGCAGGTTTAAAGCAAAATTTCCAAAAGAATAACCCCATATTCCTCGCTATATATTCAGACTGAAAGTTTTTCCGGGCATAGAATATACCCAAAAGATCAAAGGGATTTACTGTTATAGGTTTATAAACATGATGAGTGTGTGCAAATTTTCTGCTGGGGGGGGGGGGGCACAATCACATGAATTAGACCATTCTAATTCTTGTCCCCAAGTTGGAAATTCCTTTCAGAAACGGCAAACATCACCATTTGTTTAATCTTCTCTGAATACTAAAAAAAAAGACTGTTTTATGCGCTGAACTTGTTGGAATCATCCTGCGATTCTACACAAATAGATTAATCTATATTACATGTACGATGATAGGGGAAAAGAGTGGTTTTGATTTATGTCATGACACATGCTATAATATAGTCAGTCCTAGACAAGACAAAGTGAGCTATTTAATATAGGAAAAAGTAGTTTGTCACTACAATACCAGATTTTTAGCTTAGCTGTCAGGATGTTATATCATTAATCTTAACTAGAAACTGATTTTCTCTGCATAACTATATTTTGTTATCATCAAAAGATATTTTTGAAAAAAATATGCACATCATTTCTTCGATGTAAATGCATCATTAGTAAAAGGAAGTACATGTAGATTGTTTTCGCACAAAATATTGTGAAATATCGTGATTTAAGATGATCAGGTGGTAATATAGATTATAGTTGTCAGCTGATCGCCAACATTTGTCTAGCCTATGTCTTATAGTTGCTGGTTACTCAATTTTTTGTTAGACCACTTTATAGAACTTGTTAATATGACATCTTACAGTTGTGCATTGATTATTTGTGCACCCTTATTATTGGAACTACCCCCTGAAAAATTGTACAAGATAAGATTGTATTGTATTGAAACATCCATTGAGGACAGCATACAATATAAACAAGTACATAAAATTATAACAATATGACAATTATAACAACAAGCCACGCAGTATTGCATCGGAACTTCACTGGACAACAAAATACAACATACAAGCTATTAAATACAAGTGCAAAAAGTTGGACGGATACAAAAATATTAAACACTACGAGATGTTTATTGTCAAATTTATTGGTTACGGGTATTGTTTGATTATGAACTGTGACACAATTCACAAATTGTTTGTCAAATTTTTGCCCCAGCAAATAACTTACAGATATGGCAAGGGGTTATAATGCCAGGAAGCTATTGTATTATTATTGGTCTTTGGAATCCTGCTTAGTGAAGATAACATGGGTGTAGTTACAAAGATGTAAATCTCGGGTGAATGTCTTTTGTTTGTTTGTTTAAATCTGAAAATTCTTGATATAGAGGTTTAGGAAGTGAACACACACGCGTGGGAGAGAGTTAGAGTTTGCCACTAAATGCCATAATGTCTACATGTATACTACAGAAACTTCTGTTCATGTGATGCATGAATGACATCTGCTAAACCAACCAACCCATAAAGTATATCGAGGACAGAAATTTTTCGCCAGTGTTTTGTTAACCTCAATATTATACCGAAATTGTTTCGGGAAAATATATATTTGTATATTCAAATTTGTCATATGGATGTTTTCAGTGCCAATTAGCCTGGATTGACAAATATTAATTGCATGACAAAAATGAGATTCTAGATAGAGTTTGCATGCACAACATTTAAAATATGTCCATTGCACCTTAACATGTCTCTGTTTTTTCTTGGGTTCAAATATTGTTGTAGCACTACATGTATATATTCTTTTAGAGGCATTTAGTAACTGGATAGAGCAATAAACTATAACACATACTTATGGAAGAACAATTACTGATTTATTTAGGCGACGTTTCGAAGAGTATTCTCTCAACGTTTTCAAGCAAGTACTTGCTTGAAAACGTTGAGAGAATACTCTTCGAAACGTCGCCTAAATAAATCAGTAATTGTTCTTCCATAAGTATGTGTTATAGTTTATTACATGTATATAATAGATATTTTCAGTGCCAATTAGCCTGGATTGACAAATATTAATTGCATGACAATCTGTGTACAATATTTCCATTGCACCGTAACATGTCTCTGTTTTTCTTGGGTTTAGAAATTGTTGTTACACTATATATAATAGGAATATATCATTTATATTTTTTAGATGGTAATCTTCTAAAGGAGATTTATCATACAATATGGCGGATAAAGAAAACGCTCAAGAACCAATGGTGGATTTCGCAGAAGAGCCGAATATTTTTACTAAGGAGAACAGAGTCAAGACAGTTGCTAAAAAGGTAAGTACTTGAAATCATCTGTGACACTGGTATTATATATATGTTGACAGTAAAACTGTTGTTAATAATTAATAAACCCATTTACAGATTCAAATATACTATAGATTCATCCACACACTTACAAATTTTAAATTGATGTTTTACTTTTAACTTTGATTAGATTTAAGTGATTGCTTAATGCTTATCTCTGTGGTATTCAAAATGTGTTCAGTGAAAGCCACTACACAAAGGCCAGAATAAATATACCAGTAGATACTCTTTGGAAGTGGGTTTGATAGGTATCTGCTGTTTAAAATCTGAGCCGTGTAATGACACTTTGTTTTGTCTAAATATGTTGGATGAAATACAACAAACTGCCAATTTAGTGGATTACCAAGGTCCAATGATTGAACTGTTTTGGAAATATATAACTGTCAGTAAACTACTTTTGCAGACATATAGGAGATTATTTGCCGATAACATTATAAAAATGAAAACATAAAATGGTAGCTTTACAAATTTATTTGTATTACAGCTTGTAATAAAAACCTGTGTCGCAAAATGTCAAACATATCTCATCTGTCATCAAGCATACATGTATTTCTTATGCATTAAAGGCTCAATACCACTCTTGTTGTAACTGAATAATATGTCCCAATCTTTATTCTGGTCAACAAATTGTACTATTTTACAATATTCCAATTAATTGATGTTACAAATTTCATACCTAATTTTAAAAAAATGGAAAAACTCAACTAAATGATTTGAAAAGCCTAATGTAAACCTTTTCAAAAAAGACATGGATTTAAAAATATTTTCTAACCTGCTTGACAAGTAAAATAGGATGTAATGGATAATTTGCACTACAGGTTGGACACTTAAACATCTAGTACTTAGAATAAGGCTATTATTTGTTGTCTGGAGTTGTCAAGCCAGCAAAATGCTTAAAATGTTTCTAGTTGTCACCATTGTCCTTGAATGCTTTTTTTGTCATTGTTTTATAAAAGTTGATGTGTGTGTCTCATCTCTTATATCGTTGTTTCCCCTGTCCGTCTGTCGTCCACAACTTCTTGGAATACTCTTTATCATACTATCTTTGTAATTCACAAATATGCTGTTTACACAGTTTAGTGATACAAAAATGCCTATTCTGATAATAACTTCCAAGAGTTTTAGCCCTTAACAAACATATGCATTGTCACAGGAACCGCTTCCTGTATCTAGGCCTAGGCCTAGTTTAAAAGTGTATATATTGAGATGATTTAGTTTTTGGAATTATCTACCAGAAAGCTGTTGCCATAGTTTGAATGACAAGTTTAATTGAAGTTAAGTAGCTGTTTTCCATAAGAATGCGTTTTTGATTTTTAGAGATTATTAAACATGCATTATGCAAGAGCTAAATCTACCTATTACAGATCTTTCTTTAGGCCTGAAATCTTATCTCAATTATTAATTAGACATTTATTAACTTATCCAGACCATAATGGATTCTCAATGTCAAGGCTATATGCTGCTTAACGCTTATTTATAATTAAATCAAAAAATGAATAATCGAGACTATGCTTTTTATCGTACTGACTTTAGTAATGATGATCGAGGCTAGGCCGAATTTTCCAAAGCTAATATCTCTGAAATTTTCAGCAAATTACCTTTACATTATCTAGTTTGAAACTATTATAGTGAAAACTGCCAACTCTTTATCTAATCTCCCATAATCATAATGTATCTTTAAGTTAAACTGTTGAAGTGCTACATTCACCAATGGATTTGCCTATAAATTTTGCAGATTGCTTACAATCTCATTGAAACTTATCTGTTTTGCATCAGAGTCACTCACTAAAGTGATAATACCTCTTTAAGTTACCTGTTAGACTTGATTACTGTTAATTGGGTTCAAATTGAACAGATTTAGTGCATTATGCAAATACAGTTTTAACATGCAGACTACTTTCAGAACTGGTTTCTTCTGCACTGTACATGTATGTGTAATTTCTTGTACTATGTTTAGGATATCAGAATACTTTCTTGTTAATCAGTGCACACATTTTCTGTAGACAGTTACAGGCTGGGATGTCATAGTCATTATTAGTTACAGCTGTGAGTTGGATATCAGGTACTGTATCAAATGCATTATTAGTTCCCTAACAATGAAACCTGAGGCCAACTAGGTTTTGTGGTTACCATACTATGCTAATGTCATATCCCCAGCACCAAATAGAATGATCAAAAGAACAATAACAAATGAAATGAAATGGGGTTTAACGTCCTACTGCTATGCACCTAACCTGGGCTAATGGAAGACAGTGTGCTATGAGGGAAATTTTGCCCGAGCAGCGGCGCTACCGCCTACTCTTATATCGAATTCCAACTGCCAAAGGATTTTTTATGTTCACACCAATGTGTACACAGGACCTTGGTTTTTTGGACCATCCGAACAACTAGACAGCTGTCCTTGTAAGGCCCTCTGTTCTGCATCACTGACAAGGGGAAATCACGCCGGAAAATCGAGATAAACTTTCCTGGCCAATGCAGGGATTGAACACTCGACCTCCAGGCTAGCGAGCCAGCGCCTTACACACTTAGCCACTTGATCCCCCAATAAAAGAACAAATGGTGTACAATGTCATTTATTAAAAATTTCAAGTAATCCGTTTAGTTAGTCAAGAAAGTAGAATTCACTAAATCTAAGAAAAAAATTATAAATTATTTACCAAAAATCTTTCAATTAAAAAGGGGCATGGGTGCTTGGTGACCAGGGATAAGGTTCTTCTCAACTAAAAAATGATCCTTTTATTTGGACCTTGAAATGCAGTATATTCAACATTTGGCACTCTAACTAACCTACACTACACATGTGATGATATTATAATTAATGGTTCAGTCAGTCTACTATATTTTTTACTCAGTTAAATGAATAAACAACTTTGTGTGGATAATCCATCACTGTTATTGAGTCAAGGTTAAATCTGTTTTCCATACAAGACTTGTATAAATATGGTCAGGATATGGTATAATGTACACTTAAACTCTGGTTTCCTCCTACTGCTAAAAAAAAATCTATGCGTAAGAAATTATTGAAATAAAACTGAACCATATGTTAGTCCCAAAATGACCTAGTTTGTGTTCAGGAGACATTAAATTCAATTTCTCTCTCTTTCATTTGTATCAAATATAATATCATAAAATTGTTGATTTTATTACATTTGATGAGGTGACAATGGATCTAACTAGTTTACAGCCGGTGGCCATCACTTGGGAGATTTTCAATACCTAGCAAACTACAATAATACAAAGCTTGAAGCTCTAGAAGGAGGAATATCAGTCCAAACAAAAATGGTTGAGTCTCATTCAGTCTTACAAAGATATGACACTCGGCAATAAATAATGGAGTGTGATTTTTCTTTTCTTTTCAATGTTTAATCTTTGTGCCGCATCATTGATCATTTACTGTTTTATACAAAATTGAATAGGTTATCAAACAACTCTAGAAAAAAAAAGGTGCCAGCTGGGCCCCGATGTGAATTCCCTTTAAAAGATTTCTGATCTGTTGTCCCGGATACTGAATTTGTATGCCATTTTTATGGGCATGTCATTAATAACAAATCCTGAACACGAAAACTACCTGTTGAAAAAAATGATTAACAGAATATTATTTACTATAAATATATCTATCATAATAATTATTACATACACCTGTTACCAATTGCTGTGATAGGATTCCCTGAAGTGTGTTTTAGATTAGAATATATTAATATCTCACAAATGTTTGCAGTGGAAAAAAACCATATTGCATAGATTGACCCAAAAGTAGCTATTATATTGATAAATGACTCTATTAAATAGACTACTAAAAGTGTGTATTAGAAGACTAGTACTAAGAGAGAGAGAAATGGGGACTAACATATGGTTCAATTTTATTTCAATAATTCACTGTGCGCATATATTTTTAGCAGTGGGGGGAGGGGAGCCATTTTTAATCGAAATGGATTCACATTTAATAACTTTAACTTCAGACAGCTATACAATTTTATCATAAGCCTTACTAATAAGTCAAATATATTTTTTGTGTGTACCCCATGGTTACAAAATGGTATAGACACATGAATTCACAATACCCTACCATGAATAAAAAAAACATGAAATATGAATTTACTTTGAAAAGTTTTTGTGCGTTATCAAAAATGACTGGCAGTGAAAATTTTCAAGTGGAATCCCTGGTTTACCATTCTTTATAATATTCATACTTTCAATAATAACCCAAATAAATAGCAGACGACATTGTAAACAGATCAATACAAGTTATAAATAACACTATAAATAAATGATGAGATGATTATTATAGCAGGTTAATTAATCAATACATCGTCTCTTTTCACCTGTCATGCAACACAGTGTTATTTTATAGTTTGTTCAAATGGATACCCATCATATTTTGGCAGAAGATGGAGTTGTTACATCAAAGGATAAATCTGTAAATTTATTTGTGAAGGTGTGTTTCCATGTGAACAGGTTTGTTGTCGCAGGTATTAGGATGTGGTCGGACATGAGAGGTTTGTGATAATAGGCTGCCATGGAAATATACATTCTTGTAATAAAAATGGTTGGGTTTTTATTAAGTTAAAACACATAGTTTGAACTATTATTAGTATGTTTAATTTTACCATATTGTTTTTTATTAGCTGTATAAGGGTATTTGTGTTCACAGTGTCAGTGTGTCAGATTATGGAGATACATGTAGGGCAGTATGACATTAAACAATTATTAGATTATTACACAGTGTCATTGACAGGTTATTAAAAGCTTGTTGATAAGATATAGATAGTCTGTATTAAGGGTTCTATATTGAGGGGAAGCATGTCCCGAGCTGTTGTTTCAATATATTACGAAATGTCCGAAGCTCAAGACCATTAAACAATTTAAAATAAAGACACTCACACATGCTTCGCAAAGAAATACGTCACAGGGGTCCACAATTTCAACTAGTATAAGTAATGTATGCTTGGCACGTTGCCTGTACCATTATTTGAAGAATGAGATGACATCTGTATGTTAAGTATATAGATGAATTTGGACAGGCACATTTATGCATGGAAATTATGACCATTATAGCTCTCTTTATTATTGTGTGGGGGACACTCAAAGCTGAATTATGGTTAGATCTAATTTATAAGGCCATCTTCTAGTTTGGTCAAAGGTCACAAGATGTAAACAGAGCCAGCATTCATCCCAACGCTAACCCTCCCCTGGACGTCACGTGGCCCTAACATTTACCTTATAACTAACCTACAACTGGGCGTCTTTATTAGCCCAGTCAGAGCAGAACAGTAGGATGTTAAACACCACTTTCATTTACCCACTGGCCTCCACTGATATACGGATGGTTGGTTTTCCGAATGGTTACCATGTGCGCGCTGTATCATGAAGCCTGTCATTGAGTCAACTAGCGTGGTTTCGAATCCCCGGTTCGGTTGTATGTGGCAAGGAGTAGGGTCGCCTGTCCAACCTCATGGCTTTTCTCCAGGTCATGTGGTTCTCTCCCACTGCTAAAAACACTACGCGCAAGCAAATTATTGGAATAAAATTAAACCATATGTTAGTCCCCAAATGACCTAGTTTGTGTCGGGTGGACGATAAACCCCATTTCTCTCTCCTCTCCACTGTACACATGTAGTGTTTCTTTTACCAACTGACCTCCTCTTGCATACTATGCAGTGTTTCTTTGAGCTGTAGTATGGTTTAGTAACACATGAGCCATTTTTAAAAAAAGTTGAGTTTCCTGCTTGGTTATTTATTTAATTCACTGGGTGTGATAAATAACAGGTTGATACTTGGCATCTAAAAATATTGTACTTACTAAGATTTCAATTAGTCATCCTTGGTTACCAGTTTGTTTGCATAGTGATAGAACATCAACCAATCTTATTTTAGATTTAATTTTGCCTTAGAAAGAATGCAACAAATGTATCGGATGCTTGTTAAATCTTGAACAGTAGTGGCTACTGACTGTCAAGCAGTTGCTGACATAAATTTGAATACCGCACGGGAATTAAACATGAAAAATAATGAGGCGCAGCTATTTTTTTTTAATACGTATAAATTTGAATATTTTGTTGACACATGGTTCTTAATTGTAGTTTGAAAACACCTGCTTGAGTAATGATAAGAGTTCTGTCCCCTTATTTTCGTGTAAAAATGTCCGCCAGGTAAAATTTTGAAATCCCATCACTGCTGTCGAGTCCTTAATCTATTCCTGCTTGATAGAGAAGCTATGTTGAAATATTGTGGTTTAGAGACGTCCGTTTAAAAGAAATATTAGTTATAGCGCAAAGTAAATTGGGATTATCGAATTATGCCGCCTAAATTCATCTTATGCAGATGAAGCGTTGAAAGGCTAGGAGAGTTTAACTTTATTATCTGAACAGCTTTTGCTATCTAGCTAGCTTCTGACACCTGCATTACCTTCTGGGTAAATGACAGCTCCTGTACCTAATGCACATATATAATCATTGGTCAGAAAACATAAGTTGAAATGTTACACACTCCTAGTTTAAATTCACTATATCCCTGATAATGTCTACTACATCGTTATAACACTTCTTCGCGTGCATTTTGCATGCGGTTAGTTCATTGGCTAATCACGCTATTTTACTGACATTTCGATTAATAGTTTGGATGCAGCTATGGCGGGTGTGACGCCAGGCAGGGTAAGCTTACTCTTCCGGACACCTGTTACCACTGCTTGTAATGTATTTTTGTACACGAGGAGCAGTCCATTTGCTGATTACACTATTTTGCTTGAATACACTATTTTGCCTATAACGTTTTTAGGACTTCGATTTCTGTCTTATGGTTTGGATTGTTCGTACTTGGTTTTTATTTTATTTCGGCAGAAGTTTTTCATATTTTATGGTGTGACACAGTGATTGCTATATATTTCTGCTCTATAAGTAATAGCTTTGAATGACACATCCACGGTAGATCTACCGAAGGTTGCAGAGTGTGGTGTGAGTTCCTCTAAATGTCCATAACAAATAAAGAATTTGAACAGAACAAATGGAAATGAGTTGGGGCTTTGATACAAACCTCTCTTAAAAAGTATTTCAAAAATAAACTATGAAAAGGATTAAACAATTTTTTAAAATTTATTTTCAGGTCGGAAAATGGTGTTTGACCAATCTTCTCTTGGTGTTGACCGTTATTGGTGTATTCTTTGGTGTGGTGTTTGGTTTTGCAGCACGTTCAGCCAACCCTTCTCCTGATACAATAATGATGGTGTCATTTCCTGGAGATATGTTAATGAGAATGTTAAAGATGTTAATTCTACCTCTGATTGTTTCTAGTATGATTACAGGTAAATTTATTACACTACTTGATTGAATGTTCCAGATTTCATTATATTGTAATACTTGATGTTCCAGAATTGATCTTTAAAATCCTACAGATGGTGCTGATGGAGTAAACGGAAGAATTTTAAGAGAAAGACATGTTGCAACTGGACACAATACTATTTCAATGCAATCGTAGCTGAATTTCTCTCCTAGCACACTGTATGCCGTATGCCTGTCTTTCATAGCACAGTCGAAGCATAATAGCAGAACATTAAACCCCATTTCATTTCATAACTGAATCATGTTCCTTTGTCGATACCCTATACTTCAATTTGGAATATTCCTCACACCATAATGAGGATCCCCTTTAAAATTTCTTTGGTCCAAGTATACATTTAAAAGGACCCACATGCACACATGCAGATAGGTGATGGAAAGACTGCATTTCTTGCACAGCATTTAATTTAAACTCTTAAAGTAATGCAAAGAATGTAATTATGAAATACTGGGGTAATTTTGATATAGTAAGTTGCTGTGAGTATACTGAAATTGCAATATCCCAACCATTAAGTAGTGTTAAGAGCTCAAATTTAACTGTCGAGAAATAATTAGATAATGGTGGCCAATACCGTACAAACTTCACTGTCACCTTCCTTCACCCTCCAGGGATAAAAATGAAAGAATATATATCTTCCAAACAAATCAATCCCAGGGCAAAATACTTGACAAGATAGTGTGAGGTATAATGGTTTAATCCAGGACTCATTTCGAGCTAAAGACCTCCATCAGCTGGGGATTAATTCTTTTGGATTATTTAACAGGATTGGTTTCCTGCTCTTCCCAGGCAGTATCACTGTTTGTTACAGGGAAGCTTCAAACCTTCTATAACTTGAAAGTGAAAGGTCTATTCGTCACTTCCTTGGAATATTTATATCCTGGTCTGTCTTGTATCTATCTTCTCCCCCAGCACTAATAGCGAGGGATAAAAGTTCAGGAATAAATCTCTCCCACTCCCTCCCCAACACCGCCTTTTACAAAATATAACTCAACCTCTCTTCTTCCTAAGACAGGATAAAAGTGATGGAAATTATCTCTCCTACCCTGTTCCCCACATCCCCACATAACAAAATATATCGTTCCAACTCCCTCGGAGTCCCTCCCCTCATCAGACCATAGAAAATTTGTCGGTAAAATAAAATAACCCATAACCACAAAACAAATTTTTCTTCAGTCTTAACTTCCTTGTTTAATTGTCAAGAAAACAACTTTCATGATGAATTTCTTTTCAGGTCTGGCATCACTGGATGCAAATTCTTCTGGTCGTATGGGTCTATATGCAGTGGTATATTATTTTGCCACAACATTTATGGCCATTATACTAGGTATCATCCTTGTAGTTAGTATACATCCTGGTACTTTCACCATCATGGACAACGAGACGGATTTAGTTGATGAAACACCAGTTTCATCTTTAGATGCTTTCCTAGATTTAATCAGGTATTTGGGCTTGATTTTTGTTCTATGTTATAAAACTAAAGTACACATCTGCATTTGGAGAAAGTTGTGTGTTCAACGTGTCAGTATTAACTGACATATTTTGTTGAGAGGGGGTTTGGATGGCCGAATGGTTAGCACTGTGTCATAAGGTCTGTCTTTGAGTCAACTGGCGTGGTTTCGATTCCCCTTATGTACGTGACAAGGAGTAGGATCACCTGTCAAACCTTGTGGGTTTTCTCTGGGTCCTCCGGTTCCCTCCCACTGCTAAAGACCCCTACGTGCAAGCAAATGATTGAAATACAGTGGAATCGTAATTTATTTTAAGTTAATTATGTAATTTGAGTCTATAATTCTAATTTTTACTGTCCTGTTACAAATATATTTTAAGATTAAAAATAAATTAGGTTTTGGGAGAAAAGGGGAGGGGAGTAACATAATTATCTTAAATAGTTAAATTTACGACCTTTCATAACTTTGTATTGACCAGCACCTTAATTGCCTTCCCAACAAAAACAAAGTAAAAGATAAAGGTTGTGACCTAGATTGCACCATGGTAGATACATAACATTTTCATTCAATTCTTTTGAAAAAGTGTTGTAGATCAGATGGCTGCATGCCATGGCTGATTACTATGGAAAACTTCTGTTTAATATTATAAATTTGTCAAAAAAGAATAAGTAACGGTGTAATATTCCTAATGCTCAAATTTTCAGGAACATTTTCCCTAATAACATCATGCAGTCCTGTTTTCAACATACAAAAACGGTGTATAAAAAGAAATTTTTGAAGGACGATAAGGATGATAACTCTACAGATTTAACAAATATTACCACCACTGTTTCTACTCTGGTCACCACAGCATCAGTTAATGTTACAAATATGACAGAAGCTGCCTTTATGTGGGTTCGTACTTTCCCTCCAGTTGATGGCATCAATGTATTAGGTGAGTTGATCTAATTTACAAATATTTAATACTAAACATTGATCTGGTAATTTGTGATTTGCTATACAACTATATTCACACACATATATGTACTATCCAAATTTTCACTAAGTCTTGACAGGACTTCCACTTAAAGATGGTCAGTCACTTTTAATAATAGCCCGAAATTTTGCAAATTAAATTATTTTCTTAAAAAATTTATAGTAAGGTATTGGACTCCCCTATATATTAAAAATTAACAAAAAGGTCAATTTATGTTATGACTTTTGACTATTATCCCTGACACCCTGCACCTTCCAGCAACTGTTATCCAATGTTAAGCAAGAAATACCTCTGAATCTGTTGATGCTTACAGTTGAATTCTAACTCAATGTTGCGATGAACATTCTCATATAAACATGTAAATTGATTTTAGTTGGGTTCTATATGAGATTAAAACTTGGACACAAAATGATCACTGTATCAAATGATCAATAGAAATTTGTTTGGTTGGTTCTTCATAATATATTTTCAAACTTAATGTATTTTTTTTTTCTTCACAATATTTTATTGAATATTAGGATTTGGAAACGGGCGAAGCCTATATAATCCCTCTCCCCCGTATTTATACTGGTAAATGAAAACAAATCATCCTTTAAGCTTCATATACCATGTATAATTAAGTAGCAACTTCCTAGCCAACATAAATTCCAACAATGTATATATCAATAAGGTAGATAAATCTATTGTATATTTGATAGGTTTGATTGTATTCTGTACTGTATTTGGTATCATGCTGAGTAAAATGGGAGAACGGGGTAAAATTATGGTGGATTTTTTTGCTGTTCTCAATGAAATTATAATGAAGATGGTCTTACTTGTCATGTGGTAAGTATAATAGAATAAATTAACATAAATTTAGATTAATTTTCTACCTCCCACATCTATATGTAATTTTAGGCAAATTTTTGGCTTGATATCCTGGTTACAATTTTCATAACCGTTTATTTTCATCTATTGATAAAGTTTGAAATGAATGCCGACAGGTGTTCATTGTTCAGTGATGTTAAGATTTTAAAATAATGACATGAAATGTGTCTGGGTCATAAAGTTGTGATATGAATAGTAGGCTTACACTATACAAGTTTTAAAATTATATCTCAGAAAGTCTTATCAGACAACATCTTGATAACCCCTATCTTGTTTTTATACCCCCTCGTTGAAATATGAGACAATTTAGACACATTAATTGGGATATCAAAAACACCACCTTTTTATCCCATGTTTCGTCAGTAAAAGTACTGACTTCTTCAGGGTTTGAGAAGAATCCTTTCAAGGAAATATGATACACAATAATAGAACACAAAAAAAGGCCCATCTTTTTAGCCAATGTTTTGTCAGTGACTTCTTCAGGAAAATCGAAGAAATCAATTTGATTTGGTCGAGAATTATCCCATGATTGGTTTGTGTTGCCTGTTGCTATTTCATAGGAAGTTTCTCACAGTCCAGTATTGTCATCACGACTCATCCAACAGTTGTCCACTTATAGCATTATTTATTGTCTTACATGGTGTTTATGTTCATATGAGACTAAGAACCCTTTTATCTTGCAATGATTTCCACAAATAACTGTTAAGAGTTATGACCCTTGATCAATTTGAAAAATCTTGTGGATGATCTATAAATTAAAAATTATTATTTAATTGGCTTGAAATTAATACATATGAGCAACGAACACGTGAATATGAATTTAAAATATATCTCCCCACATACAAACATAATTGACATTCGTAAAGATATTCATGCAGCGTCATGTGTATGCACAGATGTAACATGATCTTATCCTGATGCACATAATTACTGATTATGTATTTCATTCACAAGTCAACAATATGACTCTATCTTGAATGTGTACTGATATGGCTGTAAAGGGAATTTCTTTTTTTATGGTCATCTCCCATGTAATGCAACAAATTGCACATTTTGATGGAAATTGATAATCGTAAAATCAAATAAGGACAATAAAGATGGCTACGCAAAACGTGAAAGTATTGTTATTATTATTGTTACGTTTGTTATTTCAGGTATTCACCTATTGGTATTATGTTTTTGATTATTGGTAAGATATTATCTCTAGATGATCCAGCTGCTCTAGGGGAACGTCTAGGAATGTACATGGTGACTGTATTAGCTGGTCTTATTATACATGCTGTTGTCATACTACCTTCAATCTACTTCATTATTACACGGAAAAATCCTCTCCGACTATTTATAGGAATTCTACAAGCCTGGGTCACTGCCTTGGGTACTGCTTCTAGGTATGTATATAGATATTTATTCCTTATTTATCAACAGTTGTATTTATATTCACTTACATCAATATAAAATGACACTTCTTTTAATATAAAATGACACTTCTTTTAATATAAAATTCCACTTGGTTTAAAGAAGTTATTCATAAAATATCATATAATACATACAGTTATAAAGATGTGATACAAAAACAAGCGAAAAGCTTATATAAATTTACTTCATATGGCTCTTTTACTTAATTTTGATATTTCACAATGATCTTGACGAATAAAGTTTAATTACACAATGTAAATAAATAAATAAAAAAATAATGAGTAACAGGCCATCAATATTAAATTTCACTTCTATCAATATAAATTTCCACTTCTATCAATGTAAAATTTCACTTCCATGAGTGTAAATTTTTACTTCCACCAATGTAAAATTTCACTTCCATCAATGTAAAATTTCACTTCCATCAATTTAATATTTAACTTCCATCAATATATAATTTCACTACATATTATCAAATTTCCCCAAAAACATGACCCATGATTAATATTTAAGTAGCCAAATGAGAACATTTCATTAATAAACTATTAAAATAAGCCAAAGTGGTATAGACACAAGAATTCACGATAAACATGAAATATGAATTTAATTTGCAAAGTTTTCGTGCGTTATGATGCCATTATCAAACAAATACCGATTGTGAAAATTTTGAAGTGGATGCCCCCCTGCTCTAAGGGCTAAAACTAACATTCAATTGACTTTGACATTTATCAACCGTATTTATGTTCATTATACCAAGAACCCTATTGTTTGTATTTAACTAATCTTGTAGGCGCTCCAGAGGCTAATGTTATGGTCACATAGACTGGAAATTTATACACTGTTCAATATGTTCATGAGACAAAGAATCCTGATCTTTATTTTTTTCCAATAATTACTATTGGAATTATTTCCCTTGATCGGTTTCATTGTGGGCCCTCTAGTGACAAAATTTCAGATTTATTTTAAATTAATACCCAGTGTTGTATGGTTAATGACATATTGTCACTTGAATTTTATTGCAGCCTTGGCAAAAATCATCTTTTAGTAAATATATATAAGTATGGTTGGTGCCAAATGTTTGATACAGTTCTACGAACTATTCAAAATGTGTCATGATTACTCCATAATTTAAATACTCGTACTATAACCATTAACAGTATTGGGTAAAATACTTGTTACTGTTTAATGTATTTTTACCCTCATAAAGAAGCAATAGGAATTAAGGTTAATCATAGTGTTTCTCATTGCATGAAATCATCAAGTTGTCTTTTAGTAGAATCTGTCAGGCTGTGAATCCTGATGGATAAGATTTAGTAGATTTTCGGGTAAAAAAAATTGATCTAGCCATTGGAATTAATGGGGCAAATCCTCAATAATGGTGTGTAGAATATCAATGTGCTCGGAATAAAATGTCAATGTATGGGTGGAGCATGGAGGATAACCATTGTAATAATATGACCAAATGGAGAACAATCAAATAAGAAAGATTATAATAGGATTTATTGCTTCACAGACACTATTCTGAGATTTCAGCTTTAATTTCGGAAATCCATGCCAAAACTATCATCCACAAAGCTATTAAAGCTTACTCTTTTTAGCCTCATTGCTATTTTTATTAGCCCACATTGCAAATGTGGTTGTATATTTTTGTCACCCACTAGTTGCTCTAGAGGCTAAAATTATCTGATTCTAATTTTGTAATAATATGTAACAGTTTTTTTCATGTGTTAATATAATATATGTTTTTATGGTAACGGAAAATAATAGTTATGGATAATTGTAATAATATGTAACAGTTTTTTTCATGTGTTAATATAATATATGTATTTATGGTAACGGAAAATAATAGTTATGGATAATTAATAATTTGTAAATAACTAATCTTTCACTAAACTCTATGAACCTACAAAATAATAATTTTAACATATGAATTGAAACAGGATTTAATGTCCTACTATTCTTCACTTACTGAGCTAATGAAGACAGATATACAGTATGCAATACAGTTTTCCTGAACCACAGTATTAGCTCTACTATTTTGCATCCACACCAATGTGTACATTCCACCTCAGTTTCCCATCCGAATGACTATTGGGGGGGGGGGGCATGCCAGAAAATCCTGATGAACTTTCTCAGTCGACAGTATGGGTAGCACATAAAAAAGTGTAATGGTACTTGTAATGGAAATATTACGGTTATTTCTGTTCTGAACTGATTTCTTTTTCAGTATTATTATTTACGTGTATATATATATATTTTTTTTTCAGTTCTGCTACCTTGCCAGTAACTTTCCGTTGTTTAGAAGAGAATTTAAATATTGACAGACGTGTAACAAGATTTGTCCTACCAATAGGAGCTACTATAAATATGGATGGTACAGCTCTATATGAAGCTGTTGCTCCCATATTTATTGCTCAAATGAATGGTATAGATCTCAACTTTGGTCAGATTATCACTATCAGGTATTTATGATATTGTCTTATTTTAAAAGAGGGGGTTGGATGGCCGAATGGTTATTGCTGTGTGGACATTGCTTCGTAAGGAGTAGGGTCTTAGGGTCCTCCGGTTTCCTCCCACTGCTAAAGACCCCTACGCGCAAGTGAATTATTGAAAAAAAATAGAACCATATGTTAGTTTTGATATGTAGAGTGAACGTTAAACCCCATGTTTCTCGCTCTTATTTTGAAAATCTTTTTGGGAGTGGTATTGCATTGTATGTAACCCAGGTATCATTTAATCTTGCATATTTAGCCCTTATTCCTTCACATTCATTAATATGAATTCTTCGTGTGATTTAAGACGATTTTTACAAATTTAGATTTGATAGTGAATAAATGTTAAAGAAATTAGGGCTAAATACGCAAGATTAACAGATACCTGGGTTACAGTCTTAGATATTAATTTTTTCAACAAGAAGATATTATTTTTTTTAACAAGAAAATATTATTTTTTTTAACAAGAATATAAATGTATCTTAAATTTGAAAAATATCAGGTTGAAGAAACTCACCTTATTTTTATGATTATTCCAAGGCTACTCCTAAAATAATATTTGTCTTTCAATTTTTGCATAGTAAATTAATTTGAATGCTCAATAGTCAAATCCAACAAATCAAATATTATATTTTGAAGTGCCTCTTTATTGCAAATGAACTGATGGACATGGACCATATTTTCTTTTAAAGAACTTATTTCAGTAAATCCAGCATACACCACTATGATTATTTTGGGAAGGAATCTAGCGGGGTTTTCCATATTATTTAAGTTGATTATTAATGGTTTTGTTTGCAGTTTAACAGCAACATGTGCTAGTATTGGAGCTGCTGCTATACCTAGTGCTGGTCTGGTTACCATGGTGATGGTACTTACATCGGTTGGTCTTCCTGCTGATGATGTCAGTTTGATCCTGGCTGTTGATTGGTTTTTGTAAGTTCCAATATATAACATTGACATTATTAAAGTAGCACCTGAAACAGTTTACAACTGTAAAAAAAACTGTACCTGAAGTTGTATGGCTATTACATTATTGAGTCCATCCATAGGTGTACAAGTCAGGGGCTTAAAATTCGGGCAAGCAGACTTTTCTGACAGACTGGTAAAGTAAAATAAAGTGCCCAAAATCTTATAAAACACATTATTTTTACGGGCTTGATTAGCAATAAAACGCGTCTCTGTCTGTAAACCCGAATTTTTTTTTGGGGGGGGGGGAATTTCGGGGCCTGCCCGTATGCCTATGAATCCATCTGATCTGACTTTCAATCTTTTGAAAAACTGTAACTTTAATTCTAGATAGTGAATTTAGATAAAGCCGAGAACATATGTTTATTATCACAGTCACTGACTTAGTTTAAACATTAATGCTATCTTTCCTTATTTAATAGGTCTACTGACATGTCTGATTGGCTGATCCTTTAATTTGCAATTACTTTATTTCTGGAGAATGTTGATAAAACTTTGAATGTACATACTATCATTATCCCAGTCACTTGTTTAAGATACCTTCTGAGCCATCCGTGCATATTTAATTAACCTATAACAATTTTTTTTGTGTTGATCATTTAATTGAGACCCATTAATTTTATTTCTAATGAATAGATTTTCATTGAATTTTGAACCTACCTTTATTATCATACTTTATACAGAGACACTCATCCAGGTTCAAACGTCAGTGCCCTCTAGGCATATATATTTATTATACCTTCTGTAATCTAATAATCAAAATCGTATCATTCTTGCATTATATACATCTTTATTTTCAATCATCTGTTCTGGTATTTTAGGGACAGAATTCGTACCTCTATCAACGTACTAGGAGACAGTTTTGGAGCAGGTGTGATTGCTCATTTATGTAGACATCAACTGGAACAAGATCAGCACGCTCCTATAGATGATCGATCCATTGAACTTGTAGAAACACAGTCTGATAAAAAACGTGGGAGTCGTATATCACAAGGCAATGGTGATACTACACATGATGAATAAATATTGTACAAGTGTAGGTTTTCAGGAATTTATTACTAGCATCTTCTTTAAAATCATTTATTTGGTATAAAAGTCATAATTTTACATATGGCATATTATCCTTGATTATAGATGTTAGTAATGATTTAACATTGTTTTTTTTTACATACAGGGTTTCAATTTGCATAAACACTTTACCATTCTTTTTTCCATCTCCGCGTTTACTCGATAGATTGTTGTAAAATATAACTTGATACATAAATGGGCATGAATTTATATTCTTATTTGAAGCTTGGTACAATGTTATAAATACAGATAAAAGAACTTCTATCAATACTTATAGGGCATTGTAAAATCGAAGTGAATGTTGTTATTTCTGTTAAGAGTTATTGAAGCTAGATAGTATCTATTTATGTGTAATTTTGTGGTATGCTGCTTTTTTAAAGTTTACTCTCATCCAAACATGTTTCTATACCATCTGCAGACATCTTGCCAACTTTGTTCAATGAGATTACCTTAATTTTAAGATACGTAAATTAGTGTTGTAAATACATTAGAAAAATTAGAATATTTTTAAGTAAAAACTGATTTGGCAAGAAGAAGTATCATATTATTAAGCTTAAATACCACAAAAAATGAAAGTATTTTATGCCTGAAATTAATGCAAAATTTATGATGGGTCCAAAGAAGCAATCATTTCATGATAAACGGAGATATAGTTTCTTGGAATTGAAGATTGGGTTTGACTTATCACATCTTAATCCACCATTGTTGATTTTCAGTAATTTCATGTGAAAATAATTTCATTAAGTAATATATAGGCCTAATAATTATATAACAACAAAAGCTTCATTTTATTTCACTATTCATGAACATTGATATGTTTCATACATATTGTATCTGTACAGTTTCATATACATGTACTACAGAAAGGTATATTGTTTTGTTTACCTTGTAGCCTGTAAAAATTTTCATTTATTCTAGATACCTATCAGGATAAAAACATATGTTTCATATATTGTATATTTGTCAAGATGCGATTTATGTTTCATATATTGTATATCCATCATGATGCAGTTCAAATGTTCCATATATTGTATATCCAAAAAGATGCAATTGACTAGTTCCATATATCCATCAAGATACAATATTTATGTTCCATATATTGTATATCCAAAAAGGATGCAATTCATAGGTTTCATATAGTATATCCAAAAAGGTGCAATTCATATGTTTCATAATAATATTGTATATCCAAAAAGATGCGATTCATATGTTTGATATATTGTATATCCAATATACAATTCATATGTTCCATTGTATATCCAAAAAGATGCAATTCATAATATGTTTCATATTATTGTATATCCAAAACGATGCAAGTTATATGTTCCATATAATATTGTATATCCAAAAAGATGCAATTCATATGTTCCATATATTGTATATCCAACAAGATACATGTGTATCAATTCACATGTTCCATTGTATATCCATCAAGATACAGTTTATATGTTGCATTGTATATGTAAGACACAAATGATTGTTTTTTTTATATTATATCCATTTTATATGTTCCATATATTGTATATCCAAAACAATTCAATTTATATGTTTCATTTATAGTATATCCGTAAGGAAACAATATAAATGGTTCATAGACTGTATAACATGTTTGAATTATTCATAAAAAACATTTAATCATTGTATATATTGTAATATATAAATCACCTATATCTTCACTTCCATAAATGCCAATGTTTGACTGGACTGAAGATACTTACTTTTCTGGTTTTTGCAAACCAACATTCCCTTTTTTTAAAGCGCTTAATGTAAAATGGTGTGTGTAGTTGGCGAGCTGAAATGTAGGAATAATCACTAATTAGAGCGGAAACATCTTTGTATTAAATATTCTGGGTTAGTTACAGCTGTAATTCTTAAAATGTCTGGGTGGTCGCATTAGACAATGATGTATGGCATCATCGTTCTTGTTTATTGATAGAGAGAGAGAAAAGGGGTTTAACATCCACTTGACACAAACTAGGTCATTTTGGGACTAAGTTTTATTTTCAATTTATATTTCAATAATTCGCTTGCGCGTAGGGGTCTTTAGCAGTGGGAGGGAACTAGAGCGCCGAGAGGAAACCCACGAGGTTGAGAAGGCGCCCCTATCCCCACGAATCATATGCTCACACTAGGTCTTGAAACCACGGCCGCAAGCCAGAGGTGACCGGCCAGCTAAAGATCGAAGAGCGGCACTCTAGACCACTAGGTCATCCTTACCCCCCTGATAGACCTACCAAAATAATTAAAAGAGCAGTTCAGTAGTAAATCTTCAACCAAAATATAACAATTGATCAAGGATGAGGATTGGGTTGATGTAGAAGGATTTTTTTGTTGGCAGCAGACTAAACAATGCTTTGTAATATTCGCTTTAGTACAAAACTAGTAATAGCAGTATTAGATGAGAAAGCTTAATGGTGCCTTATTGTATGTCTTTATAAGCTAACATGATAAAATTTCAATCTTTTATCAGTATTTTATTTGACATTGAATCTCAATATATACATTCTTTATGTACATATACTTCATTCTTGACTATATTCATAGTTATTTTAATTTAACTTTGTGTAAACATCTTAAAACTATTTTGAATTCAGCTATATATGTAAAATTATTTTTAAACTTGACTTATCTAAGATAAAGTTATTTTTAAACTGAACTTGCAGCCGTTTTAAACATGTTTATACCAGTGTACCTAATTGTGTTCAAATATTTGAGGATTTGAAAGATAAGATAAATATTGTCTAATTTTTATCAGTACTTCTAATAAATATACATTTTCTTAATGTTTAATACTTTTAAAATTGGTATTTTATATTTTTAACTTTTAAATGTTAACATAGAATACCGGTAATGAAATATTAATATATCGCATATTAATTTCTTAAGTTCTTATTGAATTAGTGTATATTAACGCTTATTTAAAAATAGCTTGAAAAATAATTGGGAGAATAGTATAGTTTAATTTTTGAAAGGGTGCTAATATATGGGTAATCAATCTATCATGGCTAAAGAATGTCAATTTCGAAAATTGCAAAATAAAAACGATTCATTAAAAAATACTAAACATTTAGTATCTTTAGAATATATATTTTAAAATATATATAATATAAATGGTTTTTCCAAAATATTTTTGAATATGGGTTTATTTTATAAAGTGCTCTTTTTTACTCATTGTATATATATTTGAAACTTATTGTGTTTGATTTTGTTTTACTCCATATGCTTTTAGAATTTTGTGTAGTGTTTACAATATTTTGTACATACATCGATGTCAAACTGAAGGTTTCTTTTCCCTTCTGGTCATTTATTTTTAATTACAGTCAGAAATTAGAATATGTTTGTAATTATTACTAAACTGAATAAAATTACTGATAAATAGATTTCATTTCGTCGTAGTCATTGCCCATCATTCATTTCAAGATACATTATGTAGATGCTAAATCTGCCCACAGCAGGACTTTTGTCTTGCTTCAAATGCTCTATAAAATATTTTTCAGACATTTATTTGCATGACAAGCCCATACAACTCTCTAGACAATCAAATGACCGAGATATCAGGTGGATTAGACAATGTCTTCAATAAACGTTATAATAGAAAATCGATACTTTATTATTGTTGTTAAGGTTAATCACATGCAGGACTACTTAGGCTTATCTTGTCAAAACTTCAAACATTCATAACAGAGAGAGAGAAATGGGGTTTAACGTCCACTCGACACAAACTAGTCATTTCGGGACTAACATATGGTTTAATTTTATTTCAATAATTCGCTTGCGCGTAGGGGTCTTTTAGCAGTGGGAGGAAACCGGAGGACCTGGACAAAACCCATGAAGCTGGACAGACGACCCTACTCCTTGCAACGTACAACCGGGGAATTGAAACCATGCCAGTTGACTCAATGACAGGCTTTATGATACAGCACACGCACACTAACCATTCAACCATCTAACCCCCCACATACATAACATGGCTCAGATTACGAAAATGTGACTGAAATGTTCAATATATTGATTTATCATTATATATTTTTAACTGTTATAGCAAGAACAGGGTATCTTTAAAGAGGATCTGTTATAAGCTTCAATCATAATATAGCAGGAAATTTATTGAAATTGTATGCAAATGTCAACCATCATATTACTAATGCAAACCGCACCTAAATATAATAGTTCTGTCATAAAGTGCTTGTTAACCCTTCAACCATCATAATTATATTTATAAAGGTCTGCAGCGAGTGCATTAGACTATATTTTATGGCTTAATTAAATTCTAGTTTCAAGGATAATTTTACCATGTTCATGGTCATTATAGCTAGTTAATAAACAGTTCACCCCAATCAAGCACACTTATAATGGTGAATAAATTTTGTTTTATAAGTGAGTTCAGAATGGAATTTCAATAACCAGCAAATATATTAATGCATGGTAGAAAATGGAAATAAATCATTGTTTATATTAATTTAGTGGAAACTATGGAAACCCATTATTTATGTAAATGTGAGAGAATTAACAAGAGACATTAAAATTATTGATGGTGTGGTTCAGTTAGTTACAATCAAATGTACTGTTTGAATGACATTTAGTAATCATTCGCATGATTAATTCTAGTTATCAAGTGAAGACATCCAAGTACAGTTTTTAATTTCTTTGATCTCGACAAAGTAAATATGGCTCCACGAGCAATGAAAGTCGGCAAATATGTTGTAACAACAACTCGGTTTTAAGAATGGTCACACAGGCTTATTAAAAAACAAAACTCAGTTAATTAAAGTGATTAAATGTTTGATGTTGATCCTCTGTTAATTGTGATTAGAGCAAAATACACAAGGATAATTAATTGGCAGTGGTTTCAATTATGGACTACTGAACACTGTTAATTTTATTATACCTGACAGTTTACATCACGACACGAGGTATTTCATCCCATGATTTCATGATTTAGCACAAAATGACCTGGTTTCGGTCGTTTTCCAGAGCCCTCGGTCCTGACCGGCATATACGCCTGACATGAATTGAACACATTAAAATAAACACAACAGGTCTAACTTAATCCTTATAAGACATATAGAAATAGATTTCACAAATTAACTATACGGATATACTACTATACGGATATATCGCATTGTAACTTCATAAATTATGGCCCTTGATTGTAGGAAAAATCACTTTCATTTTTAGCTTGTTCTCTATCCATCTTTCGAAATTATGTTTTTATATTTATTTCACAGGACATCTGTCAAGTTATGATAGATGTGTTATAATATTAAGTAGTGCTGCCCCTAACCCTAACCCTAGGGACAGTCACTTAGATTTGCTGCCCCGACTCTGTAAACAATTTAACAGAAAAGCAAGCTGGGGGTTAAGGCCCTTGACCCCCCCTCCCCCTCTCAGTTGACTTACATATACAACGCTCCCAATATCCCCAGCTGGTTTACTTGTGATTTTGGTCAGTCAGTTGGCTCTGCCAGTAGTAGCTACTACCACCAAATGGAACACATTTACAAAACCATGACCCGCTTGCTGCAACCATTCGGTCATACCACTTCTTCTAGCCTTTCCTTTACAATTTTATGCATTTTAAACAAAATAACATTTAATTTCTTACAAATTATTTTATTATAAAAAGTAAAATAAAGAATGATAAATATAACAGTAGGAATAAAATAATTTATAAAATAAAACTTATACAATAGTTGTTACACTTGAAACATCTTCAATAGCCCGGTTGGTGTAACGCTTGGTATAAGGCAAGATGTTAAACCTGATTTCATTTGTTACACATTAAATCTAGTAGAATATACTGCCAGCTTTTATAGATGAACTACCCTTTATACTACTAGTACTATACAGTAAATAATATCAAATTAAAACACTTGTATAATATAAGACATAGAAATAGATTTCACAAATTAAAAACACTTATATGGATATACTAATTCTGAATTTATTAACTTGCTACGTTTTGATACACATGCAGATATCGTTATAATACTTATGAATTTATTAACTTGCTACGTTTTGATACACGTACAGATATTATTATATCCTTGATAACGATATCTGTATGTGTATCGATACGTAGCATGTTAATAAATTCAGAAGTAGTATATCCATATAAGTGTTTTTAACTTGAATAATATTATATATGTATATATAAACAGACTGTTATCTATTCCAATAATCAGCATAATTTTAAATGGTCTACATTTATTATCACTAAGCATCCATGAAAATCTTCTACTTCATTTGATTAAATGACTTTCCATACGATTTATTAAATTTTTATTATTATTACATATAATGATTAATCAATATACTGTATGTTGATATATATATATAGATGTATATTACTGGTAATAATAAAATCATTCAAGTTTCATTTAATATTTCGAACATTTGTCTTAGACAAGAATCACTATGTTCAAAAGCGACTGAAAATATTGATATTGTCAAAAATAACAGTTAATCAGCATCAAGTGCTATAAGTAATTATCTACATTTGGCAATCAAATTTTAAAACAACTTTTAATGTAGCGGTTCTTTGGCGCAATATAGGCTGTTGGAGCTGATGTACCATAAAACTCCATTCATTCATTAATGTATGTACATGTACACATTTTTGGGGTTGACAATGCAGAGGAATGAAATGGTTTAACATTCTACTGTACTGATTCAACTAGCAGCGTAAGTGGAAGAGGTAGTAGAACAGAATAGAATTGATAATGGTTTCAAATTATTTCCTGGATGGTAAAATATACCGGCAGTTCAAAGATTTCTTCCAACACAGAAATAAATTGAGTAGGAAATGAACCAGGAAAGTGAAAATATTTAAAATGAGAGGAGTAGATTATTGTATAAAAAAAAAAAAAAATTAAAATTTAATAATATATCAAATTGTTTGATATTTTATTTTGAGCCACTAAGATATTTTTGAAAAAAAAAAAAATCAGAATTTCCCATACAATCACAGAAGGCAAGATATAAAACAATACTTCTATTATAATCTATACTCTATATGGCTATATATTATAATTGTTATAATAAAACAATAAATAGATCTAAACAGTCATACAATAGTTAAAAACTGGTTGAATTAAACAGTAGTTCAAATAAAACAATATATTGATAGCTAAATAGCCACACAATAGACAATAACTGGTTGAATGAAACAGTAGATATAATAAAACAATATATAGATCTAAACAGCCATACAATATGCAATAACTGGTTAACAGGAGTTATAATAAAACAATACCTACCCGGTATATATATATATCTAGCTATACAACTATAAAAGAGACATTAACTGGCCATCTTGGTTACAATAAAACTCTTTACGAATATATTAATCAAACAGTTCTGTGAGCATCATAGAGATTTTTTTTTGTTTAAACAATATTTTATTCAAACTAGTGAATAGGATTGGGGAACAGGACAGAGCCTATATCACCCCTCTCCATCATAGAGATGTTTAATTTTTATATAATAAATTTTTGAAATCAAGTTTAAAGATTGAAACAAGCCAACAGTGAGGCTGATGTCCCCCGCCAAAATCCCAAAATAAATAGATGACACATATTAATTAATCGCACATTTATTTTTTTCAAAAGCATTGAGCAATCAAACAATACACAAAGTTTCATCACTCTCTATCAGTTTGAACATCTTACCTCAATTAGGAGTTATTGTGTTCAAAAGTCTCAACCTGAGCAAAAAATGTTCATCTTCTAACTCCATCAAGGTATTCACCTAATAAACACCTACGCCAAGTGTAAAATTTCTAACTCAATTAGAATGGGAGTTGTTGTGTTCCAAAGTCTCGACCAATCAAATTATTGTTTTTCTTACACTGAGCAGAACATGCTCATTATTGAACTTAGTTAAGGTGTTGATGTAATGAAACTATACACCAAGTTTAAACACTCTCACTTGCTTATCTCTGCTTACCCTAAGCAGAAAATGTTAATCTTCGAACTCCATCAAGGCATTCACCTAATGAACACATACACTTAGTTTCAACATTCTAGCTCAATTAGAAGGGGAGTTATTGTGTTCCAAAGTCTCAGCTTTGCTTACCTTGAGAAGAAAATGCTCATTATCGAACTTAGTCAAGAAATTGATGTAATGAAACTATACACCAAGTGTATGCAAAAGCTAAATCTGCCTATTGCAAGTATTTTTTCTGGCTATAAATGTTATATTACTGGTAATCATAAAAAAATATTCTGGTTCTCAGATAATCCGGTCCCTAATAAAAGGCTGAATGACCAATCTGTATTTTTAAAAAAAGAGATAAAGTCTCATTAATTCCTGCACACAAACAGTTTTTAAGAAGTAAAAAATTAAAAAATGTGCCGTATCAATGACGGTCAAATGTCATTTGAAATTCAATCTATGTAGATCATGCACAAATAGGGATTAATTGCCTGCATTCATCTTTATCACCTTAGGTGGAAACAGACATAAATTCCTAGTATTAGTAAAGGATACATTCTATTCCTGAACTAAGATCCCCTAGAATTTATTTATAATGCTTGTCTGAGTATATTATTCAACAGATAACAACTCTCAATGTAATTTAAGGTTAAATTAATGGAAATAATATTCTCGATATATGCCATGTCAAAATTAATATTGTCTTAATAAACTGTCACATCATAATCAAATGCTTTAATGTATCACAAAACAATTTAGAAGTCTCTATCTATAGAGATTTTAACCCATACTTGTAGTCTAGTTCTGCCTACAAATAGAGAGAGAGAGGGAAATGGGGTTTAACGTCCATTCAACACAACTAGGTCATATCATGACTAATATATTATGGCGTAATTTTATTTCAATAATTTGCTGGCGCGTAGGGGTCTTTAGCAGTGGGAGGAACCCGGAGTGCCCGGATTGAAACCCACGAGGTTGAGAAGGCGCCCCTATCACCATGCCACATACGCTCACATCAGGGCTCGAAACCACAGCCGCAAGCCAGAGGTGGCGGCCAGCTAGATGTCGAAGTGCGGCACTCTAGACCACTAAGCCATCCCAACTCCCTGTCTACAAATAAGATATTTTGTATGTACTTGGCTAATCTATAGCTAATTGGTTTGGATATTTTGCCCTATATTTGTACCAAGCTACCAACACTAAAATCTATTTATTCTACTAAACCACAATTTAAGCATTCTAAAATATATATCACTAAATAAAATAATAAAAAAATAGATGTTATCAAATATCAACAATTTAATAGGACGGAATGATAAATGTAAATTAACCAAGTGTAATTTTATCTTGCCCGCTTAGTCAGTTTCTTCTTAGAAAGAGGATGAGGCATGGTTTGGTTCAGCATTTTAGGTTTGGAGTTATTTCGACTTAGTTGTGGCGGAACTGGCATGGTTTTATTTAATGACATATTATGCTGAAAATGACAATGAGAAAAATGATATTTAACTACTGAGTGGTAACATATAAGAAAAAGAATTCCAACTAGATGCAGTGTTCCTCTTTATATTACAATCTCTGTTTTACTAAGTTCATTCATAATATTTATATAGTGCATCCCTCTTTCACTGGGTAGTAAATCTTTATAGTTCAATCCTTTTTTTATTTGTTGCATCCACCTTTTACTATTGCATTGATGATCTTTACAATGCACCAATCTTTACTGGGTGCATAGTAAATCTTTATAGTGCATCCCTCTTTTACTGGATGCATGTTTAACCGTTATAATCCATGTTTTACTTGGTGCAATGTTCATTTGCATAGAGCATTCCCTCTTTTATTGTGTGCATTATTAATCTTTATAGTGCACGCCCTTACTAGTAACCATTAAATGGTGTCCAACTTTTTATTAGGTGGATTGTTCATTTGTAACCCTTTTTTATTTAGATTACATGTCAATTTAATAATAAATCTACATACCAGTTGACGTCTACGAACGCGAGCTTCATT
Organism: Patella pellucida; assembly: GCA_917208275.1. NCBI lineage: Eukaryota > Metazoa > Mollusca > Gastropoda > Patellidae > Patella > Patella pellucida. The sequence continues at coordinate 78,210,131 of OU795036.1, forward strand.
AAGTATTCCTATATCGTTCATAGTATTAATAGAATGCCGTCTGTTAGAAGAGTCTTCTACATGTTTTGTAGCTGATACTATCATATGACAACCACCACATGCTACCTGTAATATACATGTAGTTACAAAATACTGTAAACAACAGATACATCAGCAAGTCATGGGGTTTAACGTCCACTCGACACAAACTATGTTATTTCAGGACTAACATATGGTTTAATTTTATTTCAATAATTTGCTTGCGCACAGGGGTCTTTAGCAGAGGAATCAGAGAAAACCCACGAGGCTGGACAGGCGACCCTACTCCTTGTCACGTACAACCTGGGATTCGAAACCACGCCAGTTGACTCAATGACAGGCTTTAATGATACAGCGCGCTTATGCTAACCATTTGGCCATCCAACGACCCCCTGTTAGAAAGAGTGTCAGTAAACAGCTTGTCAAAATCTATTCACTATTTAAACATATTTCCTACAGCCCCACAAAACAAATACGATCGTACTACCGACCAGGAACTGACTGTGTTCTTGGATGAAATTCAAAAATATAATTCACCAAATCAATGCAGATTTGTTTAAAGAACAAACATGGCAATTTTCATGTCGATTGGAATTGAATTGACAGAGCCTTAAGCTTTTTAAAAGAGCGTCACCCCAAGAACAAGATGAGTAGCCTTTTGCGAACAGTTCCTAGTCCAAAAATATATTGAGCAAACAGACACGACAATTAAAAGAAAAAATTATACACAAAATATAATAGATATTAGTTTAAAAATGTGCACAATATTTTATACATTACATTGTAAATGTAAGCATATTTTATACATTACATTGTAAAATTAAACTAACTACCTTATGAACAAAGAACTGTCTAAATCTGTTAACTCTCTGTGGTATAAATTGATTAGAATAACTATCTTGTTCTTGTGCTAATCTACCGTGTCTGCCATTACCACATGTATATAAAAACCCATTCTCTACAATTAATATACAACATATAATCATTATATTTACATCAACATATAAATTGAAATAAAATAGAAATGCATGATATAATATATTATGTGTCTCGTGATGAATATGAGCATGATTTGAAGAATTGGAGCTATATATTATTAATACGTAATCAAAAGTTCTTTTATTTTTTAAAATCAGGGTCCAAAAATGATTAAATTTAGTTACAACTATTTAAAGTTTACATTGGTTTCTATTGATTTCATGCTGTCTTCTTTATGTATCTTTAAATACAAGCCATAAGTGTTGAGGGGGGGGGGGGGTATACTTGAATGTGCTTAATTACATTTTATCATTAATCCTTCCTATTAAATTTATAAAGCAACATTAATCTGAAGGTAATAGAATTTGCCTTCTTTGAAAATTTTCCAAGCCTAACATTAATGATATTTATTTTATAAAATCTGTTTGATAAATAATAAGTAAAGATAAGAAACCTGATACAATGGCTGTAAAGTTTTCGCCACAAGATACATCAACAGCTTTAAAACCGAGTTCCACACATTTTGGTGTCCATAACTGTAATTCCGATGTACCTCTTCCAAGCTGACCATTTGAGCCATCTCCAAATGTATAAACTTTACCGTCTACTACAAATATGTGTGTCCTTTGTTATATCAATACAGTCAAATAGGTAAACTTACAGTAATATCTTGGATACAACAAAAGATATAATAAAAAAAATTTGTCCTGTTTCTATTTGGTACCATGGTAGTCAGATAGATCCTAACATATAGTACAATTTTATTTTAATAATTCGCTAGCAATGGGAGGAAACTGGAGGCTGTGCAAAAACCACAAGCTTTGGCACATGAAACCCTACTCCTTGTAATGTACAAGCTTTGGATCAAAGCATGGACTTAATGTCAGTAATGATCGAAAGTATATGTAACAATACGACGTCTTCTTCGGACCCGGAGAGCAGGGCTAGAGATCCCCAGATCCCAAGTTAGACTCGTGCATCTTGTTACATAATTCTGTTAGCCTTGTGATCGTCTTTTCTTCTTCTTTCACGTTGTGTACTTTTACTGGTTCCTTATTTCTTAAGACGTTCGTCTTCTCAGTTAAAACAATGCCAGAGTTCGTTTTTACCTTTTATGTAGCATATATAGGTATACATACAAGCAAAGTACAGATTACAAATACAGTTACTACTAGCTAAACTCTTCCCAAACCTAGCTAGCTAGGCTAGCTAGGATATCTTAGATCGTACCCTTCTGACAACTAATCGGAGTCTGGCGAGTTCGCACCAGAAGCATGATTTTGTATCTGATGGATTTGCTCATTAAATTATCTTATTGGTCAGATATGATGTTAATAAGTATAAAGATTGGTCAATTGAGCCCATAACGTCAACAACCCACCCTTATATGGTAGAATGGAAATTTACTAACGAACATTCCCATGAGATATTAATTATCATGTTGTTGACATATAGAGCCAGTAATGTTTGGCTACACTACTCTTTTTTATACATCAATATGTCAATCTACTCTAAGTTGATCTCAGTACACACCAAATATTATACTAATATGGGTGCAACATAAAGCTATTCTTTCTCCCCATTTAATGTCTATAACATTAAAAACAATGTCCCCACGGCTATATTGCTACAGTGTATACGTTAGACCAATCGACCATTCAATCACCCTCTCTTTTTGTATCTTTCCAAAACTAATGATAACTGTTCTTTAATATACTTCCATCATTTTAAATATAAATTATCATGCTAATTAATTCACAAATGAATGAAGCAATACTGCTAAACATCAAATACACAGTTTCTTCAGTTATTTTAAGACTACCAATATTAAAGTTTAATGAAAGTTGAGAGAGTAAATAAAACTAAATCATCATGTGTACTAGGCAATATATAAGACCAACCTGTCACTACGGCTGTATGCGATCCTCCACATGATACAGCCTTCACTTTTTCGGGTATAGAAGAGACATGATGTGGTGAAAGAGCTTCTCTAACAGAATTTTCTAAACCAAGCTTTCCTTCATCTGTTTCTCCGAAAGTATAAAGTTTACCACTTTCTGTAATTATATACAACAACAAATTATCATATCATAACAGACAAACAAAATTACAACACAAAAATATTCAAAAAATTATTATCAAGCTTGTTAATATACCACACAATACATGTATACTATACTATTTTAAATCTGATTTCACAACATGCAGGTTTTGATGGGAACCTGTATTTTGATAAATCAATAATAAAGGGGGGTTGGGTGGCGGAATGGTAAGCATGTGTGTACTGTATTATACGGTCTGTCATTGAGTCAACTGGCATGGTTTCGATTCCTCGGTTGTACGTGACAAGGTGTAGGGTCGCCTGTCCAACCTTGATGGTTTTTTCCGGGTCCTCCAGTTTCCTCCCACTGCTAAAGACCCCTACACGCAAGCGAACTATTAAAAAGAATTGAACCATATGTTGGTCCCGAAATGACCTAATTTCTGTTGAGTTGACGTTAAACCCCATTTCTCTCTCTCTCTCTCTCTCTCTCTCTCTCTCTCTCTCTCTCTCTCTCTCTCTCTCAATAATTAAGTAGTATAGTATTTCACCTGTTACAAATGCTGTATGATAATAACCACATGATATACAAGTTATTTTTTCATCAAATGATAATAAAGTTGGTATACTGTGTTCTTGTTCATCACCTAATCCTAATTTACCTTCATCACCACCACCCCATACATATACTTCACCATTTTCTAGAAAATAAATATTATTGTTGTTAATACATTTTACACCTTCTTGAGTTCTTACAGCTATAGTGATTGGTTGAGATAGTAGCCTATAGTCATTCGGCAAACCTCGACAGATTCCGGTGCCCTATATCTAGACTCGGCTGTATGATGTAGTCCGCCATTTTGGAACTATTTTAAAGGACCCGGATAAACATGGTTGCCCCCGGGAGATGGGTGCCAGTCAAGTCGTCCACAAGCGAAGTCGTCCACAACCGTTGGTGGAGTCGTCCACAAGGCATTGGTGATGTCGTCAACAACTATTAGTGATGTCGTCCACAACTAAATTTGTTTATGAATTTGTTAATGAATTTGTTATTTATGGAATAAAACGATTTACTTTGTTGTTTATTTGCCGGGAGAAAGGGTGACCACGCAGAAAAAAAACTATACTTATTAAAAATACATCGTGTGGACGACTCCAAAAAACGTATTACAATATCCAGAAAAATTTTACTTTGTTGTTTATTTACCGAGAGAAAGGGTGATCACGCAGAAAAACTATACTATTTACAAATACATTATGTGTCCAGAAATTATACTAAGTCTTGGGACGACTCCACCAACGGGTGTGGGCAGCTTAATCAGATTTTGGGACTTTTTTGTAAAAGCGGAACGTTTTCCTGTTAGAGTAAATCGGTAGTCGATAAGCCGCATCGCAAATGTATGGTCGTAGGTACATATCAATGACTATCATACATCCGAGTCTAGATGAAGGTTACGGAGAGTACCGGAATCTGTCGAGGTTTGCCGAATGGCCTATAGTATGCAATGGCACAGGGCTTGCCTTCTTGTATATATTTGACTGACACCACTAAAGGGATTAATAATGTTGAGTCTTTGGTAAATATATTATAGTAATATATGGGACATAACTCTTGCAATCTAACACTTTCCTCTAGTTACCAGGATCATGTTTAACCAAATTTTAACTAAACATAAAATCCAAATGTTATTAAATCAATCTAATAGTATCCAATTACAGTCAAATTACTAAAATTTGAATTTTATCTTAGTTAAAATTTCGTGAAATAGGCCCCCTGTATCACATAATTTAAGACAGAAATACATTGTTTTTGGATAAAATAGACAACATAAATGAATAACAGTCTAAAACAATCTGATGTTTTTCGAAGAATAATGGATGATTATTAAGATTACCTGTTAAAGCAACACTATGGTCAGCACCACATGATAACATTTTATATTGTTGTGGTTCAACACCTGTAATAAACTGTGGTTTATCAACTTGTCTAACTTCTTTTAAACCTAACTGACTCTCAGAATTACTACCACAGGAATAAAGATAACCAGATTCTGAAATACAAAACAAAAACAATTGAAGTTTCTAGTTTATCAATTATATAAAAATATGGAAAACTTTTATTAGAACTTGCTGTAATAATAATATCAAAAAGTAGAGCTCAAATTTACAATCTCTGTAAGTGGATGAATCTTTAAAAACAATGGTGTGACGTAATTATAAATTCCATTAGATTTTTCCAATAGAACTACTGATTGCTGTTTTATCTGGTTCTTCAATTTACCTGAAGCAAAAACTGTATGAGATCTCCCACAAGCTACCAACTTGATTTTTTCATTTTTAATTGCTGCAAATTAAAAGTATTTTTATAAGTCAACATTTCTAATTAAAACAGAATTAGTTAAGTCACATGCAAACACAACTTATTGGTCAATTAAAATCAACATAACTGGATATAACTGATAAGAAACGACTGAATGTAAATCAGTTTATTATATACATTCATATTACAATTTTATATTCGTTGTGAACTACATTACTTGTGTCCATCTCTAGATCCAAAAGAATAGAGATTTAGCTCCTTAAAAGTTGATATAAATCTAAAACTAAGCCCCTCTCCCATTCTAATAAGTCAAAATATTACTGTACACGATTATGTTTAGTAGTTTTCTTGTGAAGGGTGTATGGTGGATTGAATCTGTATTCCCACTATTTCTATGCTAATTTTATTTCTGACCAAATTCAAATTTTGCGACATACATGTAAATATATTATTCTTGGATACATTTAACTTCAAACTTCTAACATACTGCATGCCAATAAAAGAATATTGAATCAACTATTAATCTACTGAATGATGAGCTCCAAGATTCAGATATTCTACTCCCATTTAAATGCAGCAAACAAAATTTTCAAAACAATTGGCAGGCAAGTTCATATGGCATTATAGAATGAAATGATGTACTTACATTTAATACAGGAGGGTTTCTTAGTAGTACTATCATTTCCTAAACCAAGTTGACCTTGAGCATTATTACCAAACACAAATACTCTACCACTTTCTATAAAAGTAAACAAGATTAAACATACAAGATTCAGAAAATTAGAATCAAAAGAGTTTAGGTGAAATGCTCTACAAGTTTAAAGGGTGACACAATAGGGTTACTGAGTATTGAGTAAGTTAAATGGATATATTTCAAAATGTAGCTAAATACTAACCTGCTACAAGTACTGTATGTTCATCCCCACAAGAAATATCAACTACACTGTCATTATTTACCCAAAACTGATTCGGTAAAAATTCAGATAAATGACTTTTACCAAAAGTGAAAATAGCTCCAGAAACTGAAAAACAAGACAACAGAATAATCTTATTTTCAATCGATAGCAATGTGTATTATCACAAACATTCAGATTTATAATATTGGTTTGTTAACCTAACCTTACAAATAGAAAGGAAGCAATAAAACAATCCACTATTTAAAACTTTTTTAAATGCATCATATATACCTGGACCCTGGTACATGTACACTGAATTTAACACAGGTCTTAGGTTGGTGTGACTGAGGGGGTAATTGACCCAGAACCACTTCCCTGGACCCTAGTGGAGTTGATGAGTCACAACAGGTGTAGTTTGTTCAATTTGCTCACCTTGGGATCTATGCAAGTGACAATCGGTGCTACAAGAGCTACTGGGTGCTGGACGCTCGAATCAGCGAATAAAAGCAGAGTTTGGGAAGGCTTGGAGGCTTTCACCCATGAGCATAGGCGTACGAGCCAGGGGGCTGGGGAGCTGCTCCCCTAATTTTCGGGTAAGCTGACTTTTAGGGCAGATGGGTAAAGTGCCATATATCTAATAAAACACTAATTTTACAGGCTGGAATAGCAGTAAAATGCGTTTTCGGTCGTCAAATATTCCAAAATCATCTTGGGGGGGGGGGGGGGCCATACAAGTTCAGCAGCTCCACTTGTTCGCTTTTCAAAGAAAACCGGCGCCCCCGTCTGTAAACCTGGTATGCTAGGCTTCCTTCCCCCTCTAAGGAAGACTAACGTGTAAGCCTGGAGATAAGGCATTTGTCACTGACAATGTCAGGCACAGATTCAGGCTTTGTCAGGCACAAAACCTCTGGTGCCTGTCTGAGTCATTTGGTCAGGCACTGATTTATCTTTTTCAATGATATTATTAATACATGTACATGTCCGGCATTAAGTTGAAAATGTCAGGTACAACTAAAACCGTTTTTTTTAGGCCTGCTGACGCGGCTGTCAGTAAAGCTGGGGATTTTAAGTTCCGACCGCCTAACTCAGTACAGTACAGTACCGTAACTGTCATCCAGCCCATACATACACCTATGCCCATGAGTATGATACTATGAGGACGAGGTCCCTGCTAATATATAATTATTCAGTATTTCAGTTTGGGGCGCGGGGGGGGGGGGCTGTTTATTAATGTTTATTTAGTTATTTTACGATATTTATAGTTTTTCTAATTTTTTCGGTAGGTCGTATACAAATTATAATACAGGTCAATTGACCGTGTATGCCTACCGTTGCAATTATGGCTGGCCCCTGGCCTTCACTTCATTCATTTGATATATCATCATATAGTTCCTTTTGGAACTATGACTATAGTGGCTTTTATAGTTTTCTTTTGCCACTACATTATAGTGGCAAAAGCCAACTATAAAATTAAAAGCCACTGTAGAGTAGGCCTATTACTGTACCTGGTACTGTTACTGTAGACGTAGTCATACTCATCATGATCATACTCATAGTCATAGTTCCATTGAAAGCAACTAATCATCATACTTGCTTGCAATGTCTAACACACATTTTAGTGCTATTTCCTAGTTTTAAAGTATTTTGATTTTCATAAAGCATGAGGAGCGAACAGTACATGTAGTAGAACAGAAAAATCACATGCATAGGTTTACCTGGTATTTCAATTTCTTCCATGCCATCCATTTTGGTCCC